>CM036938.1:35881129-36481129 GCA_020800305.1 Porphyrio hochstetteri
ATTATATCTTCGTGCAAATTAGGATTACTGGAAAGAGTATTTTAATTATCTTTTTTTAAAGAGACATAGAGGCAAAATGTCTGCCCATGCACATTATATTTCTGTCAATATGTGAAAATTGTTGAACAAGGCTAACTTCTGAAAGCACCATGCAAGTTTTCAGCACCCTGTAATTATACTTACATTAAGAGTGCATTATTTAAATATAACATATCCCCATCCTGGTATTACCAGTTTGTAAACGGTAAACTTTGCCCTTGTGACATGGATTTGCCTATGTCTTTGTCTCTATGATGCAGATTTTACAGAAACATATAAACCCTATGGGTTCTTGATGCAACCAGTAACTTTAAATAAATAAATCCTACCCCTCGGTGGAGGCAGCAGCTAAACCAACATAAGTGCTGTGTTTCCATTGATTTCTCTCTCTTAAGGACATGATTTGTCTTGATTTAATGCCTTTTAATGCCCTCAAAAACTGAGGGGAAAAGTAAGTTTGTTCAAAGTCATTTCTATTTCTATTTTTAATCCCCTCAATTTAGAGTCCAAGGGCTGAAGGACTTATAGTGATGACCCCTTAGATATGATTTTTTAAATTGCACTTGCCTCTGTAAGTGTTTCTTTAGTGGGGAAAACGTTCGCTTTTTTTCCATTTCTTTCTTTTTTACTGTTGCATGAGGAGATAACACTTTTACCTACATAGAGGCATTCTTCCATAGAGCCTGTGTGTTCATACCGATTGAGAGCTTCAAACTGCATAACACACTAGAAAAGGCTGAATTAAGGGCCAAAGTTTAATAAATCCATGCTGATAACTAAAGGCTACAGAGCTTATTTTAAAACATTTAGAAATCAGTGTGGAGAAAATGTCTGGCTCACGGCCCTCCTGCAGCTCTGTTGCTGCTGCCTAGCCTTTGTTTTGTGAGATAACCAGGAATAGTGATCCCATGCGTAAACAACAAGAATACTAAACCAATAAAACTAGCTTATCATGCAAATATTAAGGCATCTAGAAAGTCAGTTAAAATATATTGTCAGAGACAGAACATCTATTTCCCAGTGGACTTCATATAACAAAGGCTACTTAGCAGGGGCTGCATTCTACACATCAGTGAAATATCATCGACCCTTAGTATGTCATTTCAGCTTCAACCGTAAGGGAACTAGTGATTGTAAGAGCTGCAATTGCTGGTCTAGTTTTTCTTCTTTCTTCAGTTTCTTTTCTCGTCCTGTCTTCCTTTCTTTTTTCATTTTTCAAATTTCGCTTTTATTTATTTTTAAATTTTATTTTATTTTTCCCTCAGTTGCTGGTTTCTGCTTGAAGGAAAGGCTCTGCAATTACGTTCAAACCATAATTTGGAACATTTGTCGGCAGGATCGGCGTCCTGTTTGATACTTGAAAAGGAACCAGGCTAGCCCAGGTACCAGGACTGTTGAAAAGGAAAAAGGGGTAAGGGGAGAGAGAGAAAGAGAGAGAAAGAACAAAACATAAATTAAACATGTAGCAAAAACCAGAACACAATAAATTTGAATTTAAGGCAATATTCATTATTAATAGTACTACTTAAGATACATCAGGAAACCAACTTTCTGAATACTGCTTGAGACTCTACTTCACAGCTTTCTTTGTGAAAGTATGACATATTTGGGGAAAAAAAATGTACTGATTTCAGTTGCAAGTAGTAATACTGCTGTCTTGCACTAAGTGGCCTGTTTGTTTAAGAAAGCCCCCAAAATTTCCAGATGTAAATACATAGAGGACGCAAAACTAAACCATACAAGTGACACTACATGCCATCACAGATACCAGCTACTGAAATACACTACAGTGAACAGGTTTGCTCTTTTCAAGAACACAGTAGAAAAGTTAAGTCATTAAGCTTCCTGTGCATTGCCTACCCTCCTACAGTCCGGTGGTTTGTCTTGTCTTGGTCCCAAGACATGCCTCTGCATGCATGGGTCCCCATGAGAACAGAGGACCTTTAAAAAACACCTGATTTCTTGCAGATTTTTTCCCAGAAAATATCAGTGGCTAAGGAACAATGAATAAAACAGGGCCCAATTATGTAAACAGTTGCAGTCAAGAGTAGCTGTGAGTGAAGGAAGGGTAGCAGCAAGTACCACAAAATTTTTGACAAGTGTCTGAGAAAGCAAGTATTTTCAAAGGCAGTTCAATGACTATGGAACTTATGTCATCATTTCAAAAGCATTGTGTCACCATGGAGCTTACCAATGGCTCCACATGTTTATCAGGCACCAACTAGTAGCAGGTACCACATCAACAACATTTCCAAGATGGATACTCAAAGAAAGACTTCATGTGTCTCTATTCAGTACCCAGAGATGACCCTGAGCTGCCTTTTCCTTAGACGTTTTTCTGGCAACCCAGAAATATAGTCAAAAGAAAACCAGCACCATTATGTCAGCAATCATTGCCAAACACCTAACACCAGGCCTGGACATGTGGCATGAAAGCGCATGCCTCCACCACGTTCCATCATTCCTAGTTTTCCTCCTCCACACTAGGACTTTACAGAAACGCAGCAGTACGCATCTGGAGACCAAAACTTCCAACCTATGTTTTGAAGAGGATGGATGCTGGAAGGTTTCTTCCTTCTCCGTCTTTGGTCACCCCTCTGCACTGCTCTCTCCCTGGACGAGCAGATACACTTCTGTGGCATCAAGTGTAGCAACAAAAACCGACACTTTTTATCTATTTTAAATGTGTTTGAAGTAACCACATTTCATTTGGGAGATTTATATGACCCTTGCAGTTGTTGCTGGATGAGCATTGAAGAAAGAGGTCAGGTTATTTTGTTAAATCTTCTTCCTGTCTTTTGCACAAACAGTTTGTCAGTTGCTCCTGTTTGATGCTCTTTGCCTCTCTAAACCTGTTACACTACTACTTTGATTCTTAACAATTAATTTCAGGTTCAGGAAAAAAATTGCTGACCTGCTTGTGTCAGTGCTGGTCAAATTATAAAGGCTGCAGGACCAATTTTTTGCTCAACAAAATATGAGTAATATGAATATCCTAATGTAATTTAAATGTCTGAAGTAAAAATAATACTTGGTATTTCAAATGTTTTTCTTCTGGTTGGGTATATTCTTGAAGGCCACCTGAAAATCTGGGGAATTTCTTTAGAAATTTTAAAAAATCTTACTATATTTTCAAAACCCAAGATTTTTTGTTTTTAATTCTATCGACTATTACAAATAAAATCCTGCTGTTGGAGAAATAACCCCTTGTGAAATTAAAAAATCACTGTTACACTGCAAGTCTCGAAATATTCACAAAGACTTAAATCCTGTTATGCATGGAAGATTTGTCCAATACGATCTGATGAAAAGATTGTTTCTAAAAAAATAAATCTTCAACACCTGAATCCCATTTAAGAGACCTAAGTGTTTCAATATAGTCTTCATCTTCCTCTACAGTTCGTTTCAAAATGCACCTTTTTTTCCTTCTTCTTCATATTTCAGTGACAATAGGAAGTAAATTCTGAAACAGCAGACATATGGCAAACCCTTTCCAAGCACGGGAATTTGTAAAAAATAGGAACAAGTAATAAAAAATTTTAAAAATTTAAAAACCAAGCAGATTTGTTTGTTTGGGGTCTGTCTGGATCTATGTTATACAGCACGTGTTTCTTTGCTGTCCCATTACATGGGATTTACAGTGTTTAGTGACTTTAAACAAAATAGAACACCAAAAGAATGTAAATTTTGTGTGTGAGGTCAACATGGTATTTAAATAATTTCTGTTGCAAAGGCTAAATACACAACTTCCAGGTTATCTTTCTAAAGATATACAGTGCACTTCACTGTTTGGAAACATACATACGTGACTTTTTCCTTTGTTTTAAAGTTGACAAACTTCTAATGACTACGGAGAGTGAAGAAAAGCAGCCAGTGCTGATAAAGTACGAATTACTATTTGTAGCAGCTTTATCTACTACCTCATAGAGGAGGCAAGCCTCTTGATTTTGCGGAGAGTGCTCAATAAAAATAAGTTGCAGCAAGTGATTGATAGGACTATAGTCACGGCGTGACCTATGGATTTAACACAGGTGTTTGCTTAAACCTTTCAAGCCTCCCACCTGACATTACAACTGGGACAAAAATGCAGATTGCAAGAAATTCATCGATGCTCCTCAGGGAGCAATAAATCACAGCACAGACCCCATGGGAGTTTCAGAAGCTTCTCACACTGTTGAGCCTCCCACGTGCTGGACAGAGGCAGGTATGCAGGCAAGGGAGCACCTGCAGCAGCTGGGCAGCTACTGCAGGCAGTGGCTGGAGAAGTCAGTCATCCCTCTGACACCTCTGAAAGAGGCGCCTCTGAAAGTCCCCGATCTGCCCACACCCACTGGGCAGCGAGGACAAGCCACCCCTTGTGTTTGATAGAGCTTCCTAGGCTTCATCTTCAAGGCTCGACAAGCTCTGACTGTATTTTAGAAATCAACTGCTGGGTGACCTACGTCTACCTCATGCCACCCCAGTCCTGATACTGCCACCAGGTGTTTATAGCAGACCAAAGAGGAACGCTGAATGCAAGTTACGGAGGTGAACAGCGTTTGGCACAGTGCAAAGCTCTCAGAACAGATATGGTACAAGGCATAACCAAAAACCAACCCAGGCTCTGCTAAACTGCATATACCCAACATTCCCACATACCCCATTGCACTGAGGGTAGATCTAATTGAACTCCCAGCTACCCTATGAGCCACAGCCTGATTCATAGCTCCCTAAGTGCTCCTGCAAGCAGCCAAGCCAGACTGACAGCCAGAGAAGAGCAAGGCCCTCTGTCAGCTTTCTCAAATCTGCTCTGAAGGGACCTCTGTGAGCATCACAGAGTTAGCTCTCCCTTCCTCTAGGGGTTCTTTGCTTCTTCTAGAAGAAGCACTAGTTACTGCTGACCACAAAGCAAACTCTGTCTGGGGACCCACATGGATGGCAACAGCAGAAAAGGGGAAAACCTTCCCCTCCTATCCAGCAGCTTGCATTACAGGTAAACTTTCACCCCTCAGTTTCACAAACGCAGAGGTAATGCTCTGTCTCTGACCACTAAGTGCCTCAACATGGGGGGAGACAAAACTCTTTCCATTGCCCAGGATGCAGGCAAGCTGGTTGTCCTTATGGACGTTAATGAGATGTCCCTCAGACTGCATGTCTTCATTCAAAAAATCTCAGTATGCATGAGTGGAATAAAGCAGGTCTACCCCACTCCCCAGCTCACTGCTGCTGAAGAAATCTGTGAGCCCTGCGCTGACAGAGGTTATAATATAAATGCTGTCTCCTAGAACATGAAGCGAGACTGCCTAAAAACTGCTCTAGGTAAAGTTTGAAGAAAATCACAAGAGAAGCACCATCAGATATTGCTGTAAGATTCAGACTAGAATGTGAGAGAGGGTATGGTTTGCAGAACTATTTTCCTGAAGCATTGTACCTCTAAGGAACTTTACAACCAGGAAGAGTTATCTTTCACCATAACCAGACTATCAGGTGTGTTGTACAGTCATCAGGTCCTCTCTATCCACAGTAGACATAATGTATTTATCTGTTCAAATATAATAAAATAGGAGAGGAAAATTCTGCAAGCATCCTGAAGGGTTAGCATTCTCCATTACAGCTTCCATTTCAGTTTGCACATGTTAATTCAATCAAGATTTCTGCCGTGATTTCCTCTTAAAGATAATAATTGCTGTTTCAAGAATCTCTGATTAAAATATTACTGGAATGGACAACAAGCAGTACTAACATTATATGTATATACAGTCTGCTTTGGAGGTTATAATAACATAAAGAGTATAATAATGTTAAACAATTAACTAAATGCAATAAAAATAAATCAAATCAGACCTGAGTAAATCTGAAGGATTTTAAGATTCTTATTTTCCACCAGTTACTACTTTCTTTCTCCTACAGCTTCAGAAGTCTGCAAGACCATTTCACAACTCGTAAAGTACCTCTAAACCAGTACTTCCTTCTTGCAGCCTTGCTACCCTGTGCATGAACACACCAGCTTAGACAAGGTAGACCAGACCATGCCAGGTCAGTCGTCGGACAGAAAAGGTAGAAATGCACTTCAGGAGAAGCATCACCAAGCAAGGTTCATCCATCTCTGTACTAAGGAAGTGCTTGCCCACAGAAGTGCAGGAACTTTACAGTTTCAAATTGATAAGATCGTATGAACTTTGGGATCACAACTGTGCTAACTTCAGCACCCTGCCTAAATTCCTACTTGTGCATTTCTGTCAAAAGAATAGCCATCCCTCCAGCATCTACCTAATGTAGTACTTCAGCTGCCAAATTTCACCTCCAAGGTGAGCCTTTATTTCTAGAGCTGTATTAAGTAGGTCTCAGCACAATTTAGGACAACCTTTATAGTTTAGTGGGCACCCTGCCTATAGCAGGGGGGTTCGAACTAGACGATCTTTTAGGTCCCGTCCAACACGCACTGTTCTGTGGTTCTATTATCTAGCAGATAGAGGAAGTGAACACTCACTGATTTATTCACAGAAGAGGGAAAAGGGAATTCAGCTGTAAGGATACTTACTCCATTCCCTGCAGGTCCCTTTTTGCAATAATGTAACAAAAAAAAACCCCCAAAAAAGTAAGGCAAGATAGGGAAGAGGACTCAAAGCCCACCACTAACAAAGAAAACCCCCAGCAGGAAGAGCCCAGAGATATGGCCCATCCCCACACTGTGCTCTGGACTATGCCTGCATCAGTGCTTGGTGCAGGGACGTGGCTAAAGTTGGTTTGCAAGCATGCACGTGCACAGAGAGGGCTATGACCAGGTGGAGGGCTCCCTCCCATACAGCCAAACCACAGAGAAAGTGGACTCATGTTACTAGAGACCATTGGGTCACCTGAAAAAACTGACTCTCCACCTTCCACGTCAACACTGCTTTTTTCCCCCAAATGTTACTATTTTCAGTTTTTATCTATTTTTTATGTTAGCACTTTTTAAAAATATGACTAGAAGTTTATTCCTCAAATCACCATGACTAAATAGTAGTCCAGGTAATCCTAAATGCACGAAAAACCACAAACAAACAAACAAACCAACATAAAAGGTGTGATTTTACTGCTTCAAAAGAAAAAAATGGAGCTAAGATGATCAAGAAGTAGAAAACTGGAGTAACCGAGGGGTTAAAGATATAGTTTACACTTGGGAATTCTCTGTATTACGCTCCTCCTTCCCCAGCACTGCTGCCAAGAATCATCTGACGGGAAACATAAGATTAAGTTTGTCCTACCTAAGTGAACAAAGAGTGCTCAGAACAGGCAACCAGTTCACTGCAGAGCAGGAACTTTTCTAATCCTGCTGGAATCTGCAGTGCAGCTCAGAAAATATGACTGAAGTTGTTTTCTTTACTCTAACATCTTGCTTCTGGATCATCTCATTCATTTTGGTCACACTGCAGTCTTCGCTGCTTCTCCCATAAAGGTTAACTTAAAGCTCCAAACATAATCATGTGTAAAATGGACATTATTGATTCCTATGGTCCATTGTTCCCCCATTCTAAGTCCCTGAAGTTCAAGTTCAATCTGGAATTACATCATGTCTGGTTTCTCCTGGTTACCAGACGGCTTGAGACGTGACCACAGCTACAGAAAAAACAAACAGCCTTCTTCACGCTTCGGCTCCCCTATCGATTCAAACATAAACTTTTTTCTTTCTCTCAAGCATGCTTCAAGTATGGACCATGGTTAATTTAGAGATTAAGTTCCAAATTAGATTATCTAATGGCATCTTAATGGATTGCTGACCCATTTCCTGTGGGATGGCAGCATGCAAGTCTGGCTTGAATACAATTAATTTCTTAGGAAGTGTTCTGAAGATGTTTGCCTAGATGGAGAGGAAACAAAATGTTCTGCACATCTTTCTGCATTAGAGTTGGGAAAAACTATTAGACTTAACAATTCAAATTTATAAAGACCTGAAATCATGACATTTTCTTGCTATGAATACTTTCATAATCGGGATATTTTGGCTTTTTCATTCTTAAATTGTAGTGACCTGATACTTCTATTCCAAAACATTGCCCAAGGGGACCAGGGCTGGAGGCAGGGTGGGAGGGCAAAGGGTATGAACCATCGCTGTAACAGGTGTCTGTATTTGCCAAAATGTGCTTGCCACAGCAATGCTGCTAGCTGGGTTACTTAAGCAATGTGCTTGCTCGACACCAAACACATGCAAGGTACTGTGCTCCAAAAGCAATCTGCACCCATTCTCAATTCGCCTCCTACTTCTTTCACCAAGCAGAGATTATCCCCCTTTGATTGCCTTATCAGCGTTACTATCATAGACCCAGAGCTGGTCTGAGGGGAAAAAATGATGCCTGGAAAGCTGAACACCCCTACAGCTAGAGCTGAGAAGGAAATTCAGGACTCTGAGAACAAAGCTCCCCTCAGCATCTCCGGGAACAAACCAGCTGTTGTACTGCGCTTATGTGTCAAGATAACGGACCGAAAACAGGAAATGCTAACCCAGTACATTTGCCTGGGTAGTGTAAATGTGATGTTAAAGTAACAGCCCATAAAACTAACACAGAAAGATTGTTAAAAAACTGAATATAAATCACAATGGATGGGACTAAAATATATATATAGCTGAGTAAAAATGTACACTTTGGCAATGAAAATTTGCTTACAAACTGTGAAAGACTTGCAGATACACAATATGCTCTAAAACAGACCCATCACACTGGCTTTTATGAGGGGTGCCACTGGATTTAGTATCAAAGCTGCAGCGAGTGGATGAGATTCAGGCTCAAACTCACATTATCAGACTTAGACACACTTTTCTTGCTCTCATGTCTTAGTTTACTTGTTGCATATGCTCTTCCTCTCACATAGTGACTGAGACTGTATTTTCCTAATTGAGCCTTACAGATTTTCACAGCTTACCCTCACCTTCTGTCTCTAGGAAAACAGTTATTATCACAGAAATGTGGTTATGAAAGAAGGTCTTCCTTTTTTAATGGATTCCAAGTACCTTGTTCACATGTACACCAAAAAAAACCACCTAAATGATCTTACAACTACTCGAGAACTTCATTCACTTGATGTTCTCAAATACTGTCCAAAATTCAGTATACATAACAAAATCTATACCTTAAATGCAGTTAAGTAAGCAAGAGTAAAAAATAATAGTAGATGGCTATGGTGTCAGGTGCCAAAAAAAAATCCTTCTACTTCCAAATACCTTACCAAACACCTAGGATTTTTTTTCCTTTTTTAAAGGACGATTACAGGATGTTTTATATAATTATTTCCTTTAAAGATACTAGAATAAAGATACTTGTACTTCAGCAAGCAAAGTACTAATCTAATTTTTATTACCACTTTTCCTTGCAAGTCTTCTGGTTTTCAAGCAAGTGGTCCATCAATGACTTAAAGTTTTGTCGTTTGGGTTTTAGAGGTTTGGGAGGGTTTTTTGTCTTTTTTAAATTTCAGTTTTTTGCGTTATCAGCCACTCCTGTCTTATGCCTGGGACTTTAAATGCCAACAGATAGATAACTTTGTAAAGAAAGAAAACCCCCCAAAATATATAGTGAAATCTGTGTATTATACTTTGAAATCTATGCACCATACCTACTAAGAGGCCTAACAGGCATCTACTAATGAGACAACAAAGACAGAAATAACAGAGGTTTTATCATCATTCACTCTCCCCAACTTGCCAAGGTGGGGCTCACCAACAATGCTCCATGACAAAGCTTTCAGCTTGGCCACCTCTGCTACCTGATTTCTGTAGAGACAGAACAGCTAACATTGAAGCACTACCAACCTTTTTACCTTCTTGAGGTCAATGATATTTCTGAAAAAAACAGTATACTTAAAATAACCACAAAGCCTGCTGCAGAAGGCCAGAACAAGTGCCACCAAAATAAGCACCGCAGATTTGAGGAAATCATAGAGTCAAACATTTATCAAACCATTTTGTGGGGGAAAATATGACTGTCTGGACTAGAACATATTTCTTTGCCAACAAGCAGCAATTCCTTCTGCAATTCCTTTTTTTTCCTCTTTTTTAGTGTTAGTTTTAGTGCTCAAAGGGTTTCCCACCCCTTACCCTGCGCAGGTATCATTTTTGTTCTTAGATCCTCATTTATATGGGATTTGAAGAATGTTGTATTTCAAAGCCCAAATCCTAAAAGCCATCTACTTAGGGAGAAGTACAGGTTTGTATCTTTGTCCTCCAAAGCCATGTTTGATTCAGTGCCAGGCAAGTGCAGCCTAGAGCTGAAAAGCCACCCATGGTGGCCCAAGCTCATCTAGCAGCACTTTTCTATGTAGGTAGGGTGGCACTCTGGGAGCGACCTGCAAAGCAGCTTTGTCTATAAAGGTGAGTGGATCACAGCATGTGCTTGTATTCACCACCAGAGTTTCCCTGGTCATCGCCTAGAAATCTTTCCCCTCCCCGCCCCGCTTTCTTTTCTTTTCATAACTTATGACCAAGGAGCTTGTGTGAGGGGTACTGAAAAACAGAATTCAGCAAACACTGGGTCAGTGCTTTAGCTGGCATAAACTGGTATCATAAAGGGACCACAAGTGATGACTGATTAAAACCATTCAAGGTTATTCCTAGATAGGCTGTTGTGATATAATTTCCTAGCACCTGTCAATGCCCTGAAAAAGAAACAACCTCTGTAGCAGGAAAATAAATCACCCCCTCTGTGCTACACTAGCTCAGTTTGGATTCAGTCTTGGCAGTACATTGAAAACTGTGGCAATTACTGCATGATGGGGATTTATAATGTGAATCACAGCCCTTGAGGACATGGAGTGAATCCATTAGCTAATTTTCCATTGTGCCATTTAATCTATAAGGGAAGAAATGACAACACCTTGATTTTGCACCACAGTTTTCCCAGATTTTAAAGATGATTTCAGGAAAATTCAAGGGGGAAAAAACAAACAAAGAAAAAAAAGAAAAGGAAAATTAATTATGGCATTTAAACTTCAGGTTTGTTAACAGCACCAACATTCAAATTCCATAAGCAATCCATAGTACAATGCAGTGCATCAAAAGGCATTCCATATATAATACATATACACACTTACACTCACACAACATGCTTACAGAAACTATTCAGAAGTGCATATACTTTCATGTGCACACATGTCCAGGAAGTATTTAAAATTATTTCAAGAGTAAGTAGCTAATACTTCATCTGACAAGCTCCCAACCTGCAGGCTTTGCATGTACAAACCCCATTTAAGTGTTGAGTGCTACAGATAATCCTGCACATGAAAGAAGAGAAAAACTGATGTGTCACAATTATGCTTTATTTACACACCTATTTAGACACACACACCTCTACTGTTACTGTAATTCATTATATACCAAGAGATGTAAAAGATAGTAATGAGTAATTTACTAATGTACCAAAGGTTAACAGGTTTTATTCTGTTTGCTTTTTTATTAGAAACTCTCTTTTGTATAAATCATTCCAAATTATTCTGTTAATTAGTTAGGAAATAAGATGGTTTATATCTTACCTTCATGTACGTGTTAGTGACCTAAAGCTACACCATTCGATTAGTGAGAATAGTTTCTATGAGTAGTATGGTTATATGTTGTCCAAAACCACCACCACCTCAGACATTTATTATTAAACTCATCTCTTCCTCTAACAGCACCGTTTTCTTTGCGTTCACCAGTCAGCCCCATCCCCCACCCCAACCTATGACCTTTAATTCTGCAAACAACATTCTCACTTTTAAAGCCTAAGATCAGTACTCCCTTTAATTTACAAACCCTTTGCATTGGACAGCATAGCATTGTCATTCCAGGTGCTTAATGAAGGCAGTTTCTAAATTCAGCTTACCCTAAAGATCACCTGAATGTCTACGGGAGAAACCTTACACGCGTGTTTTGATCAAATGCTCTTACATAGTACTCCGGAGGCCTGCTGAAACAGATACTGCAGCTCAATGCAACTGGTTTTAGAGGTGGTGTAGGGGTGGAAATAATTAAAATATTACCTTTGCCAGGTAATTCCCAATGTATCCTCACTGGCACTGGGGTATAAATGCCTGCCGTTTTGATTCATGGTCCAGTCACAAATCCTCAGCTGTCAATTGAAACCTAGCAGTCAGATATGGATCGAGCAGTACTACAGTTTTTAGTATTTAAATGAATACATGCAAACTAGCACTGTACATGGCAAAAGCCTTACTTTCCCAAGAAGTTACTTTAAAAAATAAAAGAAAACAAATAAACAAAACAACCTACTCTGAGAAATAAATGCCTATAGATTTACTTAAGATAATGCTACTTTAATATGGTGCTCTATTAATAAAGCATAAAAGAGTAACTAGTGTTTAGCACATAACAATTAGCCATTATTAGATTACAAACTGAGCTGGAATAAAAGGAAATGTTAATAATCAATAGCGAGATATTTTAAGAAAGAAAATAAAAATGCCATTTTCTCTAAGCAATGCTCTATATAATGTGTATTAAGTAAAGGTCAAATATAATCAATATCTTGTACCATGCATTTTGTGAAACATAGAAGACATGCAATTTATAGAAAATGTGCCCAAATTAAACAAACTCTATGTCCTTATCTTGCTTTTAAAAAGGGTAAAGGTATTTTGTAATTTAAGTTTATTAATCTAGTGTTACTGAAAGTGGTATTACTTAGCAAGAGGTGATAAAATAATCTAATCTTGCTATAGACTCAAAATAATAGCATTTAAAATACTTTATTGCATTTTAATATAATGAGGAATGTACTAAATGTTAGTCGAAACAAATTCTTCCCATATCCTCAACTCATCAGTTCTGCCTTCCTGGATTGTTCAAGCAACCCTCTACAGTTCTGTTTATTTAACAGCTGCCCTGTAGTGTTAGCAGATTTATTGAAAAGATATACTGCTTATTTTTAAGTTTAAGAAAATGAACTTATCTGGCTTGCGAAGAAAACATACATTTTAACCTCTGTGTAGTTATGCCATATATAAACTGCTGTACTGTTACATACGATACAGCACTCTGAATTGAAGATAATGCTGTTGCTGAGTTTAATTGCATTCGATGCATTTTAGTTTTCTCTGCCTATACTCGGTTTCTGGCTAGCACTGGCCACAGCAAACAAACTACAATAAACTACTTTCACAGGAGCACAATTAATTGCAGTCTTTTCCTGAAAAATACAAATGCTGAAGACAAGACAATATTGCAAACCTGACCCTGTCTGGCTGTTAGACTCATAAGCTTCCTGCTGTTAAGGTCTGAGAAATGGAAATGTTAGTCTCTTGATGTTTTCATAGGGATTGTTTCTTGTTTGTTATCTAAAGAACTCCAAGGGACCTTCTAAAGGCCATTAAAAGCATGACTAAACCACATGAAATTAACCAGAAAAGGAAACATACAGTCAAAAAGTTTGCTAGAGGTAACTGTGAATAATACATTAAATATGTTTAAAGAAAGGGGTAAGTAAACATTTGGTTTAGTCACTATACAAAACAGTACTGTAAACCTGATTTTAATATTGAAGATAGTAAAATATGTCAGCTCAGTTACTCAATGTGCTGCAGATGTATTTCTGCTATAATCCTTAAGAATGTCATCACCTTCATTATAGATGCATATTTTAAAGGTTTATAACTTAGCTATAAAAACTCATTTCCAGCTGAAACAAAAAACTGAAAAGTTCACCCAGATTCTTCTTTCACAAAGTACAAAATCTACAAATAAAAGCCCTTAGCTTGATTAGAAACATAGAAAGTACTAAAAATAACAAACCTAGTGTTACCAAATGATTTTATGCACTTAGGTCTAGATAAAAAAATCTGGCAAGCGCTTATTTTCATGTAGTAACTGATTGCATTTGCTGTTTTGGTCAAACAGTAAAGGACTGACAGATTTCATTTTAGCATACCAGCTTCTGCACTACATCAATATATTCTTCCCACGGTCTGTATGAGATCTTTCCACAAGTACAGTTAATTTGTTACATTTTTCATTAAGAAAGCTCCAAGAAGAGCTTTTCAAAGCTATTTCACAAATGTTAGTAATGATGTACTTCATGTTCTATACAGTCATGCATACTGCCTGTATGACAACGTGTTCTGTGATAGCCCAGGACTGCACCAGCTAGGCTGAAAACACCCTTCCAACATTAAAACCTATCCCCCAGCAGGCTCACATTGCTGCCATGTTGTCTTTAAAAACTAACCTGCCCAAAAAATCCTTTTTTTTTTTTTTAACCCTTCCTCACACAAAATTTCTTCTCCCAAATCACTCCTCCTTAGAGACCAGGATGTCTAAGATTAGGAAACACACTTTTGAAAGTATGTAAAAATATCAGTTTTTAAAGTCTGAATCTGAATCCCCCCCCATGTGTGTTGAGTGCTTTCTGGGTAAAAAAGGCTGGAGAAGCTCAAAAGACCTCAGTGACTCCTGACTGCATTTGATGGAAGAAGATGTCTGTTGACAGCAGCAGTGGGAATGCTGCCCTTGGAGGATGTCCAAACAGCCCTGTAGGGAAAGCCTAGGAGCACAGACCTTACATGAGTACCAAGCTTCAGAAGGATGTAGGGCACTTTAGGACAATATTTTGAGTAGTGTATGTTACCTGGAGTCATGCTGAAAGCTTTCTGGCTAGTTATAGTCTTCAGAATAACTTCGGTGACCTCTAAAATCATGCCAGTGTTAGCTGGAGACGAGGAGGTACATTCACTCTCACCCAGTAAGCCACCTAAAAGAGTTTCTCTCCAGAACACATGGAAGGGAGAGGCAGGAAACTACTTGAAGGCTACTTGAGAAAACTTACATTCCTTAGTAGAGGGATTTACAAAATAGACCTCATGAGACATTTCATAAATGCTGAAAAACACTGCTAAACTTCCTCAAAAATATCCTGCAAATGCAAAATAAATGACCTGATTTATAATGTGACAATCAAGACTGTTGGACAGACCTCCTTTTCAGTCTGTGGCTGTGTCATTTTCAGCAAGGCAAGCCACACGAACCCCACCTCAACAGCACCTGACACGTGGAGCTGCAGCAGTGTCTCATCCCTGCAACATGTCCTCGCTGCTACACTTGTGAAGGAGCAGGGAATACACCACCTAGTGTGTTTCTCTATGATGGTAGCACCACTTCCTCACCCACCTTCAGCTGCATCACGGGAAGGGACCACAGGCCCAGGCAAAAGCAGAGCGATAGACCATGTGCTTTTCCTCACTTTTCCACCTGCCAGAAAGTCATCGACTTCCATGCCCCTGATCTGCCCTCTGTACAACACCAGGGAAGTGATCTGGGATTGCACTTCCCCGTGCTGTGAGACACACTGATGTGAAGTTCTACACAAGAGCTAGATTTCACTATAGCTGCATTTTCAGTTTAAACTGGCCAGCTTCCAAGCACAACCATCCTTCACATTTTTATGTATGCAAATCCTACATACATTAAAGCCCCATAGTCAACAGCTTGATCCCTAATCACAGTCTGAATAATTTTTATGGTTTAATATTTAAGCAGCTTTTATATTCTCCTTTTTAAAGAGCGGATGTCTAAGGCTGGCATTCGTTTCGAGCTTCTGCGATCACCAGTGAAAGTAGATACATATTCTGGAAGGTGTATTAGGAGACGGCGCTACAGCTTCTGTTAGTTGAGAATAGCCCATAAAACTTCACATTTGCATATTGTCATTGTTATGACTGAAACTTCCTTTAAATGTGTTTCCTTTCCAGCAAGCATATGTGAAAGGTGACCTCTTAGCCATTTACATACCTCCCTGGTAGTCACGTGACCCAGTTTTACGTCAAACTGTCAATTATGATAAGGGACACAATAAGAACAGCCCAAGTGTTGATAACCTGTTTCCTGGCTTTACTGAGAAGTTCTGTTTAAGAGTCCACTTGTGTTCGTCTTTCAGCCTTCTGGTGCAAGCAAAAGCAACATCCACCCAAAATATTTTGCAAACAGATACTCTGTGTTCAGTGGACATTTAAGTTTACAATTTCCACAATGAACAGTATGCAGGAACTTCACGTTGAACTGTGTGATTCAGTAACTAAAGGATGCACCTGGCAAGAACAACTTCCTACTGAAGAGGCAGGGCATCTGAGGTGTAAAAAGCTATCTGCAGTTTTCTGATTTTGTGTTTTAGAGACCTGAAGTGTTTCTTATTACTACGTACATAAATGTCAAAGCTGTGTGAAAGAGCATGCGTACCACACACCACACCCAGCAACCCCAAGCGCTAGTGAAAACCATGCCGTTGTATTAATCACTGCAAAGACTGAAAGAGTTCAATAGCTCCTCAGTAATTGGGCCAGCATGAGTTTGCACAGTTTACTGTAACAGACAGGGAAGTTCTAGAGGACATTGTCTTCAAAGACCTCAACAACTATCCTGTTTATTTATAGTTTCTAATTAAAAATAGAATCACTCATACAAGGCTCTGAGGCCCATTATATTAAATAAATGGCCAAGAAAGCCTGACAGTTATATCTGTGATTCTAACAGAAATCTTATTATTTGCAAAAATCTGTATTTGCAATAAATACAAATGTCCATCCATCCATCCAGCTATCCATCCATTCATCTTTTTATATTGTTTCAACAGGTAAAGTGCATGACTAGTGTTTCTGGGAGCATTCTAGCTTTACAGCCAGAAACAGCATCAAAATGTCTCTAAGTGTCTATTCTTTCAAGAACATAGTAAATTAATGAAGTTGAGAACAGTAATGCAAGAGGGGTACAAGAAATGCCATCACATAACCACACAAATGCCAATCACTAAGACTTCATTGCTGAATTAATGATATGTCTGCTAAATCTGCTAAATTTATTTAGCCAAAAGAATAGAGACACAACTAGAATCTGGCAAAGAACTGTGTCCACTTGTAGAAGATTAGACTGAGCTTCCTCAATTTGTTTCTTCTCCCTCTGGTCTAGTCTTAGAAACCAAAAATCTCCAGTAGATGCAAATCAGACAAAGAATGGGGAGAAAAGGTGCTCCAATGTAATTATCCCACCTTTCTTTTACATGCAGTTCATTTAAGATGTTTCTCAGCACAGATGATTAGCACCAAGTACTAGACTTGACTTCATAAAAATAACCCCACCGTTAAAATTAAGAAAAAGCCTCTCACTCAGGTACTAGCTTTTACCACTTCCCTGGCCCCTCCCTATCTGCCCTCCCTACAGTTACATTATCAATACTTAACAACTCTCAGAAGCTGACGCTGAATCAAGAAAAGCAAACCAAGTGCTCATTAACAATTTGTCATAGACATTTTGGAAAGGGGTGACTTGACTTTTTGGCAACAAAATTGTAGGATATATGTGACTTTCTAGATGCCGCTGAAGCAAGAGATATGTTTTATAACAACTCATGTCACAGTGTAGAAATAGCTAGCATTTCAAGGCAGGTAACAGGAAGACCCACCAGAACTAGAAGTAGCAAATGGACTGAGCAGTTTTAATTCCTCGTTAGAACCTTGTCTTTCTAACTATCAACATAGCATGGTAAGTAACACATGTAACAGCACATTTTTCACAGTACCCAGATCAGTAAAAGCAAATTAACTGCTCCCATTGGTGCTATTATGCACTCACTGTCTGTAAAAGTTATATTCAGTGCTTCCTATCTAAATGTGAGTATTCCAGGTAGGTTGTGCTATAAATTGTTTACTGGAAGTTCTGGCAAACTATCACTTTGCCAAAAGACTCAGTGTAAGTGCATGTTTCAAAATACATACATTTACTGTGGTTACTGTAATTTAAATGGGCTACCTAATGGTTCTTTTTAACAACAGAAAGTACTTAACAGTACATGCCAATATTTGTCATAACCAGAGAGAATAAATCTTCATAAAGACTCCTCCAATGAAGTAAAAAATGTACCGGTGACAATATTTATTCTTGAGGGGTCAATGTGCATTAGACGGTATGGTGAATGTTTAAAAGACCTCTCTGGAACTAAAACCATTGGCTTTCTAATTTAGAATTTCTCTCCACTAATACAAAATGATTGATTGCCTTTATTTCATGTACCCCTTGATTTTTCTTTTCATTCATCATGGGCTGCTTTAAACCAAATGCATTTAAAATCTGCCACAAGAAGAGTGGTCTCTTTTAAACTGTTGTAAAGTAATGAAAGAACATAGTAAATCAATCTCATTTCTGCCTTACCAAAGGATAACCTTTGCTCTATTAAAGTTATTTAGACAATCTCAGTGCTTTCCCTCACTTTTTGGGTAATAAACATATATGGCACTGTCATGTCAGAGAGATCTTTAGAATCGAAGTGAATGAAGGTAATTAATTCATTAGAAACATATATATAAATTTATATATTCATATTTATCCATCTCAAGAAGCACTGCTGTCAAAGTATTCTGCTCTTTCAAATGGTTTCAATAGCACATACTATTCCCTAATTCTGAATGTATTTATAAGCATCCACACGCCCCAAACACACTTAGGCTTATGTTCATTGCAGAGGTTAGAGAAGAACAGAGAATTCACAGCAAAGATGAGACCATGACAAAATTTTTAAATTTACTGTGTCTCACTGGTCACCAATTAATGTTCTTGAATTAATATGAGACTACAAACCAATATACTTTAGAAGGGAGAGCACTGGTTTCACAGTGGTGTTGGAAAATTCCTCTGTTTATGAAGTGTATGTGAGACCTAATTTATTCTCCCCTTCCCTCTAAGCCATCTGGACACATGTTTTACCATGAAAGGGAGTATAAGACACAGTGCATGTAAACACCAAAGACTGTGATGACCCTTGAGATCCCTCTCACTTTTATGTTCTTATGGCACTGCTGAAATCTCCAGATTTATTTCCATCTACACAAAGCCAAATAATATATAGAAGATGCACGAATAAGCAAAATAAGATTTAGATGTCATAAATTCAGCCAAGAGAAAATTAAGCATGCTGCCACTAACTTCTGGCATGTGACAAGCTGTTTGTAACTCTTTCAGTGAACTTGGAAGGAGGTGGGGTGGGCTTAACCAATAGTGAATTTGCAGAAAAAACTGTGTCTAAAAGACAGGTAGCGAAAAAGAAAATTATTGTATATCCCCAAATTATCTGGATGTCACAGATTTTTCAGAGGGTACAATGTCAAACTTCATATAAAAAGAAATCCAGGAACTACATGCACTGGGCTTAAAAAGAGCAACATTGTGTATTTTAAAATGCAATAAATATATATTGGTTATCTCTTGAAAGGAACCATGCTGTAGTAATTATAACACATTTCATAATGCAACAATCTTTGAGAGGTTATAAAAAAAGGCAATACCCCAGAAAATTTACTGAAAAATGAATGGCTGGCAAAACCACTAATTGTCATTTGGTATTTTCCAAAAAGTGTACAGATGTTTCCAGTTAGGTCTCACTGGTTTAAAAAAAAAAAAAAAAAAAAAAAAAGTTGGCAAAGCATCAACTATCTTGAATAAACTATCATCTTTATGCTTTTCTCTGAACTCTGCATGTGGTGACCTTTAAAACAGATATACTGCCACCTTGCCCTGGAAGTGGGTAGGGGTAGGGAAGTCCAGATGAAGCACACTTCAGCTGTATCTCCACAAAGACAGAACAGGTAGATTATACTGAAAAATGAAACAAGCATGTGTACCAACTGTTGACAGAAACCCAAGACTGAGAGAAAAAAATACAGTACAATAAATACCAAGGACTATTTAATAGCTCTTTTCATACTGCCACATTCAGGGTTTTTTTTTAATTTTACATGCTGTTAATTTCAAATTCCTCTACTGTTAAGATCTAGGAGCAACACAAACACACATCGTAAAATATGTTGAAGTTCTAAAGGGTCTGAATTTATTCCTCTTACTAGCAATGTAGTATTTCTGTATATGCCTGGCCTTGCTACTGACTGCAGCTAATTTGTTTGTAAGCCATCATTAATCTTGGCTGTATATTTTCACAGTTTGGGTAAACACTTCATTTGCATTAAATTTACAGCATTAATGAGATGTGAAATTTAAAATGCTACTTGAAACATAAATGATGTAAGAAACTAGAACAAAAATGTAGTTTTATCACATTTGAAATCAGCAGACCAATTTAAACCTATTAAACTAGAAATTATGATGTTTTGCAATGTGAATTTAGTTTTATAATTCATCTTCTAGAACTAAAATGAAGAAAAGCAGGCTTAAATATCTGGGTTAAAAAAACCCAAACAAACAAATCAACAAAATAGCTTCAAAATAATAAACTGGACTTTTTGCTCTGGAATTCTTCCTTGTTTTCTAAACTGACATTGAAATGAATATTTGCTCCTTATACACCCCATTCTCTTCCCTAAAATCCTATTAAAGATTAGCATATGAGTTCTTGAAAAATAAAACAATTGAAAGAAATAAGATTAGAAGTTCTTTCAGATGGTACAAACCTAAGAAATAAATCATATGCTACATTGATGTTCCTAAAAGGATTCAGTTTTGTCTTGAATAAACTTAATCTTCAGATGACAAATACCAAAACCCTCAGGATCCCAGTCTAATCCAAGAAAACAGTGGCAGTGCGTAGGAAGGTAATACCACAAAAGCTTCTCTATATCATTACACCTATGTGAAACTTGCCCACCTGTTGCTGGTGTAGGAAGGATGGGTCTCTTGGGCTTAGTCCCACATATCGATTGGCTTGGGATGTGCCTGAGGCTGTGTAGGCTGATCAAGGAAGAACAAAACAGATTGATAAAAATACCAACCTATCATAACTATTACCCTGTGCAGGTACAGTACAAATATGAGAGATCCAGAGTTATGATTTTGCAACATATAGGATGTGTCTGCATTTATCCTTTATGTAAATTTTCATAGAATGCAAAAGAAAAACTGGACCAAATCTGTAAAGTCACGCATAAATTCCTATAAACTTCAATGGAAGCTGCATCCCTAAATCATATGTCTCTTGTCAAATAAAAGTTCCTTTGACTAATATATTTGTATTTTTCAAAAGTGATTAAATAGGTATGTATTTGAAGAAATCACAAGTCTGACTCTCATTTCCACTACACTAATCTAAGGAACAAGTGAAATAACTGAGATAATAATGTTGAGAGAAAATATCAGCTCACAGTTACTATTATTACTGCTGTGAAGGCTCATCACAAAACTGTAAAAGAACAAAAAATATTGGAATAAAATGTTCAGTTTACTTACGTGGCATGAAATGAATCTTTATGGGCATTTGGAAGCAGGTAGTAATCTGATTAGTATTTTCATGAGAAGGGAGCTAATTTTTTCTGTGCAATATAATATTAAATATTCAACTGCCCTGTGCATCAGCAGACAACATTTTCCCAGGGGAACAATATAAGGAAGTGTCTCACTGTCTGCTACAGAAGATTAAAGAAAGCCATTTCTGAGGAGAAAGGGAATGGTAGGTGATGCTGGGATTAGTTACAGGAAATGGAGCCTTCACCTCTAAGTCATGTTCCTGTCTGGTCTCTGTTAGTAATCCCTAAAATCCATTACCCTCTCTTGGCTTTTGGTGACACTTACAAAATGAGGCAGATGGTCTTACTCCACTTTCCAGTGGAGTAATGTCCACATTGCAACTTGCAGCACCACAACCTGGAAACTTGTTCACAGACAAAGCAAAACTACTAAAATTGAGCAGAGATACACAGGGATGTGGGTGAGAGGCTGCATAGGAGTACTTACTGCCTCGGCCTATTAGTATGAAAGTCTCACTGAAAATAGAAGAAAAATCAATCCTTGTTTTTTAATTATTATTTTTAAGGCTTTATACAGTAAATATGCTTTGCTGAAAAAGTTATTAAAATTATTTGGTTATTAGAAGGAAACTGTAGTGGAGGCCACAGGGTTCCCCAAATATTAAAAAAAACTGATGTTCTTTGTCTTTCAAAACAATTGTGCCATTGCACTCCAGAATGAAAAGCAGTGCTAATAATTTGCTGGTTTATTCTCATGAAAGTGAAAAATAATGATAATTTGTTGGCCAAGCATATGTTTTTATATATATGCCTCTATATATTTTGAAATAATCAGTTATTGAAAATAAAATTAAAACTAAGCCTTAGAATATATTTACTCTTGATTTTCCCATTAAAAGAACACATTAGCACTCTGTGTGGCAAGTTAATTATGATGGATAATACAGTTTATATATATTCTTATATAATTTATGTATCAGCAGAACATGATGTCTCATATTTTGATATTGACTTGATGAACAAGCAATGTCCCTTCACTTTTTTTGCTCTTGGAGTTACCAGGTCAGTACCAAAAGACCTCACCAAGTAGAGAGACTACTGCACTGGTCTGAAAAAAAACCCCACACTCAATGTGTGGCATTTCTATGCTATCTCATATGCAGAACTGGCACATTCAAATAAAATCTGTACATAGGGAGCTTTTTATTATTATATATGTTCTGTTGTGACAAGCATTGGATCTTCATGGAAGAAGTTACCTGCACGCTGCTGCTGCTGTGGAAGCATCAGGAGGCCTTATTTCAAGTACCTAATCTGAGATGTTCTAAGGTTCACAGGGAATCAGGTACCCAAGTTCCAATTAATTGCATGAGAGCAATTGCATGGGAACCAATTTCATCTGAAAATATAGTTCAAATTTTTCCCTCAGTAGTATGACACTGAACAGATTAGGTTTGCTTTCCTGTAATGATGCGTATTACAGTCAGATTACCAGAAAACATCCCAACCCACTTCTGACACTGCCTTTTGCTACTTGTATGAGAAACTTTGATCTCCACCTGAGACACCTTTTTAGGACTGGCGCAATTATGTCAACAGAAAGCAGAATGAAACTATGAATACTTGAAACTCTATAGTAACTCAGTTTTCTATTCTGGACCAGAAGTTTACAGCTACAGCTTCTCGTTAGCTGCTAAAACTAACTCTTCTTAAAAAGTACAAAAACTGTATGAAAAACCCCCAGAGAGGATACAGATACACTCTACCACCTTCTAACAAAACCTCTGCTATACTAAAAGAACAGCTAAAATACTTCCATAAAGCTAACCATATAATTATTTCTTTATACATAACTAATGATAAAAGTCACTAGTATCCTTTTATAATAAAGGCATAGCTAGATTTGACTCTCATCTCTGCTTCAGGTTCTAATGAAATGACTTAAAGTAGCATAGCACAGTTTATGGTCTCCATTGATGACAGACCAAAAGTTAGGGACTGGATTCAGAGTTTAAATACTAAACAGGGTTAGATGAAGTAATGGACTCTAAAGAGACTGGTATTTTTTAAGGCTGGTAAGTTTTTTTTCCAGAGTGATGTTTGGAAGTGGTCCCTAAAAATCTTCACCACTCTGGTAACATTGGCCATATCGAGTCCAAACAAAAGTTCAAAGAAAACAAATGCAGAAAGTAGTTAAAAAGCAATATTCTGCATCACTGAGTATAAAATGAGCATTTGGAAGAGATTACCCTATACATAGTAACACCTTTGCTTTCAGTTCAAAAACTGCAGTTCCATTGAAGATAATAGGATAAGTATGGTCCGGTATAGTAATAAATATCTTAAAACATTAAAGTTAGGGGTTGGGTTTGTTTGTTTTGTTTTGTTTTTCAAAGAACAGTGGATTTTCCATCCATTGCAACACTGTCAAGGAACTAAAATTTTCTTTTGCCACATAGAGGGGTTTTTTTGCTAAAAAAGACACAACCTATATCAACATGCAATTGTCATAGCTCGGATTAAGTATGCGTTGCAACAAGGATTGATTTCTGTAGGAAAGCTCATTGAGGAGCAAATTATCCAATCTTTGTTTGGAATTCCATCTGTGGGTCATTGTAAAACCTTGCTGTCTGGGTGTGCTTCTCAATGTCTTAACAATGTCCACCTTAGATGAACAACCACGTTTTCTTTTTCCTGAATAGTGGTCAAATATGCAGGTTTTTCTCTTTTATTTTGATTGTCATGACACAAAATTTGGCTCATGTGACATGATGCATTGGTTGAAATTTGGGGAGGAAAAGCTTTGCACTCAGATCACATTTGCTCTCCATGTAAAATGATGAGCATCCACTTGGTCAAATAGTAGGAAAAGGCGCCTTTTTCTGGCCTCAATTTGAAATCACATCGAATCTTTGATGGACATTTTTGTTTCCTAAAGAAATACTTACTGGTTGCTGTAGGTGAAGATGCCTCACCTTCAGTGGATGTAGTGATGGGCTTAGTATCTGTCATGGTCAGGGTCACAGGTCGCACCGCACTGTGATGGGGAGAGGGTGCCAAAACTGGAGTAAAATGGCCAGGCACTTTCCCTACTACTTGACCACTGCTGTTAGGCTACAAAACAAAACCAAAAGAATGCCTTGTGAAACATACACGTTGCATTTAAGGAACCAACCCACCTATTTTAGGGTTTTCCAGAGTGACCATCAACCATACCTGCATGTTGGAATGAGTCATTCTAGTAAAGGTATGAATTTCCATGTGGTATTTTCAGCAGGCAGATGCCTCCTCAGATAGGTAGTACCTTCCTACATAGCAGTACTTTTTGGTAAGCTTTCTTTCTTTCTGAATGCATTTTGCACCAGATTGTTTAAAAATCTATTTGCTGTTCATGCAGTGGCTGTGAACCACAGTAAATCCCATGATAGCAGGATTAAACTGACCAGGCATAGGCCCCTAATGTATGAAGTATTAAGAGCAAATGAATGATGCAAAACCTCTGTTTTCACATGCCATACCACTCTGGCTTGGAGCATAACCAAGACTTGACCACAGCTGTCCACAGAGACTACACATACTGGAAGGCTAACTAATAATTCACATGTTTGGGACTTGGGGAGAGGGATAGGATACGATGCACTATAATGCATACGTCATTATATCTGGCCAAAAGCCGCCTTCTAAAAACACAGAAGTGTTTAACAATGGGAACTTTGCAAGTCAAGAGCATAATAAACAAAGACACTTCTTTCATAGATACAAGAGGAAGTCTGCATGACCTTATGGTACAGGTCGTCAAGGTAATACTCTGCTTTCTGCATATAAGCACAACTGAATTGGCAATGTTGACCGGTAAATGTATATGTTTATCCGATGCTTAAACATGTCTCAGACATTCTGCATGACTGTAAATACTCCAATACTAAATAACTTGCAGTAAAAATGGGCAAGTAGAAAATAGCTTTTTCAACAGTGGCTGACCACTTTTGTCTTAAACGGATTGTGTGCTCTGTGAATCGTAAGTATTTTAAAACACAGCCATACTAAGCAAAAAATACTGGGGTCTTACTAGGACAGAAGGAGCCTGTCAAATTCGAAATAACTCAGAGAAAAGAAATGGACTGATAAAGGACCTGATTCAACTGATACAAAGAAAGGTTAAAAGAGGTAAGCATGACTATGGTAATGAAATAATAACTGGGCTGGGACAATTACTGCAAGTATGTGCAGAGTATAAACACACAGAAGAGGATGGAATTATTTGGAAAGTACAGGAAGTATAAACATCGGGGTAATGGAATGAAATTGAGAAGGAGGAAATTTAAAATTAATAGCAGGAGAAACTTCCTGGCAGCATGATCTACTAGACTTTGCAAATGCCCCCAAGGGAGACTCTTGTTCTTCAGGACATCTAAAACTAAGCTAGAAGAAAACACTAGAAAATGTAAGTGCAAATAGAGACCAATCCGGCATTTAAAGGAACATCAAGCAGTTAGCAGACTACTTCCCTCTCTAAAATCACAAGCCTTATAATGAAAAATAACAGTAAAAATGTAATACACTAATGCAAAGTAGTCAGCAAACTACCCCTCTAAATGAAAAAAGTCACTACCTAAGTGAAACTGTATGATTGAAATGTGTTGGAGCAGGGGTGGGGACAGAAGAGCCAAGGAATCACAAATTCTTTAAAATACAGAAATTGGGTAGTGTTTACCACTTTTTAATTTATGTTTCTAGTTGCAAAGCTGAGCAATTACTACTAAGAGTTTAGTAACGGGAATAAGTGACAGCTGTCAAAGTAGCTTCTAAAGAAGAAGACAACATGAATTCCAAGGAATGTCAATAGTTCTGCAAATATCACAATGTCCCCAACTAACTATCATGCTCCATTAAGTTTTATTCACTAGGTAAAACTTCACATTTAGATAGATCTCCCCTATTAGGTGCACTTGAAATTAAATTGAGGTGTGGCAGAATATATACAAGTTCTAGAGAATAATGTGGCCTAAAAGTACACTGAGCATCTACTTGCACACTTACATCACCAAGGGTTCATAAGTGGGGAACTCAGTAATTAACAGCTGTCTTTCCTCAGTAATACAAACTACATTTTTATATTACAGTAAAAAGTCACATAATAAGTATGTGTCAGTAAATGCACTTTCTTCTGAGATCTGTCTTAGCCAGTGGTTTAGGGAATTTTATTTTCTGGGCTCTGTTTTAAGGGCCTGCTAGCTTCTAAAACCAAAAAATCTACGCTACCTGCCTTAACACAAAAGGGAAATGTTAACTAAGATAAATTCAGAAAATCCTTAAAAGTTACCTAAAATGAATTTTCCATACAAATGACCCACGATATTCCAAAACTCAGAGGCAAGTACCCTTACTCACTGACTATGAGTTGTACAGAGTTAAGGAACCTCGACATTGTAATAAAATGGGCTCTGTCATAGGAAAGTGAGCTGTGACTCAGTCTGAAGCATTTGTGGGGAAAACTGTCAGATATTTAGGTGGGCCTTATGATAAATTTCTCTAAAACACCTACTTGCTATCTTAGAGTGGACATTCATTGTGTTTCTGGGGACCCTGCTGCAGACTCAAGACCTGCCTCCTGCCCCACAAGCCCAGCCATCTACATAGCCCACTGGAGTGAGTACCAAGTCTCACTTATGTCTGGTTGCTCCTGGGTGGAGTCACTGACCTGTGATCACAAGGCTACCTTAGAAGCCTTAGCTCACGTGGTGAGCAAACACATTGCAAAACGAACTAAGAACCCTTATCAAAAGGACCAACTTTTACTAAATACTTAGAGAAAGGATTCCAGGGAGATTACAGATTAAAACAGCCAGTGTCATTGGCTTCCAAAAGCAGCTCTGTCTCCAAAGCCAGATTCAAATGAATTAGAAGGACACAGCTGGAGACCAGGATGATTTACAGCAATGTATCAGTTTCTACAGTTCCCTAGTGATCCCAATCAACAGGCATGCAATGCCTCAGAGGGATTCAAGCGTAGCCCTGAACAAACCTTCTCCTTGACAAGCTGTAAGACACAGAGTATACTTCATATCCCATTATCATGTAAACCAAAGTTTTCCCTGTGTGACAGGTAACAGCAGTGAAGTACATTGCCCCACTTCACCCAAACTGAGGGTGAAATCCTGTATTGGTTGAAATCCATGGAGAATTGTTGGTGATTGTAATGGATGTGATTTGTTGCACACACACATCAAGAATCTACATTTCTATTTCTTCTCTCTCTTTTATTTGTATATTGTCTTCTGAACGGTAAGCACTGTTTCACAACTGTTCTGCACATGAAGCTAAGTGCAGGCGCAATACAATGAAACCGAGACCGGCAATCCCTAGATAGAAAAAACAGACATCCAAAGAAAAGGGAAAACTCGTTACTTCAGTAAGCTTAATTCTTACACTTTCAACATTCTATACTCTGGCTGCACATTAGATTTCAAATGCAGTTATAACCTAGTTACCTGCCTCGTAACAATTTTATTGCACATTGTCACATTTCTGCAAGTATTTTCTGACTGCACTTTAGGATATTTTTCTGCTTTTATTTTTGTAATCTCTAACATCTATATTTTTCCTTTCTCAAGTATGTTACCTTTGTTTTCTTGTTTCTAACACAACATCTGTTTTAAAATTTTGTAACAATGTCAAATACTGTACATCGCAATAACAGGGTGTTACTGCTTGGCAAACAAGGTAACACAAGAAGGGCTAAGTATGTACACAAGAGACAGAGCTCAGTGTATAGCGTCTAAGAGCCTAACTTGCCCCCTCATACTGAAAGTTTCCTGCATTTAAGTTTTTAATTAACTTCAGTTTTAGGTAAGTACATACCTATCAGGACTTTTATACACACAGTTCTTCTTCAGTGGTGGAGTCTCCTTCTCTGGAGATATTCAAGACTCGTCTGGACGCCTATCTGTGCAATATGTGCTAGGGAGCTGCTTTGGCAGGGGGGTTAGACCCGATGATCTCTCGAGGTCCCTTCCAACCCCTACGATTCTGTGATTCTGTAACCCTAGCTGTCATTCAGATCTGTACTAAGGTACTCCTTTTGACATAGCTTTGTTGTGGAAAATGGTATACATGACATTTTCTTAAAACATCAGTGTTTTTCCTAGCAGTGCTGCATTTGAAAACAGAGTTTATGAAAAGCAGTTTCGTATTCACCCAAATTCTGTCATATGAACATGACTCATATGAAACCTTCCTGCAACATCCATACTTGTCTTTCTTGCATGCCATGAACAACAGTGAAGCAGTTGAGAGAACTGTATTTAAGATATCATAATTTGTTTGCATCTTAAGATCATAAATTAGTCCTAAATAAACACATCATGTCATTGTCTCAGGGTTATTGGTCAGGCCTGACTTCAGACTCATGCTCACACAGCTGCACTGGTTTAGATTCAATTCAGACTTCTAGGGCTATATTTGGAAACACAAATCTAAAAGATTCTGCAACAAAGGTCTAGATTCTGGACTGTGGCAGTACAAGCCCAAGAACACTGTCTCTTTTGGATGTCTCAAGTCCTCTATTCGGCCTTAAGTTTTCGGTGCAAAGAGGGAAATCCTCTGGTCAGAAATAGACTTCTGAAGTTGTCAATTCCTAATCTTACTGAAAACTGGCTGCTAGAAATAGCTTCTGACACCTGTTCTCCTTTTAGCTTTTGAAGTTATGTCAAAAGTTATTTTAGCATAGAAGCTATATATCTAATTGGACAGTATCTACTTGAATTACAAGTGCAAATATTCATGCACATCATCTAATACAAATTAATTTTGTCCTTGTTTAAAACAAGTCGTAGGTTCTAGTTCCAGTTTTCCCTGAAGACATTCTTACAGATGACTGCATTACAGGTGGAAAATCAACTGTTACCATCAACTAGGGCGTCAATATGTCTGTGTGATGGATTCACAAACACAGAGATGATGCCTCAGGCATAAACCTCAAGCAAATTGCACGGAGGCAGCTGTGTTAGATAAACAAGCTGTGCATTTGAAAATAGGAGGGGAAAAGATGCAAACACAATGAAGGTCTGGCAAATTTAGCCCCAGTTTATGCAGGTATACAATTTCCTATTGTTGGATTGGGGCTAATTTCATTTTCAGATCTGGGTTACATTTTCTAGCTTTTTAATTCAGACCAGCTTGAATTGCCACAGATTAATCCATTCATGCACCCAAAGCCATAGAAGAGTTTTATCTACTGTCATAGCTGTAACGTAACTCAGATTGTCAGACTGTTAGTATCTGATTGTGTGCTCTACGCACTCTTTCAGTTAATCCTTAGATCTTAAGTCTGAACAGAAACTTGTAGCAGGTATGTGAATATGGGCTATCCTAAAATTGGGATTCACTATACCTGTGTTCCCTACTGGGATTTTACTAACACATTTATAATTAGTAATTCATCTACCTCCTCTCAGACTTCTGTTCACATATTTGCACAAATATCAGCAAATCTACACCTCAGGTCTTCAATTACATTTGAGGATGATGTTTTGTCATATAGCTCGCTACTTCCATCATCAAAAAAGTATTTCTGATGCCACAGTGAAATGGCAACACTAACATCTACAGATGAGAAATCCAAATATAACAGAAATTTGACCTACATACTAAAGAACTTACATCAACTATTAAGTTGCTTAAATGATAAAGTATATTCTATGCTTAAATTTGCATGGTATTGCAAAATAATTGTAATTATAATTCCAAATTCCAAATAAAATCATTCCAATTTTCCTTGGAATTTTAAATGCAAAGCATCTTCAAAGACATAATCAACAAAAGGTCAGAAATCATCTTAATGCTGTGCATGTCCTTGGTACAGCTAATTATGATACTGTGTTAAGTATTTTAGAAAGAAGTTTCAGGGCTTAATAAAAATTGCATTACTCCAGCTACCTACTATACTTGGAGAACAATATATCTGTATCTCAAAACACATTTTTCAATGGAAGTGCTGTGTTTCCCAAGAAGGTTACTGTATTATAGCCAGGCAATCAACCAATGAGTTGGTTTAGTTTAATCAAATTTGACTCTGCGTTTGGAAATAGTGTCACCCATTCCTTCTCAAAGTTTCACTCCCTTTTAGCTGCAACATCCAGTTTCTGCAGTGAGTATCACTGTTTGCACCCTATGGTAGTGTAGTTCTGAGACCACTGACTGAACAAACTTTGCTGTTGAACCTGTAGAAGTTGGTCCCCTGCACCAAGTATTATGTTTTAACAGTTCTCTACTAGCTGAGATCATAGCTGGTAAGTTCTGTCTTTGAGTCCATGCCAATGTGCTCTGTGAGATTCAGAGAGGGTGATGGATGTTTCAGAAAACCTACAAGTAAAAGAAACAGAAAGAAGTAACTTCCATTTTTCTGTTCTTCCCTCTCTTTTTTTTGTTTGCTTTGTTGGATTTTCGTTATACAATGAAAATCTAATCTTTTACCTTAGCAGAGCTTTTGCTTAGGGCACCCTAATGCTATGTCACTGGTAGGCATCCAGAGGCCATGTTAGTCTCTCACTGGCGACAGCTCAATGGTTTCAGGCAGATTCACCAAATGTGCAGAGGACACATCCTCAAGTTTTTACCAATCCAAATAATGTAACACAGTGTCTTTGAGACTCTGGTAAACCTATGGGAATGGTATTATAGCACTGCCAGTGGGACTGTAGAAGGTACTGTACTTCCTCAGGTTGAACCAGGTGGGTTCCATAATGCATTTCTTTAACACGAAGTAAGGCCATGTTAGCCTTTCAGACATTTTCTGTCTGCTATCAAACACTACAGTAGCAACAGAAGGCACTTTGCCTCTTTATAGTGCCCCTTGCCAATTTTTTTAAGGATGAATCTCACTAGTTTCCATACCCTTGCAACCTGAGTAAATCACTGCTAACAGCACATCTTACACAGACCTCACTAGGAGATGCCACAAAAAAGCTCCAGGTGGTGTGACACGCAGCTACCTGTCTGCCCGAGGAATTAGCTTTAGAAAAAACATGTTGTTGCCAGTTCTTAGCTGACAACATCACTTCTGTGCTACTTTCTGAGAGAAATCAAGGTGTTGACTTTGATCTATAAAGCTCTGAGTCTCATCCATTTGAGAAAGCATTTTCCAATTAACACTGCTGAAACTGATAGCAACTGCAGAGCTTCAGCAAACCATAAGACATTGTAGGTGAAGAGTCCCCCATCTTGAATCACAATTCTACCTGTGAGCTCAAAAAATCTGAATTATTTGTCAACAAGGAAATACTTGACTTTCCTTGTACATTTGCCTTAACAACAGGGTTAGTCTGTGTTACACAAGCATGGGAAAGGAAATCTCTTTTTAGGTAAATATTCAAAAGATATATTTTGATTAAAATGTATGTCATGTACTCTGGAGACTTACAACTGTGCATTTAATAAAGTAAAAATTAGAAAACTAAATAGAAAGTAATTATTCATGATTGCAATTAAATCTTTAAATGCCTTGCCAGTAGATATAGTTAAGCTAGTACTTTCTCTCTGCCTCTAAATTACAATTAAAACCAGCACATTGCCATATTTAATCTTCAATAATTTCTTTACAATTACAAGGAAAGACTTGCCCAAGAAACTGAAAACTATTAAAAGTCAACAAATAAAGGTACTAATTATACCAAAGAAACCACATGCACACATATTGTTTGTGTCAGCTTATTCTGCCAGTATTCTCCCAGGAACCAACAGGATATCCTCTGACCAGCCCAAACAGATCCTCACAACTTTGATTCCTCAGAGTTGTTAAATGACTGCAGTTACTGTATTGAGGAACGACAAAGCATGGCATCTGCCTGGAATTCCTGAAGAGTGTGCCTATCTTTCACTGAACAAAAAATTGAATGGCCCAAACAATTATGAGAGGAAAGTAAGTGGTCTCACCAGCTTCCAGAAGCAGCCCTTCTCAAGCAGTTCATATATTTCTGTCTTCACACAAAGTATAAAGATAAATCTGCAAACTTTCCCACATTCCAACAAAGAACATTTTAACAGTCCCAGGAATTTTAGTCAGTGTGCGGACAGCTTTGGAACTTGTTAGTTGCAAGCATAAGACATTTTATTGTAAGAGGAAGAGGTTCCAATACCAAACTGGAGACAATTTTACCACACAGTTTCATAAAATTATCACAAAATATGATTTACAATTACCTGTAATCCGTGCCCTTCATAATCCAAACTCAAAGGGCTTCCAAGATTGTCTACTTCTATTTGCTTGGTTCAGTAAAAAAAGAAAGAAATTTCTCACTTATGCCAGGATGTTCTTCAGCAGGATTCACCTTAACTGTTTGCTTTATCATTGCTTCCTTCATCACACTTGTTGACCCTTCTTCTGTGATTCATCACACCTCAATCAGGAAATTATTCTATTTAACTCAACAGGCCATTAAGTTTGGAAACTTTGGTTTTGACTTCAGCCACACAAGTAGTATTGTGCTCAGTGATTTGTTCAGGCTCATTGGAAGTCTGATTTTGATACTGTATATTGATTCATACACTCTTGATTATTAATGCATTCCAAGTGTGTGCAGATTTGTCTGTGTGTACACACAGAGGAGGTAATATTTTCCAAGACTAAAAGACTCACCCATCTGGAATCGTTCAAAAAGGAATTGCATGTGCAAAATTTGCTGCCGCTTTTAAAACCTCAAATATACTGTAGATGGATAAACACCATAGGTGGAGGAGACCCATACCAAATAACTTGGTTTGCAGAAACTTAATTAGTCATGAGTACCAGTTTAACAGTGGAGAACAGCACCCCATCATAATATGGATACATACTCATACACATAATGTTATCCAGCCTACTTAAGAAGAAAAGCATTGAAATAAGTATAATAAAAAGTGTTCAGCAGAATTAACTAGTGGAAAAAACAGTTCTCAAAACCTCGGGAACTCTTCAGACTACTAGTTGGAGGCAAGTCCAGCTCTATATCTAACAAAGTCCATTTCTCTTCAGTACATTTGTTTGTTTATTCTCCAGATTGAACGGGGGATAAAAAGCAGATATGCACGAACCAACAGCCACGGCCCTCTTTTGTTTAGGATCATCCATTGTTGAATCGTTTTTCACTGCAGCCAAAGGGCCTGTTTGAACTTCCTGCCTGTTCATCACACATAATTTGGAGTATTTAACATTATGTCAAGAAAATTGCCCACTGCTTCCCACCGTGGAAACCTATGGGAGCTCTATATCTTTAAACTAATTTTACTTAAAGTATTCCATTGAATAGCATGACTGTCTCACTATAATCAGTGCAGCAGTAATGCAATTAATCTCAAAATTGCTGTGGGGAGTACAAGGCATCTCAGCTGCTTGTCGTAACAATCTAAATTAGCGTATTACTGAAAGATGTTGGGGAGGAACAGTTCATTTTAGGTAAATGCTGTCAGGGTATCCATCCTTTCTATTCTAAAGCTGAAATTAAAACTATCATCATAGTTCTCCTTTTGAAATCCAAATGAGTATGTTTTGAGGTGGGAAAGTATAATTAAATTTGATATGGTATTCCTACAGATGCAGTTTTGCATTTTAAAATAATTAAATTTGTTTGAATAAAAATTCATGTTTTATTTAGAAAAGAAAAACTGGTTTGGCTCAAAGTATGCCATTGTATCAGAACAATTCCCTTTTGTCACTGAAACTCCACAGACGGCTGCTTCTTCTTCTCCTAAGCAAAAAATTATTCTTGCTGTTTTACTTTTTGTACAGCCACCCTTTAACTGTTCTATTTAGAGAGATTTTGACTGGGCATGCAGCTCTTCTAATGTACAGCACTGGTACAGGAGGTGAAACGTAAAGGATTAAATTTAAAAGAGATTCTACTAATAACAGTGATTAATGATAATAAATTGCAGAGAACAGCTGAAGCAGATGCCTGGAATCCCATACTTGGTGTTGTTTAACACCATCGCCTTTTCTCAGAAACTAAATCAAACACCAAATAAAATGAAACACATTACCCAAATATAAAGATTATGAAACGTGATAAACATAGCCAATTGAGTACAGTGTGTCCCGGTATTCCCTACAGTGCCGCAACACAAGAATAGGAAGCGTTCTCGGTTCGTTACTACTCTGAAAAAAACTCGGTAGAGCAAAATTTAATCTGTTAAAGTCTAAAGCTTTCAACCACAGATAAGGTAAGAAAGTAAGACTCTTGTTGGGCAAAGAGATGAAAGCGCTTCTCCTGCTCAAAGAATATACTCCCCACTGTTAAAAACACAAGATAGCACATTTGTTTGAAAGAAAGTCAGACACTTCATTCGTATGTTGCATTCTTTTCAGTGATGATCCAAAGCAGAACAGGGAACAATCCAGAGAGATTATCACCTAATCTGCTCTTTTAATATATATAAGAAATCCAAATGTAAGTAAAACAAGCACTGAATAATTAAAGAAATGTGTAACAGTAAGGGCCTGATTTTAATTTGCATAATTTTTCCCTTAATAGTGCCTAATTAAGACATCAGTTTTAAAAAAAAAATCCAATAGAACTCTAAGATTTTCCGCACTGAATTAACGTTAAGGACTTTTAATGGATGTCTTAATTAGACTTTGTTATTCATGGAAATTTTACACAAATTAAAATCAGGTCCTGCATGCAACGTTCCCAGCTGAGTCTCAGCAAAAACGCTATATGGGACTGAATGACTTTTAATCCATGCGCAGTTAGCAATTTGTATTCTAAAGCCGACATACTCCATTTTCACTTTTTGGTTTAATTTGCATAAATATTGTAACCAACAAAAATCACATAGTTGGGACTTCTCCCATTGATTCTCTGGACCCACTTCCCCCCCCCATACACACACACTTTTTTAAATATGTAGAAAGTCATGCAGCTGGACCAGAGCAATAGCCCATGGGAACAATAGCCACAATGACCTTCTGAACAGCCCAGAGGGGCCATATCTGTTATTCAACATTGAAAGTTTGATTCAATCTCAAGTTCTATTGCTGTTGTGCCTGAAATTCACACTAAAAGGCCTCTCATTAATGGTGAAAAGCAAAGCAAAACAAAACAGAGCCAAAACAAAACGCCATCACAGCAATCCCTTCATCCCTGGTAAGACAGTTCTTCCAAAGGAACCTAACTCTTAGGAGAAGGCAAACCTAAATTTGTCTCTTCAGTTTACATTCACAAGGCTCTTCCAAGAAACATGCTAAAACACAAGACACAAGGCTCCACAGGAGAAGCCTTTCAGACAAGGCATCGAAAATAAATAACAGCCTGAGCAGCAAAGATTACATTACACTGACACTGGAAATACTCCAAGTATTGACAGACCAAGTCTCAACTGCAGTTAGTCCTATGGTGCAGATCACATGCTAACGCTATGTGCTGATGCTATCATGGAAAGCAGTTTTGCACACAGTCCTTCACAAATTACTTGGCTAATGAAAACCATGTTAATTTCCCATATCAGACACAAGTCTGAATTGATGTATTTGCCAGAAACTCATCTGTTACTGCATGTTTTCTACAAAACAAAGAAAAAACAAGTTTTATGGGTCTGTGCTGTGCTCACTACAGTAATGCCTTTGCATCTGTGCAATGTCAGGTATCTACAAAACAGGCCAAGCTGTGGTTAACGGCTCAATGTCCATGTGGAGGTCCATGACAAGTGGTGTTCCTCAGGGGTCAGTCCTGGGACAGCCACTGTTCAACATCTCTGTCAGTGACATGGACAGTGGGGTCGAGTGCAACCTCACCAAGTTTGCTGACTGCACCAAGCTGTGTGGTGAGGTTGACAGGCTGGAGGGCAGGGATGGCATCCAGAGGGACCCTGACAGACTGGAGAGCTGAGTCCATGCAAACAGCATGAAATTCAACAAGGCCAAGTGCAGGGTCCTGCATGTGGGTCAGAGAAATCCCAAGCACAACTACAGGCTGGACGGAGAATGGATTGAGAGCAGCCCTGAGGAGAAGGACTTGGGCATTCTGATCAATGACAAGCTCAACATGAGCCGGCAGTGTGAGGTAGCAGCTCACAAGGCCAACGGTGTCCTGGGCTGCATCTAGAACAATGTGGAACAGTGTGGCCAGTAGGTCAAGGGAGGTGACTCTGCCCCTCTACTCTGCTCTTGTGAGACCCCACCTGGAGTACTGCTTCCAGCTCTAGGGTCCCCGGTACAGGAAAGGCATAGAGCTGTTGGAGGGAGTCCAGAGTAGGGCCACAAAGAATATCAGGGGGCTGGAGCAGCTCTCCTATGAAGACAGGTGGAGAGAGTTGGGCTTGTTCAGTATGGAGAAGAGAAGACTTTGGGGAGATCTAATTAATAGTTAAAGGGATCCTACAGGAAAGTGGAAGAGGGACTGTTCATGGCAGAGGGCAAAGGGATTGGAATTTGATGATCTTTGAGGTCCCTTTGAACCCAAAGCATTCTATGATTCTGTGATTCTATGATTACCTTGAAAATACTTTCATTGTCAGTCTGTAAATATACCCGTATGTCTGTGCATTTGCATGCATGTGCATGTAGGTATTGGCACAGTCCTTGGCTCTACCCTGCAGTGGGAGCTTTATCTCCAGCTGCCCTGAGTGGCCACTGAGGTGTCCAGACTGCAAGGAGGGGTGTGGGACTAGGACCTGTCCTGTCAGTACTCCAGGGTTGTCCAGTACAAGCATTTTTCTTACACTTGACAAAGGAACACCAAGTGGATATCACTAACTTTTCCTCTTTATTCAATCATGCTGAACAGGATGAATCATTTATACACCAGCTCCCAGCTTGCACTGAGACCAGAACTAGTGAGATACCATCTAGACACCTTGGAAGACACACATTCCTCACAGGATTTCTTTTGGAGCATTTGCATTGTTTTACAGTACCTGGCTAGTCTGCGGGCTGGACGGGTCGTAAGAAGGTACATAATTCTTCAGAGTATCCTGAGGATTCAGATGCGGAGGATATCTGATCGTTGGATGAGAGAAGTAGCTAGATGGGGCAGGAGGGAGAATAGCTTGTGCTGGAAATGGCAATGGTGAAGGTGGAGGTGGAGTTCTAGTTGAGATGACTGGAGAAGATAAAATAAAATTAAAATTACTTCGCATCTTGTCTCTTCTAAAACTCTTTACCTCTGTGTTACATCAAGAAAAATAAAATGTGAGTTATAAATCAGTACAACGCACTCCTTGCTTCATGGCATCTTTACAGAAAAGCTTATATATCCTCCCCACACATCATCCCAGGCAAAGGAAACTGATACTATTTCAAAGTCATAAATATTATATCTTGTTTCTATTTTGTGGGTTATGGCATCACATTTTTCTAATTTCTTCTTTAAACAGTAATCATTCTTCAGCATAAAAGATATTTCAGTTACAACTTTTTCCCATCTGGAGCTCAAATAAACAAAAAAATATTTTACTCAATATATAAAACCTACTCCTATCCACAGCACTCCAATAGAGAAAAGCCACCAAGTTCTACAAAACTGCATTGTACTCTACCTGCCTTGTGTGGGGATGGGGTAATAACGACTCATCAACAATGCATGTTAGCTATCTTTGTGAAAATGCTAATGAATATTCAACTTCCAAGCCTGGGAAACCAATCCATCCAATGAAAATATCACCCATAACCAGCTTCTCATCTATACATATTTTTCTTTGCATTCTCTTTCTTCCCAGCCCCTAGAAGCACACACTTCTCTACCTACAGACTATACATAAAGCCTAAAAAACCAGCAATGTTTTCACAGTGAAAGGAATATACAGCATGTCCTGCTGCTGCCTCATCATCCGTCTGGAAGTGGAGAGTGTTCTGTAGCACTGCACAACAACCTTACTACACATCTAGAGGGCACCTACTTGGCAACGAATTTAAAAGGAGGTACCAGGTTCAATGATAGTTGGAGAAAAGAAAATGTTGTTTCCATTTTCAGTAGTGGGAGGGGACTAAAACCAGGTCTGTATAAACAGTTCTACACTGTATCAGAACAAGAATACTGAGACTACTCTTCAGGACCACTTCTCATATCTTTGGGGTTTTTCAGCTTAATTTTTAAATGACTTGGTAGTTTTGCGCTGGGACCAAGTCATGGTTTGCCCAAGAAAAAAAAAAGTGGGAGGAATATCCAAAAACTGCTGTACTTTTTAATCAAGCCCTTGCAAGTCTCAAAATCATTGCTCACTGACTTAAAAGAACAAGCTTCACTGATAGAAATTAAGTCTCCTAGCAAGTAAATAGTTCATCTACTTCATCATGACTGTCACTCAAAGACATGTATCTAAAAGCTATACACTAAAGCAAATATAAAGATCTACTCATAAGTATTTGGCCAAAAAAAATTATAGAAGCTTATTTTGTGACAGGCTTATTTTAATCATGGCCCCACAAGTTCAGTTTACTCGTAAAACATTAGTTATTGGTCTGACATGTGGGACCTGGTACAAAACAAACACAAGTGAGCAGAAATCTGTGCCTTCCATTTCACTCTTCATCTCTCATGTGCTTGAGTATTTGCTTATAGTGGAAACCTTACAGAGAGCAGAATGAGTCCAGGCTCACAGTCATAATACAAGGTAAGTGGATTGTTAAGGGGAAAATAGTCCTTACACATGAAGTGAAAGACAGAAACTTCAAATCATGGAGAAAGCACAAAAGAGAAACTTCTCAAATGAGAACTGTGTGTTAAAAGAAGGAAGAGTCCTAAAACCTGATTTGCCCCTTTTGTCACCCAGCTCTGCTCAGATGAATCCTTTTATATATGGTTTACAAGGAGACATGATGAGCTTCTGCGGGGACACTTCCAAGGACAATGTTCTTCTCATCTGAAGAATCAGGGTCACTCTGACCTCTAAAATCACATAGACCATGATGCTGGAATTTCCCTGTCATTCCTGATAAACCCTCAAGATAGCGAGCATTCCATTGCATTTCAAGTGTCACCTTCACATTTTAAATGAAGGTTTACCATGGATTTGCAATGTATTTCAGAAAACTTGTTGAAAATATTTATCAGGACTCTTCCTCTTTAGAAAGAGCATTCAAAAGAAAGACTGGTACTTACTTCATTGTGTCACATAATGAACATGGTTGTGACTTCTCTTGTATTAAAACCTACCTACTCTGGTATTGACATACAACATAGTCATAGCAGAAATAATAAAAAAAGGGTGAAGGTTGAAGGAAGATGGAGAGGATTTTTCCTCTGTCAATTTCTTCATGAAGTTTGAATCTTATTTACTGGTTAATCCTAAATCATTTCCAGTGACTGGCAGCAGTCAGACTAGAGTTTAATAAGCACTCCTGCAAGGATACCCACTCTCATCAGCAGTATAAATGAGATGGTCTCTAATGAAGTCTGCAAAGATGCCTCACAATCTGATTGTAAGAAAGGAGAACAGACCAAATAAATAAGGAGGCATTCCTTCCTCCTCCATAATCCTCACCACTGTGTGCAACTCCTGGGATTCCTGGGTGATGATGCTGGGGAAAAGTGCTCAGTCTTGGTGAAGAATCCTGGGGAGAAGTAGGACTAAACAAAGGCTTTTCAGGTTTCTTCATTGTAGGAGAAGACATATCTGCAATAGAAAAACAATGGAACAGTGACATTAGCTTGGAAGCCAGTCTCAGGACACATCATATTGTGGACTGAAGATATTTATTATTCTTGCATAAATATTGTTTGGTGACCCAACTCCCCTATGACCAATAAACTAATTTTAAACTATCGCTTCCAAACTTGAGAATGAATAATAATCCCCTAATTGTTCTTTGTCCTGCAAAGCAGAAACTACATTCCTGTCATACCAGACAAGCCAAACAGTGAAGAAATGTGTGTCTTCAAAACCACAGTGGACACTTCCCAGGTCCCCAGAACACCACCAGAACATATGTTCCTTCAACAGCCACATAATTCTTACTGCATGTTTTAATGAAACACCTACACTCAGGTGTGTAGGGCAACTGCCATACACATACCAGTTCAGGGTATTTGTTATTTCAAAACCCATCCCTTGCCCTTCTGAAAGCCACAGTGAAACAATGTAACCTCCCTTAAGAATGAAAGATACTTTAAGTTCTTTATCTCTTATTTTCCATGTCTCGAATTGAGCCTTCCCGCCTCTTCCTTCCAGTTTCCTTATCATCAAAAAACATCTCTTTGGAGCTCACTGTGAGAAGATAACGCAGCAGTAGGGATATATGCATGATTTCTACCATGCAGGGCTACTGATACTGAATAAATCAAAAATACTGATTCTTTCTGAAAGTTTAATTTAAAAAAAAATATTGCACTTTGCACCAACTTATTTCAAAGTTAATTAGAATTTTTATAGCACATACATCGGTATTGTAAGTAGGCTCCATTTCACATCAATATCACCAATTCACCTTTAAAGCAAAGCTGATTTCTTAAATCATGTAAATGTCTTTACTGGACAGGGGCCACATTGCAGCTGACATTCCTACATGGGCCATGTTAGCCCGTAATGTGATTTTGGCACTTTTAATATTATTAGCACACTGTATCGTGCTATCCTGGAGGACATACAATCAAAGACAGGCCTGAAAAATGTGAGCACCTTACTGTGACCAAATTGGATCAGTGCTTTCTGAACTGGCTGCAGCCTAAGAGTCAACCTGAACACCGTAGTCAGAGCTGGACCCATCACACCAGGCCCTGAATAGGTGCTCCCATCAGAATGAGAGCAGACTCTGCCAGTGCCCCCCCACCATCTCTCTGCAACTCCACTGCTCCCCTTTGGTCTTGAATGCTAAGCCTGCTGATTTCACAGATACTCTGCAAGGTTCACCTCCTCAAGCAGCCTGCAGAGAAAGGATTTTATTCAGTGAAACACACAGCAAAAGGTATCGCTTTACAAGAGGAATTCAGCACTCACTCGGTTTTAACAGATAAGAAAAAAATTACTGCTTTTTCTTATACTGATCTGTTGCGATTTTACGTTGTTATCAGAAACACTGAGTGCTGACACCTTTAGCTGTTTCATAAAAATTTGGTAAATAAATTGTTGTTGAGGAAGAAAATGGAGGAATATTTTGATTCTTTCAATTTATCAGCAGGTAGCAAAGACAAAGTTGCCAAATGGTAACAGTTTGTTTGAAAACATTCTGCTAAGCTAAGACAGTTTTTTAAATTGCAAGACTGTTGGGTTGTTTGTTTTGGGTTTTTTTAAATTGAGTTTTGCACAGGCAAACCATGCTAAGAAAGCATATTAATTCTGGAATGATTTTCAACTATTTCATTATGGTTTATTATCTGCTCAAATGACAGCCCTAGTTTCACCATAGAAGGTCCTAACTCCATCAGAGCAAGAAAATTCTTACACCTCCACAACAGATGCAAGGTTTTATAAAAACCCAGGACAAAATTAACTAGCTATTGTCTAAGTACTGTGGTTCATTGCAATCTGTCTCTGCAGAAAGGCTGCAATGTTACAGTCCAAGAAAAAAGCTAAATGTGCCTAGTTTGTAGACACAGCCTCCCACTACAACACTCCAGTCATCAGTAGTTGTCAGAGAACTCATCAGTGACCAAGTATCTTGTTGACTTTACCACATACAGGCTATCAGAAAAGAGAGAATGTAATTTTATTTCAAATTAAAAGTACTGCACTTAAGTCTCCCCAAGATAAAAAACAAACTATGGGCTGGAAAATCTTTTCCTTATGTAAAGCTCATATTCAACAAATGAACTCATTACAGAAAGAGCTGCCTAGATCCCGAAGGTCTGCATGCGTCAGCAGCTATGATTTCTGGAACACAACAGAGATTTAATTTGGTTCATTGCTGTTACTTCATTAAATAAGCAAAAGTTGTTGTGTTTTTCAAAACCAAAATATTTCAGTTGCTCAAAAGAATAGGAAGTACAATGTAACCAGAGTATCCATTACTCCTCCCTTCCTCGTGGCATCACTAATTTGAAAATAATCTACTGACTATAATCTACTGAGATTGGTGACTATGATAACCCTAGCATATGCTTCAAAAATGTGCCATCTAATCCTGCTCCTACTTTACAGAAGTTAAGAATTGCAGTTAGCGCAGAGAAAGCAGCATAAATTACAAAACAAATGCAACGAGCTTCTCATGCAGAAGACTTGTTTCCTCATCAAGGTGAACGTGACTGGTGGTCAGGAACAGAAAATTCAGGACTGCCATAAAATTACCCATTACCCACCAAAAGAGCGAGTTTAATGTACACAATACTGTCAAGAGCTACTTTCAGAAGTCTTGTTACCTACAGCGCAGGCAGCTGCAAAGAACAACGGTGGAAGCAGAGGTGGCAGCTTCTTTGTTAAAACAATGCCCTTCGCACTGAGGGGCAATTCCAATCACCCCTTCCCCCCTGCCCCCCCACCCCCCCAATGGCAGCCCCCATGGCTTTCCCCATGTGCGCCTGGCCATCATAACGGAGGATTCATGCCCCTGCCACAGCGGAGTAACAGACGCAGCCCTCAGAGAAGACAGAACAATATCTGTATAGGTTAGGAAGAAAGGCTGCTGCCGTCTCCTCCTTGACCAATACAGGAGCCTCAGAGCTTTAATAGGAAAAAACAGACAGGTTGCAATTACCAGGACAAACAGGTGGGGACATGGGATGCAGGGATGGGGCTAGGAGGCAAAGCTGTTTTTCACTATCTTTAACTTTGCCCGTAAAGAAACAGTGCTTTTAAACCTAGCAAAATGAGTGAAAGTGACAGCAAGGTTTCATATGATTTTACTAGTCTTTTCCACGTAACAGAAAACACATTTTTCTCGTTTTAAAGCATGTCTTACTTTTTCCACACCATGAGATACAGTCTAGCTCCTACATAAAGCTTAGTTATGTACTTCTAATTACACGACGAATGACAAGCAGAGGTCACAAAAATAGGCCACTCGCTCTTACGTCTGTGTCTAAGTTTCAGGAATGAGATTCCAGTCCTTGTTACTTTGAGAATGAAAATAAAATAGTTTCAAGTGCCATTTATTTTTAGACTATCGGTAAAAAATGCCAAGTACAGATGAAAAGCAGAAAAATGCCAAAAGCACTTGGACAAAGTTATCAAAAGCTCAACACTAATCAGACACTGTGTGAGGCCGCATCTCGAGTACTGTGTTCAGTTTTGGGCCCCTCACTACAGGAAAGACATTGAGGCTCTGGAACGCGTTCAGAGGAGGGCTACTAAGCTGGTGAGGGGTCTGGAACACAGGCCTTACGAGGAGCGTCTGAGGAAGCTGGGATTGTTCAGCCTGGAGAAGAGGAGGCTTAGGGGAGACCTTATAGCTCTCTATAACTTCCTGAAGGGAGGTTGGAGTGAGCTGGGGGTCGGCCTCTTCTCCCGTGTAGGCAGTGACAGAACTAGAGGGAATGGTAGCAAGCTGCGCCAGGGGAGATTCAGGCTCGACATTAGGAAGCACTACTTCTCAGAAAGGGTAGTCAGGCACTGGAATGCACTGCCCAGGGAGGTGGTGGAGTCACCAACCCTGGGGGTGTTCAAGGAAAGACTGGATGCTGTATTGAGGGATATGGTTTAGTGGGAGCTAGTAGTAATAGGTGAATGGTTGGACTGGATGATCTTCTAGGTCTTTTCCAACCTTGATAATTCTGTGATTCTGTGATTCTGCTCCAAATCACTCTTGCCCATATTATCATATTGCTGTGTGCACCCAAATGGGTGGCATTTTATACATTTTAAAGTATAACATCACACTAAAGAAAAAAAGGCCGATGCAAGTAAAAAGTGTTAGATCATCCCATGTCCTAACAAGGTAAATCTGTCTATAGAGGAAGGCAGAAGAGCTGCTGTGAAGAATAGCGTATGTAGCCTGTTCTTCAGCAGCTTGCACAAATGGTGCTCCAGATGTATATCTGTTCAAGACAGCCCAAGGCAACAATTTTGATCAATTCTAATGTGATAAAATGCTGCAGGGAAAGTGTGCAGAAATGTGTTTACATCAGCCTTTAATTAAACTGTTGTTCACTTCCAAAGAACCTCAGGAAACACTAATGAGACATGAGTTTTGGCAATTTCCTCATCAAAGCAAAGACCCTCTTACTCAGCCTGAAGCAGCTTGCCATACAGGCAGTTCCTTGGACAAATGTCCCCTTGGCACACCACTTGGCCAGCCACCTGCTAGGAGAAGTTGGCTGGAATCAAGCAGTGATCCAGGGAAAGTTCAAATATCCATATGCCTGTTCTGGACACCTGATCTGCTTTCTTGCTCACCACAACACGGCAGCTTCTCTTTCTTGCTCATAAGACGTATTCATGAGCACATCAAGAAGAAACCTTAAACATATATTAAATGTCTTTTATTTAAATTTATTGTTTAACATTTGTTATTAATATCTTTTCTATAGCTTAGTTTCACAAGTCTTTCTTTACAAGATTGCCCTGCAGACTACAGCCTGTAAAGCTTCATTTACAACTCATTAGTGCAGCATCACCTCCAGAGAAAGCAAGATAAAACAATGCTAAACTTGCTGTATACATAATCACAGTAAAAACAGAAAAGCCATGAAGTCCATAGCATCACTGGCATGAGGTACCCTTCATGCTAGAGTTTTAAATGTACTTCTCTTTTCCCAGAGGCAGTACCTGGCTTAATTTCATGCTGTAGCATACTCTACATACATCACATCCAGCTTGGCCTCTCTCCACTCCACCACACCTGGTAGGTACACTTGTGTGGAGCACAGGTGAAAACTTGAGCAAGATTTTAAATTTACATTGGATAGCTGGATGATGATGATGATGATGATGAATCATGACAAATCCTACCATGCTCAGGCAAATCAGTTTTGTTGTACACCTGTGCATGTGAAGAATGAGCAGAGCCACTCTTCACTGGCAGAGCCAGCATCACCGATTTTCAGATGTGCCCAGTCTGATTTCCTTTAATGCTCTAAGTGTTCTGTATTTCCCAACTGTAGGTCTTAATAAGGCACCTAACTGAGTGACTCTAAAGCACATCCACCTCTCATTTGTAATAAATAGGCTTTGTTACATCTGTCCTAAAGGCTTGGCACTGGGGCTGGATGGAAACCAAGAATCCTGAAAAATCAAAACATTTTAATTCATTCATCTTCTTCACAAAAAATAAATTGGGATACATTTTTTTTGAGTGAATGAATAGGAAAGACAGATGTGCCTGAACAGCTCAGACTCTGAGGTACTTGATGCCTAGAACAAAGAAAGGTTGGCTAGAATTCTTGCTCAGTATCAGGCAGAGATCAGGCTTTGCATCTAGCTCTCCCATTATCCAAATCTGTGCCCTAATCATTGGCTTGCTGGTGTCTCATTCCCCCTCACTGTAAGTTTTACCGAGAGAAGCCTTCCTAAATAATAATTCATTATCATAAACAAATCGAGTTCTGATAATCAATGTTTTCCTGAGTGGCAAATCAACAAAACAAAACAAACAAACAAACAAACAAACCATTATCAGTTCTGTTCCATGACTTTCTGAGGGACAGATAGAAATTATCAGTGTGAAGGCCTCTGAACTTGTTTTGAGATATATATGCATATTACTTATCAGCTGAGAAGGTTCTGAACTTAAAAGAGCAGCCAGTGTGAAGGTCTGAAGACAGCTGCTCTCTTCATGCTTAAAAACATGATTACGGTTCTATTTTTGTTTCTAGATCAAGTGTAGAAAAGCATTTTACACATTAAAATTTTATACTAGAATAGAATATTTCAGTGTACAAAGATTTGATATCCACCCACCTTCAGAGGAGCCCATGCTATTTTCACAGGCACACCTCCAATTTTGCACACCGCGGCCTATCAGACCATGACACCCGTTTCCCTATCAGTCGCCATGCCCAAGGCTAAGCAAACAGTCTATTGCACTGTTCTGCCATTTCACAACAGCGAAACCTTTTCAATGTATCATCTTTTGTGATTTGCAGTGAAAAACCTAGAAGAGGAACTAGACCAGAATTTCTTCCAGGATGAAGCCACTTCCAGGATGGCAAGCTGGTGAGAAAAACCCTACAACAGTGCTGCAATTCAGGAAAGCTCTAGCAAAACCAGAGAATATTTATTACAATAACAACTGAATTATTTCCTAGATTACTCTCTATTAAACTATACTAATAAATTACAGTATTTAATTTTGCATTGGCCAGTAAGTATTAATGTACATAAGAGAAGAAAGGGATGCAAGAACTCTGAGACAACTCTCAGACATGATAGTCAAAACCCCTTTCGATGGAGTAAAGGTCTAATTTTTCTCATCCTTACCCACACGCAAACTTGAGAGCACTGCATTCCATCGCTGACAATTACTTTCTGTGGGATGCGTTAGCCTTAATGTTTTTCCTTTCCTAAACACGAAAGGGTTTGGACAAAAGAGAAGGGTTCTGTAACTGCACTTATAACTCCTAGCATAGTGGGAGTGAGGGAGATACGGGGTGGGGCAGGAAACCCAGACCACCCTCTATACAATCAAGTTGTAGGACACTTTTTGTTGTTGTGTGTGACTAACTGAATAAAAATCTGGACAAGCAAAGTTCCCCATTGCATTACTGATTATCCTACTTCTTACGGACAGAAAGCAAAACAACTCAGTAGAGCTCTTGCTAAAAATATATACCAGCTTTTGAAAAGTGTAATTCCAGTGCATGGTTATTTAAGTCAGGGTAGTTGGGAAAGCTGCATATATATTTCCAAAGATTTACTTTTTTACTTTTTTTGTGTTTATTTTCAGTTTTAATAAAAACCCATTTCTAGAACAGGAGAAGAGAAAAAACATGTTCATACCAGAGCACTAATATAGAATGTGTACAAAAATGCTTAACTGTAGGACAGGACAGTAGGATGGGACTTAATCCCATAATAGTTTTTGACAGTGTCACATGACACATAAGTAATTAAGTGCCATACTAAAGAGATTCTTCCTACGTACATTTATATCTATTCCCACTAAGATTAGACATTGAACTATGGCATGCTATCCTGCAACAACAGCAAGCAGCAATTCTTCATTCTTGTCCTTCAAACCCCCCTTGCTATTCCTCATCAGAAACTAACAGTAATCCTCCCAGTAAAGGTTCATATCAGCATGACTATGTTATCATGCCTGCACTATTTATTGCGAGGAGATAGACACCTTTTTGTCTCCATGGATCTTCTGGCATAAAGCTGACCAGCCTTCCTCACCCTACATGCCTCACACCAGAAGCCTTGTCCCTCTGTGAGCGACCCAGGACACAAGTCCCACCACATAGATGTGGGAAGCTGAGGTTTTGCTCTTGGAGTATGTCTCCACCAGCTCTGCACAGACTCACGGGAGCCAGCAGCAGAGTACCAGATTTTACCTCTGCAGCCTCTCCTGCCTCACTTCTGCCCATACCTTCAGGCTTGGTATATCCAACCCACTCGTGTACCAGCAAAGCCCACCAGTTATTGTATGGGAAGCTCTTAGGGAGTAACTAGAAGACCACTAGGGTGCTACCTGTTGAATACGGAAATAAAGGCAATAAGGCATGAGACCAAAAATACAATGTTGTTGCCTGAAAGAATATGCTATAACAAATTCAGATACTGTCATTAACAAAGCCAGGTGAGGCTCCAAGTACTCTGCACTGCCATAAATAACCCTTAACCAGTTACAGTGTACTCCAGGTACTCAACTACTTTTTTATTTAACTTTACACTTCAGAGGCTGACTGGGCCAGATCATCATCCATGAATCACTGCTAAGAATTGTGATTCTAGTAGATAGCTGCGACAGAAGAGCATTATGGGAGACTGCGAGAAAATCTAATTTAAAAACCAAACAAATTATAAGTACTTTAGAGTACCTTTTAGTCATTTATTAAATTATCCTACAGAAAATCATCCAAACTCTGAGGAAAAATGTACAGCTATAACATCTCATTAATGCTGAGAATCTGAGGGACTTGGCTAGAAAATTAAATCAATATTGTTACCTTAACTTCAAAAGTCTGAAAACTATTCCCAATTTCGAACACAGTAAGATTAAAGAGGCATTTGAGATAAAACAATGTAAAGCAAGTTGTTGATTTAGAAGCATTCTAGTAATGGCTTCTCTTTTTTTTTTTTTAATATTATAGTCTGTACTGGTAACTGTTTAGGAGTGCTTAATAGGTGTGCTATATGAATTTAATCATACATCCGTCTGGGGAGTGGTTTAGAACTGAATTCTCTCACACTGAAATATACTGCTTTCATCAAGTTTGATAAAGTTTGTATGAAATAGGTACAAAAGAGAATTTAAGAACCTTCTGAAATGCATCTATGTATGTAACACAGAAACAATGTACACAAAAAGGTGCCTTTAAAAAGCGACAATTTGTGGGCTAAATTAATTTTCTCCATCTTGTGGATCTACCATAACCAGAAAAAAAGCTGATCAGTTTAAAAAATACTAACGAAGTCTTTCATTCAACACAATTATTTGCAATTGTCCTATTCCCGGGAGCTATTCCTGGGCCAAATCTGGCATTAAAACATGCATTTCATCACTAATTTCGATCAAAGAACATCTAGAATCACCATCAAAGTAACAGCCTGCTGCCATAGCATAAAGTTCATCACAGAATAAGTGCTATGCCCACAAGAAAAATATGCTTTTGCACTTAGATCTTTCGCTGATGTATATGGGAAATGGACATGCTAGCCCTGAACATATTCACCTCACTGATCATACATCCAAAGCATGAAGTAATAGGCCTTGCCACAACATACAAGCCAAAATATAAGACAAAGAACCTATAATAAGATTTTTCACAGTGACTTTATTGAGCAAATAACAGGCTTTTCTAGGAATGCAAAAAAGCAAAACTTTTTTGCATGCTTCCTACTGGATTTGCCTTTCTCTCTGTATTTCTAAACATTTTAACAGTCTTCATTCACTCAGAAACTGAAGTGTATGTGGGCCAAGGGAAAAGTCAGGACCTCACACTTCCCAGAGTAGGAATTTCCTCATCTGCTACTCTGAATATTTGATGACAGCTAAGAACAAGTTATCAGGTGGTCTTAGGCTATTCTAAACACAGAAAACCAGATATAATATCTCTTGCTTTATTTTTTCGAAAGAGTTTAAACTTCACGTATTTTTACCCAATAATGGAGAATGTAAATTTTTCCAATGTGCAAAAAATTTCATCATTTTAAGGTAACATCCTATTCATGGATTTGTTTTCTCTTTCTCTGCCTTTTTAATTAAATAAACATTTGAAAGCTCCTTCACCTATTTTTCTGTACCTACTTTCTGCCTTTCAAACTCTAAGAATAAGAAACCACTTTTCATCTGCATGAAAGTAGTGTTTGTCTTATTTTACATACCAGCAGTTTTTCCTGTAAAAATGCTACTGTGGAAACCAAAGGTAAACCATTCCCTATTGATTTTTAATTAATTTTAACTTTCATAGCAGAACTACTGATTTTTAGTGAGTAGACATAATGTCTGTTCATTGAACATGACCAAGGTCCTGTTCTGCAACCAGGAGAAAAGAGAAGAACCCAACTTGTGGCCTCCCAGGCGAATCCTCCTTGCCAATGCTATTCCTTGTTACCATGATGCCACTCTCAGCATCATCACTGCCAACAGGCTAAGAAAAGCCATGGCTAAGAATCTTCTCTGGAAATGCACTTTGAAAAGTAACTCTTGGTTGAAATGTACATGTCACTGTATGAATGTGAAGTTATGAAAAATCAGCAAGTGACAGCACTTGACTACTGCACACACATTACACTAGTTAAAAACAGAAAATTCAGATGGATCCATAAAGTATGTACGGGTGTATATACATGGATGAAAAGTATGTGTATGTGTGTGCATACATTGATTAAAGTCTATTTTGAAATATTAAAAAATACAAAGGCAGATGTAACAGAAGTTGCTAACAAGACATAAATTGCTTTAAAACATGGTTTGATATGCAAGGATTTTGAGAGCTCAGATTGAGTCAAAAACTCAGAAATGCATTGAACAGAAATTCATCAAGGTATAAGTTTGCAAGATTAATTAATCTGTTATATGGATACGATGAGTTTCTAAAGTATTAACCTTCCAAAGAAGCACCAGGAGAAGGGAAAAATCCTGAACTCTGTCCACCATGGGCCATCAGGTGATCTGTTACCTCTCTTAACTCCTGGACCACATTAACTACTTCCTCTTTTAGTTCCCTCACTTCAGAAATATGACAGTCCATGAGAAGAAGACCCAAGAAGGAAAGAGCCATCAGGAAGGACTCCAGTGGGGAAGGAGTGTCCAGTGGGTGGGGAGAAAGCAAAAGGGGACAAGCGTCCAGAAGAGGGGTATCCAACAAAGGAGGTCGGGACCTGAGAAGTAGAGGGTCCAACAGCTGCTGGTCAATCAGCGGGTGAAGGCGGTCCAGCTGTTTCAGTTTTAATGGTATGCTGACATCTTGACTCTTGACTGTTGGTAGAGGTGGGCGAGGTGTAAGAGAGTGAACATAATGAAGAAACTGTAAATTAAAATTCACTTCATTGTATGTTGATATTCGGTATTTCCAGACACCTGACTACTACAGAAATCCACATGAAGCTCTCCATTTTCATCATGACCAGAGTGCATTGGTGATAACCCCTGGTTTATTTCTCTTCAGCATACACAGTGCTGTAACACTGTAATAGTAAAACAGATCTGAAGGACAAATACTGAAATTCTCTAAAGTTATGTTAATGCACTTTGCCAAGCTACGGTTCAGAAGGGAAGCAATAGGTGCAAACACTGTGTTCTGTTCTGATATTTCTGTTTCCTTATGAAATGAAAGTTTCTGATTTTCTATTAAAGTGAAAGTATTTTTTATCTATTGCACTAATCACTAATTTTGTTTTGTTTTTAATAACTTTCTCTTCCAAATGGGAAAGTGTTGTTTTGGGGGTTTTGTTTACTGTACAAAATTTTGTCCTCAGAATTTCTAAAACACTTAGGAAATTTACTCATACAGTACCTTCCATCTATTCCACAATGTATTACTACACTACTGCAGGAATTATTTTTTTTTTTTAATACAGAACCATCTAAAGTGTTGACTAGGAGCAACCTGGAAAAAGAAAGACTTCGAGAGATTTACAGCAAACTACTTTTCAGATCTCTATTTCCAACTGGTAGAAATGTAAGTATGACATGATCCAGACATTATTGAAGTTATTAAGATATTAAATTGGAAAAACTGAGGTACAAAAAGGGAACAAATAACCTGCACAAGATCTGACAGCAGGCACAGAAGTTGAACTCCCGCTTGTCATGTTAGGGCTCCTTTTTTAAGTAAGACACCATTCTTAGGGATGACTTTCCACTTTCTTAGGGTCTGGCATTTTTGGAAGACAGTTTGGTACTTGGAGGGCTAATGGCAGAAAGAAGGTTTGGAGAAATCTTTGCAGTTAAAAACCTCCCTATTTACTTTGCAGGAAGACATCACACCTATTTCAAAAATGATGCAAATAGAGTCATATTTTAAGTATTTTAACACATTAAAAAAAAATCCTCCCACAGTATTCAAATGTATGTAAACTCAAAAACAACAAGTCCACAGTTGCATTTTTTAATCTGATTTTCAAAGTGTTACATGTACTCTTGTGGTTGCATATATTTTTAACATAGTGACAAACTTCTGCAAGCCAATGAAGTAAACTTCCAGGAGAGTATCATGGCTTCAAAAGGTTTTGTTTTCTTCCATAAGATTTATAATCTGACTTTTCAAAAAAAAATTATATATATATATAATGCTAATTTTTGTTAATTAGGTTTTTTAGAGCAGAATAATAACATGCGTAACAGTACTAGAGCATTGTATATTGAAGCCACTGCTCATAACCCTTCATGGACTGGCTTTGATTCACGATGACCAACCAACTCTATGACATTTGGAATTTCCATTTTTCTGACATGCTTACTTAACTTCTTCCCAGAATTACTTCTTCAAGCAGCCAATTCCACTAAAATTAACTATAAAAGACAACATCTGGAAAACTTATCAAAACATTTTTGGAAGTAGCATGACAGGAAGATGACAGATAACAGCAAAAAGACAAAGTCTGGAGTTTTACAACTGAAAATAGACTGTGATGTGAGGAAGATTTTATTGTAAATGGGCTAGATTCCTTTTTCTTAGTTTCATAAATGCCAAATCTTCGCTAAACCACAAGGACTTTTGTAGTCAGGTGCTTGCATATTAAAGAAGCTGAAGAAACTGAGGATTACAACAGAATCACTCATACAGAATCACTCTGATGTCTACTTACCTATTTAAAATACCTGTTTTTCACAGCAAAGGCTAATCTAACCTTTTCTACTCCACTGCAAATTTTCATCTGCCACATTTTTAATCTCAGTATATTCCTGCATTACCCGTTAAACTTCGCCCCATGAAAAGCCTTCATAATAAAAGAATCTTTCAAATCTATGTCATTTCTATTTCTATGAAAAGGCATTAGACTTAGAAATGCAGATGAAGGAAGTAGATGTACTTCGGGTTACAAGTTTCAGACTTTGCTCTTTGAGGTTCAAATCAAAGACAATGAAACTGAAATCAATAATGCCATATCTTAATATCAACACTTTCAGATTTTGTTTCTCTTGTATCAGAGTGAAGGAGAAGCTTCTTTATCCATAAACATGATACCTCGGCATATTCTCACTTGAGGGTACTGTGGAATGATTCACATTTCTGGTCCTGGTGACCTTTGGAGACTGTCTGGGGAAGCAGTGTCTGTTGGGACTACATGAGCATCCTTAAAGACACCTAAACCACTATAAAACTGCCATAAGACCAAAGGGTCGGTTGGTTGCTGAAGAGAACAACTACGAGCAGTGGATGGGGAAAAAGGAGAGAAAGCATTGGGACATCAGCAAAGAAAGCAACAGCATGTCTTTTTCTCTATTTCCCTTTACATACTGTGCTGTACATTTCACAGACCCTCCAAATAGCTGCACCACCTCAACCACAGTGCCCATTAACCCACACTGTCCAAATACATGTAAGTTTAAATACATTCACACATCACAAAAGCAAGGATAAAAACTACACTTGCATCTAGGTTTATAAGGCATCAAGATAAAGTGAGGGAAAGTTATGACATTCGATTTTACTGTTCTCACAGCCTTAACTTTCTTCTCCACACAAATATTATGCTTCTCATAATCCAAAACACACCACCACTTACCAACACCCTTTAGCGTTCCACAGAGATATGTCTGGGATCTTCAGAAAAGAGCCTATTGGACCTGAGATCCTATTCTGAGTCACACAGTATGGACTAAACACACACAAAGCTGTCTGCCATAGTAAAACAAAAACTAAGAAAACTCATGTTGACTCAACCACAGTATGACAATGTTTTGGCTTTTACCAGAAACTATCGAATTCAGAATCCTGCTGAGATGATCACAACATGCACCATTATCAAGTATCTCACTTGACACACATCTCTTCAAACAATAGGTAAGGCACTCACCAGATGGAAAAACTATGATGTGGTTGTTTATACCATATCCTGTTGATTGTTGGTTTTAACTACATTTACAAAACTACCAAATACACATATCAGAGAGAAAAATAGCGACTCTTCTAAACGGCCAACATTTTATTGCAGTAGTAGAAAGGCAGATGCAGAGATTTATAGTATATTTGAATATACTTCAGGGTAAAGTGGTCCCATGCTACTCACCTTGATCTCTTTCATGCCATGTCCGACTCCCCGCAGGTGGTGAATTTGGAGAAGGATAAAAGTCTCCTGTTGGGCTTGGCTCCATATTTTCATCTATGGAGATAGTTTTGGGTCTTTTGCTGTTGAAGTAATATGAAATTTGGCAGTGAATAGGATATGCGGCTAGTCGTGTTATAAAAACTGTTTGGATTTCAACAAAAATTTCAACAGAAAGTAATTCAGGCATATAAAGCACAAAAAAAAAAAAAGAAAAATGGATATTAGAGTTTACATTAACTTACACAGACAATGGTGTTCACTAATACATAATGTGGGCACGTGCTCGCATTTTGCACATGATTTAGTTTTTCAGAGATGGAATGAATTGGTAACATACAAAAAAGCCCTAGGTGTTCTCAGTCTACCAGCATTTGGCTGAAGAACCAAGAAACCAGTTCCTGTAACCTACCGAAGAAAAGATGTGTCATGAGAGTCTTAAACACTACACGGAAACCACAAAAGCAAAACAAAGCACTGGAAACGTGTTACTAATAAAGTCAATGCAAAACAGGAACTTTTCTGAATGTGTTAAGGAAAAAATGGGATTTTACTGTATTTCACCAGGTCAAAATCCTAAGCTTTTCAAAGAGTTCCAACCTGAAACGAAGACTCTTCATTTTGGACTAGTTTAATTAAAAACAAGAAAAGGCCTGTATTTCAAGTCACACTCTATAAAATGAGGCAGCACTTCAATACAGTGGAGGGAAGTCAAGTTTCTTTGTAACAATATATACTGAAGCTGTTATGCTGACTGCCAAAGAAAAGCAAGATGAGGGTTTTAATGGTGGTGGTGGTATTAATATTAATGTTAATATTGTTAATACTTTTAGTATTATTTAGACAACACTGTAAGAATTAATCTGGCTGTTTCTAAAATTTACTAGGTGAACTGTCAAGCTGAAAATACAATAGAATGAAATAGGGAAATAAGAGCAAAATAACTCAGAAGCACCAGTCACTGGTGAAAGATCAGCCCAGCCCCCTGACAGTCCTGTTAAATCTTGGCCCATTGTTCAGACACTTCCTGACCCACCCAGGTGCAGAAACCTGGAGCATGAGAGGTCCTATAGTGCTTATGATTTCATGGTATCTCAGAGTTTCAGAAAGCTCAGAGACCTCAGGGTTGTGACAGATATCTAGGCGTCAGAAGAAGTACATGGCAGGTTCTCCATCTCTGTGGGACTGCCAGCTAGTACCCAGGGAGGGAGTACACTGGGTGAAGGAGTATATTAAAGAAGGGAAGAAGTGGGTCCCTCAGATCTAACTGCCTCTAGCAGGCACATGGAGACCCTTGAGAAAAATTAGAGAGCCTGTGACTACCTCACTACCTCACATGTTCCTCCTTGTTCCCACTGTGCTGGGAAATGCCCCTTGGAAAGGTGAGGCAAGAAACATACTTTCATGAGCTCCGGGCATTGCCTTCATATACCTTTCCTAAAATCTTTTCCATAGGAAACAGTTACCTGTCTCAACATATCTTTCAAGACTGGAGATCCAACAGAGCTCCCTCAAAGACAGCCCTTGTGCCTGTAAGCACCCTGTGGCACAGAGCCCTTCCAGGGTACTGGTTGCTAGTCCTTTCTGTGACTCTGCAGCAGTTTCAGGATGCACAGCTGTTCTCTTGGCAGATGATCTAGTGAGCACTTTTAACCCTAACAGAAGTTACTATCACCTTTGATATCAAAAACCATGGCAGCAATAATGACACTACTTCACACTGCAAGCGTTGTAACATATATATCTGTACATTGATTCCGGTAATGAATGTAAATAGTCTCCTTCACAAAATCAGAGGAGATTCATAGTATAGTTGGCTGTTGACAGTATTTGTGAATTGCTTGTCCCACGCTACTAAACTTGGTTTCACACTAGTGTTTATTTCAAGTTTTTACCTGCTTGGTGGAGAGGACAAGGACCTCTGTAGATTTACACCCGAATTCATATCATGGTAATATGGCTGGCTCGGAAGTTCTCCAATTGGGAAATTCACTCCAGTTCCCTGGGTTATGGGTGCTGAAAAACACATCATAATTAGTCAAAAGTAAATCTTCTATCCTTTTAGTCGTCTTTTATTTTTTAAAACTGGAAAAACGGCAAGATGGTACTATGTGTATCTAATTTTCTGCCTCTTCCAGAAACCAAGTACAGTCAAATTCTATCAATTCTTACATTTTTAAAAAACAAATTATCTTCCTCGGCCCCTAGAAATCCCGTTATGCAGGCACAATATATTTGCCATATTACAGATAACCTAGTATCACCAATGTGAAAAACGTAACACAAACCTTGGCACAAAGTCCATCCCTCTGTAAGACCTTTATAAGGAATGAGGAAGGGTCTGTAAGGACAGCTAAATAATATTATTTATTGAAGACTGAAAAAAATTGGAAAGAATAAACTTGGAGACTGACAAACTCTTTTTGCCTTAACGTTAACTCTTCTGCATTAATATTGGCTTTCTGAGCTGACAGCATGTTTTGCTGCCTCCTTTTTCTTTCCCCATTGCCACAGGTACTGCTTTGTATATGTACACCTACACACAAACACATGCACTCAGTGTTATCTTCAACTCCTTACAGAGTCTGTGTACCGTACGTCTTGGCATTTCAAGAATAAATTACATGTTACATATTGTGGTGTATTTACCTTTGTTCACTGTCTGTGCATTGTGCGTTTTAACTACCTTTGGCACTTAAAAGAATAATTGCATGTTGTGTAATGTATCTGAAGGTTTGTATTTTTCCTGACAGTTAAAGTACAACTCTTGTTGCGGCTTGAGGTTAAACAAATGCATGGTAAGAAATCCCACAGAAACCACATGCTTTAAAGCTTATTATTAGAAGTGTATCATGTATAACAGCTGCAGAAGGTACAATTTCGTAATGTAACTACAATATTGATTTTTTTTTAATCCGAATGGCCTGATACTTTACAATGTATTTAACCATCTGACAACTAGAAAAAAGCTGTATTTCACATTCCCAGACTACCAAAACAGCAAAACCACATCTTCAGCAAGCAAAAAAGAATATGTCTTAACACTGTAGGATAGCAATGCTCAGTATTTTACCATACTTAATTTCAATTATTGAATATTAATTTCTGACTATAGCAAATGAAATGACATGTGCATCCCTAGGCTCACTAGGTTAATTAAATTCCTCAAACATCATGACCTAGCATGAATTAAGTCCTGTGCAAAATTTGGAAAAAAGTTTTGGAAAAACTGGGAGGAGTGGACAGCACAGCAGAAGGCTGCAGTGCCATTTAGTGAGACCTGAACAGACTAGAGAGATGGGCAAAGAAGAACTGAATGAAATTCAACAAGGGCAAGTGTAGGGTCAGGGAGGAATAATGCCAGGTACCAGTACAGATCAGAGGTTGACCTACTGGGAAGCAGCTCAGGAGAAGGACCTGGGAGTCCTTTGTGGCCAAGAAGGCCAATGGTGTCCTGGGGTGCACTGAGAAAATCATTGCCAGCGGGTCAAGGGACACTATCCTCCCCTTCTACTCTGCCCTGGTGTGAACACATCTGGAGTGCTGGGTCCAGTTCTGGGCTCCCCAGTTGAAGAAAGACAGGAAACAACTGGAGAGAGTCCAGTGGAGGCCTGCCAGGATAATAAGGGGACCGCAGCACCACTCATATGAGGAAAAGCTGAGAGAGCTGGGGGTGTTTAGCCTGGAGAAGACAGAGGGGGGATCTTATCAACACCAATATCCAAAGGGTAACTGTCTAGAGGAAGGGTACAGACTCTTTTCAATCATGCCCAGTGAACTGAACAAGATGTTGCAGAGTCTTTTTCTCTGGAGATATTCAACACCTGCCTGGACATGATCCTGTGCAACCTGCTCTAGGTGCTGCTGCTTTGTCAGGGGGAGTTGGACTAGATGACCTCCAGAGGTCTCTTCCTAAGCCTGCTATTCTGTGAATCTATGACACTTGTGCTCTACTGATTTTGTCCTCAACTCATCATTAAAGAGATTTGCTTGGACTATTCAGTTGCTATAACATTGGTGCAGACACTTCTAAGTTTTAAGTATCTTTTTTCACTTCCTAATGAAGTCTTAAGAGAAATATTTTCATAGTCTTGATACTAAAGGGAGAAAAGAAGTGTTCAGAAAGCAATGCCAAATGAATCTATGTAATAATTTTAAACCATACTATTATAGTAAATTCTTAGATGTCAACAAAACAGGTATCTATGTTCATTTGGGGTTTTATTTTTCACCTGTTCGGGGCTTTTTTTTTTCCTCCACTTGTTCATGTGAGTAACATTTGTAAGGTCAAAACAAGCCAATGTAATTAAAAATTTAATTACAGCTGGTGTTACAAGTAAATTAAAGACAAGGGTATGGTACATTAGGTTATCATGCTATGATTTTTCTTTTAAGATCTACAAATTCAAAAAAAAGCTAAAAGAATAATCAGATGGTTTAGCAAAATCCAAAGATGTGTAGGACAACCTTTAACAGCTGCATGTCTAACAAATAGGAGGTTTTGCTATGTATGGTAATTTTATTGACATATCTGTCCATTAAGCTGTGCAGAGGGGCACATAACAAATTGATTCAATCTTTAAATATCAAGGAGACAAAAGAAGACATTTGTCTGGTTAATTAGAAACTCATGCAAGATGAGATGCACTGCAATACTTGGTCAAAGATATCAAAATTGTGCATGGTTATAGGCATTTCCTATGCATCTTGGGGATTAAAAAAATCTTAAAGAAAAAAAGCACTTTATTAAATGCAAATGATAACTTACTTCTGGACACCCTCACAAGTTCCGACACATTGAACACTCCGGATTTTACAAAACTGTCCTCAAGGTACACTGAAAAAGATCACAATACCATACTCAGTACAGTGAGAAGTTTAATAAATAACTATAGATAAGTTTATATGCCAACTAGCAACACTATCAGCAGAGTCTCAGAACCATATTACACAGACCAAAGTACACATTAGAGAGCTGAAATTCAGGCACAGCTGAAAAAAATCTTGAGGATTTGTGAGAAAGACATTTTTTAACATGTGTATGAAAACTAAAAAGCAACCTAGCGAGTTCCAGCTAACCATCCAGAAAACATGTAAAACCTAGTTCTTTTTATTCGTATAAAAGTCAGCACTGACCTAAAAGCTGCATCAACTGGACTAGGCAACTTCACCATAGAACAGTTCTGTCCTTGCACAGATTTCTGCTAAACAGATTTCTGCTTAACTCTCACCCTGCTGATAATGACTTTACACTACCTCCTCCATTACCAAATCACCACTTCTGAGGCAGATGAGGTTTTACTACTATTTCCAGTAAAAGTGGAAACTCTGCAAAACAGTCAAGCTGTTCAGTGGGGGTTTTATATACATGCTGAAATATAGATCTAGAAACAAAGCTATGTTTAAGAAACCATATATTATTGTTTTGGCTTATGTTTACTTATTCTAAGATAAATGTACATGACATACTTTCTCTGCCATGAAATTCAGGAACAACTTGGAATGCAGCAATGAAACAACAGCTGATAATCAAGAGTTACCTCAGTAGAGTAACTTATAGAAAGGAAGCTGAGGAACTCCGGTTTCTGTGGAAGTCTCATATTAATAATCACTGAATAGACTGACTTAACTGAATTTGAGATTACATCACATCACAGTCATTACAGGCAGGAAAGGCAACCATTTATCAGCAGAAGTATTTAAATCTATACTTGGTGCACACTGTCACTCCAACAGCATTACTTTGCTATTTGCTTTCACGTGAGATGGTGCGCTGCTAATTTCCTGCTGTGGTTTCTCTAGTCACTTTTCTGAATCAACACAGATTATCTTCTTTTGGAAATATATTGCCCATTTTCTGTTCCAAATGTTGGAATAAATAAAAGCACTCTAAAGGACTTAACTAAGAATAAAAAATGCACCTACAGGAATATTTATTGATTTGGAAAATGCTACCATCCTCTTTAGGCTTCTTTTGGTAATTACTGCTTTCATCTTCAAATAATTTAAGAAAACACTGGCACTATAATAAAAAAGTGACTGTAAAAGCAATACAGTTCCCTTGAGAGCTCTGTCCGTGGTACGTCAGGAGTGTAGAAGCAAAAGGACCCCTTCTCACTGCTTACTAGCAGTCTTACTAGAGCCAATGAGCCTCCTCACCCAGCAAGTGTGGGCATATACCTGACAACTCAAGCTGAAAGAATGTGAACGCATCCAACTGAAGATGTTTCCCAACGTCTCTGTTACACTGTTATACCTATAAGCAAATGTCTTGTCTTCCCCAGCTGAAAAACCATCCCAGGAGCAAGTATCGTTGGTGTGCAGAGCACCACAGGCCTGTGGGATTACCCTGAACAATGTTAGGCGAATGCCATCATCTGTTCCCCTACCTACCAGTCAACGTCACTTCGTACAACATCCCTGTATGCCACTTCACAGGAAATCCCTGTATGCCTTTATTTCCAGTAGTAGCTCTGCCAGTCTCCTTTCTCTTCACTCCCTCTCACACTCCTTTCCCTCCTGCTTGCAACAGCTTCTCTCCATATCCATCACTTTTTCCTCTCCTCTTGTCCTTCACCTGAATGTTGCAGGCCTCTCTACAACCTTATTCATCTCTGATTTCTACGAAGTAAGAGCCTTTCTCCATCATCTGCATTCACTTGCACCCTTTCTCCATGTTTTTTGAGTGGTTGAAAACATGACACCTTCTTCTTTATTTGACAGAACTTGGCAAATCTGTATCACAAAAATTTGCAAAGAGTTGATGTTTCTTTTTTCCATCCTCCTCAGTTTTCATTTTTTAACCTCAGAATGGCAAGCCGAATGAATGCTAATAATTCCTCTGACAATGGCAATCTTTCCCTCCTCTGCCAATTTCCTCCAGCAGAAGTACTACAAGGAAGGGAGATTTCCAAATAAAAATTTGGTTTCTTGATTTTAGTTGGCCTGGGAATGAAGTGCGGCTTAAAGCCAGTGTAAAAACACACAGCCAGTGCTGGAGCTGGTAATGAGACAAGACTGAACTTCTCTGCTGCTTACCCAAACATCACTACTTTGAAGCACAACCTCTCTCATTCGAGTTAGGATGACTTGGGAGGAGCTTTACCCTAGTGCAGATAAGTCAACCTATCATTACAGCGGGAACAAGGCCCAAGGCTTGTATGAAAGAAAGAAAAGGATTTTATATGTAAGAACACAGATGTATACCTGTGTGGGCACACACACACATGCACATGTTCAATCTTCAGACTTCCCTCATGAATTCCCAGCTTTTCTCACCAGCAATACTGAGAATGCCCACAGGACATAGAGCGCAAAGAGGCGTTTCCTGGTGATATGAAATGGGAGCAGGGGGAAAAATGTGCCACTGAATGGTACTCCCATTTCTCACCCCTCAGGGAAGGATGCATTATTGACTGTCTTTCACCCAGGTTTCACCCTGACTTGAATGGTCCAAACCTAACGACACTCACAGACACATGAAAATGCTTTGCCTGGCATAAGGAAAGTGGGGGAAACCGCAGCTATTGTCAGCCTCAATCAACTTTCTAAAATCTGGATTACTTTTTTTCTTTATGTAATGTGAGGAAACGTTATTAAAATTTGACGTGGCAATAAAGTCTACGTCACAGGCAATGAGCAACGTATGATCTAACATAAGTTATGTTCTAACAGGGAAAGTGGATTCCAGTGGTGCCCCCAAGTGCAGAAAAATAAACCCAGTTACATTCAGTTCCAGCACCAGTCGACTTCAACAGTTTTAACTACTCAGGAAGCCAGTCCATGGTGTATATGTTACAGAATTGTTCTTGGCTCCCGGCTGTGCAGTAGGAAAAAGTTTGGTGCCATTAAGCTGACATAACTTGTTGCAGAACCATGCACTCTACATACGATAAAGGATGAACAGTGAGACTTTATGCAGCAGGACAAGACTACAGGACATTTTGACTTTCCAGTGTGAGACACTGCCTGTTACCCTGTGCAGCTGATCTCCCAGTTAATAATCATGTTCACATTACTACACTGCACACAAGAAAAAAATACATGGTGACACTCTGAATGGTATAGGTCTGACTGATTTTTTTTTGATTAAGCATTCCCTACTGCACTGCTTGCATCAACATGTAAAGAGCCTTAAATTAGCATTCCTGGTGCGTGTTTCTGATCTGTTCAGAACAGAAACTAATGTGCTTGGTAGCAGTCTGTTGTGCCCCTCACAGAGGATTTACTGTATCTTTTGATGGTCATGATAACACTTTGCTGTCTTTATTGTTCAAACATGATATAAGCATGGAGTGTTGTCACCTGCTAAAACCCACGTTGCCTGAGAGATGACTCTCTCTGAAATGCATTTCACTAATTGTCATTATTCTAGAAAATTTTAATTCTATAAAGAGAACATATATGCCAAAACCACCACAGTGCAATTCTACATAAAGAGTCAGTAACTTCCAAACCCCATAAATAATACTGAATTTCTTTTTCTATATTTCCTTTTAGGTTTTCTATTGGGTGAGTATAAAATCTGTCTTTCCCCCTAACCTTTTTTTACACAAAACTCATTTCCAAAAAATACATTTTCCAAACAATACTGCAATAACCAGACTAATGCCACTAGGGATAAAAGATTAATGGGTTAAGCCCAGCTGCAGTTCTGACCAAGATTCCCCTCATACAGAAGAAAACTTCAGTAATGCCTCCAGCTGCTGTAGAAGATATTCTGTTCTATTCTTTACACATCGTCCACTCTATGTCTGTGCTATGACTCCAAGACCCTACTCACAAGTGTAGTTTTTAACCATGCTAAGACTTCAAATGGGAAGAACAAAAAAAAAAGTTGTTTAAACCTACTGAAAAAATATTTTAGGTCTGCTCTAACATGTACTGTAAAGGCTTGATATCACATTACTTAAAAGCTTACCAGTGACGTTTGGCTTTACAAATCTTTAACCAGCCTTTTTATATCTTCTGATTTAATTGTACTTTTATGAATAGAACGCCTGTTTATGTTCTGCTGCATATTGACTAGTGCCAACACATAAAATTGCTTCCTGGTATCATTAAACATCTAATTTTTCCACTGATACTGCCTTGATTTTGAGCAATTTATACAGCAGGAGTAAGGATCCAATCAGTGCAGGAAACAATTTGCATTACTGTACTTTTATTTCTGGATCTTTAAAAAACAAGAATTATAAAGCAGTAAGTAGACTTACTAACAGTGAGACAGGTTTAATGTCAGGAGCTACCGTGAGGTGTCGGGGAGGTTCAGCCTGGTTTACAAACTACTAGCAGAGAGCTGTAGCTTGACTTGAGGTTATGCAATGTAACATTCTGGATGCTGCTACAGGTTTGTTTGACTTCTGAAACTGCCACAATCAAAGATTAAATCATTTCATTGCATTGCTCTTTTGAAAATTTACTTTTTAAGGATCACTGCTTTCTGCTCTCCACAATATCTAACTTCTTCAGGAAGCCTTTCAGTTTCAAATAGCAATTGCAGCGGCATACAGCTACTATTCAGTCAGAACTGGTAGTGAAAAATTAGTCTTGTGCTGTTCATACTAAGTTAAAATGCAGTCAACAGGCAACGTTTGTTTTCTTATTGCATGCATTTTGAAGCTAGTGTCTTAAGAAGAGTAGCAGAAACAGGTTCCCACTGGACCAGAAATTCTTAAAGACAGTTAAGGGTGTATAACATGAGCCAAGGAGTGACGTGGAAGATTGCAGTGATGGTGTCATTTGAAACAGTTGAACCACAGTCTGTCCAGAGAATGAGACTATTTTGGATGTTCCCTGACTCCACTGAGCTTTTCAGCACAATGAGGAACTTAAAAGCTGCCTGTGCCATTTTTCACAACCAAATTAGATTTTCAATACGCTCAAGTTAATAACCAGTGCAATAATATCCTTCAATGCTGCAGTAATTTGAAGAAGTAAACAGCTGATTTAATCGACTCTGGAATCCATGTACTGGAATCCAAGAAGTGAGTTGCCCCAAAACCTAGCAAGAAACAGAAAGGTTAACTCATACAAATGCATGCTGCCTTCCACTCCAGAGGGTCTCAGGTTATACACAAACTACCACCAGGATTTAAAAAGAGGTGGGGGAGCTGCTTTTTAACAGCCATAGGACAACCAGGTGCCAAAAAAGGAATATTCTGGTGCCAAAGGCAGTTTCTGGAATTCTAGAAACATGAGAGTTTTTCTTGTTCTTGTTCTGTGCATGCTTGGAAGTAAGAACCATGGAGCTTGCCCTTGAACACAGCGGCACCAGAAGTGATCACAGCATCACTTATTTACACAACAGGTTCATAAAGATGGATAGCCGACGCAAACAAAAATTCAGAAGCAACCCTCATCCAGTAGACAGCAGTGATTGCCCAAGCCAAATTTCGAATCAGCATGTTAAGGCCAAAAACTCTTCCTCTTGGAAAAAGGGGCTGCACGCAGGTTTCAGATTGTCAAGATAGCACAGCTGCACGCTGCCCCCAGAATGCCCCACTTGGCTCTGGGCTGAGAGGCTGATGAGGAAGAGTATCACCTCTCAATCACAGGCATTACTAATTCACAGAGCATTCGGGAAAGGGAGAACTGCACAGAAAATCAAGCCCTGACCAAACCCAACCCTGTTTTATTTGAAGATCGCTATCTGAGATGGCACGGCTGCAGGCATACGGGAAACAGCAAGCATTTCAGAATATATCCACTCCCATGCTGAAAAAAAACTAAGCGAATATATGTTTGTTTAAATAAAATTCTGTCACAATCCCCGAACTGCTGCTATGGCATCATTGCTTTTGGAAGAAAAACTGCTTACAATGATGAAGCCAGGGAATATCTCTTCTATTCCTATTAATTAGGGGGCTAATTCCCCATCCACAAGAGGGTAACTTGCAATACAGTAAAATAATTAAACCATCTGTGTTTTGAGTAATTCAAAACTCAAAGACATTTGCTTATTGCATTTCCAAAAGAGAGAAAGTTTACTCTTCAGAGGTTATTTCTGATACTAGATTTTCTGAAACCTAAAACTGTAATAATTCTATCTGAAACAGTCATATATAGGCAAATTTGTTAGCTATTTCTTAGGGCTTGATCCAAAAAGAATGTTCTCCCCATGGCTGCTAGCCCATATGAAAGCGCAAAAAACCCTTTGGGGCTCTACAGCTGCAAGAGGGATTTGCATATTGAGAGATAGGTGAGGCTGGTTGCAAGCTTTCTGGCAACACCTTCTTTAATTAGAAGAAGACAAAAAAAAAAAAAGATGATTTCACTAAGGCCTTCTTTGGAAATGGTTCCCAGAATAAAATTTCTGGTGAAAATAGAAGGGGAAAACCAATTCCAAAGCCGTGAGGCTGGGGCTGGGGCTTCACATCACTATGCCTCCTTCAGATTAAGGATCTTATAACTAGATTAATTCCCTGACAACATCATGGGATACTGTGGAGGAAAAAAGAAGGGAAACAGTGGGGAGGAATAAAAGGTGGAGTTAGTTTCTCAATCTGTCTAAAAGTGTGCCACCCTATATAAATAATATAATAACAGCACACAGGCTCAAACCTGAGTCATCTGCATTCCTTATTCTGCCCTGACTGATATTTCAAAGTCTGCTAAATTTACATGAAAATATTCTTTGGACTAGCTAAAGTGGATTAAGTCCCACCAGGAAGAAATAAGAAAAAAAAAAAAAAATAGCAGGTCCCACTTGCTGGGAAACACAGCTCTAACACCTTCTGAGCTCAACTGCTTGGATAAAAGCAAAAATCTGAACACACTTCTCTACCCTTGCCAAAGAGGTTCGTAGCTCTCAATGTCAGGATGGTTAGGTTTCCTTTGCACCTTCTGCAAGGTATCTTTTATATTCCCTAGTGCTCTGAAATCTTGAGGGGACCTGTAAAAGAAGAGACAATTCTCCTCAAAAGAGAAAAGGTGAACGACATGAAGACACTGGTATCCACTCCCTCAGGTTTCCAGTTTTCATGGTTCCTCAAGTTATATTCAACTGCCTATGCTATCTTACTGCATATCTAGATAACATTTTCCTCTATCCATTTCCTACTTTGATTTTAGCAGCTTAAAAAGGTTAGGTTCAAAGATTTGAGCAACATGGCAACAACTGGGCACAGCAGCAGTAATGCCAGAGTATAAAATCAAGGCTGCCAAGCAGAACCTCACACCAATGGCAGGTAGCAAGTCACCTTATCAATGCCAAACCCTTGTGGCCAGCAGGCAGTAAGTTAAGAGAAAGAAAAACAAAGCAGAACAGAATCCAGAAAATCCTCTACTAGAAGAACTGGCTAGTAAGGATCGTATCACTGGACACCAAATTGTTATGGTTGGTGTCAATATCATTAGTTTACAAGTAGTTCTAGATGTTTTTCTCTTTTTACTCACCCCTCATAATTTTTATAACCCCTAACAGATGTTCTTGCTGAAGATCACTCCCTCCATCTTCAGTACATATCCTTCCACAGTTTTCCAGGTATTTCAAGACTCACATTAAGGAAAGTTTATTTTTTAGATTTTCTTAAGCTATATAAAAGACATGGAACTTGTAGGGAGCAAATACAGCATTACAGTGAAACTGCTGCACTCTGTCTCCTCCAACAGCTTGCCTTCTTGCCTTCAGTAGGAACCCTGAGCAGATGCCCAGTAAAGTAGTAAGAAACAGGGCAGGCCTAAATGGTTTGCAAGGCTTGTTTGGTTTTTTTTTTTTCACTGATGGCATCCAAGGCTCCAAGTGTTTCCAGTTTTAAAATTTATTAATCCAGGTGTGCCTCTCATATGTTTAGTCATCCTCAAGGGATCCATGGACATGTCCATTCTCTCTCTGTGAAACCATGTAAACTTCTAATAGCTAGCAATGTGCTACCATAACATAAGCTTTTAGGTTCCAGGAACCTAACAGCTGGTGTGGACAACAGCACTGTTCCAACTCTCCTCCTCTCTCAGTTCAGTTCACTGCAGTTCAGGTCATCTATCTCTCTGGAACCTGCTTAACAATCCCCAGGAAGATCCAGCTCTCAGAAAAAAACAAGGTTCATTCTTTAGAAATATAACAGTTATTGAAAAATCAAGCTTAGAGGAGGATATCCCTGGATCTTGCAACAGAAACTACATACCACTTTTACCACAAGCTACACCATCCTAATATTGTATCATGCTATCAAAGTGTTCAGTGTATTTTTAGGAACATATTATAAAGAATTCCAGCAAGTACACTTAATGTTCTTTTGTTTGGCAAGTGACATTACCCTCCCTCCATGGTTAAGACAGCAAATTACCAGACACCCTAAAGAATGCAACAGTCTAGCCAAACCTAGAAAAACCCACTTTTAACACCAGCAGCCTCGCCAACTACCACTCAGTTTCCAACCTCCTCTTCCTTGGCAATGTCTTTGTGAAGGTAGTGGCATCCAACAGCTAAGAGCACCTATCCCTTGCCAACGTCCTGGCTCCTTGACATACAGGCATCAGACGAAAACATGATAGAAGAACAAACCCTCCTGGCACTGCCAGTCCGCATGCTCCTGGCCTGGGACCAAAAACAAACCTCAGAGTGGATATCCTCTGGGGCTCTGACAAAGTGACTGCCTGGTTCTAATAATAAGACTCATGTGAAGTTTAATAAAAAGAACAGGACAGCAGTCCTGTTCCCAGACATGCTGAACAGAGTGCAACTCCCTCACATTCTTCCGCACAGACCCCGTTCTGTATTCTGCAGTCCCACAGACCTCAGCGCTTTCTCCCTGTCACTTTAATCCCAAGACAGTATCACACAGGGAAGCCAAATGATGCTAGAAGTTCATGTATCCTCAAATAGAGAGATGACATTCAATTATACCTCCATCTCTGCTTAAATGAAGGGTTTTAAGGAAAGCAAGGCAGAGCTTCCATTTTCTGTCCCACTTGGCAGCAGATAAAGGAATCACACTGCCAGCACTGACTCCAAAGCATGAGAAAGTGTTATGCTCGAGTTTCAAGCAGAAAGTTTCATGATCACACCAGCAACAGATTTCTCTGCCTTCTATCTCCCTCTACTTTCTGGGACAGTGGAGTTTGTTAAACATTGGGGCATCTGGTTGTGCCCCATAAGGCTGCCAAAAGAAAGCTTATGCAGTTGGTCTGCTGTCTTCCCAAGACTCTTGCTGGCAGCAAGATTACTCCTTGATGAAGTAGGTTGGGACTGAGACTGGACTCACTAGAGGATGTGATCCTTACTAGTGAAATATGTACTTCTACTTTCCTATTCCAAATGCTAAGTGGTACTTTAAAAATAGGATTTTAAACCATGTCAAAGGTGAGTTTCCAGGACTTGCCTTCAGCTTCCCAAACCCCAAGGCTACAAAGAATCCTTCAAAATAGGTAATGCATTTGGCTTTTCTTGCTCTCACAAACACAGATATTCTAAAACAAAAATAAATGCTCTACAGCTAAATGCTCCAAGCTTTACAAAACTGTGATGATCTGTGGGGGAATTTTTCACTTTGTTTTAGGTGTAAATTTGCTGGTTTGGGGTTTTAAACTACTCTTCTACATAATTTATGTCACACATTTAATAGAGAAATAAAAACCTACTCAGAACAGCCCACACAGTTTGGAGAGAAACAGCATCAAAGTCTCCAGCCAAAAGTGATTTCAAGCCCATATCATCCTTTGAAAAAAAAATCACCTTTAAAAAATGACTTGAAAAAGAGTTTACAATGTTATTTGACTTGTTCTCCTTGCCTATCTCTAAAACAGATCTGCAGCCTCCCAGGATATGTTTCTGGGTTTTCTATCACAGGGATCTGGCTTTCTGAATAATGAGCTATGACAGTCCTCCCACTTTTGGGTATTCACATGCAACACACATGACATATTCCACCACACATGAGAACACTTTGATCATACGCATAGGACAAAACTGTACAGGCACAAGGCAGGCCATTTTCCCTAATGTTTGGACAGATCCAGAAAATACTCATGTATATGTAAAAGCCCAGCATCACACAATTACTTCTTGGTTAGAGTGTGGTTGATTTTGCATTTAGGGAAAAGAGCAAATTGAGTTAGTTGCAGCTTAGTTCAGATAGATACTTCTGAGAGATTAAATGAAAAGATACACCATGATTGTGGTGGCAGGAGTCATTCTTTGCTCCTTAAAAAATGATGGTATGGTCTTCACACTTGTTTCTTACCCTGTTAAAATCTTATAAAACAATAAAATTTTATAAGATTTACTAGCACAGCCCAATTGATTAGAAGGATAACTCTACAAAAATTCAAAGAACCTTTGGTCTTAAGAGAATGGAATGGAAAAGTCTAGGGTTTATTTTCTTTTGAATTTTTACTTGTAGAGAATCCTTGAAAGGACTGTTTACTTGGACATCTCTAGAAAAAAAATCTATCACTAGCATGACTCATTAACAACGCATTCAAAAACTGCTCTGAGCTGACATGTACGATATGAAAAATTAACATATTTGCACTTTATAATGCACATACAAAATAAAAGTAAAGAAACTGGAAGCTTAGGTCAAAGGCTTTAGAAGTAGGTCAACTATGGGTTTTTTGGAGATAAACAAATAATTGCAGTATTTGAAGACTTTTATAAAAGTAAAGTTGTTTGGAATCTTGCTTCCTTCCTCCTCTGCCCATCCCCACTTATCAAATTCTAAAAACCATGAAAGAAAAGAATTCCTTAGATTAAGTGAATGTTGATGAAACTACAGTTGAGGCATTGCCTATTTAAAAGAACTAAAATAATCACAGCTTGTCCTGATTATATGTACTTACCAGTGCAAAATAGGTTGCTGACCAATTATGCTCTCTTTAACTATGAACAGTAGTATCTTTGTTCTCAAACAATGTTAGATGCACATGTTCTGGAACTTATATTTACCTGGTGGATTCTTGGCAGGATCATTGTGGCTTGGACTTCCTGGTTGTCCAGAATCTATAAAGAAATGAAAGAAATGTTTTACTAATTTGTTTTGAAAGTATCTCACAGTCTTTTAATACCCTTCTTCAGTATTAAACTAATACTTAACTTTGTTGTCTAAAGGTCATTTCCCTGACTTTACATGAAGGCATTGTTGAACAAACAAACTATATGTAACCCACTTCATGCAGAAGCAGAAACATTGTGAAAAATGCAATGATCCTAGTAAGAGGAACTCATACATCACTGAATAAGGACAAGAGAGTCATTCAGGTAAACACTCAAGTTGTAAACATATCTACAAGGGTACCTTTTCATTGCCTTTCCCTCCATCCCCCAAATATAATATTGCATAATCAGCAAAGCAGAGGTAATTTTTTCTCAGGCAATGACCAGAAAGACGCACTGGATCAGACAACTAATGGCGTTTGCAGTGGTAAGTTCTTTGCCCTCTCCTTAAAGCACAAAGGCCTACACTGCTTCTGAAGTTACAACTGACTGGTTTGATACAGTACAGACCTTGTGTTCCTAGTCTGTTGTGAAATTCTGATTTTGTTACATAAAAACTAACAAAACCCAAACCCTCTAGACTTCAAAGAGTGTTCTTTTCAAGAAACATGAACCTACCTAATCAAGAATGCAATTTGATGTTAATACACAAATAATAAATAATATCTTTATTCATAAAAGAAGTTGCTTCTAAAATCATGTACTTTTTGCTGTATTCACACACCAATAATATAACAAAACTCTGCTCCACTTCAAGAAATTGTTATTAACAAAGTCAAACATAACTGACACTCTTGTATGCAAAGAGAATAAGAAATTAACCACAAACATTTGTTCTGTATATAGGTATCTAAAATGGAGCAGGTTTACTGTCTGAGTAAAAACCATCCATTTTTTTTTCAAATGTACCAGTGTTTGTTGGTAGTATAGGACCAGCAAAAATACTGTATCATAGCACTACAAAAATTGTGCCCAGAGGTAATGCAGAGTTCCTGAATGTATTGCTGCATTACAGTATCTAAATTAAAGAAAGAAATAAAGAAAAAAGATGGAAAAGAAGAAAAGTCCATATCAACAAATACTTGTCCTTCAATTCCCATCACTTCTTCTTAAAGCAAATATAACCCTAGAATGAAACCTAGAATATAGAAATAGAGAAATACATAGAATATAGAAATATAGAACCTAGAATGAAAGATTACCTCCACCTGCCACACAAAGTTCATTTAAAGCTTTTACGATCTGTCATGCAGTTTAGCAAATACGGCTTGTGCCTCTCAAGCAATTTCAGTTAACACAGCCTTGATTCTATAGAAGATACTATCTGAGATGGAAATCCATTTCACAGGTCAGTTCTACTGAACTTATCTGAACTATATCACGGACGACAAGCATCTGGGGATCTACCAGAGTACTGGAAGACTGGGGCACATATGAAACCCAGCTCTGATGCTATTAAAAACACAACTGTATTTTCCAATGCTGAATGAAATCACTCTCGCACATCATAAAATACACATCAGATAGGGAATTTCACATGAAGTTTCCTCCATATTCTTCAACCCTGTGTAGGAAGAATGAAGTGAGGGCCTCAACAGTCAGACTGTGCACAACCTGTCATGTGGACACTCAGAGACTCTCAAAAGTCCTGCTGTATCCATTCAGTATGCCTTTTTCTTTTAAAAAAAGACACAACACATACCTCTGAAAAATCGGAACAAGCTAACTTGAAAACTTGGTCAGTTACAAGAAATGTTAAAAATACCATGCTTCCCTGCAGATGGACCTAGGTGGACAAAGGTCCCTTCTCCTGTGTTGCAATGGGAAGGTTCACCCTGCAGGGGGTGAACTTTCATGTTGTTCCAGCGGCCCCTCTGCTTCCACAGGGGATACGTGTCATAATTTAAACTATGATTGGGGAACACAGGGAATTAAAACTGGATTAACGAGGCCTACCAGAAAAAAAAAGAGCCTTTAAGTTTTCTCCTGTTAAAATTCACTGAAAAGATGAACAAAGTGAAGAATAGTCCTTGCACAGCAACTTGTCTTTTAACTTCTCGTTGTCAATGTTGCCACTTTCTGGTTCCATAATGTAAAGATTTATGGCAGTTTAAACAATTCTTTCACATATTATAATAAGATAAACTGAACAAGGAATTTTCCAGTTATAATGATTAGCAGTTGCCTATTATAATTTGCCAGTCAGATTTAGCTTTGCTTAAGTTAACTACTTATCAATTACGATTTTTACAGATTGATTCTCACAGTGTTTTGAGCAGTAGATGCTACCAATGTATTCACCAGTGGGGTCTCAATGATCTTGAGAAAGCAAAGAAGTATTGTAAGCTGAATCTGAGAAGCGACCTATCTAACCCATCGCTTATGGCAGTTGAGAAAGAAAAGAATTGTATTCTATATGAGAGTATCAACCTATGTAACCCTGCACTTAAAGCACAAAGGACCATCTCATTCCCAGGGTGAAAGACACAGACCTGGCATGGCCTGTCTCTTACCACTGTCAGTAGTTATAAAGCACTCCCATGATTTGATTGTATGCAAATAGCCCTGCAAATTACAAGAGGGCCATGATCGTTATAGGAATAAATTATATGAAAAACTCAATTTGTAAGCTGAACACGGAATGAAGAGATATTGGAACATTGGTCTTCTTGTGGCGACCAGCAGAGAGCAACACGCAATTCGAGATGAATTTTAGGTGAAGCCATTTTATTAGGTGAAATAACACAGATTATGTACTTTTTTTACTGCAAACGTGACAAGCTAAAAAACTGCTAATTGATTACACACACTGTTCACACCGTACTGCTTGGTTAGTAATTATAATGAGTTCTGATAAACCTATTTTATAGATAAATATCGTTAATTTACTTTTAGTGCCTAAAAATATCTGCACACCTGCTGGTTTGACCCTCTTGTTACGGTTGGTTCCTAACATGTTCTGTTACTCCCAAATACCTTCCCATAACTGCTTCTTGGTTTAGGGTAGCCTGTACCATTACCAACAAGGCTGCTGTGTTTTGAGAATGTGATTATTAAGATCCTCTCAGCATGAGTAACTTCTCCTTTCTCATGGGAACAGAAGAATATTGTCAGGGCCTAAATCCTGGGAGAACAGAGCTAGGCCGCCGGCAGGCCTGCTGTCTTCCCTGACATCTTCTAAGAGAGGGAGTAAGATACATTTTTGGAAAGCGACAGAAACCAAGGAAGCAAAAGACATGTTAAGACACTTTAAATCTTTCTTTGTCCTCATCTGTACAAGATCATGAATTAACAACATGAGACCTGGGTTTAAAATTGCAGACTTTTCTTCCAGTGTGATGGAGAAAGACATAAACCAGATTCATTATACATCTAGCTGGTTTTGCACTCAATGTTCCTAACACATAATTCGGTGCACATTTAATCCTTTCTAAGATAGAAGTAGTTAGCAATGAAAAACAACTAGTAGCAAATAAAACCCCATCATGTAAATACAATGAAATTGAAATTTCCAACATTTTTTGTACTGTAAGTTCCTTTAGTCTTTTTCTTTGGTTTGGTGTTTTTCTTTTCTTTTTCTTGTCTGTTTGTTTCAAAAAACCTCCTTCTCAAATTTTACTGTCGATGAGCTTTTCTTGCAAAAACTTCTTCCACACAGATCTCAGAAGTACTTATCCTTACTTGCTACAGAGCAAAAGCTCACCTGTACATATCATTTCCATGGAATGGCTTTCATATGCACCACAAAACTCTGGTGAGTATATATTCTGCTCTGCTCTTGCTGCTCCAAGAGTCAGTGGATCATGCTTTATTAAGTTATTGCCCCGTGGATGAAGAGTTTATATAAGTATGGTTCAAGCCAGACTTTACTTGAATCTGGTAGATATTAGTGTAACCCTGATATACTTTGTGTATAATTTATCATGATTCAGCATGGCTACCACCAAAACTCTTTATCTCAAATTACCCTCTTCTTTTGGAATATGGTACAACAGGATGAGTCAAGAAGATGGCATGTTTTATATTGAATTGGTTCCATTTCTAGTGAGCAACCCCAGTGAATATCTGTGAGAGCAGGCAACTCTCACTCAACTAAAACTGATTGCTGAGGCCTGATGCTAGTGAAAATAAAACCCACCCATTTACCCTGCCATACACTAAGAGAAAGTGAGTGCCATGATACATTACTCCTGGCTTCATAAAGCAGAGCAGAAAAAAAAAAAAGGCTGATGGCTTGCCCTCCAGTAAGGGGCGAGATCCTGTCTCCCTCTGCACCACCTTTCCTTAGTCAAACAGCACCAAGAGCAATGCACACCTCAGCAAAGCCACAAGTCACACTTCTGTTCACTAGCTTCCCAAGGGATTTTTAGTATTCCTCACCTCAATAGTCTAATCATTCATTTTTCAGTTGATAGGAGAGGATACTGTGTTTAAAATGTTAAGCTATACCTCCCTTATGCACCACACTGTACAAGGAACTTTGCTTTTAAGGCAGTCTGCGTTAGCATTAAGATCACAGACCTTGAAAACAGAGGCAGAACATATGAAAAGGAAAAATACTTTAAGCCATGTCTTAGAAATAAGCAGATTCCTCACAGGTGTCATTCTTATCAAATGGTTTCAATGAACATGTTTCACCTTTCATTTGCGACAGACTAGGAGACAGCCTTTGCACTCAGTTCATCTCTGCTGACAGACACTAATTTAATCATTTACCAGCATGTAAATACACCCTTGTTCTTTGATAGTCCATGATTTGGGCATGGGGGAGGATAAAGGACCAGAGAGGTGTGGTATTATGTTTGATACTCTTCAAGCCTTTACATACTTATAATATGGCATCTGACTTGACAGCTAACAGAGTGACTGTAATAAACAAGAATCACAGCTACCTTCCAGGCTGTCATCCTTTGGGATTACACTGCCACCGGACACCACAAGCCTGAGGCAAATGGTTGTAACCCTGAAAATCACAAGATCACAGGACACCAGATTTGGTGGAGACCTGGGTAGTTCTCCAGTCTCAGCTTCTGTCCATGGAAGACTCAGCTACGGGATCAAACTGGGTTGCTCCGGGCTTTCCAAAGTCAGAGCATGAAACCCTACAAGGATGGAGTTGGCCCAGCCTCCGTGGGTCCCAGCCCCACTTCTGGGATGTCCTTACAGGGAAAAGGCTTTCCAAATCAACTCTTAATCCTTCAAGGACTTTCAGAACATTGTCATCATAGGAAAAAATTCACAGCTACAAAAACACAAGGGATCTCCCACTCCTCCAAAGCAAGTAACATGATCAGCAAAAATCCATGAAGCAAATAAACAATTTTACCTGCGTACTTTAAATCATTACCATTAATTATTATTTTTCAAATTATTGTTTTTCCATCTCACCTTCTACTACATATATTATTTTGCATTGTCAAATCAACTGATTGGATTGATAAACTTACCAAATACTTTTAACAATTTAATTTTGCAAACCCAACCTCTTTCACTGTATACCATTTGTATATCTGATGACCCTGAATTACTGTACAATTTTATGAGCGTTATTCACACCAATTCTAGTGCTATGACAGCTTGTTTATGGTATAAACAAGCTGAAAGTGTTTTATTGCATTAAGTATCTACAGAAATGATGCTATAAACATGGAAATGGAATTCATGCAAGTGTCACCTTCGTTTCCCTATGTTAACTTGACGAGGGATTTATTCTTCACATTTTCACACACCTCTACATCTGAAAATTTTGGCCAACTGATTACATACCATAAAATGCTTACCCTCACCACCTTCTTTGCTGGAGAACATGTCATATAAGGAGTGGTTGAGGGAACGAGGGTTGTTCAGCCTGCAGAAAATGGAGGTCAAGGGGAGACCTTATCGTTCTCTACATCATCCTGAAAGGAGGTTGTAGCCAGGTGGGTGTCAGTCTTGTCTCCCAAGTAAAAAGCATTAGAAGGATTAAAAATAGCCTCATCATGATCCAGCAGAGGCTTACACTGGAATTTGGGAAGTTTTCTTCACCAAAAGGATTATCAATCATTGGAACAGGCTGCCCAGGAAAGTGATTGAGTCAGCTTCCCTAGAGGTAATTAAAAGCCATGTGGATGCAGTGCTTAGGGACATGGTTTAGTCGTTGGGCTTGGCAGGGCTAGGTTAATAGTTGCACTCGTAAGGGTCTTTTCCAACCTAAATGATTCTGTGGTTCTACAATTCTATAATCCATACCATCTACGGTATGGATGACAATTCACCCAAGCAGGAAGGGCCACCTCAAAAAAGAAGTAGAGCTTCATGAGAAAGACATGTTTGCAGGAAGAAGGCTCACATCTATTCCCAACAGATCATACTCTTTTAGCAATATCTGTTCATGACACTCATATCGAAAAACTCTGTAACACAGAAGCAGTGAGTTCTTTTAAAAATGCCACAGCCTTATGCTGGAATTAGTCCCTCTGTGTTCACCAGGACCAATATCTACAATTTTTTAATGTGCTTGGTATTCATGTAGCTGGTTGTAAATAAGCAAGGTGGAGAACTGAAGTTAGACATTTAAGTGGAAGTCATGGGGCAGTGGCATTGGCTCCCAGACAACGCTGTACAACATGCAAGGAATGACTGCCTGATGCTTACCTTGCAGTGGCTATGTGGCATCTTCCCATTTCCCAAGGACCTATCATTAGCTTTGATTTGTTTGCAGACCTGTTTTCCACAACTTAGCTAAGTGCACTGAAGAAATCTATATGCTAAGGCACTTACGCAGACACTGAAATAACAGTCCTGATTGCAATTGATATGAGGTGTATTCACATCTCAAGAAAGCCTCAGTTCTCCATTTTGGCAAGTAATTCACACTGCTCTTTACTTCCCTCATTAGTTTGTACCCAGGAGACATGGGAGGGACCTCTTGGGAGACCAGGGCAGTGGCAGGAGCTACTCTGAAGGCTAGATGTGCTGATTCTTCAAGGGCACCCACATGCCCGCACCAGGGGCCATGAGGCACTGTTAACAGTGACCTAAGCTCTTTACCTTGACAGAGTGCTGACACCTAACCTTTGCCTACCTGAAAAAAGCAGAAAGAAACAGAGGTGGCTGCTGTGCCTGTAAAGCTAAGGTATCTATCTACCTGTGCTGTCCATCGGCTCAAGCAGGTAGCCAGGTTTTAGCCCAAGCAGACCTGTCATTCCATAAAAGCCTTCAGGGCTCAGGCACAGAGGTGTTTCTGCTGGGAGAGAGGCAGCGTGGCAGGCAGAAGCTAGGCTGTCTTCATCTGGGTTTGAGCCTGGTTGCTTTGGAGTGGGGACACAGCAGGAGTTGCTTAGGTATCAGCTGTCCCCTTTCACCATCCTCCTATAACAGACAAGTCCACCTGAGGCTGGCACAGCTAGAGAAACCGCACACCTTTCAGCCCAGAACCCCTCCAATCCAGGGGGAAATGTTCCCCAGCCTCTGCAGTGGGCGTCTGCAGGTGGGGTGGCATCACCTTGATGGAGCTGGTTGGGGCGATCCTGTCAGATGGATGGCTGCCATGCAGGCTGTCTGACAGCAAGGCAGTGTGTGATGGGTCCAGGCATCAGAGCTGCACAGGCCATGGCGGGCTCCCTACTTCACCTCCCCTTTTATCAGCGGCTCACATCTGCTGCTGCCAAGTCACCCAACCGGCCATTGTCGAGACTGTTAACTTTTCTTCAGAGTGTTTTAATTAGGTAAATAAAAAATGGTAATTAAATCAACATTACGTAATGTGTTTCTGATTTGTAATCTCATTTAAATTAATTAACTGACTCAGCCCTTGTTTAGTTTTTAAACTGCCGTAGTTAAGAAGTGGAGCTCTGGGAGTAAATCCAGTTTTCATATAGTTGAAAGAAATTCAAGGATCTAGAAGCACCTACCAGAACCAAAACAGCAATAAGCATAGTCAGCTTTTCAGCTTTATGTCCCATGCACAGATTTATCTTTTTAATTTAAATTCCCTTATTTGTTTATGTAAACTAAACACAACACTTATTTATTCAAAATATTTCTTATACTATTTATAAAGACCATATGTTGCTCATTTTGAAATCTGAACAACTTTCCCCAGCTGCATTACAAGTTGTGCATGGAGTATACACTTATTATGTATGTACGCACAAACGCGCGTGCGCGCACACACGTTTTTAAGAAAAGGGTTATATTTTTCATGGCCTGAAACAAATGTTTCCCATACTTCATAATATTAGCTGAGCTCTTTTTTGACATGTACATTAAGAAGAGATTTACATAGGTACCTTGCCACATGTGGATGAATGTGAAAGAATGAAGTTTCTTTCCAAAACTTGCTGGATTCAGTAGGAAAGGATGAGATATGAATGCTTAATTTTATCCATCTGGAAGATACTGTGGATATTAGGTCTACTCAGAAACATTCAGAAGTTGTTCTTGGAAACCAAGAAACCTTTTACATTAAGGTATGTATCATAAAGGGCTTTTATTATGGATTCTTCAGAAAATTAAAAGCAGAAAAGAGAACACAGTGAAAGACTTATTTAGGTGTTTAAAGAAAGAAATGATACGATATACTGTATCAATTAAAAAGTTCATATTGCATTTAACAAATAGGAATTTGCTTGCATCTCCATCAGCTAACTAGTAAACTGGCCACTTCATTATGTTATGAAACACAACATAATGCATCATCATGCACTGTGTATTACTAAGAACTTCTGTGTAGATCCTGGTGTCATGGAAGTCAACATGGATTTTACTACTGACTCCCATGCAGTCAGGATTTCATTATCTGCTGGATTTTAGGGCAGTAAAGAAAAAAAGACTTCAGAGAGATTTACACCACGTAAGGCAGTATTTTTAGACATGGCATAGTGATGATATAACTATAAAAAAAAAAAAACCAAAACCACTAGTTTTGTTCAACATGGGTCTCAGCCAAAGGCTGTTAAAATCAACGGAAAGTTGCTCCAGTGAGCTTTGGATGAAGCACTTCATGGTAAATTACAGTTTAGAAGTACAAAAGAAAGCATAGTGCAACAAATACCAGAGGATTGGACTTCATTTTTTTCCTCAAAGTACACTGCATCCTCTTCTAAAACATGCAGTAATAAAAAGCTGGGTTCTTCAGCTTTTCATAAAGTTACAATCATATGCTATTGCGAGTCTAAAACACCACCTGACAAAGAAACCACAAGGGAGTTCACAAATAATAACAGAGGCTCATGAGGCCTCTCTATTTTTCTGCAGACAGGTATCTCCTAAAATGCTAAGGATGCTACCACACTATATGCTAATTGGAGGAAATAAACAGCAATTAACCTAAAACGCTGGGGGTTTTCATATCATGGAAACTCCAAAATTAGATTAGAGCACTGCAATGTTCACTATTTCTTCAAGCGAGCTAAGAACTGCATGAAGTAATACCTCTGCCAGTAAGTGTAACTGTGTTTAGAAGCCCAAAACAAAATCAATGTTTTCTCTGAAATAGGAGGGGAAAGGCTTGATGATTTGACAACGTGAGCATCATTGTAATGTTTCTAAATAATATAACATTTTCCAAAGGTTCTCCTAGTTTTGATCTATGATTCACAATGCTACCACAACTATGCTTTCATTTCAGTTAATTTCAATTTTATGACTGGTGGTAAAACACAACCTTTAACATAGAGAATATGGAATACACTAAGGAAAGACTCCAAAGGAATGATGGTTTGTTTTTTAATTGGTTGGTTGGTTTGGTTTTGGTTTTTTTCAACTGCTACTTATACACTGTTGATTATTGCTTACCTTGAGATTGCTAGTTGATGCTATTTGCAACTTTTAAACACTGGGATATTAATTTACATCTAACAGAGATGAAGGATAAGGAATGCCATAGTTCTATGTATCCTTAAGTAAGATTTTTTATCATAAACCATGTTTATGAGAGCAATGTCTCAAATTGCAGTATCTACGCATAATTTGTAGGTTGTGTTACCATATTCTTTATAAAGTGGCTTTAATTCCATCTACTATAATCTAAAAATTCATAGACAAAATATGCACCACTGCCTGTCCAGAGTACCACACACATACTATTAAAACTACCAGTGACAAAATAAAGATAAAATCTATCAAGTGGGCACTAGGTAGGTAATGTGCAAGAACTGGCTGAGGAAAATCACCGTAGCTCTTCATGCTAGGGGTTCATAAACTTGTCTGGAATTGCATGTGTGCTCACAGTCACGATGTTCATTTTCCAGCATATACAAGCTGATGATAAATAATGAGAAGAGACAATGTATAGAGTACTGAAACAAGTCATCAAAAGAAAAAACCTGACCAATGCATGGATTTTCTGTCTACTTTGAATGTTTACAGTAGACAAAAATAAGAAGCATCTAGTCATATGATGTGCCACAAAATAACTTAAAATGTAGAACTGGGTATGACTAACCTAGCTTTGAGTTTGGACAGGGATGTTCTGTAAAAAAACACAAGGATTTTTTTTTCTTTATGCATGTAACAAAGAAAAAAAAGTATTCGGTTTAAACCTAGTCTTTCAAGTTTTAAACAATGCAATTTTAAAGAACATTTTTTTCCACAGGCTACCTATCTCCTTATTAGCAACAGTATTGACGTTGCAGTCATACTGGTCAAAAGATATTAAAAGAAAAATTAAATCCTACCTGATCATGTCCATTTGTGCGTTCCTACCATAGTTCTGTTATTTTGTGGCTAATATCACACGGGTGCATGTAATTCTGTAATTTTCACTGTACATTACACTTCAGCATATCCCTCAGTTCTCCTAATTTCTAAAGTATTAGCATCATCTGCATAAGTGAAATTCCCTGCCACAGGTACAATACCAGCTGCAGTTCTGTAAACAGGATTTTAAAATATGCTTGCTGGTTCATTACACAGCAGAGGCTTCTTTTGCTCTTTGTATTACAACTTATCTGATAAAGCTAGCACACTCTTGTAGCATCTAAGGGTATTATAAACTTAAAAAAGAAGGCTGCTTTTTATCTAAAAAAAAAAAAATGTATGGATTCAAATGCCAAAGTATTTATTTACAATGCTTACTACTTTTTTGGTTTGCATGAATGAAAATTGGGTGTTAATGAAGCTAAAAAAAAAAGAAAAAATTTTAAAAGGCAACAAAAAGCTTACTCAAAATTCTTACTGCACTTGGTAAATTGCCACTGCCTTGAACATTATTTAACCATCCAAAGTTTCTAAGGCCTATTTTCTTACCGCTGTTCCACCACAGCAGGACCCTGAGAATTCTATCAAATCTTATTTGGTCTACACCTATCCAAAATAAAGTCTCTGGAGTTAAAAAAACTTGTATAAGTTTACTGAAAATACAACAGAAACTCAACTTTCAGTTTGTGGCAGAGAGCAAGAGTGGCTGCACCACCCAACATCTTCAAGACATGAAGCCAGAATGAGTAACCTTAGACATTAAACACATCTACTATAACTGCAGGAATTACATTCTTATTAAAGGTCCTTTTTTACTTAAAAAATAACTTTCTGTTGGCTGATAGCATTTAATCCAAACAGTACTTTCCATGTGTATATTCATGAATCTGTGTGTATGTGCGTGTGTGTGCTGAAATTATAAATGCATATACCTTCAGGGTTATCTTACTTAGAGACCAACATTTAGGGCTTTGTAGAGGGGAAAGTCTAATGAGTTAAACATGCTAACTCTCTTGTGCATTACTCAAAGAACAGGAATAAATGTGAACAATGCACCTTCACAACAGCACTCCTTACATGAATATTTAAGATTTTTATTTAAAAAAAAAGGGGGGGGGGAAGGGGGACCTTAATACTTGTATTGTCCTTCCTCTGGGAACAATACTATCATTCCACCACCTTGTGCACCTATACAGCAGGTTCAAGATCCAACTCAACATCTTCTCGTGTGTATTCAAGCACTTTGACATCTCTGCACTCTACTTTTCCTGGACAAATGGGTTAAACTCACTTGACCTGAAGGAGTGAGATGAGACACAACTGCTTATGAGTTTGGGTGTATGCACTGTAATTACAGCAAACCCTTTTATGACTGATTTCAGGCAGGTGATAATACTTCAATGGAAACCTGCAAACTTCTCAGCTTTTGCCTTACCTTCCCCGCTTCTGTCTGTCCCTCCCTGCCCTCCACACATTCACACACACCTTCTGCACTGCTTAAAAAACACATTCTTACAGCTCCCTTTCTAGCCCAGCCTCCTTTCCTTGTGACTGCTGCCAGGACTGCCAGAGCAGCGTAGAGTCAATCCATCTGTGACTAAGCAGCTAAGCGTGAATTTGGAAAAGTGTGCAATCCCAAGACTAGACTTCACTCAGATCAGCCCAACTTTCAGCAGCTCAGTTTTCCACACAGTTGCTAAAATTTGCATTGATGTGCTAATGAGGCCAATCGGTTAGTTATACAATAATCTTTACCCTTAAGAACAGTTAGAACAAGCAAATCTTTGCAGCCCAAAAATGCTTTTATGTTTTCAAACAGTTTTCCAGGAGATGCTGTACATCTGAATAACAAACAGTATCCCTTTAATGCCTACTTAAAAGTGAAACATGAACAACAATAGAGCCTTTTCAGGGCAGCTGTATGATACCAGTAACAGCCAGAACATGAGAAAATACGATTCTCTCATGAAATTCACCTTGGCCTAGGGCTGTGTTTCTCCACCCAGTGGGTGTGACTGACAGGCAAGCCTTGCAGAAGGCCCACTAGTCACACCTCACGCACACAGAAAACAAACCAACACACAAAAGAGAAGCACTGATCCCAGGATGCAGCCAAATTATGGTGCATGATCATCAGCCTGCCCCAGGCTTTTCCAAAACCCTCTCCAACCTGAAGCTCCCATTGCAATTTACACTTTTCACACAATGCTCTTCTGTTCACTGGCACCAATGCACTTCTGCACGTCAGTGCAGAAACAGGGCTGTATGACCTGCCCACAGCAGAGCAAAGCAGTGTCAAGGCTGGCAACACAGAGCTCCACCAGCAACAAAGCAACCGCTGGAAAGCAGGAATACGCCAGAACATTTTCTGGCCGATTCTTCCGAAGTGATTCTGTCATTAGCCTTCCTACATACAAAATTATTCAAAATTAAGTTCATGTAACAAAGTTAAAACATGCTCCATGTCAAGCCCGCACCTCTTTTTCCAAATAGCAAGTGATAGGACAGGAAGAAATGGCCTCAAATTGCACCAGGGAAGGTTTAGGCTGGATATTAGGAAAAATTTCTTCACCAGAAGGGTGATCAATCACTGGAACAGGCTGCCCAGGGAAGTGCTTGAGTTGCCATCCTGGGAGGTAATTAAAAGATGTGTAGATGTGGTGCTTATTAGGTACATGGTTTAGTGGCGGACTTGGCAGTGTTAGGTTTACAGTTGGACTCAATGATCTTTAAGGTCTTTTCCAACCTAAATGGTTCTCTGATTCTAAGCCACTTTGTCTGCTACAAGTTTAAAGTCCTGTGTCCCCCCAGGAAATACGAGCATTACTATATGACCCCTTTCTTCTATTTTAATCAAATCAACAACAAAATTGCTTCCATATGCATAGCTATTGATAACAGCATGATGTAAGCATTCAGGAGATGGAAACAGCAGATGAAGACAGATTGCCATGACAATAAGAATAAAACTAAAGCTTTATAGAAAGTTTAGTCTACAGGTTACCACAGTTTCTTAGACAGTATCTGTATGCATATAGGAGACAGCCCAGAAAACATGACTCTATGAAGACCAGCGAGCTTGCAAGCCTGCTTCCCATATACAAGTTGGCTCAGTCACAGCAAGTTTGGGTATCTTTGTACAGCTTTCATCTGCAGCATTTCAAACTGTACACCACAACCTAACTCAAGTTAGGTCATGAAGTCCATGTAGGTTACAGGCAATCACACAAGGATCTCTGAGCAAAGGCATATGTCTACACCAAAGTGACAGCTGCCTTCCTACATTTATTAGCATCAGTCCATTTTAATAATCAGCAGATGCAAAAAAAAAAAAAATTTTTAAAGAATCAGTATGTTGCTGCATTTGGAAAAAAAAAAGACTAGTTTAAAGATACGTAACAAAAATCACGTTAGGAAATAACAGTTGTTAAGCAACAAGATATTAAAAATAAGTGCAGTGACTGGGGCAGAACAAGTGGTTATGAGGCAAGATCTCTGAACCTTATCTTTCTGTGAGATTAGTAGGGGAGAACCACAGTAAATTCACATGCCTGGGCTATGTGTCAAAAACCAAGTTTTCCTATGTTTCTAAACTTCACTCACAGACTGCTGAAATACATTGTCTCAACATCATTTTCAGACTCATGACTAAGACTGGAAAGGTTTCAATCATTAGAAAGCCAAGATAAATTCTTACCCCAAACAACAAATTCCTCACTGTCTTGCAATCTGTAAAAATGACATTTAAAACACCTTAGGAAAGACCATCTCCTTCTTACAGGGATTGCAGATTGATTTCAACACCCAGTACAGCCTGAAGACCCTTGGATCAGGACCCCACCAGATTGATGGCCTGCAAGGGACAATATTTAAAACTGAATTTTGTCCTTGTTCACACATAAGGATACCTGTCGAGTGTTCCCCGCGTCCTAATCCAGATCTTGGGAAACTTTTAGGCCAGGGTCTTCGAAAGAGCCGGATGGCGCTGGGAATCAGACCGCACACCAATGTGGCTAAAAGCAGTCAGTCCGTTTATTCTACAGAGCAGCGTGATTATAGACTCTCTAGCAAGCTTAACAAAGCATGGCTGGGAACCGCAGGGAGAGGAAAGTGAAAACAGTGAAGGTAATAGGAGCGGACACCTGTGCAAGGCCTATATCTTATCTTGTCTTAGAGGAATGTTTCAGAATTAGGAGCTTCTATTCACAGTCCATATTCCTTAACCTATTATCTGACTTTGCTGCTAGCTCCACATTCCTTTAAAGTGATATTTCATTCAGGCTGTTTTGTTCGCAGGGATAGAGAGTGGGAAATATGTGGCCGTTCTCACGGAGCCATTCCTCCACAGATACCAGTGATCCTTCCCCTTCCCTCTGCCGGGTGGATAAGTCAATTCTAAGTTCACAAAACAAACAGCAGCAATCAAGACCATCTTGCTGGTTTCAGGCATTCCCAGGAGAAAGCTTCCTGAAACACTCCACAAAAGCAAGCTCTGTGAAAACTCTGCCATAATGTTTCACTTCCAGATACCTGAGAAAATTGCTATCCCCAACCTGGCACTGAAGAACATCCAAGATATTCACCAACAAAGAAACAAAGCTGCAGGACTACCCAAGCCTTCCACCATTACTACTGCTCTCTGCTTAGGGGGCAAATAGAGTTAGCGGGGTGTAAATCACAACTTAGCGAAGCACAGAGACAAACCACCTTCAGAACAGACAAGTAGTAGCAACAATCACCATCTACGCTCACAGAGGATTCTTCTGTTGCGTTATTAAGAGCATAGGGCATACTTGGGAGTAAATTGCTCCCTGGTATGCAATGAATTCAGAGTATGTGGCTTTGTGTGCACAGAGTTAGAAGTGGTTGTCCACAAGCCATCTTTGACTCTAGGAAGTACACCGCTACTCCACTAATGACACTGGCAGCCCTTCTACCCAAGGTCTGGGTCTGTAATTAGCTTTAGGAATAATACTGGATATGAAATTGTTACAGATTTACTACAGGGTAACTTGCAACCACCTGTATGAATGAACAAAACAACTAGCGACAAATCCATTTCCCTGCCTTCTCTACCTTCCTCCTGCCACCACCATACACCCAGGATTATTCCTCAACCCTGCAACTTTCCCGGCATCCAGGAAAATACTTGCAGTTCAACAAACTAAAACTGCTAAGAACTGTACAGGTTTCCTGCTAGCTGAATGCAAGACAATCAAGTGCTGCTTATCATGAAAGGGGCCTGTTGCCAAAAGGATCCTTTTCTTCCTGCTCTTGCTTGTTGCTGTTACTTTAAAGAAAAGCTCACCTCTCTTTAAGGGTGTGCAAGATAGGGGAGAGGCTGAGCAGTTGATGAATAAAGTGAGCAGACTCTTTTGAAGACTGAAATGCAGAGCTGTGCTTTGCAGCCTGGGCTTTGATGAATCATCTGAACAGAAGGCCTCCCCTACAATCATGCAATTTTACAACTCATGGCCAACAGTCATGTTGCATTTATGGCTATTATGAGCCTTAGTGTTCAGTCAAAAAAACAGGAGATTAAAGCATGAGGTGAGTATCACAGCCATGATAAGAAACATAACAGAAATAGAAGCAATAGACACATTTTCCCTCTTCAGCTTCAAAAGGTGGAGAGAAGCTGAACCAAAATCAAGCGAACAAACCGTGTCTGGGGAAAAATTGTAGAAAAGTGTTCAGTTACGGAATTTTCAGATTTATGTTGGTGAGAGTTAGGTTCTGAAGAGCTATATGCTTATTACCAGAACTTCCTAGTTATAATTATTACCTTAGGCTTAATTTTTTTAGTGGCTAACACATGGTCACAGACACTAATATAGATGCAGATTCAACTGCAAAGAAGTGTAGTGCTAAATTCCAGAAGAACGTGACTCCCATATACAGCAAAACTGCAGGAGTAGACAAAAAACAAACTGTGTTAGGGAGGGATAAACCCACCAAAACAAAGAGGTTATTATATATCTTTACCACTTCACATTTCACTGAGCTTTACTTGGAATTGCTATTAAAATGTTTATTGTTCACTCCCTCCACAAGCAGTTTGCAAAACCATAATCCATACATTCCTATTGTCAAAATTTCCCCCGTGTTCCTGTCTCAGCTATGTGCTGTGTACTTTCCATTTAGCCGAATACACAAGAATAGAAAGAAAATACAAATGTTGGCATAGGTGATCTCAAGCCTTAGTTGTTTGACCTTTTTGTTTAAGCTTTTGGCATCTGTGACTTGGCAGGCAGCATGCAGGCCAAGCCAGGACAAAGAGGAAGACAGGAAGCAGAAAGCTGGCCATGTCTCCTTGGCAGTCAGCGTTGCAACAGGGTGAAAAACCACATTGTTGCCAAACCAAAAACAGTGGGGGAAGCCCAGATAGTTGGCAAGTTGCATACGGCTGTATTGTACATCCTAAACACTAAATGACTGATAAACTTAAGTGCTATGCCAGAGCCTAATCTATTTAAACTGTCTTCTGCTGTACTGGAGAATACTTCAGTTGTCCTTGTTTATGTGTTTTCTGAAGAATTGCCACAGGGTTGTTGGTACCCTCTAAGGGCTGGCAGGGTAAAAGCTTGCTGCTACTATATGCATGTAAGCTTTCATCATCTTTCTAAAAAAAACCATCTAGGGTATTGCCAGAGCAGGGGATCCCCACCACACACACTCATTTCCTGGGCATCCAAGCATTCAAGCACCCCTCTGATAGACAGTGTGCAGGCAATCATGCCAAACTGCTTTTACCTCTGAAATTTTTTTAGATTTTTTTTTTTAAATTCTTGTCACATTGGTTGAGCAGGACTACTGGACTTCCAACTTCTGCCCAAACATTAGGTAAACACCCAGCTTCAAATCTGTGATCTGGCATGAGAGAAGGGCATTGGGTAAAGGTGGCTGTCATCCACCTCTCTGTCCTCCCGAGGCCCTGAATACAGGGACGCTGTTTCAGGCTTTCCTGTGGGTGTCATTCCCACCCTGGGTACAGCATTGGGTAGGTCACTTCCAGCACTGTGCTCTGCAGATTGCTGCCGTCTGCTACCCTGGACAATGCATCAGCGGTGCTCAGGGATGCACAGGCAGTAGTGGGAACCCCCAGGACATCATCGATGACAGTGTGGGTGGATGGAGAAATACTACAGATATTTACTCCTTGCACTTGTAGCATACTACAAATTTTGGAGGGGATGCGGCAGAGCATGGTACATGTTGTTCCACTCCCCAGGAAGTGGCTTCCTGTTGGACCTGGAGATCTGCTTAAGCTTAGGAGACCTGCTTAAACATAAGAGACCCTCAGCAATTTCACAGGGGCTCTGCTCTCCCAGGGTGGCATAAAACAGCCTTGTCCAAAACCAAGCTGTTTAGGAGGCTTATGGATAGACAAAACTCAGGAGCTATTTCCTTTCAAATATCACCCATGGTCCTGCAAAGCCTTGGGAAGGGGCGAGGGGGATCACAGGTATATAGATCTTTATTTACTCATTATCCATGGCATTACCCACCAGTCTAAGGTGACTTATAGGTGCAGAATGCATTTCTCACTTCTGCCTTTCAGATCTTTCATTCCTGTGGCCAGGGTTTTATATCTTGGCAACCCTTTTATTTTAAGGAACAACAATGACTTGCAAAGCATGTTTGGTTTTTGGGTTGTTGGGTTTTTTTTTTAAATGCTGATTCTTCCAATGGGCTGTGATCGATATTCTCACAGACTTCTGTGGCCAAATAAAAGAGAGAATAAGGATCTTGCTCATGAGATCTTTCACTACCAAACAATTTTTATTGCTCATTAAATGGTCAAAGTTTATTAAAAAGTTTCTCTTTACTCCTCAAAGCATTCTGTTCTCTTGCTGTACTTATATTCTGAGCAGAGCAGCAATGTTGAATAACTGTGTTCCTAATTAAGGCAACAGCATTTACAAAAAACAGCTAGATAATTCCAATTTATCAGAAAGATTGGTTTATTGATTACTTGGTAGAAAGAGTAAAGAGATCCGCCTACAACTACCTGAAATGAGGTTGTAGAGAGGTGGGAGATGGTCTCTTCAGACAAATAACAGGAGATAGGACAAGGGGAAATGACACAAATCTGTGCCAGGGCAGGTTCAGATTAGATGTTAGGAAAAAATTTTTTACTGAAAGAGTTGTTGGGATGTGGAACAGGCTGCCCAGGGAGGTGGTTGAGTCACCATCCCTGGATGTGTTTAAAAAAAGGGTAAATCAGGTACCTATGGATATGGTTTAGCATAGGACAGGAGCGGTTGGACTAGATGATCTTAAAGGTCTTTTCCAACCTTTTTATTCTGTGATTTGATTTTGTGTGAGAGAATCTATTAAAAGTAATTCTCACTTCCTACAATAGGAGTCTCAGAAAACGTCTTGTGATCACAAGCAACTGTCATTCTGAATTCTTGCAATAATCAACGGTGTGGAATCCCATCCATAAACTACACTCCCTTCATCACTGCTGATCTTTATAACCTAACAGGTTACAGAGACAGAATTATCCTTACAACTAGACCCAAGCTTATGTTATTAGTGCTTTAACATTTGCTTTTGCTGCCTTTTTCAATTAGCTTTTTATTATAGCAATTAATCTCTGTTGTTATGCTTTAGTACTTACTAACTTAATCATGTTTATTTGATGTCTACTATAAAAAAGTAAATATACTTTTTTTTGAAAAACAGTATTTAAATTTGCTTCAATTAAAATTAGTAATGGGCAAATCACTTGGAAGAAACTCTTGTTTTTCTGATGGCCTTTCACTCACATTTAGAATCAAACTTCATGGAATTCATTAAAAACTGAAGTACTTAATTTCACTTACTTGCTTTTGGGCCATAACACGCCCATGTAAAAACCACCTGGTAAACTATGCCTTCAGTAATGCGCACAAACACTGTCACTTGTATCTGCTTCCATATCTTTCCTTAGAAGTTTTAAGTAAAAATCCCCCACCCAGTCCCCAACAAGTTTCTGCATGTCAGCTGCAAAAACACGTGAAGACACTTTGGTGCCCATTACCAGTCACCAGCCTCCCTCACGCCACCATCTTCTGGCCCCACATGCATGTGATCCAAAGCTGAACACTGTGGGGGAGAGACCATCATCTGGACCGCTGTGGGACAACCAACTGTTCTTCTTCTGCTGCTAGCAGGTAATTATCAACTACAACAAGTGGCTTGGCCTGGAAATACAAATGCTGAAATGAAAGCAGACGAGATAGCAGTTTCTTGGATGAGAGTCCAAGTTTCATAACTAAAGAAGTCTCAACATACTTTCAAAAAAAAAAAAAAAAAACCCAAAACCCAATCTTTCCTATCCTGCATCTTATCCAAATTGAACTGATCCTTTGAATCCTGAAGTCTGTCATCCCTAGAGAACACGCTAATCTAATTCCATGGCTGCCCTAACTCTGTATCGTCTAGACCTTCTGTATGAGAAACCGTGCCTCTGATGCAGTGTGATCTGTCACAAGATCTGGGAGCTCCCAGCTGCATGCAAGGACCCAGCATTTTCAAAGTCACACTGGAGTTTTTCATTCCCACAAAATGAAAAAGGAATTAGACAGTTACTTTAATGTATTTGATAGGGAGTGGAAAGATACTATCTAACACGTATTCTTATATTATAAAACACTATCCAGTTTCACGAAGTCAATTATCTCATCTCATTATAAAATACTGTAACCTCCAGCACTTTGAAGTTTGCAGGAAACAATCCTTGGCTGCTTTTGCTGTCTTAAGTCTGAACAATGCTTGTGATTGGAAATTAGTTTTCTTTTACTCTATTTGAACAATTAACACAGCTATCACAATTATTGCAATTCCGTTCGTAAGAACTGCTGCTCAGAACTGTTCTCTGTAGCACCATTCTGCAGCACCGGGAACATTTGTCTTTTCTAATGATCACCAGCACAAATGTCCTTTTGTAGCTCTTTTAAGTGATTTCATTCTTTTCTATTAATATCCTGTTACTTGCTTTGGGAGAAACCAAAGGAGACAGGCCCCAATTAATATATACTTTTAAAGCAAAAGTTTCTAGTGAAGCCAGAGCTAAGGCATTTTAAAACAGGAATTGACACTTCCCCTTTATGACAGCCTAACATTTTCAATGTGCCTTGCTAAATGGATAGAAAGCCCCCAAAATACTTCAAATCTGTGTTTCATAAACTGTACTCTAAGAGAAGTAGCAATAAAGTTTATTGCAGACCTAAAGTATCTGCATAAACCCGGTTAATTGAAAAGTGGGTGGAGAAGGCTGCCAAATTAAATGTTTACATTAGCACAGCTGTATTGTAAAAACATTCTGCCCCCTGTGCTTTGTAATTATAAGATATTTCTGGACTGTGTATCTCTGCAAAGTTTATCTCTACTGCCAAGAGTGTTTTGGCACAGAGTGTCTGCAATTTTTGGCAGCCAGAGAGCTCTCAGCGCAAGCAGTATCTAAAATGGCTGCCAAACAGTTATCCTGAAATGTCGTCGACCTAGTGTCGTCCCGCGTGAAGGGCAAAAGCCAAAGCTGGCTTTAAAAACTGTCTGATTGTTTTAAATGAGGCAAGGAGCTGTGTTTCCAGACAAGCACAGGACCTGGCACTACAGGTTGGCTGTGCCAGGCTCAGCAGCACAACGTGCACAGCAGTGGGTGGAATGGCATACGGGCTGCTCTGAGTACCCCATAACTGGGGAAAAAAAGGTGTAGGGGGGAGGCATTTCCTGAAGGGAAGCTTAATTTTATTGTTTTAAATTATGTTTAAATTGTTGTACGCTTCCCCTATGCTAGGAGAACGTGTTGGGACCTCTGCAAAGCACAGCTATTCTGCACTCGGTTGTGGGCACCAGTGAAGTCCCAGACGCCCCACACCTCTTTCACACTGATTGTATTCACAAACTTGTAAAGAAAATCTCTTTTCCATCCAATCAGAAAAATGTACAAAACTCTTCCACACATCCAAAGCCTCTGCTGTGCCAATCTCTGTGTTTCGAGAGGGACATCCTCCCCAGGCTATCCTACCCTTGGCCAGAACTAGGAAACCTTAGCTGTTCTGCCCTGGGCCAGAATAATAAAGGCAGGAGAGTATTCTTTTACTGTGTCCATCATCAAACCAAATATAAATGGAAGTAGTCCTTGGGCCTGTTTGCTGTGCTGTAATCAGAACCGACTGTGACTGAAGCAGAAGCATTTCCAGCTTTCACTGAGACCACTGAACATTTTCTCAGGAGCCCCAGGTAGACCTGGTGGTTTGGGCAATGACAGTGTACGGTGATGTTTCCCCTAAATCGCCTTTACAAAAATGTAACTCTGCTGGCATTTTATCATCACTTAGAATTAAAAAAATTGGAAGAACCTGCACCAGAAGAAAATAGCCCACTAGTAGAAGAACTGCAACCTTACAGACACCAAGCAAGTACAAGTTTGTCTTGTGGGTGCTGTCCCTGTCTATTTACTGTCCTAAGCCTCCCTATCAATTATCATTATATAATAACATCTGAACAGGAGCTTTTCGTGAAAATACTAGTCAACTGATCCATGAACTGCTTATTGTCTGTGGCCACACTGCTGCATCAGAAGACTTCGGGTGAAGCCCACTCAAGTATTTATATAACTTTTCTTTCCTTTCTAATCCTTTCTACTCTATCAAGCAAATCTTTGTCCTTGTAAATACAAAGGACATTCACTGTCATAATTCTGTCCCCTTAACATGCTTCTGAATTAAGGGACTTTCACCCTCTGTTTAATTAGTAATCAGGGTCAAAGTCACACAGCTATGTAATGCTGATGTCCTTGTAAAGTACCAGTGAGCTAGGGTTAAGGTTCCAAAGAGCATGGGGACTGCATTGGCATGCAATTTAATTGGTCTCTATTCTATTAATATTTAATAAGTACACCTTTAAACCGTTCCCTACCCCAAAAAAAAAAAAAGGAAATAGATAGATAGATAGATAGATAGATAGATAGATAGATAGATAGAAAAAGAAAGCCAAAGCAAAGCTAGCAAGGGATTATGTTCAAAATATTTTATCAGCCAGATATGCACAAAGGCATCTTTCCAAAGAATCTGCCATGGTTAATCTGCTGTACGTAAAACATTGTCATCAACAAACTTATGTCATTTTCTCTATGTTGTCTGCTACTTACAGCCACTACAGATGAAACTTCATTCTGTGAATATCTTAACACTCTTTTTTCTTTCAAATACAAAGTGTGTATTTTAAAAACAAATATCTACCTGTTCCCCATTTCTCCTCCTCACTGGGTTAACACAGTACCTTCAGTTACAACACTAAACAAACACAGACCATTTTCCCCTACATTAGCAGCAAATACTTGGTTTTCTGGGCATCCTCAAACATCTCCTTTTTACCTAGCTAGACTGAAATAAGTATTTATAGTGCTCAAGAATACATTTCTGTCCATTTATTAAAGGAAAAAAAAATATAGATATATAAGAACAGCTTTCTCAAGCTCGAATTCCAGTGTCTCCCTTTATCTGACTGCTCTGACATCAGGCCAGTAACCTGGGATAAGGATGAGCAGTAAGAAAATGAGATCCCATCCCTACTCCCAAGTCCTGCATCCTACTGCCAAATGGTTTGCTAAAAACAAAGTGCACGTTTTAACTTTTCCAGGTTTCAAATTACTGTGAAATTCTATTTACCATATTCAAAAATGCTGGAATATTTATGCTGTAATTTTAATGCTGCAGGAAACATCCACGTATCTTAGCAGTTCCACTTGTATAGTTAGAAAGCCCCTGTCAATTGGTTCACATTTTCACTGGCACTGGCACTTGGGTTTCCAAAGTGTTCAAAGGAAAGCAAGATGAAGGTGTGGGGTTTTTAATTTACAGTTACTCCTATGTTCTCTTCCCTTTGCTGAGAATTTTCAAGGCAGGAAAAATCAAAGGATTTCTTCTATCATGAGCATCGCTACAGATGTTTCAGCTTTACATAAGTGTTGTGAGTAAGACCTCCTCTCTCCTTACATTCCTTAGCTAATGGCTAGGTCTAAATTCCATAAAAATCTGTTGGAAGAGAACACTGAAATGTGTAGTTGATTCTGAAAAATGAGGAGGCAAAAGTTATCACAAGTTAATTCTGCTTCTTGCATCAACTTACTATTTGTTCTTCACATCTAGAGATCTCTAATGCATCTTGCCTAAAGTACACAAAAGCTGTATGCAAAAAGCAAAGATGCATAGGCAGATGCTCAAAAGTCAAGATGTCACAATCAATGTTGGGAATACAGCATTTTCTTAGCCCTATGGGCTATATGCAATAATAATGATCCTTTGTTCATATTTGAGTACTAACATATGACATTAAAGGTTTTACCTAAACTTATAAAGAAGCTAAATTCAGGCCATACTGATATCCATCTAGCACCTGTCCACATACAGATGTGTAAAAAAACAAGCAAAAGTCTTCATTTTGCAAGTAGTGTCTTGATTAGCATAAGGCTGCCTCCATTATATTTGGTAAATACATTCCTGAGTCCAAATCTTCAACTGGAGATGATAAAGCATCTCCTTGGGGCTTTCACTACAGATGCCTGGGGCCATCTTTAGCTGTCAGGCCGATTGACAGTAGGCAGTTCTTACTGTGAAGACCATCAGAGGTTGAAGGCAGGAGTGAGCTAGGCCCAAGTCCACCGGGGACTCTGAAGCACTATTCATAGGGAAATACTGTGCATACCACCACCAAACCTAAAATAATCACCGCAGCGCTCTTCAGTAAGGGTCATTTCTCCAGCAAATACTAGGGGTTTTTATCTCCAGATGTTTTTCCCAAGAAAAGATTGTAATTGAAAGTCATGAAATCTCTGCATTTTTATACCAAGAAAGAGTGCACTTTATGATTTTCCCTATACATGCAAACCATTGTCATAATTTTTGCTCAAATTATGTGCAAAGCACAACTGCTTTCTAAGGGAGCAAGCTTTGAAAATTTAAAGTGAGAAGTCTGAAAGCAGAATGGGAATTACTGTACAAACTCAACAGTTGTCAACATGTGCTACTACAGCAAACTATCTATTTACTACAGTAAACAGACTGATGCATTTTTATTTAAACTTTGTGCTTTGCTTCTGACTCTTAATTCCATCACCTACCGAGTTTGACTACCACATTTCTTCCTCCTATAGCTGTCTTCATTTAAAGAGAAGAAATGTTTGCAAAATAACACTGAAATCACACCAGACAACTGGCCCACCAGCAGCTGTCTTCTGGCATTAATTTTGAAGCCCGTTACATTCTGTTAGCTTTTAATATACATTATATACTGTGTGCGGGCTGCCTACATCTCCCCAGCAATACAGTCTTCAGTCTTTTTCATCATCTTCTGCAATGCCTTATTTGTAGGGACATGGTAAAGTCCAACCACAAGCTTTCAGTGCTTCTTTTTCTGCATCAGAAAAGAGTATTCTTTGGGCCTGGTGGGGCCTGCACTGAAAGGAACATTCACAATACAGATTTAATATTCTCGCAGTGCAAAGTTTTACGTTATGAAAAGCAAAAGACAAAAATGTGATTAGTGAACATTAAGAATATTATTGTCAAAGACTTAACATTTACTAGAAGGCAATTGCTTAAAAACATGTTTTTTAATTGTGCATACATATTTTTATTCATTAAAATGAATAACCAATAAAATCCCACACTATGGTGTCCCAGCCTCATAACACATTAATAAAGTTTCTTAAAGGTTTTGGCAGGGGTCCAGCACAGTCCATTAACTCCTTGCAAGTTGTAAAAAGAAGTAAAGTCATTTCAGGCTGCTTTGTGGTTATGAATGAAACAGCAGGCAGTCTGTATGGAAACGTCACTTTGGATATGGCACTCGTAATGGATGCTTTGCTGCTCAGTCAAAGCAGTATGGGGATAAGTTAATGCACTGAAACACAATCTAAATCCTGATGCACTGCAAAACTAATTTAGTTAAAAGTGGAGGGAAAATGGCAAAAGATTCCAAGTTGTGAGGCTCTGTGTATTTTCCTACTAGGCTGCCACACTGTATCAGGGTAAACCTGCCCACTGTGAAGCTAAAATTATGCAATCAGATTTCAGTTACTCTTAAGATTTTCAAAGCCTGCCTAATAAGGTCAGTCACATTTCAGTTATTACTATTAACAAATAACATAAGCAACTAAAGTACCATTTTGTCTTATCTAACCCCTTTCTCTCTGAAACGTATAGAACACTCTCATTTTCTTGTTTTATTCTTTTACACAAAAGAGCATAAATAACTTAAGCAATTGGTAACTAAGTGGCTGTCTTTAGCTCTGTCAAACAATTTGAATTAAAGTGCTATACTTTCCCCTTAAGCTTTATGATACCATCTGTTCTCCCTTTTCATGACATTACAAACATTCCACTTTGGAGAAGGGATTTAGTGTTTTGCATCCTTTTTAGAGAAAAAGGCACAGTTGAATGGTGCCGAACATTCTGAGAGCCATCCAAGATTTTCAGTGAGAGAGAGACGGATAGAGAGAGAGAGAAGGCTGTAGGATTAAAGCATTTTTCCTTAAGGTGTGGCCAGTCTTTCCTTCTGCCTTATCATTAAGCATCAACATGTACTTTAAGATAAAAACATATTCTGAAAAAAACAGCATATTCAAGAGGGTTACAAAAAAACCTCTGTAAACGGAAAACAACCTGTGGAACAAAAATTTGTGCACTTCTTAGCAAAACAATTAAAAAGCCACAGGCTGTTCATTGATGCTGTGATAATTGTTTTAGCATTTTGACAACAATTTCTAATTAAAAAATTAAAAGTTACGTAAAAATTCCAGTGTGCAAACATCCCTGAAGGATTTGGGAGGGACAACCAACTAATCAGCTGAAATGATGTATTCATCTTTTACCTCTGACAGCCCTAGCCCAAGTGTGGCTTAAATCACAAATGCAGAAGTTGTTTGTCTAGCACCTAGTGGGAATTTACCACATTACAAAACCACAAAATCTGTTAAAATTAGCAGTGTCTTCAGAGGACGCCAAGTAGTGAAACAGACGGGTTGTTGAGGCCAAGGGTGAAACCCAACAGCACTCGCTACAAAAGCAGCTTACAAAATAAATGACATGACTATGTCAAATTCCTATTGATCTGGCAGCCACTGGGCACTGAGCATTTCATCCACCAACAGCAACGACATATTTCTGCAGCAAAGACAGCCTAACAGTTTACATTTCAATACATAGGGTAGTTTTCAAAAACTCGTTTAGGCACCTGGAAATGTACCCGGTTCGTTTACATGATATGGAATATGTTTACTCAGGATCACACCTTTCTGGTCCAAAGTACATCAAGCAATCTGGTTATCTAGTTTTTCCATTGGCTGGGGATGGAAAATAAAAGAAGACATAGTGATGTTAAAACGGCTAATAAATCCCGTGGCCCCAAAATTGTTTAGAACCGAAAATATGTACTTAAATCTGAGCGGTGAATGGCATCTCTCAATGACTCCAAGGTAAACTAAGAATAATTCTACAGACTTCATTAGTGCTAATGCAGATTTATGTAGCCAAGTGCAAAGTTTGGCCCAAGAATTGCATTTCACACACAACTGTATGTCTGCCATCTCTGAGATACGCATTTTTAGCCGCATACGACTCACAGACGCCACAGTTTATAAGCCCAACCTAATAAATCCGTACTGTTGAATACACATCTAACTTGTGAGCAGTCACATTGAAGCCCAATGGAATAATTTAAGCAGGAAGTAAGATATTCCACCCCAGCTTTCCAAAAAATTAACTTTCTTACAGAAAATAATCTGCAAATTGTAACCACAGATCTGTCAACTTTGTGATTGTAAAAAAAACCCACCCCATACATGGCAGAAACTGCAGTGACATTAAGAATTTAAGATGGACATGGTACATCTTTTGCAAACTGAATTGTTTCAAGTCTTTGGGCTCTCAGGAAAGAACAGTCAAATTGCTTTTGATTCTCAAATGAAACACTCGCTTTTCCTACCAGCATTGATGTTGAGTGGGAGTAGGACATTGCCTGCGAAAAGTGTTTTTGAAAATCACCCCCCCCCAACACTTAACTTCTGGAAAAGTTACCTGATACCACAGGAAGTGGTCATCTTCCCAAAAATATCATATTCCATTAGGATACCCAGCCCCACAATTCACAGGCATAGAAGATAAAGATCTCAAAAAATTACCTTAAGCAGTTTTTGCATACTCCAGATAAGCAAAACGTTTTCCATAATGGAACATGAAGGTGGCACATCCTGAGTAATCTCTCCTTCCTAATAACGAGGCACATACGAACAGTAATGTCTCCCAGCATGACACAGTTCCAGTCTAAGGATCAATCCCTTGGAGTCAAGATAGTCCAGTGTGGGTTTTTTGCTATTTGGCTTTGTTTTGCCTGGGTTCTTCCCCAGTGTTAACCAAAAACCTCCTCATCTGTGCTAAAATAGAGGAAGACAGCTTTCCCAGAGAGGCTAGGTTTAGGTCTCTCTTTTTTTCTTTTTTTTTTTTTTAATGATTATTGTGAAAAGTTTGGAATGGTGCAATAGTCATACAAGACAGTGATCAGTGGTCAAATAAGTGCTCTTGCCTTAATATGGGTAACAACAACCAGCCTCTCGAAACAGTAGTTGGAAAAGATCCTGTATTAAATAGTATAGCCTTGTTTCTATAACAAAGCAAAAATTCATTTCTACTCAGTTTCTATAATGTTTGATCTTATAGAAAGATGATGTCAACTCTTGTTTTACAACTCTTAGATCAGCCCCCGTGGAGAGAATTTCTCAGATATCTTGAGAACAGTCTGCACTGGTTGCACATAATCCCTTTTACAAATGAGACTTCTTGAGGTGTGGCCTGGGCACAAACCACAGACATGAATATTTTGCTAACATTTAATCTACTTAGTCACTTTCAGTTTTAGCCATTCTTGATAACACTACATGCCCAAGACAGGCCTGATGTCAGTCAGGACAGCAACCAGTACCTTCAAAACCAGCTGACCATGTAGCACACTATTGACCAACACTGGGAAAAGCCTGACATTCCAGACCTAACACCTTGTGTTGGGAGGGTGTCTAAAACCACAGAACAGAGCAATGTGGAGTGCTGTTGCATGCCTGCCACTAAAGGACCAGAGCTCAGTTGAGAAGCAAAAGGTTACACTTTTCCTAGACTGCCAGCCCTGCAAACCCCATCAGGGCTTTGCACGATCTCCACACCAAACCAAAATGAACACGTGCAAAACCATCTTTCTTCCATCAGCTGAATTAATCAATCCTTTCTCCTTTCTCCATTCTTCTGTGCCTCTCCTTGGTTATAGTGGGTGGTGAAAGAGAAAGGGGGCAGAGACTGCTGGAAGCTACCTCTCTTCCAGCCCTGGGACATGATGTCATTCTCTGTCTTGTTTCTGGGAGAAGAGACTGTAATTTGAAAACTACAAGTGACACTGATGATTGGCACAGGTCTAAGATTTAGCAAGACCCATCCACTCTGGTGATCAACCAAGAAAGCTGGTGTCTCTGTAAGGAAAGAAAGGCCACAAAACTGAGGGTCCTGGTGAAAAGACTGATGTTAAGCTGATGCCCCTACGGAAAGACAGCAGGCCTGAGGAGGCGGTTTGGCAAGGACACAGCAGTCAGCAGCCATCAGAGGAGGGAATCTTCTCCCTCCTTCTACTCAGTGACTGAATTACCCTGACACCTACTCGTGGTTCAACAAGAAATGCATAGCCTTAGAAGGAGATTAAATAGCTCTCCTTCCCCAAAATGAGTGAGTGAATCTCCTGGGGATGTGGGCAGGTATTCACTACAAAACAGTAACCAGTACAGGGCTATTTCTGCAGTGTCACATGTAGGTTTATTTACTTCCAAAAAGAAATGGAAGTTCTCCTCTTTACTGAGTAAGCCTTGATTTTGGCTTTATAGCTCTGAACATGCGTGCTGATTTGGGATTTATTTCTCTATAGATACCACTACAGTAGGAATGGCATCATCTAGTTAATTAAATGGAATTTCTACCACATAATGCTAATCCCTCAGCACTATACTCTTAGCCACCCTTGCGTAACGTATACCCAGATATTACAGTACTCCATTGGCTTTTCCATTTCACCATGCTTCAGGAATGTCTAATGAGTCAGAATTTGTCTAGATGCCTTCAGAGAGTCACAATCTTCCCTACAGCATCTCTTTATATCCAGGTGTAAAACAAAATTGTAAACAAACTCACACACTGATCTCCTTTTCTACAATACTCTGGCATAATGGAGCAATAGATGGAGACTATAACAGACAGTATTTTCAATTTTACTTCTCTTTTGAGACTTTATCAGATTAATAGAATTATTTCTTTTTATTATGCATGCATGAACTCCATTTTCTTTAAATGAGTGTGTTTGCTAGATGTGAACACTGTAATAAAATTAAAAAAAGAAAAGAAAAGAGGGTGAGACAAGTTCTCAAAGCAGCAGACTATTAGCAAGAACTGCTACCCAAGCCCACACTACCTTTAGTAGCTCTTTTCCCAAGTAGGTTGCTTTTTAAAAGGAATAGTGCTTAGGACTGTTCTGGGGGATCACTCAGGGGAACTTAGAGACTGATGAGTCATATTTATAACCGTCATCAAAAATTTCTCTTTACAAATTTAAGCTATGTTTCTTTCAGCATGAATTGAGTTGTTGTCATGGATAAAGAAACAGATATTCTAATTAAATCTACAGGTCATTTTTTTAAAGAAGAATTAGAGAGTCATAAGTAATTTGTGGTTATCCTGGTTATCCTGGTTTCAGCAGGGATAGAGTTAATTTTCTTCCTCACAGTGGATATAGTGCTGTGTTTGGGATTTAGGATGAGAATAATGTCAATAACACATTGACATTTTTAGTTGTTGCCAAGGTGTCCCGGACTTTTCAACTTCTCATGCTAACCTGCCAATGAGAAGGTGAGGACTGTCCCAGAAGTTCGGAGGGGACACAGCCAGAACAACTGACCCAGACTGGCCAAAGGGGTATTCCATACCACAAGACATAGAATCATAGAATACTTTGGGTTGGAAGGGACCTCAAAGAGCACCTAGTTCCAAACCCCCTGCCAAGGGCAGGGACACCCTCACTAGATGAGGTTGCCCGAGGCCCCATCCAACCTGGCCTTAAACGCCTCCATGGATCGGGCTTCCACAGCCTCTAACATCCTGTTCAATTTATAACTGATGGGTGAGCTGGGAGGCAGGTGAGCTCAGGGTCTTGAGGAGCATCAACGCTGGGTGATGAGAAATTGTGCTGTTCATCATATGTTTTGTACAATACTATTGTCTTCCCCTTTTCTGTCCTATTAAATTGTCTTTTAAAAACCCAATGAGCTTCATTTTTTCGCTTCTATTTTCCATTGTCCCCCCTCCCCACAGGAAGGTGGGGAGGGAGCCAATGTGGTTTATTCAGCTGCCTGAGAGGTTAAACCACACCACTGATGTAAACTGGTGTCTTCCTTTCTAGAGATGGAGCTGTTGTCCTTGCCAAGAGAAAATTTATTTCCCTCATTGGAAATATGGGGTATCTCCCAATAAAATTAAGTTTACTTTATGGCTCCTCTATCTTACTCTTGTGGAAAATTTTCCCTTTCCTATAACATTCATCATCCCCTTCCATCTCACATGGTTTTTTTCCCTTTCTTAGCTAAATCCTCACACATCGCTGCTTTCAGAATCCAGTATGTTTGGTTAGAGTTTGCAACCTTAAAACAAATAGCTTGGGTGTTAGATGTTTTTGCAGAACAGCTCTCTTCTAATAAAAAAAGGGGGGGGGGGGGGCAGGAACAAACAAGTTGTGTCATACAACGGCATAGCCACACACAGTTCAGTGTGTACATAAAATATAAAAGAAACACTTGTCAAAAGATGTCAGTAAATATGGTTTAAAGAAAAAATAAACTTAGTAAATGCCTACATGCAATCTTTCACCTGGGGACACTGCAGGATGTACTGCAGATGCAAGTGGCTACGCCACTAGGTCACACCTCCAGACTCGTGACCTTACTTCAAAGAGTGATTGGCATTACGTACTTCTGATGACGACTCAGAACTTTCACTTTGCAAAACTATTAAATATTAGACCTGCATAGAAAACTTCCTTTTTTTCTCCCAGACAGCATGTGTCTTAAAGCCTAAGTGTTGATACCCTTCCAACTTTATTCTTTTCTTTTTCTTCTTTTCTTTCTTTTTTTTCTTTTTTTTTTCTTTTATTTCTGTCACAGCATCCAAAGCTGCAGTTTGCAGGCATTACTTCCACTAGAGCTTGAGGTCATTCAGCAGTCAGTTGAAAATTATCCAGTCTGCCTCCTTGGCCTTCAAAGCTGCCATAAGAAAAGATGCAAAAACATACTGCTCCTAGATTGCTCTGGACAACTTTACACACACCAGCTGGCAGCATCTTGTCATTATTCATAAATACGGTGTAAGAAATAACTGCTTCCCAGATTTCGTATGAATCCCAAATATAAGTGCCCACATTTAGCAGGCAAGTTGGTGCTAGTTTATATAACAGTTGGGGATTTAAACCGCCTGGAAAAGCAGTGAGCCACTTAACTGGCGACCATGCAATTTGACTACGTGATTTCAGCTCTACAAGCTGGAGCCTGATTGGACCTGAGAACCAAGGTGGCTCATTATGCTGAAGTTGCACTTGGTACTGGTTACAGCAACAAGGCTCAAAGAGCCTGGAGAAAAGTCAGTAGTAGAATGTTGTTGGTTTTATTTGATATTTCTCTCTGTAAAGTGCTTCGTGACTCTAGGATGTGTACCCCACACATCAGAAGGAACTAACTTTATGTGCACTCTGGTCTAAGAGCCCATGCAGAAGTAGTAAGTCATAATACCCTTGGAAGAACAAAATTAGGCAACTTCAGAGAAGATTCCTACCCTGCAACTGGAAGTGAACTCTGCAATGGCAAGTGTATTTTACATATATACAGCATTTCCATTGAGCACATTTACCTTCCTATTGTTTTTAGGGGTTTTTTTTCTCAATAGGAAAGGAAGAGCTCCAAAAGTAATTCTGAAATCTACTTATTTTGGTTAACAACATTACTTTTCTTTTTCCCCTCAAGCACATCTTTCTTTTGGAAAGCTTTCCATCTGACATCTAAATCTTTCAAAGAGTCAAAAAAAGAGCTTGTGGTTTGGCTCTCACTTTAACTTCCAGTGGATAGCTTCTGGACGCACTAATTTATTTCGAATCTTTTATCATTATTATAATTGATATTATACAATTGCAGGTTTCTTAGAAATTAGTTTTGCCATGGTTCAATCCTGTTGATAATAACAGGAAAAAAACCTTATTTAACAGATTTTTCAACTGCTTCAAGAGTGGGGTTGGAGTGGGAAATTCCACATGGCTAACTTTTTAGTACCCTACTCCAAAAACAGAACTTACCTTTCTAATTTTGATTTTGAAATACAGTGGGTTTATATGTAACAAGCTGTCTCTGGCACTAAAAAGTTTTGAAAAGTTACCAAAACTTGGTTAGTTGTGTCCTTCCACTGTGAATCAAGTATGTAAACCTTGCAAAGCAGCTGGGCAGCATTAGGACTTCTTATTCAGAAAGCCTCTGTCCTGAATATTTGGGTGTATTTAGCCTGCCCATCTTCCGGCACAAGAAGAGGGCTCTGAAAAGCATTCTCTGCTGACCTGGCTGCATGCATATCCATAGTTCTACTGGTAAGATCAATAAACAGTTTTGAAAATGTCACCTGAACCTATTTTTACTTTACTCATCACTTTTTTCACCTGTTGACACTACCATGCCAGTGCACTGACAAGAGACTTAGCTGATCTTCCTCTGCTATGCACAAACTGAACACAAATCTTGAGTGAATACCAAAGGCAAGATAAAATACCTCCTGGGAATGAAGCTCATGCAGTGACCCCATAAGCAAAACATGGATGGCACACACATTATTATATGTGATGTTGCACTAGGCATGAACACAGCTCAGTCCTCACATCTTTTTTACAGTGTACTATATCTGCAACCTCTGTCTCTCTCCCTCCCTCCCATTGTTTTTTTAATCACCTTCTCTGCTCTTCTCTTTAAAACTGCAAATTCATCAACTGGATATAGCAGCCCACTAAATGGTGGTACCAAACACAGCTGCCAGTGAACCCCCAGTAGGTGTCCCACGGGAAAATGCCACTTCAGTTGTGGCCATTACCTGGAAGGTATCTTTTAATTTTCAATTAAATTAAATCTGGAAGATGGCACACTGAAAATTTTTCAGGCCTCCCTGCTAAATCAGGAACACTTTGGAAACAAGAAAAAAAAATCTGGTTTGTTAGGTCTTCATCCTTTGGCTTGGTGGAGCTGTATGGGAAGAGAGCAAGTTTTTTACATAGGAGGGAAGATCAGAAGACACACCAGGTCTCTGCCTGGCAGAAAATAATCTCACACTTGCCAACAACCACTCTTAGGACCAGTGTGAACCTCACGCCCTAGGGCTGCACTTTAGGCCAAAGCTCTTTGGAGAAAATGCAGTCTGGTCACACTCCTTTCTTGATTCAGAAAACAGTCCCTCTCCTGGCTGAGGCTGTAAATAGGTGATGCAGAGCTCCCCGTGACAGCTCTCCACCCTCAAAATCTGCCCCACAGTTGTGCATGGAGGCTTCTAGGAGGATGTGACCCAGCCTTACACACTTTATTTCAGTGCAGCACAGATCAACCCTATCTGAATAAACCCTGTGTTTATGAAACCCTTGGCACCAGCTCTGTTATCACAAACTATTTTGATTGCCTGTAAAAGAAAAGACCTACGTGAAAATTATTTATTCTTTATCTATTGTGCAATGAAAAGATTAACTCCCTTAACAGTTGGTTCTCCTTTTGACGGTGTACGTCCTACTTTCATTGTCTTATTTTTACTAATGAGAGGTTTATAGTAGGTTTTAACTTAAGAATGAGTGCTGATGGTGAAATGCAGTAATTACATGCCTTATGACAAGACATGAAGGTGCACACTAGAGAACTTGCATAAAATGCCAACTTAATCTCCCTCGTATAAAAAGGAATACTTTACAAGCTGGCAGTTCTTCAGCTTTGAGTAACAAAACCCCTTTCTTTTTCTGCCCTAAACAAGAAGGGTTAACAAAAGCAGGAACTAAAATCTTTCTATTTTCTCTTCTCTCTTGTTCACAAAATATAGAATTACAGGACTTAAGGAATTTGAAATGCCACGATGTGAAAAGCTATGTGAAGCAAAAGACTTCTCCCCTGATAACAGCAAAACAGTCCTATTTGAAAACAAGTTCATAAGCAGTTCATATTGAAGGCCTTTGAGGTCCGTCATATTCATCATACTAATGTAGTTTAGAAGCAAACCAGAAATCCTAGGTAAAGGGCAAAAGGCATGATGGGCATAATAGTTAAACTAACACTGCATCCAGTTTAACAAAACAAAAAAAACCAAAAAAAAAAAAGAGGAAGAAAAAGAAAAGGAGCAGCACCAAGCAGTAGGCAAGTCAATAGTGTTTGTACTATTTCTGCATGACCGCATTTTCTCATACAAGAGGTACTTCTGGACTACAATGAGTATGTGGTAAAGCATCTGTTTAGGGATTAAGGATCCAACAACACTGAATGTTCAACATAAACTGGGCACTTGTTTAACTCTGCATCCACCCAAAAACTCTCAACAACTACCAGCTTTTTAAGTCTCTGGATATTTTCTGCTCAGTCTTGAAAAATGCTTTACAGTAAGAATGATGTTGCTACAAATTTTCATGGAAATTACCATCAACGTATCTGAAAGTTTTACTCCCAGGAGCTGGACTGCAGCTGTGGGATTGAACGGCCACTCGATGACTGTCAAGAGACATTTGAAGTGTTCAAATAATAAAAACACGGGGCACATCAAACAACAAAGTGGAAATAATCTGACAGTCTAAGGAAAAAAAAACCAAACTACTACAGTTGAATATTTAGTCTGAATTTCAGGAACATCACTGCTGCACCTTTTCTCAAAGGAGTGACCCTTTGTCAAACCAGAGTATGTTTGGCATATTTGAGATGTGTATTTTAGTGAGGTATCTGATGGGCAGAGAGTCGGGGATTGAAGGTGTTAGTCTCACTGCTTAGCACGTATTACAAACCCTAGGATGAGAGCATGTGCACTACATACCTCTTACGTGTCTAAAATTTACTATATAGAAAGCATAATAACCCTTCAATAAAACACACGATATCTTAATTTGAAACAAACACACATCACTGCACTAGTAACAAGAAGCACGTTTTTGCCTAAAGACCTAAAAGCCAGCCCAAAAAAGGGTAAAATATGCAGATTTTACTGTTGATGTCTCGCTAAAATACATCTTGCCTTTCTGCTTTGAGCTTTCTCAGCCTGCCCTCTTCCATTTAAATTGTACCTATGCATGGCAGCCAGACCAGCAAAGTGTAAGCTCTGAAAGTAGCGGCACAACACAATTACGAAGTTTCCTGCAGCCAAGTGAGAGAACTCTTATTCTGCAAACTAAGCTGCTTGTTCACTAAAAAGACAAAGTATACAAACTCCTGCTAAAAGGCAAAAGAAAACCACTAATTGCCTGAGCTTAGAAAGCGACTTCCCCTATGGGCAGGTTATTCTGTAACTGTCAATTAATGGGTTTCTTGCACTTTCCACCTACGGCTATCAAACATGAGGGTGCCGCACCAAGAGCCAAGTACATGAGATCCTGGACCATCAATCTGGTCAGACACAATAAAATTCCTGTGGCCACAGCACAACTCTGCCTTACCATTTTACACTCTTCCACACAGAAATTGTGGCCTCTGTTTAAGGACTTCTGCGGTTGCAGGTCAATCCTCCCCTCTCAGGGCACTCACATAAGTGTTTAATTTCTCTGAGCTCTGAGAACACATAGAAGGATGCCCTGCAGAGGGGTGACAATCTGTGCATGATCCGCAGGCAGAGTCTGCCTCCTTCACCACTCAAACAAGCTGAGGAAAGGGGGAGGTAGTGAAAGCACCTAAAGAACACATCATCCTGTACCCACAGAAGTGGTTTATCTATTTCAGATACACTGTACTCTCACTTCTTGTTCACTTCAACTGAAATGTTCACATGGGGAAAGTATTTCACCGCTTATCAGAAAGAAATGCAAGGGAAGAAGCCCTGAACTATCAACTTTAAAAAAAAAACCATAATTTTGGAAATAAATGTTCTAAAGGTGCACGTCAGCGTTGTCGCTTCTCTGTAGGAGTTGGCATATCAGCAGCCAGCTGTTAAACAAGGAGGAAATAAGTCAAGGCCCAAATCCTCCTGCCCACAAGCCAGCATAATAAAATCTGAGAAATAAAGCTGACTATCTCATAAATTCACCAAGTCTGTCACAAGACAGATGACTAGCCAAGATTACCAAACACACTAGTGTTTTTGTTTGCGTCTCAACCCCACTGAATGATGCCGACACTGAGCAGAGTGTTTATCAGCAAGACAGGATAGTCACAAGTTCCTAGAACTACTACCTCTTCCTTGTTCTCACTGCTTGCTACACCCTCTCCTGGCATCACGCCCTGAAGTAGACCATAAACTCCTTAGGGCAGATATTATGCCTGTGCTGGTTTTGCACAGTACCCGCTACGATTAAATTTTGATCCCAACTGTCATTTCTGCAGACTTTTCAAACATAAAGGCAGCAAGTTGGCTAAGGAGCAGCTGTGGGGAACTGCTTCAGTTTTATCAAATGTCTTCAAGATTTTGCTCACGTTTTTCTTGACCTCAGACCTTCACTTTGTGTAATGGAAAATTGTGATTTAAAGTATGAATAAAAATATTTTTAAATCCGTATTAAATCTTCAAGAGAAATCACAGACACATTGTCCTGATGCTTCTGCTGCCTTCACACACTCACAGTTCCCTTGTCTATGCAGCTCCTTCAGCAGAGATGAAATGGCACTCCCTAACCTCCCCTAATACCTCAAAACTGTCTTGCAAGAGGTGAAAAATCCTCGACCCTGTGGCAAAGCCCAGTGCTTTCCCGCTGTCAGTGCTGTGTTTACCTTATTTTCTAAATTATCCAAACAGTCAAAATAATAATATTCAGCAAGTTGTGCTTTGTGTACCTATCTGATTACTCAAATCTGAAACCTCATCCTCCCAGAATTCACTGACCAAGGAACGTATTATCTAGACAAAAGTAAAGACCTCCTGAGCATGGCAAGTGTTTCTGCTGGCCCAGTCCTTCACGATCAGCAGTAAGCTCCTTTAACTCCTAAGCATTCCCAGGAGTAACTGCTTTCCTTAAAGGCTAGAACCTCCCAGCCACACAAGACTGCAGGAAATTCAGGTGTCCTGCTGGTTTTCTTTCATCGTGCATGGCTGCAGACTAACAGGTCAGTAGTGCACCATGCCTCGCTGTCAGGGATGTGCTCCCATCTGTAACAGACACATTTTTTCTTAGCATTCACGCTCATTAACACTAACAAAATTTAAAAAGAAAAGGAAATATCAACGGAAGGAGTAATTGCAGCTACCATTGGCACTTAAAAAACCTCCCCCAGATACCAAGTGGGAATGCTGCAGTTGTTACATCAGACAGTCCAAGGCCATCACCTTGCATGGCAAGTCTCAAGATTTAAGTGTGGACGCTTAAATGCATCAAGCTTTGGATGAGGTTCAAAAAAATCACATCTACAGAGAACAAGTAGGTGGTTTGCTGGAAGAAAGAGGCAGTTGTTTGACTGGCTGCCAAGGACAATCAAGGAATATCCCCAGGGCAGAATGTCCTGCCATTTCTGGACCGCATCTCAAGAACAAGAGGCCTTAAAAGCATGGGTCCCCATGAAGCTTTACACACACCGTGTACCTTCTCCTGAGGCTCACTGCTGGCTGGCTGTAGTTCTGTCCCACTGCCTGGACAGGGAACTGCAGCAGGCAGCAGTGCAGATGATCCATGCAGAAACTCACTTTTCTCTAAACTACAGGCATTGAAAGCTGATGTGCTCCTGACACTGTTCTTTTGGGTGAATAAAATAAATCAAAACCAGTAAACCCTTGAGGAACTGGGATTGTTAATCTTCACATCACCGTCTGCTTCCATGCATTTCGTGTAGCTCATTATTATCCACCCGATGTGTGCAACACAGCATGAGGGGTTGAAAAAAAAGTCACCTCCCATCCTCCATCCCACCAATAGGAGCTGAATGTGTTTTGATGAAGGGATGTCCTTATGAGAGGTTTACATTTGTAAAGGTGTCCCTGCTTATTGCAGGGGTGTTGGACTAGATGACTTTTGAAGGTCCCTTCCAACCTGACAAATTCTATGATTCTGTGATTTAATGCTACTTTTTGACCCATTTGCAAACCATCTGCTAACATCAGCACAAATTTTGTCGCAGACCAAAACTTTTGTAAATTAATTTAATTTGGCAGGTGGGAAGAGGTGTACAGATGTTTGGTACAGCTTCTTTTCTTTCATACACGTAAGACCAAGCAAAAGACATTACGTAAGTTTGCATCTAACACTTCTGCTACTGCTTCTGAGATCTGTGAGAGAAGCCTTTTTAAAATCCACTCTGAAGGACACATTGGTAACCTTTAATGATTGAGATGGTAGTTAGAATTGATTCTTTGTTCTCTGCAAGATGCTTACCTTACTAATTAACATAAAACTATGAGACACCCAAAATGCACCAGTCCACAGGGATTACAAAGGGAGCATTAATATAAAAGAATCGATGTTCATCTCTGTAAATCAACAGAAGTATTTTTCTGGAGAACATAATTCATGTTATGTTATTATTTTTTCACATGCTGGAGAGCCCATAAGATGCACATTTCTCTGTTACTGCTAAATTCCGCAAAAATTATTGGACTCTGTTTAATGAATGAGGATGTATTTTCATATAGTGTCATTGTTTTACTACTTCCCATGTTTATTTGGACAGATTCATAGCACTGGGTAGGAAATGTATTGGTTGGCAACTTCAGTTTTGGAAGGGAAAGTAAACACATGGTGATTAGCAAACAGTGAACTCTTCTGTGTTTAATTTTGGCTTAACAAAAACTAAAAACACATACACAGACAAACACATGAACCAGGGACCATTTTCTATTTTGTTCCAAGCAGGAGCATTTGTCCGTACATCATTTCCTAACCCCTCTTTGGAGAGTTTCCAGGATTATACTTTTTTCTCCATTTTCTTTTTTTTTTTTTTTAAATGTTTTCACCAACACAGATTGCAGATACCAATAAAGTATTATTTAAGAAGAGAATGGTAGATCACCAATAATCAATTTGCTTCTGTGATTTAAATGAAATCACGAAACCATATAGATTAAAGAGAGAGCTAAGACTTATGTCTAGTGTTGATAAGCTAAAGGTTGCAAAAGTCATTTATAAAAGAACCCAGAAAAAATACTGGGAAGAATCTCAATGAATTTCAAGGCTAAAGATAAATAAAGGATGACCATGTACGTTTTCAACAGTCATTGTTTTTCTTTTAGTACTCCCAGTGCTTCTTTTAGTGCTTCGCTACTTTACTTACCTTGGAAGGTGGGGTCTTTCCAGAACATTCACCCTCACCACATGCAAAAGTGCAAATGTGCTTTCTTTTCTGAGATTGTGGCACCTAGATTTAAGTGGAGTTAGTGGCGAGAGCAGGTAAATAGGAGCCCAAACTCTTACAACCTATTATTTCCTGTTCAGCCACAGAATCTGTAGCATCACTTCAGGCAAGACAAATACTTCTCCTTCTTCTTCTGTGCCTAATTTGTCTTGCCACAACAGAGAATTTCTCTGATTCCAAGTACAGTTGGTGACATTTTATTTGCACCTGTAGAACAGCCTCAGAGTGATACAGTGCAAGCATACAATGCTGTTACAACTCATTACCTCCCTCACCACACTTCTCCAACTACCTGGCAAGGTGCTTTTCCTGAAGTTAATCACTTCAAAGCTGGAGGTGGCTACAGTGTATAGCAACACACAGTGCTCTACACAACAGCCGCCGAGTGCAGCCACGAAGTAATTGCTACACAGCACTCCGTACTCCACGAAGACGAAAAGCATTTCCTTCCACCAAGCCCTGCAGCTGGCATCCGCCTGGGCTACTGGGTTGATTTCAAACAAAGGTAGGAAATGGCTGTATCCTAATGCTTCATTGTGGCCCCATGAGTCAGTGCTTTGGAACTCGTACCTATTCTTCACTCTCTTACCAGAAGAAGAAGAAAAAAAAAAAAAAAAGAAAAGGGAAAAAAAAAAAAAAAAGACCAACCAAAACCAACCAACCAACAGAAAAGCAGCAGATAAACACTCCAGGCTGTCCAGATAAATGCTTTGCTCAAGAGAGATCTCCTGGTCCTTCACTTTTCTTTTCATTTCCTAATCTCCAGCTCTGCAATAACATTTACTCACCAGCAGGAAATCACTCGTGGTGACTGGTTTTTCTACTGCTATGATGGCCCAGCACTGACCTGCCATTTCAAAGCCATGGTTGTTGCGGAGAAAGAAAGAGAGAAGGTGTGCGGGCTGAGAAGGTGACTCAGTAACCCTCCTGAGTGGAAAACCACTCTTGCAAACACAAACATAGGAAGGTTATTCACAATAGTAGCTAAGGTAGCCAAGCCACAACAAGTACATTTTCACTTATCGGTTAGCATATATTTTTTTTTTTTCAGGGTTAACAGGCACCTTTTTACAAAAAGCATGAGCATGAAGAAACAGCCGAAGGGTTGCCAAAACCACATCGCACAGCTCTGACCCTGCTTTTCCGACTAGCCTGCAAAACTGTTTATGATGCGGATGACAAGATTAACGTAACAAGAGCCGTGCTACTCGGTGCTGATACAGCACCGGGCTACTGAGCAAACATCACAGCGTTATAAAAAACTCTTCAAAGAAAAAGAAAAAAAAAGAAAAAAAAGGTAGCCAGAAGTTCACTGTTGGTTTATATCACTGTAAATCATTTTGTCCACCACAGATATGCAGCTGCCTCTGAGGTGATCAGAGGCAGAAGAGGTTTAATGCTGAGGCTAAAGATACTCAATATTTCAGAAGCTCAGTGTCTCAGAAATGTCTTGAGCTGGAGTCTGACAAACCTCTGTGGTTGCGAACATTCCTAGCTGATATAAGCTTACCGTCTCAAAGGTACCTCTGGTGACTGCAGGATAATCAGGGTTAAACCAAAGATCCTACACATCACTATACACCACCGTCACATACAGGACAGCTTCCTCATTCAGGCAGGAATACCTTTTTAGTTCAAACGGAGACCCCAGTTACAAGATCCATTAAAAAAACAGCATTAAAAACAGGCTAAAAGAGGAAAAGAAAGGGTTGGGCTGAAATGTATACCATCTTTAACATTACTGAAAGGTATTACTGTAGCTTTTACAATGTAAGAACTTACTTTACAACAGTCTCAGTGGTGTGGTACAGTTCAATTTTATGTGCTCATTGCCAATTTCAAAAATAATGTCACCTTTTTTTTCCTTTGAAACGGTGAAGTTTCAGCCCATATATGTAGGAATAATTTGTGGATTTGACTTAGCATTCGTATTTTTTTTTAGATTTCAATAACATTCACTAAATTTTAAAATCATCAGGTTTTGTACTTTAAGAAAAAGAAGACTCTGTTCCACTCTATATAATTTTTCTTAGAAAACCTTGATTTAACTATTCTTAAGGTACATCCTTACACATGCTGTGACTATTATATCGATAAGACTTCTTGTTTATTTAAAAGTTACAAGTAATGCTCATTTTATATTATTTTCCTAACATCTACTAATAAAAGTCAAACCAACCACACTATCAAAACTACTTATGAAGTCCGCTACGGCATATAATGAGGAGGAAACCGTAAGAAACTGCCTCATATTTTGCCAGCATTTTCAATAGTTTATTGAGATACAAAAACTGTGGAGGGCACAGTTTATAAAACAGAAAAGGAAATGTACTCTATGCAGTGGGAAAGTTAAAAGTAAAGTGCAGTAACAGCACTATCTTGTTACAAACACTTGGCAGTGTGTCTAAAGCGCCACAGTCAAAGGCATGATGCAGTACGTGCTGTGTTCCTGTCAGAAGCACTCCCCAAGTCCAAACCTCTCCAGCCATCATCACCACCTCATTTGGCAATGGCTCCAAAGACTCGGTTCATCTACTCTAAATTTACTCCACATGAAACAGACACAAACTTACTAGATGTATTGTGTTCCACACAGCAAAAAGGGAACATTGGCAAACAGCAGTACAGCATATAGCTGGGCAGCTACAAAGACAGTTGCACTGTATCATGAAAGCACACTTGTACATCATGTCCACATCCTGTTTTCATTTTAAAATTTCAGTGACACTTTTCTTTATTTGTCTTCCTTTCTAAGTTGTTCCAGTTTCTCAGCCCCACAGTTTTTTTCCGTGCCGCTGCACTGGACACAGAAGTAATGTGTTCAGGGCAGATAACAAGCAGCATTTTGAGTGGATAAAGGAGGCAAAGGGACACAAAGAGAACTAACTGACATCTCTTTGATTAGGAGTTGAGCTATAAAAACTCTAAGAGGCTGTATTCTTCCACTTCCCTCAGAGTTATCACCAAAATTATTTTCTCAGATTCTCCGCAACAGCCCACCAAAGGAAACTCATTAATTCAGGGACACTGATTTGAATTTACTGCCTGCTATATTTCTTAAAAGGAATATGCATAAACTGGAAAGAGTTTCTCAAGCAGCTTTGGGGACTGAGAGATTTGCTTTTCAGTAAACCTTGTAGTTAGTGTTTAACTATAAATTAAGTCCAGTGAGGATAACAACCTTAAAGTCAGCCTGGTGTGTACCACAGGCTGTGCACAGAAGACACAGCTCAAGCTATCTGAAAGCAGAGGTGTTATGTTTACAAAAATATTTATTTTCATGCTGCTATTTTTAAAATCTCCTTAAAGAGACCAAAGTAGTGATTTCTTTTACTATCAAGATCCCTTTGAGTATACCGAGAATATAGATCCTCTTCAGTTTTTCCATCTTTCTTAGACAGGACAAATAAGAATGGAGGACCATACACCCAAAAGCCGTGACTCCATAATGCTTTAAGAATTAAAAACTTCATATAAGCTCTCAACCACAATCTAGGACAAAACCAGTTTTAGCTCTAGGAAAAGAGGAAAACAGCAGAAGCATCATTCTGTCTTCATGTTTTAGTGAAGGATTGAGATAAGAACATTACTCAGAGGTCATGGAGTAAATCCTACAATAAAGCTTCTATGAAAAGAAGAAAAAAAGGTGTTTTGATTAGAGAGTGTAAGTACCTTCACAAAGAGAAAACAAGTCCTAAAGAGCTCATCGTTTTAGTCACGAATGGCATAACAAGAACTATACGGTGAACCTAAACAACCTCAATTTAGAAACAGCAAGAATGACAAACCATAGGACCAAACTACTAAGGGAAGCAATGGATATCCCTCTCCAACCAAGGCTGGACAGCTTTCTGGAAATGGGCTTAGCCAAATGCGAGTTGTTAAGCCAAGAAGAATTGCTACTGGATTGCACTGAAGACAAGCTACCAGATCAAATGTCCTTTCTGAACTCAGGCTCCATGTGCTTGTTTTCTGTTTTTAAAGCAGTCTAGGGAGTTTCTTCTTTGGAAAAAATAAAAAAAAAAATTTTGATTCTGTCATCTTACCTTTGATTTGTTCTTGCCTCTTAGCATTGTTCACACAGAACCATTCCTGTCTGAAGTGAGGATGAACACTGGCCTGACTCATCCAAACTGACTCCCCAATCCTCTAATCATCTTCTCGCAACAGTAAGAAATTATAAGATATGTTTCTGTATCTTGGATGACTAATTTATTTCGCATACCTAAATGGTGAAAATAAAATTTGTATCTAAGGTGTCTATCACTTATTACTGTAATCCCAAGCACAACTACAGGCCCGGCAGAGAATGCAGCAGCCCTGGGCAGAAGGACTTGAGGGTGTTGGTGGATGAGAAGCTAAACATGAATCATCAATGTGTGCCTGCAGCCCCGAAAGCCAACTGTATCCTGGGCTGCATCAAAATCAGTGAGATAAACAGGTAAAAGGAGATTTTTTTCCCCTCTGCTCCGCTCTCATGAGACCTCACCTGGAGCGCTGCATCCAGCTCTGGGGTCCCCCAGCATAAGGAGGACATGGACCTGTGGTAGGCCACAAAGATGATCAGAGGGCTGGATAACTTCTCCTGTGAAGACCAGCTGATAGACTTGGGCTTGTTCAGCCTGGAGAAGAGGAGGTTCAGGGGAGACCTTATAGCAGCCTTCCAGTACATAGAGGGGACCTAGAATAAAGCTGGAGAGGGACTGTTTACATGGGCATGTAGCAACAGGACAAGGGCTAATGGCTTTAAACTGAAGAAGGGTAGGTTTAGGTTAGATACTAGGAAGAATATCTTCCCTGTGAGGGTGGTGAGGCCCTGGCACAGGCTGCCCAAGAGAAGCTGTGGCTGCCCCTTCCTGGCAGTGTTCAAGGCCAGGTTGGATGGGGCTTTGGGCAACCTACTCTAGTGGAGGGTGTCCCTGCCCATGGCAGGGTGATCATTAAGGTCCCTTCCAACTCAAACCATTCTGTGTTTCTACAATTCTCTGATAATTAGAAAGACATGTGATTCAAGCAGACTCAAGCACTTCTAGAGTCTGTGTTCTGCCTCTTTCGGGAGATATGACCCTGACTAAGTAACTTAGCACTTCTGCCTTAATTTCTTCATCTGTAAAACAGAGATAGTGCTACTTATTTACATATCACAGTATATAATATGGATTAGCTGGTGGTTTAAAGTGCCATGAAGTTGAAAAGACAACTTTAAACACAGTCTGATTAACAGAATCATACATACCAAATTGCAAATATCAATAATAATTGTAACGAAATGGAGTCCAGAGATTTTAATACCTCCAAGCTTGTTCTGGCTGAGTTTCTTTCTTGAACATCACAGTCTGAACACAGAAATACCAATGTAGCTTCTGAAAAATGACTGAGAGTAGCCTTACTGATGATAACAAAGTGCACAAGAGTTCGGGACTGAAGCCCTCCCACCTTTGCATAAACTTTGTGACTGATCATGAGCTTTTCTCCTGTTCTATACATCAGATATGTCTTCTGGGAGAAAAAAAAAAAAGACTATGATGAAAGCCAAGTTTTAATTTAGAATTTAATAAAAATTGATTAAGCATCACAGAGCACAAACAAAGCTGCTCCATAAATCTCTCAGCTCTTTTTGTGCAGGAATGAAAGAAAACATTGTCTGCTGAAGCAGATGACAGATGCTGGCTTAAAGATAAGTATTATTTATACTTCTGTACCAGATTTCTTCTTATGCATATCTTATCATGCATGGATATACAATCAACAAAGCAATTATTCTGTATCAGTCAAAGACCTTACAACATACTTTCACTCCGTGTGAATTTATTTTATACAGTTCATTGTTCAATAAAAAAGCAGAGAAAGAAAACTTTCAAGAAAATGGTTAAATTATGTCTGAAATACTCTTTCATGCTGAAATACTCTTTCACACTCAAGTACTGAAATAGAGCAACTGAAAGCTTTACAAACTGCCATGTTCAGAAATGCACTGATGCTTTGCAAATCCCTAGGGAATAGCTGCAATATCTGCAAATACCTGCAGTCAGAGAAGTTTTAATAAAATTAGCTATTCCGTATGATTCCTCTACAAACTAGCCCAGAACCCTCTTCCCCCGCTACAAAATGTAGAGCATCTGCAAGCCTACAATCCATGACAGCATCTTTCTTAGCATTATCATGGGCATGGGCATAATATATTTGATATAAAATAATTTGTGTGTAAGCAAAATTAAATGTCAGTTCCAAATTTTGATGCCTTTTCTTTTTCCCTTCTCTGAATGCTCACATTCAGCAGTATCCCAACAAAACACCACATTTTTTTCTGGCTTAATAGTCTAAAAGAAAAGGAAGAAAATGATACTATCAGTTAAAAGGCTGAAACAACTTTCCTGCAATGATCTACAGTAATTTGTCTAACAACAGAGGTTGAAAAATGCAGACATAAAAGACATGTTTCTGCTATGATATACAGGCACCTACATCATAATCACAAAGGAATGGTTCTGAGAGAATTCAAATGACAATTCTTCAAGATTACATTGGCAAAGAAATTAACTTGTAGGCTTTTTCTTTAATTGAGTAAAGTCATCTCTTGAGAATTAGAAATGTACAACTAAAATAGGAATCATAAATCAGCACTTATGCTGCAATATGCAATCAATTTCTCTTTTTTGAATTATGCATGAATGCACTATAGGAGCATATCAATTAGAGGACAATAACTCTTCATGAGTTTCTACAATACTTTCCTATCCCATAAAACTACACCGCACAGAAGAAAAAAAAAAAGGTCTATCTGAGTAAAGAACAAATACTCTTTTCAAAATCTGGCTACTAATATCCACTAGAAGTATCTTGACAACTGATACTATGATTAAGATCAGAGTAAATTAAAATACTTTGAAACAGCACACATATATATCTTACCTCTGTATGCACAGTCTGTTTCTTCTTTTATAGCGAATGATACTTGTAAAGAGTGACTACAGTATTTATGGGATTTAAACAATTTTACATTCTTGCTTTTAATTAAAAATGCTGCCAACACCAATTTTCTGTCATGTTTGGACCCTTCAAAGTGAAGAGGTGTTCTGGGATATAAAAGCAATTAAAGGTCACAAGTAAAAAGCCAGAGAAAAAAGTACAGGTGTCTCTAGATGATACTGCTGTTTGCATTCCTGCTGTATTTTCATCCATGAACAAGAAAACTGTGTTACATTGGTATGCTGGGTGGGATAAAGTATATTCTTCCAGGTGAAAAAGATAAGGTAACTAACTCATAGTAGGAATGGGTCCAAATTATCAGATGGTTTGGGAAGGTCTCGCCTCTTACCAGACAGTTGATGCAAGCTATTTACAATGACTGGTCAGTAAACCTGTCCTCCGTTGTCTGCCAGGCATCCATCTAAACTTGTGACCCAAAACAAAGGCTTTTGAATAAGACTACTCTCAAGTTTTAGAAGTTGTGAGGAGAGAGACTTCTGAAAGCCACACTGAAACGAACTGGTGGTGGTAGGTGGTCCAAAAGGAAGAGTATTTCCGAATCACCACTCACTTCAGGGGGTTGTCCTGGAAGTCAGTGGAGTCCAAGTGTTACATTCATAGGAGAAAGTAGGATGGTAAAACGTACAGACAGGATTTTTCAAATATTTAAATGGAAACCTTTTACATACATGTGTCAAAAGAATCTACTAGCAACAAAGGTATCCTCAGAATGTAATTTTATCTTTCCATTTCCCTGCCTGCCATTTTCTTAACAGATAGGAAAACGAACTTCAAATACAGCAAACCCGAAGAACCAGCTAACTTGTGCAGTAGCTAATGCAGAGGTATGCCAGTTTATACTATGTACAACTTTGACATTGTGTCTACATGTGTAACAGATGGAACACAAAGACATTCCAGAATAAGAAGCTTTTATGTTTCTCGTAATTTTCAGAGAGGAAAATGTACATAAAGACTTCCACTAACTTCATAAGAATTTGGATTACATCGTTCAAATCATGATACTAACAGAGCAAACTCTCTTTTTCAGAAGTCTATCTAAAAAAGCCAGTGGCGTATTTTAAATTATGAATGTCTTGAACAAAAATGTGTCTTGAAAGCAATCTCATTATCAAGCAAAGTATTACACAAAATACGTGCCGAAAAAAAACCTATCCCACAACTTTTACTTTAGCAACTCCTTGCTTTTGGTGGGACAGCACAAAAACTGTATTTCCACCATCTCAAAGCATCACCTGGTAAATAGATTTTCATTAACTTTCCTTGTTTATAATTATGATTTATTCATTATGCTTCAGATAGCAACATCCTCATGTTTGTGACAATCAGGTTTTCAAAACTATTCATAAATGTAACTCTGCCTCTACCCTGAATATCCCATTTTATCTTTCACAGAGGACACATCAAAAGTTTTATTGGAAGAAATATACATGGCTACATCTGTCATAATAAATAAATACTAAATGTTCCGGGTCTTTCAAAGGGTTGACTTTTCTTTTGTCTATCTTTCCTCCAGGGATTTCTGCAGTGCAGGATCTTAGGGTTTGAGTAATTAGCAGAATGTCGCATTTCATTAAATAATAAAACAAACCTTAGAAACTTCAAAGGAAAACAAATCTAATGGCATTTCTCTGAAATTTGGCACTGGGAAAGGGGGAGGTGGAAAGTAAGTGTTTCTTCTTAAGATTAGAACTCGCAACAAGTGAGACAAAGAAGTGGCATCGTTCCTTAACAATGTCCTCTCTGACACGCATCCTTCAAAGGGAAGCACTGTCAGCGCTGAGCTGCTAAACAGTTAATCTTCAGTAACTCCACTAAAGAGCACTAGTGGCAGGCTGCCCATCATTCTTTTAGACAGAGCTTGTCAGAGAAAGTAGGGCAGCTTGTCCAGTCCGGCAGTCAACTGATTACTAGCGAGCTCAATGGGGCTGCCCGCCAACCCCTGAGACCGCTGCCAGCCCCTTGGGTATTCCACGGCCAGGATCCAGTGTGGCTCCCTTTGCCAGAATCACATGATGTCAGTGCTGTTTTCTCCTGACCAGAATAACCAGTCATTCAGGTTGCTGTGAATGGCATGCAAACAAATGGCATGAGCTCAGCAAGGCTCATGCTGCATTAACTTCCAGGTGTGACAGCATGGGAAAGGGGCAACTCACCTCTGCAGCACTGGAGGGGCGTCCCTTTGGGCCTCTTGGCACATCTACACAAAAGCTGCTATGGCAATTGTGCTGGCCTAGTCCCACTCTGAAAAGGATGTTTCTAAGTCTTTTTTAAGGAAAGAGATGACACCAGATCACTCGGCCTGACAGAGCTGAGCAGAAACCAGGAAGATATTTACAGCTATGGAACGGAAATGAAACTTCTCAAATGTGTTGGAAGAGAGCGTATAGTCACTTAACCCATGAGGAAATTTGGACTTGAAAAGAAATAATGAAATTGATGTCCAGCTGGTATGTTTTTTTCACAAAAGGTTTTCTCCCTGCAAACTGCATCCCACCCAACACACAGACTTGTCCACTTTTACCTGACATACTCAACAGCATACATTGTCCTGTAGAAAATCAAAGCATTTGCAAAGTGAAATGCAGTGGTGATAAAGAACTAAGTTTCTTTTCACTTTAAAAGGTAGCAGGTTCATCAGTAACACTCCCTGACAAGGCAGCTCTGCTGGTGCAGTGGATTTCTGAGCTCTTGTCTTTCCCTGGCTAAGTGGACCTAAATCAGGAAACCCTTTTCCTGATGCAGGTGTCCGTGTAGAATTAGAGTCCTCTGGACCTCATGGAGAATAGCCAGTAAGAAGAAAATAAAATATGAGGGAAGGAAGAGAGGTTGAAGAGTATCTTCAGCATCCCTATACCAGATGAAAAAGTGATGGAGCTACCATTTTTCTCCACCTTTGGCTGCAAAGGTCAATTGTTTCACATAAGCTGAAGGGCAGGGCAGAAGTTTATATCACAAGAGAAACATACAGAGAAATGGTTGATTTAACAGTCAGTCTTCAGGTGCCAGAGTAATTCTCACAAAGCCAAATGCTACTGCCTTTGACCACTGTTAGGTAGTGGCTCAGTGTCAGATGCAAAAGAGGCAGTGATGCAAGACACAAACCAGCGTGAGTATAGTAGAAAAATTGGCTTTAAACCCTGAGCTAGAGCCTCAGGCCCAACACAGCTGCCCAGAATAGTTTAGGAAGCCAGGAATTCTCACAACACAGACACAGAGTTGGGGGAAAAAAATAAATCTCTGGCTGACAAAGTAAGCATGTCAGGATGGACGGGTGACAAAAGCAGATGGGGTTGAAAAGCAGCCCCAAACCCCTTTGGCTCGAATGCTTGTGCCTAGATGTGTGCCAGTGTCTGCCTACAAAAATGCAGGGACTCCTTTTCATTTGAAGGACCACTGCCAACTTCCAAAGCCAATCTAACAGTCAGTAACTTCTTGTGTTTTGATTTGTCCTTGTTCACCCTAGTGTGTAACTCCTTTGTGGAATTATGAATTAGAATTAAATCACACATAATTTTAAATCTCAGCCAATTATCAGCAGAAGCATAGCACTCTGAAATAACAACAGGTGTGTGTTTCTCAGATTTCTTTGGCATCACTAACATCCTCCTCCCCTCCAGCATTTGAGACTTCTGACAAGTGGCCCTTCTGTCTCTTCCCCAGTGTAAGGGGAAAAGGTGTAAGGTTGCACCTACGACAACCGTTTCTATTAACTTGAAAAAGCAGCTATGACTGTAAAAGGAAAATAATCTGTCAAAGTCCAGAAGTTAAAACAAGTAGCAGTACAGTAATAACCGAGAGAGGTAAAAGCTGTCACTCATTTGATTTGCAGGACACAAGAACAAAAGCAACAGAGGGTGGTTTTTTGTTTCTTTTTGTTTCTTTGTTGTTTAGGGGGGAGGATGCATGGTTTTTTGTCATTCAGGTTCAGTACTTTTCCACCTGATGGCAACCAGGCTTGTGGTGTATATTCTTCTAAATCCAGTTAAAGAGGTATACCGCACATACCGTATTGGAGACCAACTGATGGCAGAAGTTTGCTTCAGAGTGATGTCACTTATTCTTGGGAAGAGCAAGTGCAATAGCAACACTGCATACAAACTAAGCGAAACCATGGCACACGACAGACAAATTAAATCCAAACACTTTGGGCAAATCTTCTGGAAATCTGAATTTCCAGGATGCCAAGCATGGAGCCAGCACTTAGGATTTCAGAATTCTCTCATACTACATGTAAGCTAGTTGTTGTGCCTCGCTTTACCTCCTATATACCTGAGAACTATACAAGGCTGCCATACTCATCTGTTGAAAGCTACGCATTTTTAATGAATGTGATCATCGGTGCCACTGACAACTTGTTCTGTGACTTCATCTGGTCCCATATGTTACAAAATCTCTTAATACTGTATACAAGCTGCCACTTTGACATCTCCCTCTCACTACTTATATCCACAGTTGTCAATCCTAAAGATAAGATTAATTTAATTAGTGGTATAATAGTAAGAGTCAATTCCAGATTTCATGGCCACTCTAATTTTGGTTCCTCTGGTTATTCATAACTAACAGAATAGTGTTCAATATATGCATTTCATACCGAGGCTATCTACTGTTACAAAATACTCTGTTATTCTCAATTTTTGACTACTTGAAACCACAATACATGCCACAGAACAAGCCCAGCCCTTTGATTCAGTTGTTCCTTTATCAGCTGATATTTTTTCCCCCAAATTCCAAACTTAATGCTGTTTACTTGAGGTTAAGGAAAAGGGTGGGGGACAAATATTTTTATGTTTTGCTTAAAACACAGAGTTGCAGAATTTTTTTACATTTACAACTTGCTGTAAGGTATTTTACTTTCACTAGGTCCATATGGCAAGGATTAAGCTGTAGTGAAATATCAGTCAAGTGCCCCATTGATACAAGAAGGTCAGAAAAGCATTTAATTATCATTTTCTCCATGGGGTGCCCCCAACCTCTCTTCCAAATTTTCCAAAATCAGGTAAACGATAGGGATGGAAAAGCCTTGGGTGAAGACGGGCTATCTGAAAACTCTACACAGTGGTCACGAATCCCGTGAGTGAAGCCAGTAGCAAGTTTCCACATCGCTGCAGAAAAATGGTCATTTCTTGGGCTGGTCAGTCTCTAAGGCACAATGAAACTGAAGGTCAAAAACCAAGGCGAAAAAGTCATCTAATCTTGGAATGATGAGAGAGCCAGGCCACGGGACTGAAATAACCCTGTCCATCAAACACCCCGGCCTTCGGTGCTTCAGTAAGTCAGGCAGCATCCTTGCGCCACTCACAAGCCTCAAGCAGAGTCCTGTCACCACCAAGCTCTGTGACACAAGGACATGTAACGGAGCACAGGGCGCTCACACGCTGCCCCTCAGCGCCTGTGCTCTGAGCAGCAGGGCATACCCAGAGTATCAAGTCCTCGCAGCCACTGAGGAGCACAGCACGTAGCAGAAACAAGGTGGTTGTTCCTGTCCATGCCTTGAAGAAAAGCACCTATGATTTTTTTTTTTCTTTTAACAGTTCCATGGCAGATCTTCACAGAACTGCATGAACAACACACCCAGAGGTGGCAAGGCAGCTGAATTGCCTTAGACCTTAGAGCTCTGCATTCTTTTTTTTCTTTTTTTTTCTTTTAAAGTCTACTGCGAGATGTTTGGAGAGCTGGTGGGGAGCAGAGCTTTGTGGCAGGAGCAGGGAGAGGGACATAGCTTGACAGTGCAAGCCTCATCTTACCAAGAAAAAAAAAAGAAAAAAAGACAAAGCTGAAGAGCAGCCTGGTCTCTTGAAATTCTTCTTTGAAAGTAACTAGATACCAAGCATATTAAATTACACTCATTAATGAGACAATTTAGTTAGAGCCTCTCAAGTTCATAATTTTTCATTTGTCTATATGCTTTTCTGGGATGAGGCATCTGCCTCTACAGGAGTTATACTTCCTTCCCTTCCTTCCCCTCATACACATACCACCACAAATCTGAAGGGATATTTCAATCACCACTTTGATAAAGGAGATCATTTTGGCATACAGGTGATCTTCTAGCAGATTAAGGATATTTACTTTCTTCCTGATGGATCATTCCCAGAGATACCAGCACAACACAACCTACGCAATTAGTTTTCACAGGTGGCTGTTTTGCCTCCAGTAAAACTGCTTTCTTTCTCCTCCTGCAAGTCATAGCAGAGCAAATGTATATAAAAACATTTCAGATATGAAATAAACACTTTCATAAAAGCAGCTGTGATGCAATGCATCATTTCTGTCTGACCTGAGCTATGGAATGAACTTTTCTTGCCAGGATCAAAGATGGAAAGGAGAGAGTGGAGGATGGGGGGGATGGCCAGGGCTGGGGGAAGATCAGGGCTCAGAATAGCACAGTGTAAAATAACCTCAAATGCTCAAAGGGTAAATGCCAGTTCGGTGGTGCAAGCACATGCACAGCCCCTGTGTACTCTGCTGGGCAATCTGTGTAACCAGGCTCACACAGCTGGGCACGACAAATCACGACAGTCATCCACGACCTACACTGCATAGCCAAGAGTTATGGAAAGACGTGCCCCTCACATACCATGTGCCACAGGTAGCAGGGAACTCCCCAAAGCATAATAAAAACCAAGTCTGAAGCTGTAACTTCACTGTCACATGCTTTTGCAGGTCACTGTCAGGGGCTGGGTCTCACTTCTAGAAGTGTCCTTATATTTTTTTTCACACATTTTGCTCTTTCTTTCAAAAAAATGCAATGCAAGAAGTAATGTTCTAATGCCAGAGAAAACAAAAAGGAAAAAAAAAAAATGGTGGGGGAAGAAGAAAAGACATTGACAGCTCCTTCAGCTTATTGACTTCTGTGGACAGTTACAATTTTTACCCGGGTAATTTTGTGCACCATAGCACAGCAAGTAGTCATTACTGCTGGAGGCTTCAGTCTCACTTAGGGCTGAAGGTTTTAGCCTTTTCAGAAAATAAAACAGAGAAAAAACATCCATGACTAAAATTACAACAATCTTTGATGTAAAAATTTGATTTTGGTATTGACTGCTAGGTAGGTATGTACAGCACAGTGCCTTCATCCTCAAATTCAGTGCAAAAAAAGTCATGGGCAGCAGCAGTCTACAGCTCTCATAAGAAAAATCACTGCTGACTAAAACTAACAATACCAGTTTACTCAATTGTACTGTGGCACAACAAATAATTCATATCTCAGTGATGAGCTATGTAGGATGAATTTATGGGGACATATGAAATCTATGGGAATCAACTTCTGTAGATATTTATATGTTACATAGTGATTAACTGCAAAGAGGTCCATGGCCCAAATCTGTCATTCTTCTTCATGCAAAGTGTTTATGAAATCAATCTCTCTTGTAGATAGCAGAATTGACCAAAATGTTTCTTCTATGTAATACAAATACACTACTCTGAAGAAATATGAGTAACTGTAAAAATGTAGTCAGAAAAAAAGTATGTAGATACATATATTTAGTAATTTGTGTAAACACATTTTTTCTTAGTCTGTTAAGACTAGTTTTCCTAAATAAATTGGACACTGATGGACACTGGCATGCAGACTTCACTTTCAAAAAGGGCCAAAGAAATAGGTCATTGAAAAAAAAAAGGTTGAAAAGACGCCTATGAAAATTTGTTTCAAAAAAAATAACAAACAACAAAAAAAGGTAGGTTCATTATTAAAACACTGGCAAGTTGCTTATCCAAGGCCAACCTACTCATTTTGGAAACTAAAAGAGACTTTTACTTTGATTAGCTTTAAAGAGCTTATACAGTTAAGAGAACATGAGAAATAGATTCTAGCCCTTCTATTACAGCCACATTTGTTTATTAAAGTTGCACACCTGTGCAGATTGACTCAAGGCAAAAGTGCAATTGAGGACATAGTTTGGCCTGTAGAGTATTTGTTACTGGTAACAGATGAGAAGGAACAAGCCCTGTGCAGCTATAACAACTCAGACTAAGCTTGCAAGTTGATAGGGTGGAAACCAGACAAAGATATTTTACACTGTGTTGCAGAGAACTCTCTTTTCTCACACCAACTAATTTTTAGAGTAGTATACTGCCATACCAGCCTCTGCGCACCAATGAATACTGCCAGTCACAGCGGTCTCCAGACATAACCTAAACTAACGCAACTTTTATGATGCGATTAAAACACTTTGGAGAAATGAAGGTTTGATTTTGTGTTACTAGAGAGCTTATCTTTCTTCATACCTTTACCATAGAAAGGCACTTGCCACAGAAAAGAACCAGAACCTTCTGATGGCCTAATGACTAATGGCTGCTGATCACACCACCATCAGATCTAAAAAATACTTCATAGCTCTGTGGCTTCATGGTTTCACTGTCGTTTACATTTTGAAGTAGAAAGAAATAACGCCTACGAGGGGCAAGGAGACATAGCTGAGGGTTATTCATTTCCTCCATTCACTACTGCCATTTCAGCAAGACAAAAATAGTTTCTTGTTCCCTCACTTAAAATGATTCTAAGAAGAATCTAAAAAGACACTCATCCTCTAAAGCTGTAACATATCAGTTAATAAATCCAGGATCATTGCATTATGTATTTTAACAGCATTATGTTTATAAGTAACCCATTCTTCTTTATCCTAGTTTGTTACCACTCTTCTGCCCCTCTGAAGTAAGGCCTTGTCCCCACCATATTAAAATCCATCAGCTTTTCTTCTCTCTTGCCTTTCTGAACTAAAACTGAGACAAGAGAGAATGTATTCATCCTCTCAACTCCAAAGAGGACCCCAAGAGGTGCTAGCAAAAAACTGCAGGAAGTCCAACACTGTTCCTGGTCTGGAACATGCTCAAAGCACTGTCCCAAGAATTTCTCTGCCTAAGTCTGATGTGACTTTAAGTTAACACATGCAAACTGAGCCTTTGCAAAGGCTTACAACTTGGCCACATTCAGGCATTTTTTTTCACAAGAACAGCAACAGGCATCCCCTGACATCAGAATGACCTTGATGCCAAATTACAAGACTTTGCTCAAAAGCACAGAGGCACCACAACGTCTCAATAAAACATCTGTAAGTTGTATTTATTACAGTCCAACATATTTTTATTTAATCTCATTTTTATGAACAGCAAGCCCAGTTTTGCTTAAGCTTTGTAATAAAATTTGGCTCCAGGTGATGCTCTACACAGAAAAATCAAATCTCAAAGAAGTAAAGCTTGACCAAGTTATTAGCAGCAGCAAGCATACTTGTAATAGGGAGATCCTAGCTACCTTGACTCTTAACAGAGATAGCAGCTCCACAGAGAATAAAAAGAAAGCAAGAACCTTTCAAGCAAAACAAAAAGAAAGCAACTGCAACTTTAATTCGAACATTTCAGTCTATAATAAGATGAATATAGCAAAAGTCTTTATTTGGGACAAGAGCTGAAAATATCTTTCCAGATTGCTGCCAGACAACAAATTGTACCCAAGACTGATATCCAATATGGGTCTTCACAGTGACAGTTTAGCTTCTTATGGGATTTGTCTTTGAAATTATCCTTACTTAAAAACTTCTGGGCCCAAACGAAGTTGAGCAGCCTCATTTTCTGTCCCACTGCTTGAAGCAGAAGCCTACGCCACTTTTCTTATTCTGAGAGACAAGACACTTCCTATTCATCATGTTTTAGGGAGTCTTTGGGGTTCAGAATGGTGCTCAGCTGACATAAAGTTGCCTATCTCTCTGTCTGCCTTCTCCACAGAAATGTGGAAAAGACAAGGTCAGATTTTAGATTTCACTGATGAATGGAGACTTCACTACTCACTTCAGATACACTCCAAGAAGGAGTATGACAGAGACACATGTAATGTCCTCTGTCCCTTAAGAGAGGAGGCTCCTTTGCCACTTCTTCCAGTGCTATGATTGGGCAAATACCTTCCTCCAATAAACTCTGCCCAGTACAATGCCAAGTTAAAAGGCCATGCAGAGAACTTCCATGTTGCACATCAAGTCTTCAGAAGCCAACAGCACACTTGACTCACCATATGGTGATTTGCCTCTGTAAATGTGCTTTTGAGAATGCTGGTAGGAAGCCAACTATAGATGGTAGTAACACAACATAAAATAGGTTTAAAGGGAACAATGTACAGTAAAAATATAACTGAATCACGCAAGCCAATAGTACACACACACATGGAGAAAAAGCAGTGGTTTCTTTAGCTGGCATAAAGCAAATAATTTACACATTGACAACCTATATAATAAATAGGCAGAATCAAATTAAAGTACTGCCTCAGTTGGGGGATTCGTGTGGCTCTGAGGGAACAGCCCATTGTAGCCTGTCTCAGGGGACCCCACTTCTTGGAAAGACTGAAGACCACATACTCTGTCTCCACTCAGCAACTGTACATTGGGATTCTGGACAGAGTTTTACCTCTAGATTTTTGGAGTCTATGAAGTGGTCCAACCCAGCATGGGCTAAGAGGGAGTCTTTGCGCTTCTTTCAGTTTTATGTATGGTCAGACACAGGAGTCTACCTCACTTTTAGTCATGTTACATAGAATAGAATGGATGTTGGAAAAACATTATAGGAAACAACTAAGGCTACGATTTTCAAAACCACATAGGCATTTTGAAATACCTAGGCATCAGCTATTTGCTGGCTCACACATTTCAAGAAGTTAATGAAATCAGAATCTCAATACCTGTGTAATATTTTAAAGAGAAATAAAATAATTGAAAGGTACTACGGGCTAGGAATTGTATAGGTCAAAACCACAAAGCTGCTACTATAGGCAGGAAGGGCACTGAGGAAAGGTAAATGTTCTCTCCTTTGAAATAAAGCTGATATGCAGATTATTATGACTTCACACTGCTTTGTGGATATCACTGGATTAACCACTCTTTCTGTTACAATCATGTTCCATCTTCTCATGCATCAATTAATTCAGTTGATTGCATACTAACTTTTCTTTCCTGAGAAAAAATACATGCATTTGATGTTCAGAACTTGCTGAAGAAAGGTAAGTGAGGCGCAGAATGTTACCTCAAGCCTCGTCTAACCTCAGTAAGTGCAGCAGAACAACAGAAGACTCCAACACAAACGTTTCAGCAGCTGAACTGAGTACAGGCTACAGTTTTGCTGCAAAAAGTCAAAGCCTCTAGCAAGCATTATTCAACTGGCAGAGGCTTTTGTTGTAGCTCTGGCTCTTGCCTCATAAGAAGATATTTCAGGAAATGTTGGACCAGGAATCTTACGAGATCAAGCCAATGCTTTCTTTCTCCAACTGGAGCAGTGTAAAAATTGACTGACTTGTGGTATTTCAGCATTCCCAGTCCCAGATGGAAATATGAACTGGAGAATAATGCCAGAAAGAAAAGGCAAAAATCCAGTTAACTATTTTGCACCCTTCAAAATGCTTCTGAATCAAGGTTGGCCTTAAATAGCTGACTGACCATTACCTTAATCAGTGTTCATCAAAACATTTAGAAACTGTTCTTCTCAAAGCATGTATGTTAGAACAAAGCCTACTATCAGTGACTGGTCCTGGACCAGACAGCCAAAATGCCACCAGCCTCTTGTTTAGGATTTTAATATTTACATATAAGCAATTTACACTTGTTGCCACATTCATCTTGTTCTCTGTTTAGTTTTCAAGGTCACTGTTTCTCATACTTGTAAGTGTGATTATTATTCTTTGCTCCATGCAGCTTTATATTTGAACAAGTTAGAAGACATAAAGGAACAAACATATGAACCAGTCCAGACTGCTTAATGTCAGTGAATATTTTTGTTGTTCTATTCCATCTCTCCCACTGTACCTGCAATTTTCATCTGCAAAGGTTTTAGGTCTTGTGTGAAGTCAGAAACTCTTACAGGAGAAAAAGACCATGTCAAAGAAGTATCTCCATTGATCACCAGTTCAATACGCTATTACTTCCACTGTTCAAAGCTATTGCAGGGATGGTTACAGCCATCTTGAATAAATACAATAAAATATAATGAAAAGGAGTTCACTTTTACAGGCGAAAGAACTTTTTATTTCGCATTCAGTTTTACCTCTCTTGTTTTTTCCTTAGAAGAGTGCTGAGCTATCAGATTGGTGCCCTAGGGACTGTTATAATTATTTTAATGTACCTTAAATCTCTTTTGGCTTTTTTTTTTTTCATGATTATGACATGCTGTGCAGCTGAGAAATTGAAAGACTGTCAGGAAAACAAGGAACCATGCTGCTCATTCAGTGGTTTAGAAGCCTTAAATTAACAAAACAATGACTTTCTTTTTGTTTTCATTTGGTTCCTTTCCAAACAGAATTGTCACCAACTTCAAAACAGGTAAGATGCTGAAAAGGCCAGAATGAAAGTGTAAGGCCCTTTAGCAGCAAAGTTTTTAGTAAATATCCTTTGCACCTTCTTTTTGTCCTAGCAGAAAATCTGGGAAGTTTTTTTTTTATTAATGGAAAAAATGTTAATTGCTTAGTTTGCCACCATATTTTTGTACTGGTAGATACAGGGTTTAGTTTGTTTCCATTTTTTCAATCAGGCCTGGAAAGATTACAGGTCTGAATCCTATGCTTGTATATGAATGAGACATAGAATGGTGCTATTTTGGAACACAGTTGAAGGGCCAACATCTCGATATTCACATCTGATACTTGTCAATCAAGGGAGAAAAAACAAGTGGGTTAAAATGGAACTAATGCCTGAAGGTAAGACTTGATGTATGGAGAGTCTTAACCTCAGCTTCCTGGAGCAACAGGAAAAGTGACAAAACAAATGTTTCTGGGTCGGCCTGTTCGCCACATGAAGATGTATATAATCTGTGCCTTCCTGTTCTCTCCCAAAAGTGTTTGATTACTTGAATTTTGAAACATCTCTGGACATTTATCTTCTTCTTTTTTTTAAAATTGTATTATATCAGGTACTAACTATAAAAATCTTGAAGGGAAAAAGATTTCTATCAGGTCAGCAAGCTTCCACAGACTTGCTGAAGGAAAACAATGAAAAAGAATGTTGTTAAGATTAAGGAAAAAACCCCTCTTAAGACACTGCAGTGAGAAGCTTCATTTTATTCATGAAATGAAAAATGAATATTTGACGTGGGAAGTTTTTATTTTGCTAGCTTGTGAAGCATGGAAGCCTACTGTGTTCAGACTGAAAAATCAGATCTAAACTAGTAAAAATAACATCCCACTAAATAAAGTCTTACTTTGAGCTTTTATGACTCTTGAAATACTTACTGAAGAAGACTAAGTTCACTAGTCAAACATACCAAATACTAAGGTGTGCATATTCATAAAGAATATAGGATGTGCTTCAAGTTCTATGTCCTTTTAAACTAATACTAACTACATTTTAAATAGCAATGAAAGGTCAAATGTCTTGTACATCTTGCCATTTACCAGTAAATTTCCACAGTAAAGGAGACTGGAGGACAACCCTTTGTCTGCAAGTACCATCTTGGTCTGCAAATTAATTGGCAAACTGTCATTGCAGGTAATGAATAAAAAAAAAAAAAGCCCCATCTTTTATTAAGTACAATCACCTGGGTCTCATGATATTTTTATGCTTTATTTATTTGAACAAGCATCTATTTCTTTTAAGTCATTTGTATTAGACACACATACAATCTGTTGATTTCTGCAAACCAAGGGATTTTCTTTCTCCACAGAAAAACAATCTACACATACACAGATTTGAAAGATAGAATGAAAACTCCAAGTGTTTTAATAGCCCATTATCAAAAATTATCCCTTGGCAATAAAATCCCAGACCACTGGCTTGAGATCAAGTCAAAGAAAAATGGGATTATACAATTTAATCGAGAGAGAGATGTGTTCTAAAAAGGCCATGATCACAGAGGAGAAAAAAAAATCTGGAGAGGGTAGAAGACAGCTCAGCTCCCTTTTCTGTCCAATTTACTTGTCTCTCACATACAAAACCACTGGATTTTCCAAGTGTTTTCTTATTTTAAGGAAAACAAAATAAAATGGAAAGAAAAAAAAAGGACTGATATTTGGTATTTGTAATTTTTAATAAAGTAGAAAAAAAAATCACCAAAAAAAATGTATACTGAGAGGTGACAGGAAACAAAACAGCATTTTGTCTTAAATTTGCACAACCTAATTCATAGTAATAAAGCAGAACCTAAGAGTTCTGGTAAATGTCAGTGCAGTCATGTTCATTACATATGTTGATAGGTATGAAGCAAAGTCTCTGTAGGCCCTTCAAAAATTGCACACAGCCAATTTAATGCAAACCAGAAGTCACTGACTGCTGGATGAACATTCGGTTTCATTCCCACATGGATATTAAAACAAAGCGGGGGGACTGGGTTGGGGTGGGGGGGGGGGACGAGAGTGGGAGGGACGGGGGGGGAGGGGGGGCTTCCTCCTCGTTTATTTACAGTTAAAGGGTGGGTCTTGAGGAATGAGCATGAGGCCATTGAAGGATGGATTCAGTTTATGGGAAGACACCTCCCAGCCTCCCATTCTCCAGCCACCGCAGGGAAAGCGCCTGGGCTGTGTGTAACCTCCTCCCCCATCTCGCATCTGCCTTGCCCAATCTCGCCTGGGCCCGCTCCAACAACAACATCTGCTTGGCAGCTTTTCAAACCCATGGATAGTTATCTAACTGAGGCTTTTGTGCTGCACTGTTTATTCTATGTGAAGAAATGCCTCCTTAGTTGAAAGAGTACTTTAGAAAAGCTGTTCAGCTATTAGCAAGTGAAGCACAAGGCTAATAACCCCCACCTGCTCATCAAATTAATTATGACATCTGAGTCATTATAACTCAGAAAGAACACACGACTGCAGACTTGTCACATGTAGAAATAAACACACTCCGCATTAGGGGAGGGAAATATAAGGCAAAAGGTTCCAGAAGAAAAACATCAAACGCTCCACATTTCATTTATTAAAAATGTGCATCATTAACTTTCCAAAGGCAAAAACTAAAGGAGAGAAGCTAGGATAAAATTTTCCTGCAGAACACATCTCTACTCCTGTGTACGGGCTTTGTGAAGAAAAGGAGAAGAAAAACATATTAACACAGTGTTCTTCCCAGCAGGACTATAAATCATCACGTTCTTTTGTGAGAAATCTTGTTGCCGTAGTATTCCATAAGAACCTGGTGGGAGAAGTGGACACAACATCACCCATTCCCTATCCCACATTCAATTACTTCCAACGTATCACATGTATCTCAAGATATATTTTCAGACTGGAGCACACTTAACAAGGACTAAAGTGGGGAGAAAAGTCTGACATCTAAGCCAAACTTTAGGTCTCTGCCAAATGGCAAAGGGAATAAAAATTTCAAAATGTAAAATACCTGCAAGTCAGATTCCACTATGCCCAGACTGTTAAGTATGAAGTGCTGCCACACTTCATATTCAGATGTTGCCTACTAATCTGATTCTCGAAGCTGTTGGGTCATTATGCCACAATTTGTGTAGATGATAGTTTATTTCAATCATAAGAATGAGTTCAACTGGAAAGATTTAATCATGCATTTGCTTGCTACACTGCTAAAGGTCTCTTCACAGCCACCATAGGCATCTTCTGTACTTGGTAGCGCTTCCCTGGAAAGAGCAAGGATTTTTCACTCTGAAAGACCCGTGCCTCACCCCATACTTCACTCTCACAAGTGGTTCTTCAATGAAAAGCATGATTGATGGCTAATTCATCTTAAACAATTCTCAGACCTTTTTATTATCAAAATTAAGTGACAGGTAAACAATCCATTAATACACCCGTGTACTGTGAATAAAAAACCTCAGGCACTAAACACTAAGCATTGGAAAAACGTTTGCCTTGCATTAGTCCCAACTCATTCTTTGTCCACAAGCACTTCCTCCAGAGCAGCGCATGGAATCGCCAAGAAACTTCCCTGGTGCAGAGTCCAGCTTCAAGAAATGTCTTTACCACAGATAAACCCAGTTTTATCAGTTAAAGGAGCAGAAAACATTTTCTAAGCAAGCCACATAACACAACCCAAAGAAGCAAATGGGATATTACTTGTTACAGGTCAGCTTCACCTACACCTTTTCTCACATTCAGTGCACATTTTTCACTGTGTTATTCGCAGCCACCACACTTTGCAAATAAGACCTCCAGCATTATTTCTGGTGAAAAAATGCTGCAGAATTAACTTTCAGACAAGACAATACTGGCTGCCTAGCATCTTCATAGTTTTTAAGTAATATGTATGCTAATTATTGATAAAACCATGCTGGAACCTCATTTTACCTCCTTGGTTTTATTTGTTTTTACTTCAATTACATATTTTTTTCCATTTTAAATAATATTTTAGTTGATTTGTTCAACTTTTTAATTTAGCCTAACATTGAGAGGCATTAAAAAGAAAGGAAATATTAAAAGGGTAGTCCCAGTTTCGCTTTTGCCAAATAAGACTAATACTCATCGTAGAAAAATAAATTACTATCACTTGAATGTGTCCGTGTTGCAGAACCAGAATAAAGAAGAAACAGGAAATACATTAATCACCCAGGCAGGGTGTTCTGCACAGATTTATGTGCCTGGGAGGATGAGCCTCGCATTTAGCCTTCTCAAAAGCTCCACTTTCTGAGAAATCCTCTTCACTGGGGACTTGGCGCGTTGATAGTGAAGCCTATGGCTTCCTCCACCTCGGGACTGCGCCTGTGGACAGAAAAACCCAGTGTGCTCCTCCCTGCTACGCTCATACTCCCCAGCACGGAACTGCTGGCACCGCCGTCCCTGCAACCTGTTCCTGCCCTGACCTACACGCACGTACTGCTCCTTCACATCGCAGAAGAGCACCAGGAAAACTGTGGAGACGTAAAGCACGGTACATTCAGGATTCTCACTGATTTTGGTTTAATGGACTATTTCTCAAAAAAAAAAAAAAAACCAACCCCAAAAAAAACAAAAAAGAGAAAGATTATATGTGTACAGTTTTTATTCACCAATATAAACGTGGATAATTCGGCTTGCAGGAATGTACCGCTTCTGTTCTTCCTGCAAGAACTCACAAAGTATATATTACTTCACAGTATGTATTTGCTTTTGTATATATTTGCTTTTACAGGACACACTGCCCTGCAAAAAAAGTTAAGTGTGGCTCTGAAGCACACAGAACCTGGCCTTCAGCTAGCACGTTCAGGGGTTTTTAACAGGAAAGGAGAGAAAAATTTGTTCTTTAGTGGTATGCCAGTAGAATAATTTACAACAGCATGCACGACAAAAGTTTTAGTAGTACCATCGAATTACAAAATATCTGGTAAACCTAGATTTCATCTGAATGCTCTCTTTTTATTCCACAAATATTACCAGGAATCAAAGCAAGTTGAAGCACAGAACTTATGGGTCCAAATTTAAAAACAGACTATTACTTGCAGATGCAACATCGGGGAAGATATTTTTTAAGTTATTTTTTAATAACTAGTTTCCACAGTTAAGGAATTCCTTTACCATGATGAATAATAAATATGTATTCCAGAAAAACACAGCTAGAGTGTATGAAAGTTTGTGCACCCGCACCCAAACACACACACACATTGCACACACATTATGCATGCTAAAGCGCGAGAAGGGAACCATATATGCAGAAAAGTGTGGTCCACCACAGCCACACATGAGAAATGGTTTTACATGGAATTTTCTGACAGGTCACTAGATTTAGTAGCACTGTCACTGAACTCCCCAAAAAAATGCCAGAGGACAGAGCAGAGAGCATGTGTCTTTCCCAAAATTCTGCAGTTCCTAGATCCTTACGAAAGCGCACTGCTGCTCGCATCCACTTAATCTCTGCACACATCTCCACCCCTACTTCCTTCCCAATGGTATGTGGTCTTGAAAATACAAATGTTCAAGTTTCCTGGAGCTGAGCGAAAGAGGAAAAGTCCTACTCCCAGGAGGCAAAACTAAAGGCTCTCGGCGCCCCTGAAGTTGTTAAGTACAATACAACATAACGTGGCACTTCACCATAATTAGCAAGAGGGAAACAGCCTTTTTTTCACCTCCAATGGCATTAAAGAGATAAGCCAAAGAATTCCAGATCCGTGTGCGCAAAGGTGTCTGATCAAGAAAGTGCTTATATGGACAAGGAGTGACATTTTGTGCGACAAAGCAGGAAATAAAGCAAAACAAAACAAAAAACAAACAAAAAACCCCAATTCAGAGCAACACAAATCTGCTCAAAACCAGTTGTAGCTGCAGATATTGTCAGAGGCAATGGTATTAACATGCAACCAGGAAAAAGCCCCACCAAATCAAACCCACAACTGAGAAAAAAAAATCTTGTGATTACTTTGTCCTCTTTAGATTTGTATTGATAAATAAAAACATTCAATAAAAGTGGTCTGCAGAATTCCTCCTAATTTGATAAATGATCGCCTCCTCCTTTGTAGGGATATATTATTTCTAAAAGTGCCACTTTGGGTATTTGAAATGTTTTAGCCCGAAAAGGCTTCATTCCCCAGCCTTTTGTAAGTAACGTCATTATTCGTGCGAATGGTGCTGAGGGACTTTGTTTTCCTTTATCTGTCCACCCAGCTTTTGCCCCTGTGCTGTAAGTTGCTGTTTTAAGGCGAAGAACGAGAGGTGGTACTGCAAGCATTTACTTCTCTGCAGCCACTCACGATGAAACCTGTGGATAGCGGTTCCAGTACCACGGCAGCTTTGATTTAATAGCAAAGGACCGAATGCATTGCGCACTTTGTTCAGGTTTTTGTGGGAAAGGAGGGGTGTAAAAAGGACACATAAACCAGGCCTGCTAATGGCTAAAATCCCTCTACTACAGAGCAAACCACGCTTAAACAGGGGCAGTAGTTTCCTCTGGCTGATCAATCGACATGCCTTGATAATCTTCCAAAGGAACCACATCAAAGAGGGGAACAACTGTGCTGTTAACCATGCCTACCCATTCTTGGGTTTCTCTGCTGAGATTATGGACCATTTCAGCAGTGCTTTTCTATAAAACAGACACCAGTCCACCAAAAGCCAGACCGAACCCTCAGCCTTCTCTTTCATGCCAGTGAGATCACATTCTTCAGCAGGCACTTCTGACAAAACTTCTATTCCAGACTTTAGCTGGTTAATCACAGTGGTAGTTCCTAGCCTTCTGGGGTTAGTTTTTACCATTTCCAGGCTGATACTTGTGCATGCTCAACATCATTAGTTAATGTGCAGTCCAACCACAACAGTGCTTGGAAGGGGCACAGCAGAAGCCAGCCCTGCCACAGCCCTCCCCTGAATTACAGGACAAGAAGGGGGGGGGGACATCCAGCACTCGCACAAAATAAAAAAAAAACCCCAAAAACCCCAAACCACAAAACGTCAAGTTTGGGGGGTTTGGTTTTTGTGGTTTGCATTTGTTGGGTTTTTTTTTTTTGTGTTCATGTTTTCATATATTCTGCCTTTCAATACAGCATCCTTCGGTGCCAAAAACAAGACACTGTGACAGCCGTTCTACCACTGCTAGATAAGGAGTGTCCAAATGTGTTGTCCTGCCTCTAACTACACTTTCTATTTCTGTTCTGAATCGCACTCAATTACAGATTATACCAACAGGGTGTATGTTTCTGGTACTGGGTGCCAAAATTATTTTAAAAAGCAATGTAGCTCACTGTCATTAAGCCAAACCAAAACTCTGTCAGTGCCAAATGTGGCACTACTGCCAACAGTTGTCTACTGTTAGACTATACCACCCATTGTGGGATCATTCTTCCTCTCTGTCTGTGCAATAAAGCGGCTGGACTCCGTTCTCCTGGAGTGACGCATCAGTGCTTTACTCAGAACTGCAAACTCATTTTTGGACAAAACAGAAGCCTTCCTCCCCCACCTCCCCACTCCCCACCCCCATTTTCCCCCAGTTGACAATTCACTTAGAAGATTTTAGGCATAATTGAGAACATAAAACTACACACAGAAAACTAGTCTTTGGTTTTGACAATGAAGCCCCTAAAAATAAAGATATTATTATTTTATATGAAAATATAAAATCACCTCTTTTGCTGGTCTACCAGGATGTCTAATTTTTCATTTTAATTCCATGGACTTCAAGAAAAATATTTTTTTCCCATCAGCTTAAAATTAATACCATAAAGTAAAATCTTAATAACTTGCAACCAATCAGCAAGACAAAAGAGAACACACAACACTTAAAAATCTGGTCCATAGCTCCTGGACTGTTATACATACTCCTTATCAGGATTTATTGGCAGATCCAAAACCACAACCTCTGAAATACCACAGTAATTTCCTGTTTTAGAAACAAGGTAATACAGGAGTCTCCAAGACAGCACAATGCAATAACCACAGAGAATTGCAGATTTATGCTGATAACAACTGCACTGCTTTTTATCCAAGTGCTTCAAAGTGTCTTACAAACATGATTAAGCCTCACCACGACCAGGAGACAAGCAAGTAAGTATTAAGAGTTTTAGTCTAAGGGCTGAGCAGCTGAGGCACCTACTGATGTCCAAAGGAGTTTTGCCACTGACCTCCATTAAGGCAGGAATTAATGAGAATCTCACTAATGAAACTGAAGAACCTGACCCAATTGTTTGTACAAAGTTCCTGGCCATTGACTGATAGGAGCCGAGACATACAGTTTACACTCTGAATGGGTGCATGTGAAATGAAAATGAATCTTCAAAGTATGTGACAAATCTTAAAACAGGTCCAAACTATGCATATGGCATTTATTATCAACTGTAACAAAACTTTGTGAATAAACTAAACTGGGAAAGGAAGCCAATCTTTTATATCACTTTAATAGAAATTTACCTCAGGAAATTAATTTCCCTGGTTTCAAGTTAGAAATACACATAAAAATTGCACTTGTTATATTGGATGGAATTTTGTGATCCTGTAACTGTAGAATAGCATTAATTATAAAGTTCATTTTCATTTTATTTTTCATGTACTACTTCTATGAATTTTTAATCCTAGTCCTGTTGATGATTGCTAGCCTCGCAGAAGATGTTACTGAGGAACTCTTTTTCTATTAAATCTTCACAAAAAAGACTAAATTTTATTCTTGGCATTGTTCATAGAACTTTAGAACAAATGCATCAGTTTTTAGCCTTCTTTTTCAAAGCCCCTAGTATGGACAACATATAAACAGCTGAATTCCCTCTTCAGCAGCCCATCCACATCATTTACACAGGAAAATATGGTAGCTCCCAAGATGTATTTCATTTAATGGTCTGTCTACACTGGGCAATCACTGCAGCATTGTCCAGAGTTAGCAATGCCATCATATTACTAAACTCTGCCAATGCAATAAATTTCCCTCCACAAAGGCACTCAGCACAAGTTGAGAATGTTCACACCAAGAGCTGGTACAAAGTTTTTACTGGAGTGCAGAAGAGAGTAGCTAAGTCTGCAGCTGTGCTTATTTAGCTTACTTTAAACTGCTTTCCATACAGAGAGAAAAGCCTAAAGCCATTTGAAGGATAATAAATATATCACACTACTGGTCTTAAATTGCAATTTCTCTATTGTCTGGAAGTGGAGAAGGAGTGGAAGAGAGTGCTGGCCTGAAGAATGGTGGCATTTCATTTTGGAGCCTCCAACCACAACATGAAAGTAGGCAAATGCAAAGTTTTATGTCAAAAGTTCTGAAATTAACAAATCAGTCCTGTAATACTGAACCACAATTTCCCACGCAGATGCCAAATAATGTTTACCTATATAACACAGGTTTCACTCACACCTCCATGATGTGAGCTCAACTAAAAGCTCAGCTGAAGCAACTGCCAATGCTTCCCACTCTCCTTACACATAGAGGTAACTTTGAAATCCATGTTCGTAGAAGTGAATGTGATTGTGAAACTCTTTTTTGTTCCATACCGGGTCTCTGAGAAATTCCTTGCATAATACATTTTGGATGCTTTGCATATCTGATATATGCTTAGCTTAATGCAGCAGGTTTGAAGGAAGCACAAAGGAAGAGCGGGAGCGCCTCACTTCCTTCTTCGCTAGCTGTTAAGGGGAAGGACTAATGCCCTGTGGCGTGTGTAGTGAATGGAGTCTTCTTCCAAGAGGAAAGAAAGCCCTCCAATGCTGAATGTACTGGGTGCAGGGCTCCAGGAGTGGGCAGTGGGGGGCTGCAGGGATGGCCTCCATAGAAGACTTAGGGGGCTGCCCCATGCTGGACACAAATGGCTCCAGCCAGCTCCAGCAGACCCACCGCAGGGCATGGCTGAGCCCCTCAGCCAAGACGGCAGTGCCTCTGGGAAAATGTATTTAAGAAAGGGCAAAACAGTGAGGAATGAGGAAAAAGCAAGCGTGAGAAACAGCCCTGTGAACACCAAGTTCACAGAACAAGGATACGGAGGAGGTGCACCAGTGGAGCAGATATTCCCCTGCAGCCTGTGGAGAGGACCATGCCAGAGCAGATGTCCATACCGCAGCCCGTGGAGGACTCCACAATGGAGCAGGTGGATATTTCCTAAAGGACTGTACTCTGCAGAGAAGACATACTGGAGGTGAAGGAAAAAGGAGGAAGGAGATGCAGAGAAGAGCTATTGTAGACTGGCCACTCCCCAGCACCACCAGAGACAGAGGCTGAGGGAGGTAGGGGACTCAGCAGCAAAGAAGTGAAGTTGAGCCTGATAAGAAGGGGAAGGTGGTTTCATTTTTCCTTTGTTTCTCACCATAAAACCACACTTTAACTGGCAATAAAATGAGATTAATTCTCCCCAAACTCAGTCTCTTCTACCTATGAGGGCAATCTGTAAGTGACCTCCCTGTCTTTATCTTGATTTGCCAGCTTTCTTGCCCTATTTTCTCACTGGGTGGGTGTCTGGGAGCCAGTCAAGGTCAGCCCACCACACTGAGAAAAGACAAAACGGGCTTTGGCTTTTTCTTGTTGTGGCAGAACAGGATGTACTTGCCTGTCTGTCCAACTAGTAGTGTCCAGATTAAAAGATCCACTTATAGCCTAAGTTGTCTTTCATCACCATCATCTTTCAGCACACTCTCTGCTCATCAATTAAAAAACTAAACGAAACAAAACAAAACATAACAATGAAAACTCTCAGGTGACAATATTTCTCCAACTAAGGTTCTGAAACCTAAGAAAATGCAGATTTCTCTCAGTTTTTATATGATGTCTGTTATTGTTCTGCTGAAGTATGGACATAAGTATGAAACACAGAGTATGGGTGCATCCACCTCACTTTCTTGTGCATAGAGTCTGCAATTAAAAAAAAAAAAAATACACTTGTTCACAAAAAAGACTTGTCCAACATAGCAAATTTACCAGAACAGTGACTCTGGTATAATATAATACCCCTTTGGAAAGCATGCTTTGGCATAAAAGCATCTTTTCTGATTCTAAAGCATCTTTTTTTTCACTTTTAAAACACCCGTGCCCACAACAGTAATTTATACTGGAATTAGCTACTACAGAATAAATTACTTAGGATTTTCTATATTTACATATGGCAAAGAAGCATAAAAGAAACAAGATTACTCTATTAAAACTAAAGGACAAACTCAACCCTCAAGCCCCTTCAAAAAACGAATCAACTGATTAGTTTTGTGCTGTTTCTTTGCGTTATATTTCAAACTGCTTGAACATCATGTCTGCTTTTTAAATTTAATATTTTAACCAGATCGGCTCACTCCCAGACTAGGATCATCCCCTTGACCACCTAAGCACTTTCTGCCAGCACGAAGGAGAGATCAGCAATGCAGTGAGACAACCAAGCAGCAGCACCAGAGCGAGAGAAGGTTGCTGTGGGAAGTGGAGCAGAGGGGAACCGATGGAGAAGGTCCCCTTTTTGCCGCAGCTATCCATGTGGTCACCTCAGCTTCTTCACGGGTTGTACCCTTAAATTTGTCTGAAGATGTGAAATGCTTCACTGTGAGGTAAAAGAAGATGTGCCAGAGCCTAAGGGTATTAACATAATGAACAATGGTTACTGTGGGAGGGGGAAAAAATTATTTCTTGACTTCGGAATTCATTTTATGGGAGAGCATGTACTCCACTTTTGTGGTCTCCAAGCAATAGTCAATCCCCTATTTTAAAAACGCAACAGGAAGACAGTAAAGAAATAGTAGAAAACAAAATAACTGGAAAAAAATCCACACCAATTCTGACTAACGAGCACTCTTCATCACCAGGCCCCTTTCACATACATTGGTTGTCTCTGTGAATTTTTCATTAGTGGAAACACCACCACTCCTTGGAGACACACACACACACACCCCCCCCCAAGAACAGCAACAACAAAACCAGCAAAAAGCAAGCTTCATAAGGCATCTAGAAGTCCTGGTAATTTAGCAGGGATGCATGATCATCATATCCCAAATTCAAACATAATGCACAGAGTTTTCCTGGCAGAATTCATGCTAACCTCCTCCAGACACTCAGTGGGAGCACACAAGCAAACAGTATAGAATTTTTGAATCAGTAAGTCATTTGGAAGAATCTCCAGAAGTGTGCCGAGGCATGCTTCTGGTGCTGTGCCAAATTATGTGCTTCTGTTTGTGGCTTTCAAATATGGATTAGACAGATGCACGAGCATGTACTATTTGGCAAGTAGTGACAATAGCCTACTCTGAATTTAGCAATTCAAGCTTTACTTAAGTTTTACCAGGTGAAAGAAAAAAAATTAATGAGGTATTGTTTGGGCTCTGTCTTTATATCCTTTTGCCATCTTCCCGTTAACTTGCCAAAGACAAGAAGCCCCTGTGATTCCAGAATGTCCTCTTCAGATAACTCTAGTGCAGGGATTTCAACGGGAAGGTTCAGATGTCAAGTGCATTTAAAAGGGAGCTTGCATTTGTACTTGCTGTTACTCTAAGACACGTGAAAAATTCCGGAAGGCCCACTGTCGACATCTCTCCTACTTCAATTTCTGGCCACGGATCCATTTGGAAATTAGTTAACATAACTTGGAACGGAAAGTCTTGTGCCTGGACTGTGCCACAGGCAAATACAGACTTTTGCACAATGCATACCATGGGTTCACAGGATTACTATAACCAACACCTACGGAACTCTTCCTCCTCTTACTACCACAAGGCTGAATGACATACCTAAGGCAACACTTCTTGATTCTCTATGCTTCGGAGCTTGAAACACAGGAATTTCAAACAAAGCTTTATTCTATATTCTGCAACCATTTCAATGTTCTACAAATAACAGACCTTAATCTTCATTTTAACCTCCATTTACTAGGACTATAAACACAAGTGCCATCGTCTTCTATAAATCACACATAAAATGTCATGCAGGGTCAATCCAGTTACAGCCTGTCACTTTCCTCAGTTTATAGGTAAGAGTAATAGCTGAGTTACCCATGAAAAAAATGTATGGAAACCAGGAAACTTAAAAAAAAAAAAAAAGATAGAAAGGATTAGATACTGACAGTGGCTCATTGTTAATTGAGTCCCATGTGTGAAAGCTACATTAAGATTAGCTTATACAGCTGCTGCTATTTGTCAAAACATTGCTAACAAGGTACACATGTTAAATCTAAGCATCTCCTTTCAGTCCCCCCCAAAAAAGAATGACCACGCTAAATTCTATGACAAATATTAATTGAGAAAAATCACTGTTATTTTCTGGGGAATCCACCTAATTCAGATTATTCTTCTTAATTTATTATGACAGTAAGCATTTTTGTAACAATTTCCCACCAAACGAAAACTGAGTGTTTAGAGACTACAGAGGTAGGAACAGAAGGAAACCGAAAGTTCAATCCCGACAAACTCTCCTCTGTATCTCCGAATATTAAATTTTCAAGAACTGTTTTAAAACAAAAATAAGTAATGTTGCTGTCATTGCCAGTAGAAAACAAGACCTACTAAATCAAAAACATGCCTAACTCAATGAAAAAAAATATAATGTTCTGAAAACAATGGGAACAGAGGTATATTCTGCTTTTTTACAAACTCAAAAAACAAAAATCAGGGAGACTAAAGATGGAATTAAACAAGGAAGCTCTACAACTAGGGAACACAGAGAACAAAGTCATCCAGAGTAAGCCCATTCCTCCACGCAAGCTGAAAACGGGCAACCAGGTCTTGCAAAGAGGGAAGATAATTAGCTGGAGCCACCCCTGATGCTGCCGTGCTAGGTCATGTTACAAGGGTGGGCTACATGGCTAAGTGGCAGCTGGGTAGTTCAAAGGGAGCCTGATAGATGACACAAGCTACATCTGAAAAGCAACACCATCACTCTCCCCTGACACATGGCCCGCCTCATCCCTGTCACTTGAGCTGGAAAGGAGATGTTTGAGAGATCAGCATTGACCGCTCCCCTGGTTCACATTGGTTCACATGCGTATGGCTGTATTTACACGTTATTTTGTAGGCAACCGTACACAAGGCTTGAGCCTTGCCATGAGCCAGCTGGCCAGATCTGAATGCCTTGTAGTTGCTACAATGTGCTTGGCTGGCTCAGAGCATAAAGAAAGTTTGTTGGGTCTGCTTAGAAAATGCCATATGACTATGTCATAATCTTGCTTCAATTTTCTTAGCCTGACTACTGTCTGATCCACTTCAGCACAAAGCACTTCTCTGGAAGGTGAGCTCAGACTTATCTGTGTAAGAATTAGGCTGCAACAAAAATGCCCAGCCACAGCACACTTCACAGTGGTGCCCAGAAGCATCCTTAAAAATGTAACTGTGCTTTGCTTTCTAACACTGGGTGCCAGGAAGATAGTACCACAGAAGACTAATGCAAAAGGGAGTCTGGTGGAATCTCGGAGAACAAGCGAGAAGCGTACTGATAAACATGGGCAGGATACCAGCCCTAACTTTCAGTAACTGTGAGCACGGTAACATGGCCCGTTCGAACGGGCACAGGGACCAGACACCAAATGTTAAAAGTTTCCTTTTTGATTTGCCATTGACTTTTTCGTTTGGCCTAAGGAAAGTTGCTTAATACCTTAACTGAAGAAACTTGCTATTTTCTACAGACCTCTTGCTGCTTGTCATACACGCTCAGACCATTCAGCAGTTTCTGTACACTTAGACCTAGCTCTTGTGTGCCTGCACAACTGGCTAAACTTTTTTCGTAATATAAATTATGAAAGATTTTTGTCTTTTCACGTAGTGGGAGGGGGTGGTGTTCAGGAAATCAAATATCTCTTGTGTTGAATTCAAGTCTGCCTCAGTAAGAAAATAATATTTAAATAATTGCATTATTATGGCAAGGAGAAAGAAAAAAACACATGAACCACAACAAATAAACTACATTCTGCATACTCAAAGAACATTGAAATTTAACTGCCAAATAACAACAAATAATTATACCTGTAATTGCATCTGTGCAATTGAGTTGAATCCCTAAATGTCAAGGCTTCCATTGTTACAGAAAACCTGTTGTATATTAGTCTCAATTATACTCATTTCAACCTTGCAGTCAGCAGCCTCGTTTAAATACGTTTAACAAACGTTAGGGAGTAAGCCACATAGAGAACGGGTAGAGAAGGTTGTCTATGACACTTCACAGCTGAGCTCTGACGTTGGTGCTGTAACCCTGCTGACATACTTGCAGCGCTGGCAGTGAAGGACTGCATCGGTTCCACACCGCACAAATGCCAGATGACTGAAGAAAGTTATTATCTGCAATTTGCAGTTTTGCTGAGTCAGAAGGAAGAAGTGGTAAATAAATACAAGAAGAAGAAAGTCACAAAGCACGAAACTTAAGTGCTGTTTATGTGGTCACATAAACACAACACAGTGGTAAATCCCCCAAAACAAAATTTAAGTAACAATTATCGTGAAACCAAAAGAATGTATAGCAATGATTTTACCCTGTAATTCCTATTGGACATAGTGCATCAGTGGCATACTTTAACTTCACTTTCCTAGCTTGCAGATAAGCTAGCAACATGGATGTAATTCTAGTTGTTGGCTTCTAGCTCTCCCTATAAACCATGCAGAGATAAACTGCTATTAGTGAACACGCACAGTACAAATAATCGTACTTTGACAATATAGGTAAAGGAGGCAAAAAAAAAAATCTAAAAACACCAAATGGAAAGCCAACCACAACAAGAACAAAGATCATGCAGAAAGCACATCGAGGTCACTTCTAGCTTACGCTAATTTGCTGCAGGCCAACAGTTCATTTCATTCACACCAACAAATGCATCCACGTTGTAAAGCAGAGGTATCTTTAAAATCTGGACTTGCTTAGATGCCTCAGGTTTCCTACTCTTCAACGAACGTCTGAGAACACTGCCTGCCATGCATGTTCAAATATTTACTTTGTGTAGCAAAAAAGAGTGTCTTCAACTCACAGAGTTTTTAAGATACTTTTATTTTGATACCATTACCTAGATTAAAGCTGTGCCAGTGTCAGGCTTTTGTGGTTTCCAAGATGAACCTCTTAAGTGTTCTGATAGAAATGTACTCTTGAATTGTGTACCTTTTTTTTTCTTCACTTCTGCTGAGGGTTTGAACTGCCTGCAAAAAGGCTGCCCATACTACCCAAATGCTTTTTATCAATGAACACTTAATCTTCACCATTTCTTACGAGCCACGACGTACTTCTGTAATTAAATATTTAATTTAAAATGCTATTAAGGCACGCTGTTCAATATGATTCCTTGGACAGACAGCAGATTACTTATGTGGGTAATATATATACTACAGATTGAAAACTACTCTTAGATATTTTTGCTTTGAAGCCTATGGATTTACGCACGTTGGCAGTCAAACAATAACCTCATAACTGTGTCTGAAGACTGAAATTCAAAAATGGAGAAACACATACTATCATTTTAAAAACACCATGAATTTATTAATAAAATCAAAAGGAATAATTGATCTAAAGAGAATTGATAGTGACATGTACAGTGGTCCCAGAATTTCATAGGAAATTATCCTGTTTGCATCAATAGCCGTGACAACATCACAAGAACAAGCACCATCTACTAAACCAGGCCTTCCAAGCACAACCTGGTAAATTGAATTCATCCCTTAAAATTTATATATATGTTTTAGTTTGTTTCTTTCCTTTTGCACAAGTAACATTTAATCAAAAACGATTTAATTTCTCCCTTAGTAATTCTGAAAGCATAACCGTGGTTACTACAATGTCTCCTGCTATCTGATTTGGTGTAATAAACTTCTGGAACAACTATACAGATTAAGAAATTTAAGCATTTGCTGGATTAACAAAAATGTGTTTTTCTAAAATAAAACCTTACTCACTTTCCAGGTTTTCCTCTACTGGCAGGTACTTTGACAAGTATCACGGGGGAAAAAAAGTTTAAAATCCAAGCATTTGCAAGCATGAGAGCAGCATTCTCCACTGATTTTAGATTTTTGTGCCAAAGATAAGATACACAAATACAATAGTTGTTGTAAAGTATGTGGCAGAAAGCATACCTGGCTTCTCATGTTTGTAAAAAAATATTTTCTTACCCCAAAAGGCTTCCAGAATGCATGGTCAGAAATCACAAATGGATGGAGCCAATCAGTTTCATGAGGCATCTAGGAGTGAGGAAGTGCTGAGAATCACAGCCTGCATGCTGGGATGCAGCTGGAGTATGCAGAGTATCTCTTTAGCATGGAGACTCCACGCTAAGCATGTGAAACACCTCTACACGCTGCAGTCTCAACAGGAGTGATGCTGTGCTTGGTGCTGAACCCAGGCACAGGAGGACACTCGCCTCAAAAAGCCGCATTCCTCCTCCTCCAGACACCGAGTTTCAAATCTGTGCAAAAGCATTTCTAGAAGAAGCGAGACAAAGCAGCACGCTTGTACAAAGAACTGCTGTTTCCCTTAGGTAGCCAGGAGGTAGCATGTCATTTTAAGAGGCAACTAATGCCAAACTCTTCTTGCATTCCAAAGGTGATCACCTTCAGCACTGTCAGGGTGTTTGCCATCTTGCCCCTTTCTTCCATTGCTCTGATGACACGAGTAGGGGTAGCTTTTTGCCCATTAAATAGCTCATGAAAGTCCCAGGCCACTTGATGTGTGCAAGCTGACTGTAAATTTTAAATGTGGCAAATTCAAAATATGGGGGGAGATGCTAGAGCAATTGTGCATACACACTGCACCATTCATGTCGACTCCCATTTCTTTTGGGCTTCCTGGAGGTCTCCCTTCCCCCCATAAATGGCCCAACAGATCTACCAGGCTCTTTCTCATGTATTTTCTGCAGCTGTTTTATTATAACATCTGTGCTGCAAGGGACAGTGAGTTAACATCTCGTGTCTACCTTCAGCTGCACAGAAAGGCATGCAGGAAACACACACATGGAATCTCCAGACTACACATCTACATGCCCAGCATGACAACTCCACACACTCCTGCGTATTACCAAACCAGGCCCACAGGAACACGGAGTGAGACAAGGTAAGGCAGCAAGCCTGCTGTCGCTCTCACACCAGACCTCCAAGTAGAAGTCACAAAAGCTACACAACTGCAGCCACAGCAAGAGCTGCCACAGCAAGAGCTACCACAGCTGTGCAGGTGTTTGTTCTTCGAGGAGAGCAAAGGAAGTGGACTCTACTCATCCCAACACGACCACCTTATGCTTTCACTCAGATTTCTTTCTTCCTTGCATTCTTATCAGTTGACCATCCACTATTCCACAGTGAATGCCAAGCAAATGCTTTGAATGTACTAATTTAGTTAATTAGACCAGAGCCAAAATGTAGCATAGACCTGAACGGCAAACTGAAGACATTTCTTTCTCAGTTTCCAAAAACTCCAGGAGTGACACTACAGTCATAAACCTACATGCCAGAGGTCTTTTTCCACAATCTAAAAATACCTCAGTATCTGGAGTCTGGCACACAGACTTTACGCAACACAGGTGAAGAGCAGTGGGAACACAACACAACAACATATCTATGAGAGCTTTCCCTCTCAAGTAAATACAAAAATATGCAGGAACAGAACCGGGGATAGAGATAGGGTGTGCAGAGTTGCTTTTGGTAATAATTACAGCAACAGACAACAGTGTTACTTTTTTGCTGTTTTCCTTTAGCTCAGATAAAATGTTTCCTCAGAGTTTTCTTTAACAGTCATGAGATTATCACAGTTGGTGCAACAGATGTTGGTCTCTAGGAAGAATGGCCTGATCCTGTAAAACCTGCTTTCTCATGTGCAGACCCTTTGAAATAAGTGGGATTTATGTAAATAGGGATTTGCAGGATTAGGTCTACAGTCTAGAGAGTCTGCAGTACTTCAGTCATACGTGTTCTAGTTTTGTTGCCTGGGAACCCAATAGACAAGAATAGCTCCTGAACAGGCCAGGCGTCCTTCACACCAGCAGTGCGAATCTGAACACAGTCCTTGCAACATGAATTCAGCTTCATACTACTGTAAACCATCGCCTCCTAAAGTCAAACAAGGTTCAAAGAGATCAGACCTGATCCATATTAGTGTACAAAATACACAAATGACCCTTCCATCTACAAAACTGGAGGGGAATAAATTAGGATTATCGTAGCTTTTTATTAATTTATTTATTACTTTTTTCCTAAATGGAACACAACCTTGGATATGCCTATTGACCTTTCCCAACATCAAAAACTGGACCTGTATAGAGTAACTTTGGGTTGCTATGGAGACAGAAGGTAAGAAACTACTATCCAGAAATCAACAGACCTGTCTAGTGCAGGGGTTTCAAATCTGGTGCCACTGGCAATGGAGATGGACATCTCCTCCCTCCTCATAACCACTCCTTGCACTCTTTGCTGCACCCCTGCCCTCTCCTTCCCAGCCCCACATGCATTATTTACTCTCACCTCATCCAGTCCTCGCATCCCCCAGGTTCTGGCAGGAGCTGGGTTACTGCCGCAGCTTCCATTGGCAAGGAGGCACACAGAGCCCATGGCCTCCAAGCAGCCAAACAGCAATAGAGTCCAACAAAGATGAAGGGTGGTAACTGCCTGTCATGGTTTTGCCCCAGCCGAGGGCCGCACCCCACACAGTCACTTGTACTTTTAAAAGGAAGGGGGAAGGAAAGTTGGGGGAGGGGGAAAAGGGAAGGAAGAAAGGAGGAAAAGAAACCACAACCTAGAAACCAGAACCCCGCAGGTTGGGATAAGGATAGTTTACTAAACAGTAACAGAAAACTAGATATAACAATAACAGGAGTTTAAAGCACAAAATAGATGAAACTGGTGATACACAATGCAGTTTCTCACCAAACCACACAACTCAGGCCGCACAGCTTAGAGCCGTCCCGGAATCCGTCCGTCCCCAGAAACTGCACGTCCTGGCGTTGTCTCCTCCTCTTCCCCCCAGTCCCCCTTTATACTGAACATGACGTAACTGGCATGGAATGTCGTCTTTGGCCAATTCGGGTCACCTGTCCTGGCTGCGTCCCTTCCTTTCTCATTAGTAAGGAAGTATGAAGAACTGAGAAAGGTCCTTGATTGCCCGGCAACAACCAGAAACATCAGGGTGCTATCAGCACTGTTCTCATCCTAACACCCAAACATGGCATTCCATCCACTGCTAAAAAAATTTAACTCCATCTTAGCTGAAACCAGGACACTGCCTCTGTGGAAGCTGAGAAATGCTGGCACATTTACTCATCACCTGTGCTGTCCAGCGATGCAGTTGCTCCAATGCTCAGGTTTCTGCCACCCAGGCAATGAGAAATATGCCAGCAAGTACTGGTGAGGCTGTACCTCAGATATTGTGTTCAGTTTTTGGCCCCTCACTACAAGAAATATATTGAGGTGCTGGAGTGTGTCCAGAGAAGGACAACAAAGCTGGTGAAGGGTCTAGAGCACAAACCTTATGAAGAGCACCTGAGGGAACTGGGGTTGTTTAGACTGGAGAAAAAGGAGGCTGAGGGAGACCTCATCGCTCTCTACAACTACCTGACAGGAGGTTGCAGAGGGAGGGTGTTGGTCTCTTCTCCCAAGTAACAAGCAATAGAACAAGAGAAAATGCCCTCCAGTTGTGCCAGGAGAAGTTTAGGTTGGATATTAGGAATAATTTCTTCACCAAATGGGCTGTCAATCACTGGAACAGGCTGCCTGGGGAAGTGGTTGAGTCACCACCCCAGGAGGTATTTAAAACACACATGGATGTGACGCTTGGGAACATGGTGGTTGGACTTGGCAGTGCTAGGTTAACTCGATGATTGTAAAGGTCTTTTCCAACCTAAATGATCCTGTGGTTCTATGTGCCTCTTTCAGATAGGTCATGTGCTAGCAGTGATACAGACACTAGCTTTGAGCACCAAAGCAGCATCCCTGTCAATAAAAGACATAACTACTAGGATGTGGGACAAGCACCATTCCCTCAGACTGGAACCTACATATCAAACACCACATCAGACACAGACAGACATATATATTGGCATAGACATGCATATATTATTGTTAGAAAATAAAATGCATATATAAATGAGAGAAGTTCAGATGAGCCTGCTATGGTTACTCCAATGGGCGTACCTTTCCAGAGCATGTCCACATCATCCTGTGGGGAACCAACAGGAGCAGTGTATATATAGCATCATGAAGATGCCATATGAATGTAGTTTTGCTGCTTTCAGGACACCATGAACTTGCTTAGACCTCACTATGATATATTTACATCTGTTATACCGTACAGGCGAACTTCAGCAGAATCTAATTTTTAAATTCTAGCTTTTTTGGCAATTTATATCCAACCAGATTAATTGGTAAGTTCTGTTCTGTACATTCTGTACACCTGTTTCCAGAGCATAAAAGGAAAGCCAGGAACTTGATACATAGGCTTGCTACAAAACTGTTGCTAATCACTGCTTCCCAAAAAACAAACCATGACTATTACTCTTCAGTGGTCACATCTACATGATCTAATATTGTTGGTTTATACTGTCTCTCCTTAGCTGCATCTGTGGGGTTTCAGACACAGGGTGCCTATCAATGGCAAGAGAAGTGTCATCAGCACAGGGAAGACAGAATATCTGATTATACCTTAATATGGAGTTTAAGAAAAAGTCTATGTATAGCCTTCTCTGTAGGTTCCTCACCAGATGGAATAGGGAGTTCTGTGTTAATGCTAGTCCTACTGTGAAACGCGTCAGCAAGCCCAAGTTACCATTAATATGGCTTGAATTCTGACAAGGTCAAACTGGATGGACTATTTTATCTTACTGCAATAGGATAATGTCTTTGAAGACTATATACTGCAGGAACATAAGACTCTTCTGCTGATTTAACCCAGGCTTGGAAGCTAATGCTTTGCACCATACTTCCAATTAATTACTGCTGAACAATGCAGAAGAACAGCACAGGACTCCAGCAAAGCACCAAGAGAATTAGTATGCCCTTCTGATCAAAGAAAACCAAGTAGGCTATGTCCAGGAAAGCAATTACAAAACCACAAAAGTCAGACACAAAGTTCAGGTGATTTTATTTGTGAAGTCAAAGCTCAGAAAAGGAGGAAATTTGACTAATGCATGAACATTGGACCCTGAGATTACCAAGGACATCAGGAGACTCTGCTGGACAACTTGATCAGGTTTTTGGTAGATGCTTCCTAAACCTGTCCTTGATAAAGATAACAGATCCTCTTCTCCCAGTCTATACTGCCCTCCATCATCAGAAAGTTAGGGTTTGGTTGAGGTTTTTTAACACAGTCTCTCCTGATGAAATGTTAAGCCTTTACTTCTTGCCCTACCTACAAGGAAGGCTAATCAGAAAGCTAGAAAGTTTCTGAATGCCTCCAAATAATCCACAAGTTTTTTGCATGTGCAGCACCCAAAACTAGACAGTGTGGAACATTATTACACCATAACTTCTTTCAGTTGGAGGCAATTAGTGGTGTGTGAGTATTTCTAACGATTGTTGCAATGTCATTTGAGATCTTGGATCACACTACTGAATGATCGGTATCACTATTTGACTCTGCAATGATCCTAGTCCTAAACCTGAAATACATCTTTGAAAGTACAGGCTTTACATCACACGAATGTTGGAGGACAAACAACAGATTAATTGCTGGCCCTAATGCTGTGTTTCTGAGTGCTAAGAAGTATTCCAAATGTTCCAAAAAGGATTAATGCAGTATAACAAGTCGATTTAATTACTGAAAGACCAGTGATCCTCATTTTATTATAAGCAGCTTTTCCTTTATTTGGAGGCTTTAAATAGAACAGAAATCATTACGGTACAACTATAATTCTTGTCCCAGAGTATTCAAGGTATAGCAGCAATATATTGAAAAAAGTCTGAAAGGCCAGAGAGGAAGGACTATATATGCACACTGCATTTGTGTACGGCAATGCAAGATTAGGCAAACACTTTAAAATGCACCAGTACTCCTCACTCTACCTAAAATGATAGGAACAATTCTTATGCTCTATGTAATAATGTGATATCTGTTTCCTTAACTTTAAAAAAAAAAAGGCAACAATTGAGCTAGTTAGGGTACTTACACATAGCTTTTCTTTTTTTTTTTTTTTTAAGTTACTCAGGTTTAATAAAACTAAAGAAGCCCATGACTTTATAGATGACCAAATTGCAGTCAGTGAACTCACCTATGAATGCGTATGTGGTAAAATCACAACTTGATATAGATTACTTTAAATTATGTGTCTGAATCTAGACAGCCCAATCAATTTTCCAATTCTCCTTTCTGCACTAGCTGGTTATTCTTTAACTGGAAGATAAACAATAGAATAACTTTTGATGTTAACCCTCAGCTAGCTGTAAATTGCACTGTTCAGTATCGCCTAGGAAAAGTGCATGAACAAATTTCTTTTCATTTTTATAAATTAATGTCATTTCCCACTCTAAGAAGTAGACACAGTAATTTTGTAGGTGTTGATGTTATAGCTGGCCCATTACCAACCCTGAAATATCATCATAAAAGAAGGAATGAGGAAAGCAATGGCTTAAGGAGTAAAAGTAGATGGCACACCGTGTCCAAAAATCACAAGTTACTAGTTAAGCATTCAGGAGGGTTTCAGTACAATCAGCAGGGGTTTCAGGCAAAGGTAGGCCCTCCAAGACCATGACCCTGGACTAACCCCTGACAAACCAATAGTTTGCACCTCAGCTGCACCACAAACCAGACCTGACCAAGTCTGGGAGATGAAGACGTATGACCAGCATATTCCAGATGCGAGCACACCATGACGTTAGCTCAGGTTCCGTCTCACACCTTGACTCCACACCCCCCCACACACACACCCACCCCTGCCCATGATGATTGCTTCTTTTATCTTCCTCTCTAAAGTATTTTTTCCCTTCAGTTACGCAGACAGCTGTCTGAACACACAAAAGCCCCTGCACTGCGGTCCCATCCTGAAGGGCCTGCCCTGCCCAAGAAGCTGACTGAAGCATAGGTGACAAGAGGAGTGTTCCCACCACAGACAACGGTCTCCTGTGGCAGGGAGGTTACGCTGCGTGGTTTCTCTCCAATGCTCTCCCCCCCACGAAGCAGTACCACCACAGGGCTTTCAGTGGAGGAATGCTTTGTGCTAGCCCTCCCTGCTTGGGCAAGTTTCTTCCTTCTGGGCACGAGAAAAATGGGTAAAACATCTCTTTGCAGCACAGAGCCTACTTGGAGGCTGGGCGCTGGCACATGGATTTTGCTTGCAGTGAAATACAGGAAGGGTTATAACTTTTCAGCCAGTGTCTATCTCAGTCTTTCGCAACCCTGGCTGAGGCAGGGCTTCAGCAAGCGGTGCTCCCTCTCCCTGGGACCAGAGGCACAGAGAGATGGAGCAACCTGCCTGCAGTCACCCGGGGAGCTGTGGCAGGGCTGGTGACCAGGTCTAAGATCTGGAAGTCCTTGCATCTAAACACTGAGTAATACTTTGCATTGCCATCACAGTGATAGCATTCAAGCTCCCTGCGTCAGCATTCCCACCCTCTTCCTTCAGAGGAACCGTATAACCGCAAACAAAAATCACACCTGGATTGTGGAGTTTCACACTGAAAGAAAAAGTTTGGTCATTTACAAGTGCAGAGGAATGTTGTGTGTACACATACAATCTGATTTTTTTTTTTTTAAATAAAAAAGTAACGGGGTGATGGAGAAATCAGGTGGACTGCGGAAATAAAAGCCTGATCATACACTGTAGAAGTCAGTGCTGTGAAACATGTTTTAAATTAAGTCTATTTGACTGAATAAATCTAGTTTTGCATATTTTTAAACAATACCAGTACTAGCACACAAGCTTTCTTAACCAAGCAAGGCTACATCGTGCCATCAGTTTTTCAACCCATCCAGTCACCGCTTCTTAAAACTGTGGCACAACGCAGCAGATGATTAGACATAATACCCGTCTCAAAAAACTAAACTGTCCTAACAGTCAAATTGTAGCTAATTACAGGGAGCACAAAGCCTACAGCAAGAAGCTGACATTAGCATCAGGGACATTGATGGTAGGCAGCCTGTCATGATATAGGGCAAATGACTGCCTCGCCTGCTACTTAATTCTTAAGGACTGGTATTTCCCCCAGAAACAAAGCGTTTCACCAATTTTTTTTTTTTTTAAATAAAAGGGAAAAAGAAAAAAAAGGCAAAAGGCAAAAGAAGGCAGAAGACACGATTGCTCTTTCTCCCCTTTTGATGAGTTTAGATGCTGCATCAAGCATAGCACGTAAAGTCCTTTGCTTCAGAGACCACAGTTGCTCTTGAGTACAGGCTGGGTCAACAATGGTTTGGTACTAAAGAAATCAAATAGTCACACTGACATGAAATGCTCCTCCATTTCATGGCAAGAAATTATTTTTATCACTTAATCTTTTTTCATAAAAAGTGGTGTGCATACACATTACATTTTTGTCACAAAACATTTTCAGTGTGGAACCTTCTTCCCAGCACACCCCACTTGAACATCGCTCCCAGTAAAATGAGACTCACTGAGACTGATGGTGTTTGTCCACATAGTGAACCCATGCACCCCAACAGAAGATAAATGCCTTGCAACCTGAGAGAAGTTGCAACTTCTCTCCAAACCCCTACAAATCCTCCCAACACCTCTTCTACTACGGAGGGCTGTCAATTTGTCCCCATCACTATCAGCAGACAAAAGGTGGTGACACCAGGAAGGAGCACATCCAAGGGAGGACAAGGCCACTCCGGAGGAACACCATGAAACCCATTGGGGTGTAAATTTGAGGCTGAGGTCTTCTTGTCAGGGGTTACCACAAAGAAGCAAAGGAAGTGGCACGGCTGCTGAACAATGGATAGGTCAAGTAGTTCGCAGACATTTCATGACCCAGACAAGTCAAGGTCAAGAGATTCAGGTAGCAACTTGGCCTAGGCATGAGTTACAGCACAAATGAATTGTTTTAACAAATGAGCTTTGGTCAATTAAACCTAACAAGACATGTTGCATCACGTAGCGGGGTTCTTGACACTAAGGCCAGGAGCTGAGGCCAGCCTCGTAAAACACGTCTTTTAACATGGCATAACAAATTTAAGGTAATCCGTCCAGAAACTGCAGATGTCAGAATAACAAAATACAAGTTGTCTTGAGTAGGAGATGTTTTCACACTTTTAGATTAGGGACACTGGAGTGTAGTCATCCTTTCAAGACGACTGGCATCATTTTCAATGGCATTAATCACGCAACGGAAAACTGATGCCGCTGTAAATATACTCGCTATCTCTCAGACACAAGGCACTGCCATAATAATCTCCTAAGCAGATCCTAAACATTCCCTTGTTAGTTGCTTTGTCAAAAAAAGGGTGAAAATGGTCTGGCAGTTTAGGCCAATGTAATTCACAGGCAAAAAATATATACTCAGTAAATACTTTAATTGTATTTATTTTCTAAAGACATGGAGTTTGTAATTACTAGATTCTAATGTGTGCACACTTCTTTGTTTCTACTTTAAAGAAAAATTCATAATTCTTTGACATCTTCTCAGAAGATAGCCTGTGAAGGGTATGGCAGAATAACTGGCTAGAAACTAAATGAAAATGCTACATTTAAGATAAACTGTCCATACTTATTTTTCACTTTAAATTCATCCTTTATGGAAATACATATAGTAACTCAGGTTATTATGACTTGAAGATTGGGAAGACAAATACGTAACCAGACCTAAATGTTTAAAACTCTCAATTGTCAAGTAACTGCAACTAATGCAGAATATATTTATTTGTGAACAGCATTTGCATCAAACCGGTATCAGAAAACATTTTTTTCACCCTAATTTCCTAACGGACACACTGAGTTTCCCAAACAGAGCTCACTAACTGTCCATTCTTGCATTTGGTTTTCCTTTTCAGTCTCTAAGGAAGAAAAGGGGAACCTTTTTGTTCAATTTCCATGTGTGTTTTTTCGGGGAGGTTGGGGGGAAATAATTAAGAGCCTACTTAAAGCCATAGAGATGCCTTTAGTGAAGGTGCCTTTATGAAAAGACACTGGAAAACATAAAAGTTTCCCTTGTACTCTGGAGACAGGTGGTTACTGTTAAGAAGTGCAAGGTTTCTCCAAGGGAAAAGAACACTTAATGGTTGAATGGGCTTCAGCTAAGCTTTCGCACCACACTTTCCCAAGTGCCATACAACAGCAGTTTCTCCTTATTTCTATTTCTTAGAGTAAAAAAAAAAAAAAAGTTTAAAAGCTCCCAAACACCGTAAGTAGCTAGGAGAAAGCTAACATTAAAAGTACCCTGATGTCCCTATAATTTTAAGTTGCCTTCTTGACTTGAGGAGCATGGGGCAAGAGGGATGTAACACACAGGAGTCACAGGGCATAGAGGCAAAAGCTCTGGTCCTCAGGCTGGCCAAAAAACATCTGAAACACTATTAATGACAAACACACTTTAGACTGTCAGCCCTTTCTCAGACAGAATCCCTCACAAAAGCCAAGTCTGAAGTGCCCAGCTCCCACCAACCTTGAAAAAAGTCACACACCAATAATGAGGTTCCTAAGACATAGGTAAAGAAATATATTTATTTAAAATTCAAAAAGCACAATATAATTCAGTAAAGAACAGAACCTCTGTGAAAAGGAGAGTTTGGTGGGAGAAGAGTGTTATAAAGTAATCTTTTTGTAAATAAAATTGCGGGGGGTGGGGGGTGGGGGGGAGGAGGAGAAGATTAACAGCTCTGCCAGAAGAATGTTCCAAACTTCACAAACAACTCACTGCTCTCAGACAGTACAATATACACACCCAAATCAACCCTCTTTTCTCTTGGACAGAGCTAATAATCTAAGATTTACTTCCCCTTTACTAGCTTCTGAGCCTTTCAAACCTCTTCCAATCTGGGTTTCACTGCCCTGAGCCAGGTTTTTAGCAACTGCTTCTAGAAGTTCCACCAGAGGTTTTTGCTTTTTAAAAAAATAGGAGAGAGTAAGATCACGAAACTTTCCAATAATGAAGGACATCTTGTTTGGCACGAGTAGAACAAACTAGCTAATCACACTGACCTTCTTCCTTTTCCACATTCATTTAGCATCTGGAAAGTGACCCCAGATAAGGGAGTTCTTCTTCACTCCACAATGGAAGGAGCAACCCTATTAAGTTAAGTTAGCCATTTAACTTGATCATGAGATCATCCTAGCTCAGTGATTACAGCAAAGCAACATACCACCTTGCTGATGAGACCAGAACGTAGTGCTTTAGGAATCCTCTTCAGTTACTGTGCTTGGTACTGTGGTATGCCGGCCCAAGGACAAAGCTTCAGAAGGCCACCAGTCCTTCAGATAGCTACATTAATGTAGCAGCAGCTGGGAGGAGGAGAAGGAGAAAAAGCAGAGAAAAAGGGAAAACTAAACAAAAAAAAAAAAAAAAAAAGGAGCAGACTAACCAGCAATCTCCTGCAATAAACTTTGAAATCCAACCTGCAGAGGTATTTAGTGTTTAATTATTTCAATGACATTTTCCCATCAATCCAATATGCATCAAAATTAAGAAATTTAATACATAAATCTCTGCGTTACCTGAAGTATTTTCTTTATGATTTTCGTGGCCTTATTAATTGCTTAAAAGCATTTTTTTCACAGTGTTGTTCTTCTGTCTGAAACCACTGTGAAACAAGAATCTTCTGTTTTCTTTTTTCTTTACTGCATAGCTCCTTGCTGTCGATATAGATGTCATTCATAAATTAACACTGACCTCTATATTTTCAACTAGTTGCACAGAATTTATTTAACCATAAGCCTATTTTTTTTCTTAAGTGCAATTAATACCATTTAACCCCATGAAAATTACTCCCCTTGGTATATCAGGTAAGAAAAAACAGAACAAGCTAAAAGCTCCTTTCTAAAACGTGTGTACGTGTATTTCATTCCTCACTGCAACAGGAAAATTAAATAGGGAAAATGCCCCTTCCTTTCTCATGAGCCTGTCAAATGGTCTGGAACCTTGCTCTGAGTGAAAGTGAAATTAAAAAGAATTTTAAAAATACACATTTTGAATTCTTCGGATCTACTGTCCAAACGTCAATTCACACAGACATGTTCAGGAAAATAAAAATTGATGGGTGACCTTTTTAAATGTTTTAATATCCAACATCTTCATAAACCACATATCTATCATTGTCAACTGAAGGACATTATTACGCCCATATATATACCAAATTAACCTCCATCTCCTAATGACAAACGCCTTTTCTGCCAATAATTTTCAGTCCCGTAGAGATACCTGACAAAGTAGTCACCAAAAATTTTATATTAGAAAGCTAGAAAAGAAATCAGTTGACTCAAGAAGGGTGGGTTTTTTTAAAATTGCGTTTTCCACATGCCTGAATGGACCGGAATTGCTAAAAGTTTTTAAAAAGGTGTACTATTCCCTATCATGTTCCTACAAAAAGCTCTTTGCACCTGAGAGCAGATAAAATATAAACTCATGGCCTTCTGATTCAAAACTGAGATTTAGCGCAAGGGATCAGCTCACCATTTCACCACGTCAGTAACAAGCTCCTAGAGCACCGAAGCGCCTTTAGGTACAGGCAGTAATACTCTCTATTTCCTGTTGTCCCCAGTGTAACTAATAATTTGCTGTGTTAACTCCAGCAAACCACCTTGTACCTTGACATATCCTCCTGCAAAGCGGGTAGAATGTTCCGCTGTATGTACCCAGGTAAAACATTCAGAAGGAGGCAAATCACTGCAGTTAACAGAAAGAGGGACAATGGGCACCTCGGTGGATTGACCGATACTCCCATGCCTGGCGTTGGCCTTTTTTTAATTAACTGTGTGTGGAAGCATCAGCGCATGCAAGAAACGCAAGCACAGGACAGGAACAGTTGGACTTCATGATCTTAAAGGTCTTTTCCAACCTTGTAACTCTGTGATTCTGTGAAGCCCTTGCCCAAAAACGCCTCTGGGTGGTTGTGACACCTACAACATATGACCATTCTATGACTTAACACAGAAAGAAGACTCTCTTGAAACACAACTTGGATTGTGGTTTTAAGTGCAACTCCTTGCCGTCGCAGCAAACTAAGCAAAGCAATTGTCTGTACCGCCTGAAAGCTGCGGGAAGTATTCCTGTAGTGTCACCCAGCTCATGAGTTTCCTAGGCTTACTAAATGAAAACCGAAGTACAGCACGGAAATGACCGTGCAAGCCCCTTCCAGAATTTGAGCTGCCTATAAAAATGAGTTCCCGAAATTAAAAAAAAAAAAAAAAAAAAAAAGATTTTTAAAAAAATCTGCATAAGGAGACAGAGCCACTGACACACGGGAGTTCAAACGATTCAGATGTATCCCGTTTAAACACAAAAAGGCACTGCAGTGTACCTGCTCCTGGGAGGAGGCCAGGCCTTCCCCAGACAGTGCCCCCACCTTGCCGGGGCCGTCCTGAGCGACGAAGCGGGACTGTCGCCGGCGCTGCGCGAAGGTGAACCCAGCTCAGAACCAATGACGGGTGCGGCGCTCGGCGCCCCAGATGAGATCATCATCTCAAAAGGCGTTTATGAGCAGCACAAAGCATGCTGCTTCCTTCACCACCACCACTCCCCCCACCATCCGCCCCCAACCACGGCACGGCACGGCACGGCCCGGCACGGCCGGCTGCCTGCGAAAGACGCGGGGTGTCACCGGCGGGGCTGCCGCCCCCAGTGCCCCAGACCTGCAGATGTCCCGCCGGCGCAGCAGGAGGGTCCCGCACGAAGTTCTCCCCGACCCCAACCTCGGCTGCAGAAGCCAGCCCGCACCCTCGCCCTCCCCCTTCTCTTCCTTTCTCTTTTTACTCCTGTCACCCCCCCGCCCCTCTCTTCCCCCCTCCCTCAGGAGACAGGACGTAGTCAGGCGATTCAAGGGGCTCACGCAGGCCAGGTTTCCTTCTGTGCAGCCCTTTGGGTAGAGCTGCTAATCCTTCTTATTAATTAACGAGATAATAGCAGTTAACCGGAAAGCAATATTAATGCTAACTATCTAGGAAACTTCCAACAGAAATGACTTAGTCTTTTTGCCGATTTCCTGGTAACAAAGTAATGCAGCTGGGGGGATCTGTGGCAGCATCTCGGGAGTTTAAGAAGTTAAAAAAACAAGAGCGCCTGAACAGCATCAAACTACGGACATCTGCATCTATTTTCTGCCCTCTGTCTTGAAGAGTTTAAAAGATCCTCCCTTTCCTCAACTTCGGAGTTTATTAACAGCTGGGGATGCGGGCTCTCCCCCAATTATATCACTCTTACACAGGGACAAAGGAGAGTGTAAACAGTAACATGACTGATCTGAGAAATGTACCCTGAGAGGCACATGCATTAAAAACACTTCCAAATGTTTACCATTCGCATGTACCATCGCTTCTGTCCTTTAAACTCCAAAAGCATTTCTCAAGGTCTCCTATTCAGCATGCACTGGAATACCTAACACCACGTTTGCCTTTTATTTCTCCTGAATAAAAAAAAAGAACCAACCAAAAAAAAAAAAAAAAAACCCCAGCAGAGATAACGTGGGGATTAGGAATTCTGCAGATGAGGCACATTGCTGTAGATATTTTATGTTTCAGAAAAAAAACCCAGCAATGCCATTTTAATTTTTTTCTTTCTTTATTAGCCATTGTGTAAGAGTAAGTAAAACATCTATCAGAAGAAGGGGGTTTATATTATCTTGGTTCTGTTGCAGCAAACAAGTACTGCAGCTTTCATTCACTGATTGTCAAAAACTTTCCAATGTGCCCACTGCAATGCGGATGCCAACCAACGAATCAAAGGCATTCAGCAACTAGACAAAGAGGGTCTGATGCCAACCTCGGTGCCACTGGCAACCATTATTGGCATCAAGCACATTGTCTGCCTTTTTTTTTTCCCCTCTCCTGGCACTCGACAAACAAAATGGCGGTTCTTGTAGCAACGGGAACACAGCATAAGCGCTGCACTGAATCAAATACCGTCAAATGATTTTATGGACTGAGATGCGTCTTGTACCAAACGATAGACACTTTCTGATGCCTGACAGGAGGGGGGAAAAAAAAAAAAGAAGAAAAAGGAAAAGATAAAGAAGACAGTTTTGTCAACAGAAACAACATTCATGCCATTTTTGAGTTTAGTCTTTTTAAAAACTGGGGGGATGGGGCATGCGGACCTGATACACACAAACAGAGCCCCGTAGATGTGTGTTACGATTAAGAATTATTTTGATGCTAAACATGCATCACAGAGCGTACTTCCCATTTTCTTCCTCCCTTTCAGCCAAAGGAGCAGCATTGAAACCTGTGTGAAGCCCCCCCACCCCTACAAGAGGATAGTAGAAAGAGAAAAGGGGGAAAAAAAAAAGATGTCAAATTCTGGGGGAGATGAGCAAAAAGTAGAACCCGATGAAGTTGTCAATGAGAGAACTTCATAGGTCAGTCCTTATTTCTTCTTTCAAGGCAAGCATGGAAGTAGAAGCCCTTTTTATTAAGAACTGAAAGGATTATTGACACTTCTAGATCTGGAAATTGTCAATATATTGTAACATTACTCTGCACTGCAATGCGGATGCCAACCAACAAATCACAGGCATCCTAGGCTAAACAAAGAAGGTCTGATGCCAATCCTGGTGCCACTGGCAACCATCACTGGCACTCAAACTATCCTTCCTCCTCTTTTTTTCCCTAATCTTCTTTTTTTAAAGCAAGAAAAAAACAAAACTACTTGGCCCCTTTATTCATTTTATCTGCTAATTCCTTCTTCATATTTCGTTCAGGGATTTAATTGTTTCTATGTCTCCGCTTAGTTTTTGCATGATACTATTAGACCAGCTATATATTCTAAAAGAGAAATAAAAAGCAAAACGGGCTGTGCATAATGCAGCATTTTGGTTGACTTCATGCTTATCTTTTGCAAAGCCTGGTGCTCTTAATCAAGTGCACTACAAAGTGCTACAATTAACCTGCTTTCAAGGAGGATAGAGAATCAAAGTTTGACAAAATGAGGAAAAAAATACAAAGATAACTTAATATGACTTCTTCAAGGAGAGAGCCAACAGATGTTAATGGAAGATTTACTGTGAAGCAGCAAGACAGATAGAAAATCCACGCAGTTTACAATAAACAAAAGGGTCTACAGAGGGTGACTTGGTACACAGAAATTAGCCAGCTTCGTCTTCCAGTATATTCTCAAAGTAGTATCATGTTAACTTTGAAAGTTATAAAATTATGGCATGCTTATCTCACTTCTAATTAGACCAAGATTTGCTTGTTTGTTTGTTTTAAATCATATTCCCAACCCATTGAAAACAATAAAATCAGCTATGCTCTGCAATTCCTTCTCCCACTTCAAGTTACTGGCTTCCAACAACTTAAAAGTTGACAGTGTGTAAGAGTACTCTGACCCCAGCTTCTTCGACTCAAGAGCTACTTAAACTGTTTTGCCTCTCTTTGTAGTTTTGACTTTCAAGACAGGTAAACCCAGTAGAATTAATCAGTAAGCTATGTATCGCAATATATACATTCAAAATGCCATTTCACTTTTTCTTCACAGAGGGAGTTTAAAGGTACAAATTATTTGTCATTAAGCTATTTTCTTAATGCTTTCAGAGAAATCGTTCTTCCTGTGTTACCAGGGATCAGATTTAGCAGGCTCTGTCAGCCACTTAAAAGTTGCTGCAAAATACCTAAACGTTGTCTACTGCTGTGGAGAGAAAAATACAAAAACACAAGCAGGGAAAAACAAAACAAAACAAAACCATCAACTGTATTTTTTCATTACGAATAATAATAAAATAAAAAAAGCCCAAACCTGAACCCCATTTATACGTTCACGCAAACACAGTGCCCGCTCGCGTGAGTAAATGCTACAGGACAAACCCACTGAAAACAAAAAAAAAGGTTGTGTTGTGTATCTGTCGTTTCAAGGAATGAGTGCGCACTGAATGAAGACACGTGCGATGTTACTTTTCTGTTACCAGCAAAATCCATTCCGCTTGTTTTTCAGTTAAATCCCGCTGTTACGTACTGGGCATCGGGTAACAGCCTGCCATCTGCCCTTCTGCAGGCCATTTCTGCCTACTACCAGGCCAAGTTGTGAAATGGCCCACCATCTGCGGCCGGCCAAACTTTCCCTAGTTGAGATCTGCGGCTAAAAAAGCTTTATTACTGCTGATCAATCAGCAGTACAAAGGCATCTGAAGGATTTTTGGTACCAGAAGGAACCAAAAATGACCGCTCACAAAGAAAAAGCATTTCAGAAGGCTCAAATTTGGAGGGGGGGGGGGGGGGAATGAAACCCTTTATCTACTCATAGCCAGTTATAATTTTGGGGGGGATCCTGCCTACAGGTATTGTTACCTGATTATGAAATATGAGTAATAGGCTTTTTACCTGATAGGTGATTATCAGGCACCCCGGTTTTATTTTCATTTTGTAAAAGTAAGTTTAAGAAGCTTTTTCATAGTGTTCCTGCAATTTTCCACATTTCAAATATCTGTCAAATAAAATTAAGTATGCGAGCATGGCTATGAAAATACACTTTTCATGGAAAATTATCTTGAAAGATTACGAACTGGATCTTTGTTTTAAAGCACAGATAGGTAGGATGAGCTAGAGATGTAAAATACGAATAAAATGTTAAGTACTGTATGCTGTAATCCTGACTACATATGGTATTTACAAAACAGTATTTCTGTGCTAAGGTTATTTCATATTTCATTTTATAGATGTGATAAAGTCTACAATTGCTCTTCAAAGTGACAGTAGGTTTATCAGCTTAAGGATGAATTCTCGGCTATTTGTAACTACAAAGACAATGATAAATATTTGTAGTACTTATTGTGGTTGTGCAGTTGCACATACCTGCATCCGTTACTAACAATGCTGACAGAACTCTATTAAAAAAAAAAAAAGGAAAATTTAAAAATCACCCCACAAACTGGAAAAATGAGAGTAATGTTTTCTAGAGTGACGACTGGAAAAACTACACAATATATTGCCACCTTTTGACAAAAGAAAAAAAGGCGGCAACTTCAGCGGAAATTAAGCACTACCTTAGCATGTCCTGCTCTCCCTTGATAGACAACAAGGCATGTATGTCACACATACACAGGTCTGCAGGAATGTGTGTGTAAGTATAAATGTATGCATGCTGATTTACATATGGATATGTACCCACATTACGTCTATAGACCACAGAATAATGCTTCACTGGAAGCCAGTCCATAGGGGAAACAGGGCTACTTGGAATCAGAGTTTGACATACTAACATAGAAACACGACAATCTGCTTCCTACCTTGCTCCTGCACGTAGTATGCCAAAAACAAATCAAGCTCCTTGACTGATACTGTTATGTGATGTGGCTGGACGCAAAGTGCTGGATTTGTGCAATGTGGGGATTTCATGAGCCGCTCTCCATCCGTACTTTCCAAGGGGATGCCTTTGAACAGGATCACCATGACTAGATCCAGACGCCAGACTTTGTCAGCCTGTCGCAGGCAGTCGATTCTCCTGATCTTACCCTTCTGGTCAGGATTGGACAATACACAGCATGGGTGCTTCTTCCCAGTCACCGTGAGCACAAAATCCTCCCGGAACTCTTGGCGAATATCTTTGCGCAGCTTGGCCAGGAGCCTGGATGCCCACTTCTGTTTAATTTCAGGCTTTTCGCTAAGTAGCTCATCCTTGACTGCTCTTTCTTCGTCCTTTGACATTCGTTTCTCATGTTTTTTAAAGTACTTGCGTTTTCGAGCCTGAAGGTTGAACCAAGTATAGGCAATTGCACGGACATGTGGAAGAAGTGCCTCAATGAACGGGTGAAATTCATCCTGTGGAAAGAAGTGGAGGGAAAAAAAAAAAGAAAGAAAAAGAAAAAAAAAAAGAGAAGAAAAGAAAACTCAAAGTCAGCAAGTTCTTATAATCAAAGCAGTATCAAGAAAGGTTTCTGAAAATCTTAAAGTGAAATCCAAGATGAAGAGAACAAACACTTAAAATTTACGCAAATTTCTGCATAACACCTTTTATGCAATCACTACCGCTGTCAGGCAGCAGACAAAAAGTACACAGAGAGCAGCATTTTCCCCATATTTCACTCTTTGAAAGAACAATGTGAAGATTTTTATTTTGTATGCTTCCCCTCACTTCATCCCGCAACGCTGCAGAGACAACATCATTTAAAAGAGATGCTATCAAGATGTTTTGTTCCTGACATTTAAATATCTGAGCGAACAGCTAACATCAAGAAAAGTACCATTGCACAAAGAGGACACTATACGGTTTTAAAAAGTCTGAGCAGAAACGTTCAGAAGGCTGAGGCGAGTGCCACAGTTCATTTCTCTTCTCTGTGGCACAGAAACACAAAGCATATACATGCTCAGTGCAATGCCACACAGTTCCCGCTTTTGGAGCATGCTCTCAGCAAGAGACTGCTGGTGGCACAAAGAGCATGCGCCATTAAACTTGATCCATTTTCTTATCAAACGTCCAACATTCCAGCACTGAAACAGCACCATTCCAGTGGTGGTAACTAGAGAAACCAATATACAGTAAGGGAAAGTGGGCGAAAGACACAGCGTGTCGTATACAAATCCTGAACAGAAGCTTCTGTACCTCTGGCTCTTCGGGTTTCCCTCCCACCACCCCCAAACCCTGTAAAATAAAAGTTTATGAAGTTGAGAACAAAAATTACATTTATGTTCTTCCGGCGGCTCCACCGTGGGTTTTGAAGCCCCACAGAGTCAGTTAATTTGTTAACTGATCACATGAGTGTGACAATTATTCTAAACCCCTTAAAAATCAATCTGAGTTGTACAATGAAAAATGGCAACTTGGCACAAACTTTACATTCTTTGTGTTTCTGCATGCTGTGGCAGAGTGACATTACGAGTGCACCGCTGGTCAAATGCTGCTTTTGTGAAATGCATGCAATTTATTTACAGTTCCAAAATATCCCTTTCTGTCATCTGGCTTCACCTGCGTGCTCCTATCTTCTGCCTAGCAGCGATATGGATTGCATTAAGGAGGTAATGCTTAGTTGTCGTCTACAAGTACATCCTATAGCAATTAAATTAATTCTTTTTGTCTGCCTAAAGTACCATCCTACACATCCATGTTAATATCTAAATAGGCCTTTCCCAAAAACTAATGCCTCTTTTCCGTGAGCAAATCCGCTGTTTAAAACAGCACTATCTGCTTATCAAACATGAGTGTATTTCGGTTCGGAAGGGAGACCCTAGGGGAGGTGTCTTTCTTCCTATGTGAAGACATATTTAGTTTTAAATACCACACAGATTGCTCATCATACAGAGTGGCACGGTGCAATCAAACTAAAACGGAACCTTTCTCATACAGTTCTGTTCAAGAATACAATTGACAAACCAGTACTTTAGCTACGCTGCTAGACAAGGAATGAATTATGTTTAATCAATAGGCTAATTAACTCCATTAGGTAAAAATGATGGAAGTATAAGTAATGGTCTCAATTATACAGAGTTCCGACTGCCATCGTAGGAGCTTCAGGACAAGAATTTAATATTTAAATCTTCAAATTTCAAACAAATTTCAAACTTCCCTCAATGGCAAAATCCTCACCAGATCTAGTTACCTCGCTCCCTTAACCATCCTCAAATCAAATGGAAAACAACCGAAAAGTTGCAAGGAGTTTACCTATGACCGTGTTACCTTCACAGAAAAAAAGAAGGGGGGAAGGGAGGAGGGAAGAAAAAAAAAAAAAAAAAGAAAGGAAGAGACAATATCAGAAGATAATTCAGGACATAAAAGATTGCATTACAGTATGATGCCTGACAAAGAGCCACAAAGGCAATAATTAAACTGATTAGTAGTTTCCAGCAGAGATTTGAACAATTCTGATACTACACTGGCACATAAAACTAGGCCATGGAAAGAGTTAAACCACAATCTGTTCTTTGTGTGGGAAGGCAATACTGCTCTGAGTAACCACAGCCCATGATAAGACTTCCCTATCTTCATACGCTTTCTGATGCCATGCTTTTTTCCTTCTCAATTATAACTACCAAAGAAAGTTTATTTTTCCTTCTACAGAAGTCATCTTAATTGAAATATTCAAATAATTAAAAAATATAAAATAACACAAGTATAAAGGCTGCATGGTGTTAAATCCTTACAATTCATTTTAGACTGAATAAAGCAGATTTACTGCAGATTTTGAAAATTCTAACAGCTGGGGCTAAAGGTGGGGCAGGGGGCTGAAGAGCTCCAAAGAAATTAAATTTTGCCCCTACACATACAATGATTCCCCCTACATCTGAACAGACTTCAGCATTTGTATCTTACAACTGTGATAAAATTAATGCAAAAATACTATGTATTACTAGTGTACTGCACATCTAGTTTTCATTTTTAAGAACATCACAAACTATTTCGGAAGCCATTAGGTAATGCACACAGTATTGCAAATAATAACCTACAGCATTTTATATCTATGAAAATTTTACAGAGAAAAATCCCAGTTTAAAAAATCTAATCTGTAGTGCCTGAATGTTTCATTTTCAAAGGCTGGGGGGGGGAGGCTTGTAGAGGATAAAAAAATATCTCCACTCTTTTAAAAACTGTATTCAGGCTTTTTCTTCAAAATACCATTAGGTCCTAAAGATATAAAATATGTGAAAGAGTGTGAAGGAGAAACACAGCAAAGAACATCCTGTTCTAAAGCAATATTATCAGATATCTCTGAGAGATTCATTGCGCATCTGGAGTCCTTTCAAATGAAACATTACTTGACAAGAAGAAGTGCTCATAAAAATGATCCCAAATGGAGATTTGCAATTAATCACATGGCATTCTCCACTAAACCTCCTAAAAAGCCATCTACAGAATTTGGGGGTTTTCCCTTAATATTCATGTGGGCAAGATTGACTTTTTTTTTTTTTTTTAATGTGTCGGTTTCCCATGTGCCACAGTTGATCTTACAATACAGTGATTTGTGGAGGTAAGATTTTCAAATGTCATATCCAATGGTTCAGGTGAACCATTGTGCACCAGCAATTTAAATTAAAATGGAAATTACTATATAGTATCTACGTAGCTTACAAATAAAGGAACAAAACACTGGTCATCTAATGGTGATGGACGGGGTAGACCAGGTATTCTTTTTGAAAAAGGTAAAGGTGAAATGCAGCACACTTCTCCTATATTCCACTCTCAAAAACTTTGTGTCAATTCATTCAAGTTTGAACTGAAGACCATACAAAAAAATACACCAGGCAGAAGTCTAGAAATTTTATAGAGAAAACTTAGCGTACTGAATTTCCCTGCATGTATTATCTCTCGCCTAATGAAACCACATATTCTATGTGGAAGAGAAAATGACAACGTATTCTGAGTTTCCTGGACCACTATAACGCAAAAATAAACCACGGCAAAAATACTGCAAGGGATCGAGCACTTAAAAGGCACAGGGTAACTGCATCCTATCGTGCCTCAGCCAGAGAGATAAATGCAGTTTACACTCATTCCAAAACTGGGGAGGTGGGGGGAGGAAAGGCACATGGGAAGGAGAGGAAAGGACCCCCCAAAAATTAAGCTGTGCTTGGTATGTCTCCATTCCTCTTTGGCATTATTTTACACACACCAAACTTTTATTGAAAGAGTGATGAGTAACATTCGAATTGCCAAGGTCTGTCTCAAAGCCGTACTTTGGATTTTAGACCAGTGCTTCAGCACTGCCTCCATGCAAGCTGCACTACTGCTTTCACAAGGAGCTCAGTCCAAACAGGTGTTGTGTGTTTGGAACTTTTACCAAAATATCTCCTCCTGAGCATACATTACCACAGTCCTCACGCATGGTGAGAGCCTCAGAGATGGAGAACACAATGGAAATAACAGTTCTGGCAGTACTACTTTAAATCAGTCGCAACTCAAAATAAGATTGATTGTTTTGCTTAAATAAATAAATAAATAAATAAATAAATAACACAAAGTATAAATTCCCATTGCTGGTGTAATCTTAGCTTTTAATTTATGGAGAGGAGAGATGATTTATTCAAATGCCTTTATAATACCAAGTAGGTAGAGAAGGATTGCAAATTAAAACCAACTTGCTGCAACTGTGTTCCATGTACACCGAATGGCAACTGTCTGCCCATGGCACATGATACAGCATGATTCTAAAATATTACAGAGAACTTATCAAGGCACAAAAGCCAGGAACTGCTGTTTCGTGTTTGTGGCTGTAGAAGTACGATGTTGTGTTTCTGCGTACACCTGAGTGCGGTATTCTAACACAGATTTGTAGAGAATGGGTAAATCTATTACATCTATGAGCCCCAAAAGTAAACGCATTGGAAAAAAAATGTCATTAGAGCAGGAGAGAACAAAATGAACTGCCCTCTGTACTCGAGGTGGCAGTGAAAAAATGCGCGCTTCCAGTGTAAAAACTGCTTTCTTAAGTTGTAGTCTCGGGTTTATACTCTGGCGCAGAGCTCTGACTGCCTGTCAATAATTTCACAGGATGGACAGCCCACACGGAATTAATTTTTACTAATTGCAGATTCCACCGTAAGTAATTATTTCTGCATGTATACCTGTAAGCATGTGCGTATCTGTTACACAAAACACTTCCTACGTGCACTGATTTCTCTGAAGAAGAAGAAATATCTCAACAGTACTCCCTCCCAGCTTTGCTCCACTGCAGCTCACGTTTACTTGCTGAAAATATCCATATCTAAGTCAATCACACTTAGATGCCAAACAAAATATAAACAATAAAAAATGTGTCAGCCAAAAAGCTACAGGACTGTATCCAATCACTGAATAAGCCTTATCATTGTTTCCATCTTCATTCACAATTTATGAATACTTCAGCCCCTTTGAATTACAATGCTAATTGTGGAATAACTTAGATCACATTTATTTATTCATCGTGCAACTTATAAGCGCATCGCTGGCCGCCTAGCAAGCGTTGCGGGAGACACTACTTTCGCACACTTTCTGCTTCTTTAGCTATCTGTTGCACCGATGTGGAAGCAAGCGGTTATCGCTTAATCAGTTTACATCACATCCTCCTAAGACAGACTTTCACAAAAGCTTCTGAAAACTATTCTCTGGCTTAACAGACCGCGTTTATTCTCGGGAACAGGCTCCGGTGCCCCGGCGCTCGCTCCCCATTACCGTACGCCCGGCGAGGACGCTGCTGGGGCGCCGGGGAAACTTCCCAAGCCCAGCCCCTAAACCCTTTCAGGGTCTCGAAAAACCGCGGTTTTGCCTTGGCGGGGACCCCCGCTCCGGTTGCCCCCCGCGCTGCGCTCCGCGCTGCTGCCAGCCCCCCCTCCCCGCCCTCCGCGCCCCGCTCCGCCACGCCGGCCGTGGCTGCGGCCCGCTCCGTCCCGCTGACAGCCGCCGTCGAGGCTCGAAAAGCGGCCGCATGTGCGGCTGTTAAAATACGATGGTCTCTTTCCCCCCTTGTTCCGGAGGATGCACGCCCGTCCGCGGGCATTGCAATTTAGCCGGGAACCCGGGGGAAGGGGGGGTGGGAGGGAGAAATGCCATGCCCCTGCATAACCGAACAAGAAAATGCTGCACAGCTAGGTCATCCCCGCTCATATCGCCCTCACTGTTGGCAGGCTACATATTATTAATTAAGCATGAGACGGGATTACTTCGCACCGGCGAGCGCTCGTTTTTTGCAAAAAACAGCACATTTCCTTTCAAACCCTTTCATTAGGCTCTGCGCAAACCGGCGGGCTGAAAAGCGAGCAGATCGTTTGATTCCAATCAAATCAATACTCCGCAGACCTGCTTTTTAGCGTAATTATACTCATTTCCATTTTGGTAACCTTTGACTTCTTATGCACCAACAATTAACAGTATTTGTCTACGAATGACACTTTGAATGGATCTCCCCAAAACAATGGCCTGGTACAGTTTATTCCCTACTATTCCCTCCTGCGAGAGGAGTTTGGATCCGACAAGCAGTTACAACTGTGCTTTAACCCGTTACAACTACTAGCAATGACTCATTAACAACACACATATAAAAATAATGGAAAAAAAAAAAAAGGGAAACCCACGTGAAAATAAATAAACAAACAAATAAATGAAATAAAATATGTCTATACCTGAGTGAGACAGATTGGAGAATACATCATGACTTCGCTTTGAGAACACGCTGCCCGGAGAGCCCCTAAGAAAAGCCTCAAAAAGGAATAATTTCATCTATTCATTTTACAGTCATCTGAGACTCAAGAAGATGAAATCAATCAGGACGGGGCTCTGTCCTGGATCACCACAACTTCAGAACAAACCCCAGTCCTCCTTAAATAGCCAAAGATTCAAGTTCACTCCGTGTGCTAGATTTCCCGGGGTGAAATCCAATCTACACTTTTAACCCTCTTGTAGTCGGCGGCGCAGGAGTCTTGCTTTTGCTGCTGCTGCTGCTGGTGGTTGTTTTGCAGATGAGGGGGGAAGGACTCCGGGGCGGGGGGGGGGGGGGGGAGGTGAGGGGGTGGAGGGTGGGCGGGAGGATTTTTTGTTTGGCCTTTTTTTTAAATTTTTTTTTTTTTAAAGAAGTTGTCGGCGGTGGGTTATTACGGCACTGTCACCACGCTCTCGAAAGTTCAAGGTTACAGCCCGAAGCGGAGCAGAAAAATCCGGGGAAGTGATGGCAGGCGAAAACTTCGCCGGGCAGCGACCATGCGTGCGGGAGCGAGCCGGCGCGGCGGCGGCGGGGCCTGCGGGCTCCTCCGGCCGCCTCTGTCCGCTCCCTCCGCCCGCCCCTCGCTCTGCGGGTAATGGTGAGACACCGCTTTCCGAACGCCCACTGTAATAAAAACGATCTCCTCCTGAAAAATTTCGAACGATAAATCTCTTCCTCGCGCTCCCTCCCGATTTGCTCCCGCCGTGTGTCCGTCGCGGACCCCCACCCCCACCCCCACCCCTGCAAAACTTGGAAGTTGAAAAATTCACCGGTTACACCCTCTGGACCCCGTTCCAGCTCTCTCCCCAAATAAGACTTAAGTAATTTTTTTTTTAAATTATTTAATTACACAATCACCGCTTACACTCCTCCTCCTGCAAACACATTCCTTCTCTACCAGACACCCCCCACCCCCCCCGCCGCCCTCCCTCTTTATTAATCACCATCGAGCGCCGCAGAAGGAACTAGCACGTTTTGCAAACATCCCTCATTTTCCCTCTCTTCTGGTGGGAGAAAGTTGCGGGAAGGGGGAGGCGGCGGGGGAGGGGGCTGCCATCTGCAGGAGGCTTCTTCTCCTTCTCCTCCTTTCGGGGTACGGTTTTGTCAGAGGCCGCCGGCTCAGACGCCCCCGCTCCCCCTTCGGCGGCCCCCGCCCCGCCACGGGGGCGCGGGGGGAGGGCAGGACTCCCTCCGCCGCCCCATCCCGAAAGCGGGGGGCCCTGCTCGGCACCGCCGGTAACTGCTCCCCGCGCTGGGAGGCTGCTGCTGCCGGGCGGCGGCGGGGATGTGTCCCGGCTCCCGGGCAGCAACAGGGCACGGGGTCTGGTTTCATTCTCCCGGCGCAGCTTCTATCGGGGGAGCGGGGGTATGCGGGGTAGAGTAGTGGGATGGGAATAGTGAATGAAACTTATTTCTGCTCCTGTGAGGGGGGCTGCGGTGCAGAGCACGGCTGTGGGGGGTGCTCACTGCCCGCGACACCCTCCTCCGCCACCACCCCCCCGCCACCGCCTTGAGCAGCACTGCCGCAGCCGCCTGCGGGAAGGAGCGGCTGGGCTGCTCCGGCGCTGCCTCCCGGTGCCACCTCCCGGTGCCGGTGCGCAGCCCCCGGCGGCGCCCGGGAGGGACAGCTGACTTCCTCCTTACCCAAAGTGAGAGTTTATTCACGTCAGGCATTTCACAACGACACATCAAGGAAAGTAGGCAGGTTCAAGTCAACCATGAAATGGTCACTTTTTAACCCCGTCCTGTCCTCATTAGGGAAATGCTCAAACACAGCCCATTTTCAAAGAGGGCTCTTAATGAGCGGAGCTTGCCAAGTCTACCAGCTGCAATTCCCATAAATTTACAAACCAAGAGAAGCAGGACGGGGGGGAGGGTGATGGGGGGATGAGGGGGGTGGGCGGGGGAAGGCGAAAGCCGGTACAAGACAGGTAATGTCAAAGGAAACAGCAAGAGTCCAGCGCGTTAACCCTTGCAGAATCCACGCCGCACCCCCGCAGCTGCGCTTGTGCCCGGTCCCCTCAGGTTTGGACAGTTCAAGCAACAGCCACAGTTTTTTTCCCTTCTACAGACCACACTGATAAGCGACAAGTCCAAAAGCATAGGCATAGGTAAGAAGGGACAAGGCAAACTCGGGGTTAACCACAAGGAGCAAAATTTATTTTCATATCTGGTATAGAATACCCCCAAAATCCTATCATCTTTCCCTTTACTAAGACACTGCAAAAAGCTGATAACGCCAGCTTTAAATACTGGAGTTTCCTTTTGAATAAATATTCAATTTAACTGGAGTTAATTTACCATAAAAGACATTCCCCTTGGCACAAATACACTGATGTCCTTGAACACACCTCTTTGAGTGCCTGAAGTCTTACACAACAAGCCATTATTGTGGCCCTGATTTAAAATCATAACCCCCCCTTCCATCCCTCTTCTCCCTCACATGCCTCTGCAAGGACCAAAGCAAGCTCCCCAACACCACATCAGCAAGCTTGCCCCTGCACACTTGCACAGATGTGAGCAGTCTCCTTTTTCTTGCGCAGAGCTTGCAGGAGGTCCCATTGCCTCCCAGGTCCTGGCCAAGGGACCACTTCTGAGCTAGAGACCTGTACACCAAAAGCGAGAGCTGCCTGCCAAGGTCCCTGGAGAGAGAAGAGGCAAGCAGGAAGAAAGAAATGGAGAAAAGTAAAAACTAAGACTAAGCTGGGCACTTTTGCCAGCCCTCTGTACTGCAAAGGGGTCCAAAGTCAGGGTGAGATTGGGTCTGTATCCCCACAGGAGCACGCTGAGGGGTGGGTTGGCATCCCTACTCAGAGCAGACAAGTGGTGCTGAGCCCAGCCAGCCCTGCAGCACGTGCCAGTAGTGCACATAATAGCACTGCTAGGTATCACAGCAAGGACAGACCCTCCCCAGAGCCAGTCTGCTGGCCAGGATTGAGCAGGCCTCTCATACGAAGACATCTGAGGAGAGGGGGGAATAGAGCTGCCTGGACACGCAGCTAAAGCAGCATCTTCTCTGCTGCATGACCTCGGTTAGGGGCAAGGCAGGCATGGTGCAGGGAGCCATGGGTCTGCCTTCAGTTAGATTCACAGGCTCATGGTTCATCAGTGAAGCTGCAGCAGGCACCCAAAAGAGCCCTACACTCACGCATCTACCTTCATCCTTTCTCCCTCCACCCTCCCCAGCTCCTTTCACAGGAAAGGAAGCTAAAGGTGCATTCTAGAATGGAGAAAGTACCCCATTAAAATAATGAAAAATAGCAACTCTCTATGACTTCCTTGCAGAAGTGCGTGAACAGATATCTGAGAGCTGGGTTAGCATGGTGAAACACCGTATCAATGTGGCAAGGACATCAGCTGCTGGGCGCTGGAATGCAGGGAGACCTTGTGGGAAACTGGTTCAAATTGCTTTCCAAGTCCTGGCTTGTATTAAATCCCTTCCCCCTAAAAGTCCTTCTCTCCCACCCCAGGCAGAGCAAAACCCTGCTACTGTTGCAAGTTCTTTACCGGGCTAGGAGGACAGTTGCTTTTTGTCCTCCCTGCCAGAGTCTATGCCAACCTCCACACAGTGTCTGGAAGTTCAGGTATCATTTCAATGCAGGCGATTAAGAAAACAAAAGTCAGCATCTGGCCTTCCTGGTGGGAGGCACCGGGAGCTATCCTTGCTTCCATGGGGCTGGGATGGCTGGAAGGATCCTGCTCTCAGGTGGGAAGTGATACGAGCACTAGGAAGACCTGCCTGGACACAGACTGAGCTGGGCACACACACACGGGTGCCAGCAACTTCACGCAACAAAAACTGCGCTTTCAGGAAGAAAAGGAACCTTTCACACCAGAAAGGGCAATTACTGAAGGTGCCTTTGAATCACCCTTCCCAAAAGCCTGCACCCTCCAGAGCCTTCCACCCACCTCTCACCAGGGTGGCTGGGATGGAGGGACTTCCATTGCCCACACTGCAGGGTCTGAAACAGCTCACCTCTGGAAAGCAGAAGAAAGGCTCTTTCACACCATGGTTCACCACCCACCCTAGCTCCCCAGAGCAGCCTTCCACCAGCAGTGCAGATCCTGGTATGCCAGACCTTCAGTGAAGGCCTAGTTCTGCCCTCCCTCACAAAGTGTATCAGGTGCTACAACGCGGCACTGCCCTTGGACTTCAGAGGGAACAACATGAGAAAGTGGAAAGGCCAGTTAGGCTGCTGATACGGTTCCTAAAGCAGAATTTCATCTGATGCCCTTTGGCTGGACAACTGCTCAACTGTTTCAAGTTTTGGAGTGCAAGACTGTTATTATGCAACAAAAATCAAGGAGAAAGGTATTGCTAATGCTGCAGTACACGGCCTCAGATTCTGTCAGCATATGAGTGGGCAGTTGGCTCCACTATATCTAAATATACACATACTGAACTTATAAGAAATCAAATTTTCTTACAAATTCGAGCACTCTCTTTGTGAAAACCAGAAACAATTGATTTTGGCACAGGGTATTTAATCTAAACGATTCGGTATCTGAGAACCAGCTCCAAGGCTTTTACTTAAGGGGTCTCCATGATCCAAAGTACATGCTTTATGGTGTTTTTATATGTGTTTTAATAGCAATATGGTTAACTTCTTTTTCACCCTTTGTTAATAAATGCCATTCACACACATCACAGTTATTTAGGTACACACGTACATACATACTAAACAGCACAAATACAGCATAGTTCTTGCCAACTAGATGTTACAAATAATATTGCCAACTAAATTAAACAAATAATCTAAAACATGTAATATTATCATAGTGTTATCTAAGGGCGAGTCTATCTGTATGACTAATCTTCATGCCTCGCAAGATTTCCTGTACCATCATACTGAACTACAAGGTAAAGTTTTGTATCTTTGGCCTGTGTCAGAGATACGTATGTATACATAAACATATGTATATGCAGATAAAGTTGGGCAGAAAACACTTAGGGAACAAACAGAACTAGTCAAATAAGAAAGCTGACAATACATAGGTTACGTGGTCTCAATACATTTCATAAGTGTCTGAATTGTAAGGTATTTATGACTTAAAATGCAAACAACAATCAGTAAAAATTCTGAAAGTAGTGTAGCATCACACAAATTACTAGTATCACAACAATTACTGGTATATTTTTTTGTCTGTTTCTGGGTGATCAGAAGAAACACGCACAGGGTAGAAACTGCGTAGATGTAGGACCAGATAGAAAGTGTGCATATATACAATCAGAAGCAGAGAAACACACTGTTGACTCTCTACTATAGAGACAAGCATACATATGAAGGCTGTGTGCGCTTGACCCCTGTCCACATACGGTTTGATGAGGACTGTAATACTTGAACTTTCCACAGCTCCCAGACCAGCAAATGAAAACATCAAACCTCTAGTGTAAAGCTGTAAACCACAACGTTTTGGGTACACAACTGTGCAGTTTTTGTCCTCAGCTGCGGGTCACATTCTCAGCCTTACAAAGGCATGAAACCCTCTTACCCAAATACAGTAAGTTCCCTAAAAAAAAAAAAAATTAAAAAAACCCTCACATTTGCTGATCTTAAGTGCCTTGGGCATAAAGATTAGCAACAACAATAAAATTTGGCACCATCTTTTCTGAGAGTTTATATCACTTGCCAGATTTTTATAATGTGAGGGGCACCGTCTAGCAGCTGGATTTAAATGTCCCAAACTTGAATTGTAGAAGTGCTTTAATTTTTGTTTTGCTTCCTTGTGATTCAAAGTTAAAATCCTACGGGCCACAGCTCAAAAGCACTTCAGAGAACGCTAGGAGTTAACCTTGTGTGTTTTGGCGCCTTTTCCCTGCCAGCTACTGCACAAAAAAAAAGTTGGATATCTTGTCTGTCCCGTCTCAAGTTCAATGGCAGCGCTTTCCAGCAGCGAGAGGAGAAGATGGCCATGTTCACAGCCCTAATAATAATTCAGATCACGCCACATCGGCATCTCGTGTCAGAGTCGAAACTGGCTTCCCCGCCCCCTTCAACCTGAGAGCTGCCAAGTCCTCACACACTCTGCATTCAACCACAACTTAATGGATGGGATATTGTGCATTAAAATGTGGCCCAGACACACAGGCAAAGAGAGGACAAGAGGGAAAGCAGACAGACACACACACACACACATACACACAGACACGCAAGAGAAAGGGAATGAATTAAAATACATACACAGGTCTCACAACAAAACGGCGGTGGAAAAAAAAAAGTGGGGGGGGAAGAAAGAAAAAAAGAAACCCTCAAAAGTAACTTTAAAAAACAAGCCAGAAATGCCACCCGAATGCTGCATCCTGCAATATAGCATGAAAGAGACTAGCACAAGGCTCCAGACAATTTATCGAGCAGACCATACACAACAGCAATGCCATTTCCTCAACGTTACATGCTACCACCAGTCCATCAACTATTAAAGCCACCAAGGCAGACAGAGAGAAAATACTATATCAAAACGTGAATAAAGAGGCAACCTCTACAGCAACAAGAAAGAGGAAAAAAGAACTGTCTGTGAGATAGAACTAAAGTAGCATTTGCATTAATCCTTTCCAGCATTTAACTGATAGTTGCCTGCCAGAGAAGAAGGGGGAGGGGAGAAAAAGTTGAAGCAGGAAATGTGCCAAGTTCAGCACTTTTGGACGCAAAACCACATCAACTGATTCCTGGCATAAAAGTGTGACCCATATACAAAAGCTGCCAAAAAAGCAAAATATAAACAATCCACCACTTATATCTCATCCTGTAAGGTAGAAGTGATATCAGCATGTAAGGAGACGGTGTAACATCCACTTTGAAACCACAGAGGCACAAGCTCAGCCTGAAGGAATGACAAGAGTCAAGAAATTGAAAAAAAAAAAGTAAATGTAAAAAACCCCATATCATTTTAAGCACCACATACCATACATTGCATTAAATTTAGTTCTCAAAATCTGCAACACTCAACACCAGGCCGCCGGCTTCACATTTTCCAGGGAACAGGTTTATTCTTTTCACAAAGATTCGGATGTGTTGGGGTCTTTTTGTTGTTGGGTTGGGCTTTTTCTTATTATTATTACTATTTCTGTTCCCAGAAGTGGCCTTCTGCCTTTTGCTTTGGGGTGGGATGTTTGGGTTTTATGCTGAGTTAGGGTTTTGGTTTGGGGTGGGGGGGTTTTTTTTGGGGGGAAGGAGGGATTATTACTATTTGCCCAGCCTGGCTGTTGGCTTTGTTTTGGCTTTATTTTTTTGTGGCCGGCTTTCTTGCTTGACACCAAGCGGGTTGGAAATTCTTGGCCGGAGCAAGTGAAAAGGCGGTAAAGTCACAGCCTGCGAGCAGGGAGCAAGCCCCCCTCCCGCCACCACCTCCCCCTCCTCCCCCTCCCAGGCTTCCGTCCCCTTCTGAGCCGCCGGGCCGCAGACCACGTTTCAGTGACGGCTGATTTGAACGCGGTCCAATTTTTTTTAAACATATAGACAGAAAAATCGCACGTATGTGCGTGCTGTGGCTGCGCTGCCTCTCCGCGTCCCTGTGCGCGTCCCTCCGCCCCAGCCCGGCCGCCGTGAGGGCTGAGAGGACGGGACACCCACCGACCGACGGCGGACACGGGCTCCTCGCCGCCTCGGCGATGGGCTGCTCCGCCGCCGCTCCCCCGTCGCCTCCGGCCGGCCGCCACTGCCGCCGCATCCCCGCCGACCCCCAACGCAGGAAGCGCAGCTCTCCGCTTCCGCCTGGCGGCTGCCGCACGCAGCGGGGCCGCCGCACTCATTTGCATATTAGCCGCCCGCCAGCCAATGGGGAGCGCGGGGAGGGACGGGCAACTCGTGGCGGGGGCGCCAGGCGGCGGGGGTAGGCGGGCAGCGGCGGGGGCGCTCGGCGAGGGGCTCCGCGCGGGCAGAGTGCCTGCGGCGGCTGGGCGGCGGGAGCCGGCGGAGGCCCAAGTCCCGTTGGGACCCAAGTCCCGTTGGCGCCGCCCGCGCCTGGCACAAGCGCCTTTCTTCGCACGTTCTTTAGGAGAGGCCCTGTGCAGGCGGGTTACGCAATGGCGTGGCCGCGGGTGCCTTCCGTAAGCGACCACGTCGCAGTGCTGCTGCTCCTTCCCTCCCGGCCGCACTCCGCAGGGGTTCCGCGCTCGCCCAGCGCCGAGGGCAGCCGGGCACCTCGCGGGATTCCGCGCCCGAAGCCGCCTGCGGGACTGGGGCAATTAACTGCGGAATTAATAAAGCTGCACGAGGCCGGAGGGCGCGAAGAGTCCCCATCAGTCCGGTAACAGATAACGCCCCTTCCTGTTGGGAGCTGTTCGCCGGGGTGCAACAGCTGAAGGATCTTCGTAATTGCGGGGGGACCTTTGCCTGGAACACGGGGGCCTCTCAGGAAGTCAACTTTCTTTTCTTCCATTCGAGGAAAACACTCTTCAGCAGCTGAAAATTATGTTCTGTGCTCAAAACGAAGCACAAGTTGCCATAAAGTATGGGGGGAGGTGGGGCACATGGCACCAAACCAAAAAACCCAAGACCAACCCACCACATAAGCGTTCAAATTTAGGGGAACAATCACTCTGGATTTTTTTTTGTCTTTATTTTTCAGACTCTTTCACGAAGAAGTCAAACCTAGGAAAAAAAAAAAGACCCTTCTTTTTCTGTTCAGTCAGCGGGGCAGAGGATTGTTCGGGCTATGTGTGGCACAGGTTTCTGTAATCTGTCAGTGGAACGGGGAGCAGGTCTTTCTCTGTGCCGGGGGGAATCTGTGACAGAGTCTATTCTTTTTAATTTTTATGATAGAAACCAAGCTTTGAGTCAGCCGCAGAGAAGTAATGAATTGCGCTGGGCATCAGTACTTCTAACAGAGTTTCTTACTTACGTGCACTTTGGCAATATTTCATGGTAGATTTCCAGGCTTTTTGTTGCTGCTTAAGTTTAATTTTGGTGCTGCTGTTGTGATTGCTGACAGAGATTCAAGTTCTAGCAGCCAGGCCCGCTGCTCTCTGCGGCTTTCTCTTTTTAGTGGGTTGGTTTTGTTTGAGCCTGTATAGTTACTAAGCCTAACTCTGCAAGTGATTTAGCAAGCCATCAGGAACTTTCTTACTATATCAAAAGGAAGAAATAATGTCATCAGGAAGAGCTACAGATATTCTAGCCTTTTAAAAAGAAAAAATTCTGTTACCCAGAGATGCCATGGTTACTCAGTTTCGTCTGAGCCCAGACTGTTTGTCTTAGGCAACTTTCTTGAACATACTTCTAAGTTAAAACATTGTGTTATATATCATTTTGATTGCCTTTGATTTCTCAATTGTATAGTACTAGCCTATCCTCATTATGGTTTTCTTTTCCACAAATATAATCAAAGGCTCATGTATTTTGTAACAGGCTGACCTTAAGTTCTGTTGATTCTGGAGATTATTTTTTTTTCTTTTTGGTCTTCTGATGTTATGTATCTGTATATTTGATACTTTTTAATGTTCATAATGGATGAAACATGAAAGGACTATAAATAGTTTTCCCTAGGTATATAATTGTTACATGCTCAATTACCTATCTGGATATGAGTAGATAACAATGTGAAGGGAGATAGGGGAAATTCTGCAAGTGAGTCTATAACAAATGACAATCAAAGAATTATTTAGCATCTTTATAACAGAAATTGCAAGAGAGATACAATTCTTTCAAGAGCTGTTTTCAAAGCCATTGGTATAGTTCGGTTTATTAACATTTTCGGGGTTTCCCCAATGCTCAACGGGACAGGAAAATAAAATGAGTGAAAGAGGATCTGGCGTATCAGTGGTTCAACAGTGAAGTCTACGAGCGGTGCAGTCACAGAACAAACCAAGTGCACAAGGACCACATTAAGCGATGGTGCAGCGGGCACAGTCTCAGCACAGGCTAGCTCTGTGCACGAGGGGCAGAGCAGGGTAACTGAGAGAACCATGTCGCTGTGGCTAAATACATCATTCTGCAGATGCAAGAAAAACCCCAAAACAAAAACCAAACCCACCCCAGAACACCACAGCAAAACCCAAAACCAAACGGAAAACCTGCGCTCACCCCAGTGGTTCTCACATAGGAGTTTCAGGCTTCTCAGGGAAAGGCTACTGTAGCTAAAAAGGTGCCTCTTGCTGCTCCTGCAACAGCCCGTTCGGGTTCACCGGAGCAACGCGCCGGCAGAAAGCCCGTGTTTTGCACATGTGCACCACACTTGCTCATTATTTCTGAAAGTCCATACTTTTGCCATGCTGCTCTTTATAGGCCCCGGGCCCCGCCGAGCCTCCTGCATAGTCTCCTAGCAACTAGGCAGAACTATAACTCCGAGCTTGGCACCAGCGAAATGGTTTCTTCTGCCGCCGCTTCCCCCAGGCAAGTACTCCGCAGTCCCCGGTAAAAGGCACTGGCCAGAGCGATGGGGAGCGCTGGTCAGCTGGCTGACAGGCCGGCCTTAGGAATTCTCTGTACTGCTAAAGCAAAGCCCGGGGTTCCCGCTCGCCACGCTGGGGCACATGCCCTGTGTTTATAGCCCTGCGCTAGGGTCAGGGAGAGGGGGTTTTGTAAAACTAGTCCTAAAATCCTGAGGCCTCAGCACGCAACAGCGAAGTTAACAGCAGACCACATTTTTTCACTGCGGATAATAAAGCAACAGAGGAGAAGAAATACGGGATGTACAATTTTACTGAGCAACGGGCCTCACTTTCCCTGTCCAGGAGAGCATCTGCAGAATCCTAATGAACAGCATCTATTTAATGCCTAGTTAATAGTCTCATACTATGTACTTTTAATTGTTTAATCCTGTTCTTCTATTATCGTATGGTTGGAAGCACTATCACAACAACACCACACAACCGCATCATCACCACAACAAACTGAAAGAAGATCAGGACATTACAAAGCAAATAATTAAAAAGGTGGAAAATTTCGTATACATTCTGTACAGTGGACTGCTTTCAGTTCTTCAACTGACCGAATAATCTGGCAAGCTATAATTTCTTCCCCAGACCCTTTCCCCTCTCAATACACAGGATTGCTGAGGAACTGTAACATCATTGTTTTTAATAGGGGGGGAAAAATAGTTGAGGCTTAATGGTAGCATTTAAATGGCATAACAGAGCCTTTTGAATTCACACCTCGTTAAGGTGAACAGAAAGGAAGGGGTGCCCATCTTTGTTGTTACTTTTGCCTTGCAGCATTTTCAGCCAAGCACTGTAGCAGCTGTATTTTTGTAGCTTTTTTTTTTTTTTTTTTGGGTAGGGGAGAGCTGTTGGTTTGGGTTTTGTTTGGGTTTTTTGTTGTTTTTTTAGTTTAGAAATCGCAGGACATTGTGAACTGGAGTCAGGGCAGGCCCTTAGAGAACAAGTATTTTGGTTTCCTATGTTTTGCAAACCAATGTAGAAGATCCAAGCCTCCTTCCTGCTCCAGTTAGAAGGTCTGTTTCCATTGACCTTCACGTACCCCACTGTTCCTGAGATGGGTCTTATAGCACCCAAATTGACTTGACAAGAGTTCTTGCTCTGGATGCTTACCTGAGCTGACCAAGCCTGTGTGTGAATGTACACCTGAGGAGGTGCATGCAGCCCATAGTCCTGTAACAGGCTCCAACTATGTTGCGGTTACATAGGTGATCAGATTTGGTCCTAGGAAAGGTTTGGCAGTAGAATTTATGGGAATGTCTTCCAAGGCTTTTATGACTAATCAGCTTGAGAACGTTTCATTATGGTCAGAGGAAGAACTTCTCTGTCCCTCCCAAGCTCCTGTGAAAAGGTGCTAACCCTCATCAGCCTGGACCTGGACAAACCACTCATGAATGTGATGTTAGTGTTCTCACAGCAAGAGTCAGGAGAAATTAGGGAAGCCATCAGAAGTTACTTTCATGTGAACATCTCACTTTTACACTGGGATCTCTTGGAGAAAAAAGAATAGGGAGGAGGGCTTTTTTCTGCTGATGGGTGCTGATGTGACAGTCTGGCAGACACCTGTCACATGCTGCAGTCTCTGTAGGCACACCAGCACGATGGCTCGTGTCAAAGAAAGCCATCCTTTCAGCGTCTAGTCTTGGGACATTCAGCATGTCTGCATGAAAAAGAAATGTGTGTGTGTCCCCTTTCCAGGATCCACCCGTGAGGGCCAATGTTTTTGTCCAGAGTGAATCGTTTTGCCACCTGGTGGCTTTTTCATCCAGGCTTCTACAGGTCTGTGTCATTATGGTGTCACCAAGACAGCTGAAGATCTTACTGCAGCAAAGATTTTTGACATGACTGGTGCTCTTCTTCCCACTGCTAACGCACTTAAAATAATGGCTGATGTTTGAGAGAATGGGCGTTACACACTGCTCTGCAGCCAGTGTCATTTTTAGAAGGGCCTCTTGCCCTCTTCATGCTAGTGTTGCTGCAACCAGAAGAACATTGTCAGCTGGAGCAGAGTGGCACAGTGTGAACTCAGTAGGCTAAAGACAGTCTTCCTTACCAGATCACTTCTGGGTAGAAGTGTGGCCAGAGTAATTTCTAGTCACACCTTCTGTAGTATCCTGCACAATGTCCCCAAAGAAAAGGACCTTCAAGGTTCTCCACCAGTTTTCAAGGCACAGTAGACCTGAGACACGCTGGAAAGTGTGCTCATCATCAGTGGGGTAGGGCCCAGTAAGTGGGGACAGAACTGGAGGAAAGCACTTTCTGCACTCATCCTTTCATTGCTTGTCATGTGCAAAAGAAAATGTCATGCTATGGGAATAAAGTGGGACATGGCACACTCCTCCAACATCCATGTGTATGTTTGCCATTGCTTTTTGGCAGTCTGGAATCTGGCCTTCCTGACTTCTCTCCTGAACGTCAACATACCTGGGAATACCTGTGAAGACTGCCTAATCAATTTATTGAACAATTTAAAGAATAATAAAAGTATTATGAATAATGTATTATTTAACCATTTTTATGAGCATTACAGGCACTCAAAGTGCTTGTAACTGCCATTTTTAGAGATGCAGGTTTGCTGTGCCAGCAAGTGCTGGTGGGTGAGAAGGACTTCGGAAGGGTACTGTTTCCCTTTGGCCACACACCTGTGTGCTGCATGAGAACAGAGTGGATGGGGAGTAGTGCCTGCTCCCAGTCCCTGGAATCTTGTGCTCTATGGAAACTGCAGTGCCTGCGCGTGAAGGCAGCATGCAGGAGAGGGCACCAGTAAAATATTAGAGGAGGTTATGCTTCAGGGGTGGAATCCCTTGCTTTGAAAACCAGCTGCTTAGCTTCTGTCTCTTGTTCTGCCTTGCTGCGTGCTTTTCCAGTCTTGGTCAGAGAGCTGTATCTCAGCTCCTCTAATGAGAGGTCACTTTACCTTCCTCCCTATCCATAGCATGGAATGGGTTTCTTTGGTTGGTTGGTTGGTTGGTTGCTTTTTTGGTTTGGGATTTTTTGGGGTTTTCTTGCGGCTTGGTATGGTTGGGTGGGGTTTCTTTGTGGGGGGAGGGTAGTCGTTGCTCTTCCTCACTTCACTAGCTTAAATGTTCATCCAACTTCTGTCCAGAGTTGATAGATACTTCATGTGTCTATGAGCCCTTTTACTGTGCTCTGTTGATCCTGCTTTGCTTATTGATCCAGTCTAAAAAGGGGAAAGTTCCTCCAGGAAAAACGAAGAGCATATAATTTGTCCTCTGGTGAAAGAAACCATTGTTCCTTCATGTTCTATGACATGGGAAGACCACGGGCCTCGTCCTTTATCCCTGCATTTTAGCTCATGCATCATCTGCTAACAACCAGGTTCCCACCTTGTGGGTGCATTATGGGAGGGATTTGAGATTAGCTGCTTAACTGACTGGAAAGAGAAGTCAGGGAAAATGGACTGAGGGATCATTCCAGAACGTTAGTGAGGAGAGATCACTCCTAAGAAGACAAGTACCTTCCCATGTGTAAATAACTCCACCTGTCACTGTGCATAAGCTGTTGGGTGAGGAGCATACCATGGTAGAAGGAGGGCTGGTGAGCTACGGGAAGTTTGTTCTGGCCAAGAAGCCTATCGAGTGTTGGTATTTTAAAGTTTAAATGCTAAAGACAAATACAAGCATCCTGAGTAGGGGAGGGAGAGAATTTAAGCAGCCATTGAAAGAAGACTAAGGTTTGCAGAGGCTGTCAACTTTATTCTCTCCTCTCCCAGGATGTGAGGTTGTGAATGGACAACCTCAAGGAGGCCAAATTCCACAACCTTGGGTGCAGATACTTACTACATGCAAACAGCGGCAGTTTACAGTCTGAACTAGGAGATGGTGTTTCACGAGTGTGAATGTTGCAGGGAGCTGTCTGGAGAAACAAGAAGCCTTAGTGGATAAACCAATAGTTTCAGTTTTATTTTGGAAAAGAAAATCTTTAGGTCAAAAGTAGGTTTCTGAGGCAGTCCTAAGGACTCAAGCTCACCACAGTCATGGCTGTACAGATGCACAGCAAGGTGTGTTGTGGCTATGTTTTGCTGCAATTGCAGTTCTTCCCTGCATTTATAGCGGGGCACGCCCTGAAATCACAGCAGGCTTTCTCAACTCCATCTCTGACTGTGCCTTACCATCAGCGTTAATGTTCCAAGCACCTACCAAAAACTAGACTGGAAACCGTGATCGCGTCAGGGGGTAACCAAACCCTTTGGTGAGCCTGGTGTTGCCAAGAGATGGTCGACATCAGCAGCATGTCCAAGGTAGACACAAGCATGTAAAAACAGAATGAGCTTGGTGACAGGAGAGCTACGTACGTGTAAACCACAAGTGACCACAGGTATTTTCTGTTGCATAGAAGTAAGCTACAAGAAAGAAGAGGAGTGGAGCAGAGGAGGCCCAGGGAACAGCTGAGCAAGCAATCCTGGCTCTCAAGGACAGGTAAGTTGAGAGTGAAAAAAAAAACTTTTGTAAGTATTTAAGCTAAAATCTAAGTCCTGCTTCATACTTTAAACATACAGTGAATTTTCTGAAAGGCTGCGTTTTGAATTCAGAGGAAGACTTCCTGGCACGTTAAGAGTTTTTACTAGACACAGGAAATTTGAGTTCCAAAGGCGACATTTTCAGAAAGCTTTGAACATATGGAAAACAAGGTTATAATGGAACTTCTCTGTAGCTTAATCAAACCCTGTAGTTCTTTCAATACTCTGAATGCAGAGACACATGCACTCAAGTTAATAAGGTAGGACTATGAATCTTTCTGTTAACCGGCCAAACTGATTAATGAAGTAATATATTTTGTGGTAGAACGTGCATTAACACAAGCAACTGACAGGGCAGGACAGCACTCAGGTCTTGAGAAGAGGAAGCAGAGAAAATCAGAGGAAGATGTGACTTCAGAAGGAGGTCAGTCTAGGCCAAGAGCAGCCCTGCCTGACAAGGATGAGCACAGGCAAGCTTTGTCACAAGAGCAGTACTGATTGCTAAGGCAAAGCCAAAGCAAAGCAAGCTCTTCCTCCTTCTTTATCCTCCCATCTCCCCCCTGCCCTTCCCCCCACTCCCCCACTTCTATCATTAGCCCTCCCTATCTTCCTTCTGCTTCTTACTGAGCCAAAGAAAGGAAAGTATGCTGGAAGGAGGAGGAGCTGAAACAGCAGGAAGGTGTGTAAAGGGCATGGGGAAAGCTGTATCAAACTTTACAGTGTGTGAAAGAATGTAATTCATGACCCTCTCCAAAGACGGTGGCAAAATTACCTTCCAGCCTGTAAGTAGAAATACTACACTTTTTTTTTCAGAAATTAATGCATTTTACATAAATTCAGATATTCATGTTCTCTCCATTGAGGTGGAAATAAAAGTTGGTAGAATAGAGGAAAAAACAGAATCAAGCAGTGTTTTCCCACTACAAAGTTAGGTGGTGTTTTCTTCTGCATCAGTGAAAGGGGTTTCTTTTCCTCCTTAATTGATTTTCCTTCCCTCCCCAAATCAGATTCTCTCACATTTTCTGTGAAGTTTTGATATGTTCCTAGAAAAGCATGGTCGTCTTTGTTTCTTCTGGGTGTTGTGCCTACAACTCTCATGGCCTCAATTCAGGAGCAGAATTTGCTCAAAAGGCTTTTTTCATCACTACGCTGTCTGTTTTAAAGGCGACTATTGTGGTGAAATGGACAACATGGGAGTTCAGGCTCCACCTGCACTGTCAAAGCTGCAGTGCATCCTAACAACTTTTCCTGAAGGCAGAAGCCAAGTCGCACCAGCAGGACCCAGCAGCATCCCTAAGCCAGCGTTGCCCACTCAGAGAGGGCTGTCCTGCCTAAACTGCAGACAGACTAGGGTGGTCCCATGCCCACCCCCAGCAGCTGCCCCACTGCCTGCGGCAGGTTGCTGCTCCCATGGCATGGATCAGAAGGGCTGCCAACCTCTTTCAGCCCAGGAGTGTGTGCTAGGGAGCCAGCAAATGCGGTGGGGAAAGACCCACAGCAGCCGATGTGGGGCCATGCTGCCATGCTGTCTCCTCTCATCCCACACCTGTCACCCCACAGCAGGCAGGCAGAGGTGCAACAGCTGGCGGGGAGGTGACTACAGAGCAGCATGGCAGGGCCAAGGCATGGCACCTATGGGCTCCTTTCCTTCCCCTGCTGGGAGTGCTCACTCCGCATGGGTTTTTTTCTTTCTCTCTCCTTTTTTTTTTTTCTTTCTGTTTGTTTTAATTTTATTGTATTTCCTATGCTGTGGGAGGGAGACGCAGCCAAAAATAATGTTGCCAAGCCAAGGGGATTGGCACATGCTGCCTGGAGTCTGCAGCAACAGTGGAGGCTTTAAATAGACTGAGCCCTGGCTGCAAGCTGCTCCTGGAGGGCTGGCAGCCTTGCCCCAGTGAGGGGGGACACTGACTGGGAATGCAGGATGAGCTGCACCTCGCTGCTCCCGTGCTCACGCCTGTGGGGTGTCTCACCCTCATCTGCGGGCAGCTCCCCAGCAAGCTTCCTCGCTTGCCCCTGGGACAGGCTGCGATGGCTGGCAATGAGACCCATCCCCTGGAAATAACTCTGCAGTTAGCAGAAATCTGTCATCCATAAAGCTGTGGTGGCCTGGTGGCAGCACACGCATGTGTAGAGGGAAGCCTCCGCTCCAGGCGTTACATGTGCGGAATGCCAAGTGTGGCGGGAGTTAGCCCAAGGAGGCAGATTGGAGGTGGCTCCACAGCCCTGCTGCCATGAAAACTGCACGCTGTGGCTGTGCCATCAGGCGCTGACCACCAGCGAATTTTCCAAGATAAAGCAGATACATATTTTCTCTCTCCTCGGCCTTTCCCAAACCCACAAATAATCCTCGTAGAGGACTCCCACCACCCCCAAGTAAACAAGAAGCCTGGCAAGCCACGTCAATCCTTCCTCATGTGACAGTGGTATGGAGCAGGGCGAGGGAGCAGGAACCACCAGCCCCCATTTTGTAGCAGGGCATGACAAAGCTGTCTTCTGCAACTGAGATACAGGAGGGTCCCAAAACCAGCTCCACTGTAGTGTGCAGAGCTGTGCAGTGGAGAGTACCTCCCTCTGCCTTGTGCTTGGTGTGCAAAGCAAGCACTAACTCCTGCGCAACTTCAGTGTCTATTTCTTCCTTCTGATTAACTCCTTCTGGCTCCTTCTGCCCCTCAGCCCTTATTCTGTCAGCCACTTCTATTCCTTCCTTGCAGCAGCTGCCGATTATGCCTCTCTCCTAGGGGGCGAGGGCCTCTCCCTCCCCTCCAGCGCAGCGGAGGGACAGAGGCAGGCCGTGGGGCAGGGGGGAGGCACTGCTGGGGGGCGCTCGGGGCAGCACCTCTCCACGGTGTTTCGCGGCCTCACTTGGCACCCTCGCTGCCGAGCAGCCCGGTTTGTCTGTCCTTGCACTTCCAAAGGCTGCCTGCGCACTGGAAGTCACTTCCCCCACTTGCTAGCTTCGTTTCCGAACTCCCGATCTGCTTCCTCCCCACAACCCCAATCTCCCAAACAGACGACCTCCAAAAACGCAACCGTTTCACCCACGGCATGCACATTTCCTTAACCCTGTTGTTGTTGTTGTTCTGGGCTCAGTACAGCTGCATTGCTCGGTTCTAAGGAAAAAGCAACACTTTCACTTTATACCAATGTAGCACGAAGAAAGAAGCAGTTAACATGAATCTATACTTAGGATACAGGAGACATATGTTGGCCATTTCCTCTCTGACACCCGTGTGTTGCTTCTACAGCGAACCGCAAGCCCGGACTACGAGAGTCCTGAAGGATACTCTTTCGAGGACACAGAACAGGTAGCGGTGCTGCTACCTCTCCTTTAAAAAGCCGAATGCTTGCTTTTTATCTCCCTCGCCGATGAACACGCAAAGAAAGGAGCAAACAAGTAAAAGTCCAGCCTCTCAGACTTCACCAGTTGCAAAAGAGCCCAAACCAAAATCAGCAAAACACACAAACAACAAACACAAAAACCCCCAAACCCCAAAACAAATCCCCTCTCCCCTAGCAGCTTCAGCCGCGTGAGGAAAGTTTCCACGCGCGACAGCAGCTGCAAAGTTGGCTGATCGATCGACTGCTATTTTTCCCTAAAGTCCACGTATTTAAGCCTGAAAAGATGAATGCGGCGAACCTTCTGCTGTCGCCGCCCTGCCCCGGAAAGCAGCCCACCCAAACAAACAGCAACCGGGCTCGGTCCGTCGCCACGAAACCCGAGCCAAAGCCGGAGCATCGGCGGCAGCGGAGCGGTCCTTCCTTTTTGTCTGCGAACGCTGCCTTCTTCCTCCCTCTCCTTGCAAACTTTTGGGCGCTCGCTCTGAGCTGTATTTATAGATCTGGAGCCCACGTCTGTATTTTTCCTTGTGCCTCCTTTGGCTTTGGGCTTAAGTCACTGGCAGGGAAAATAAAAAGGAGGCAGGCGGACGGGCGGGCAGACAGACAGACAGAAGGGGAAAAGAGCTGGAAGTCCCGCAGACGGGGTCCGCAGGGAGGCTGGGGCAGGCGGCCGGAGGTGCGGGACTCTCCCTCCCGCTCCCGGCAACCGAGAGAGAGGTAACGGGGAAAGGTCCGGCCCCGGCTCGCTGCGTGAGGAGAGGAAAGCCTCTTGCCTCCGCGGAAGGGGGAGGTCGGGACGGCCGCCTCATCCCGCTGGAGGGGCTCGGAGGGGCCGAGGCGGGGTGAGCTTGTGTTTGTGTCTGGGGCGGGGGAGCAACAACGCGGTGTTTGCAAGAACCTGTGCTCTGGGACCAGGTGAAAATGAAGTGCGTGCGAGGGAGACGGGCTGCGGCCCGCCCCCGCCGGGGAGGCTGGGAAGCCGGAGCGGCGACTCGCCTGGATGCGGTTGGCTGCTGCCCGGGGCCGAGCCCGCGCCGGGGGTCGGCGCCGGTGCCGGTGCCCAGCCGAGGAGGGCCCGGGGAGGGGAGGATGGGGGGCGCCGGAGCCGAGCGGGGATGCCCGAGGGCTGCAATGGGAGCTGCGGCGCCCGGGGCCGCCGGGGGAGCCCGGCAGCGAGCCCCGCGGCAGCGCGGCTCTCCGCGGCTGTGCGGGGCTGCCGGGGAACAGCACCGCTCAGCTGGGCTGCCGTGGGGCATTTTTCCTACGACGGCTCCATTGTGCTTTAAACAACCGAACTCCCCCCAAAAAAACCGCGCCGCTCACGGAAATAGGGACGTAACAGCTATCGGGTAGCGCGTTTATTAGAGACGGGGAAAGCTTTCCCTCCCTGCAGAAGAAAAGTGATTGGGGGGATTGAAAACGTGGGTGTTGGGGGTTTTGCGTTTTTGCTTTTATTCTCCCCTGCAAAGTAAGGGCGCTCTCTTTTCCCGCAGCGTGGATGGTGAAAGTCTCTAACATGGCACCAAGTATCTCAAAAACGCGGATGGTGTAATTACCATGTTGTTAAGCATTTCCTTCTTCACGTCCGCAGCATTTAGCCTCTAATCTCCGAAATGGATGTCAAAGTAGTTTCCTGACAGCTTTAGAGAGCCTGTCCTGCAGGTAAGTAAAAGAAAACAAACACGAAGCTGCGGAAGGAGCTTGCTTTTGTGCAGAAAAAAAGGAGACTTTCAGGTTTGGCTTCAGTGGCGGAACGGCTGGAGTAGCAGGGTTACACTTGCCTGTGCAGTTTGGCGTTATTATGACCTTGTCCAAACACATTCTGATGTGCCACGAGGAAGGTATAAAATTAGATTAAAGCTCCCAACAACCCATCAAATCCCGATCGGAGCCCCACCTCTGGACTCGGGCTTGTTTAAATCACTGACACTTTAGAACAAAACCCTTTCACCCTTCAACTCTCCAGGCAGATTTTTCTGCTTGATTCCATTAATAATTTAATTTCTATTTCCTACTGGCCCTTACAAGTGGGCAAATCAACCCCCTTCCAACACGGGTGGGGGTTGTTATTTTTAGCTCGTTCTCTGGAACAAAATGTTCCAGCACTCCCTGCTTTGAATCTCATTGCGGTTTGACTACTCTTTGATATTTAAGACCGTCGGTTTTCCTTGTCAGACTACCTGTTATAGGAAATGGCTCCCTTAGCTTGGCAAATCACTCTCAACAAAGTAGACAGGAGCATTTGCCTAAGAGAAGAAATGTTTCTTAAATGTCGCAGGGAAATACCCGAAATATTAAACTGGTAAATCTACCGGAGGTGCTACCCTTATGATGACCCTAATGGCGTGCGCAGCCGTCAAAGTAAGTAAGAACTTTCAAAAAATACTGCCACGCCTTCCTGTCCCCACGATAAACGCGTTTTGTCGGCACTTGCTGGACAGTGCCGGGGAACCGCGCCTTATAAAAACCGCTAAAAATGCAGGTCCAATCCAAATACCATTTAAACAGCCCTGCTGCCCCCTCCCAGCTGCAGTTCTGCGGCTACTGTTTCGGTAACGGAGTACTTTAAAGCGCATTTAAATACATTCCCCTCCCCGCCTCGCGTTGCCCGAGAGCTTCCAGCTGACACCACGACTGCGTCCATTAAAAAAACCTCAAAAACCCACCCCTTGTCGCTGTGTGTTTAGCCGCAAGCTGCCCAACATAAATACAAAACAGCGCTATGAAGAGGCAGCAACAAAAGTAGGTAGGAAGGGAAAGGGAGAAATCCACGTTCTGTCAAGTGATGCCTCCTAAAGAGTGAATTGCAGTAATTCAGACTTTAAAAGCAAGCGCCCTTGAGATTATAATGCCGTACGCATCTATGTGTACGCGCAGGTACATCCTGAGGTGTAGAAATTATAAAGGGACTTTTAAACTTCACGGCTGTAGATGTGGAAGGTTCTCGTACCGCCTGTGCCTCGACACCCGCACAGACTAGCAAAAGCACCGGATTGCATTAAGTGCCCGGTTGCTGCCGTTCTCTTCACAGGGTTTTCTGCTACCGCCAAGAGCATCCTCATGTAGGATGTCCTCCGTGGCCGGGAGCCAGCGAAGTCAAAGGAATAAAATACGTGCAAGCTCGTCTTCTTTGCGCAGAGAGGTTGAAATGCGTGTAAGGGGAGTCTAGAAAAGATAAAAACCCGAGTTTTGCAGTCCCAAATCATTTCCATTCTCAGCAACAGAGCATGATCATTACGCACGGGAGAAAGGGGCGAAACACTGCTCGTATAGGGATTGTTGTTATGACAAGGATCAATAACTGCTTTGTTATAAAAATAGAGTTTGTTATGAAGAAACCGAGTGAGCAGCCATCCGGATAAACATTCCCTGAGTCTAACAAGCCTACTGTCTTCGTGATGTTTTGCGCGCTGCCAACCCCCCCACCCTGTCCTTTTCAATCGTTACGGTCTTTTTTATTTTCCTTATAATTATGAGCATTGTTTCCCACTTACCCCCATTTCAGCACTAACCCTCCGACATTGCGAGAAAAATAAAATAAAGGCTTTTTTTTCTTTCTTTCTTCCTTCCCCCCCCGCCCCTCTCCCCCGGTATGTCCGCACCGGTAAATTCAATACTTATTTTTACCGTGCGGTAACCTTTTCGTATGAACGTACCGAGCCCACGCAGACACCGGAGTCTCCGATTCCTCTGTATTTGTAGCGCATCTTAGTTGCCTTCCCCCCCACCTCCGCCCTTCCTCCCCCCTTCCCGTTCTATAAGAACAGTGATCAACTCTCTTTGGCAGGTAGGGAAGACCTCCAAACCCGGAGTGCAATACTGACACCGTTCCTCAAGTTTAGGCGCTTTCCTTTTTGCACCGCCGTTTTGTCTCTGTGTTACGACCCTCGGGCGGACCGGTGTCTTTAATACAAGCGGGTGACGAGAGGCACACGGGCGGCGAAGCTCCGCGGACACCGGGAGCGCAGGGGCAGCGGGTGTCCCGCAGCATCGCTACCGCGATCGCTCCTCGCCGCCGGCCCCGGCCCGGCAGCAGCACCGGCACGAAGTGTTTTTGGCTGCAGCCAAAAGCAGCGCGATCTCACGGAGATAAAAACCAAACCCCACGCAGGCAGCGAGCAGCAAGCGCACCCCGCGCACATGCCTTCCCAGCCTTACGCGGTTAATAAAGGCTCCGTAGAGACACTCCCCAGCAAGTACGGAGCCCCCAAATACAGGGCCAGACATAGTTTGGAGGGTGATGGGGAGCGGTGGTGAGGGGGGGGTATGTGTCTTTTGTTCACCACGGGTGCCCTCGGGAAGCTTAATTTCAACTCTGAGTCTTATTTGTTGCCGGATTACCAGGGTGAAAGCGGACGGGTTTTGCCAAGGCGACGGCCCCCCTCCCTCCCCAGCAACTCCTCGCCCCCGCACGCCCCCGCGTACATCTCCCCGCGCACGCACGGCCCCCGCCCGAGAGCACGGGGAAAGTTTGCCGAGACCTCAACCGACGACCCCCGCAGAGGCCAGCGGGACTTCTGCGGTCACTGCGGCCGACCTGCCCCCCGCCTCTGCACCTGCCCGGCCGTGCCCCGCGCCTCCCGCCTCCCGCCCGTCCCCAGGCATCCCAGGGAGAGCGGACGGGCGCCCGGCGCCGGCGGCTCTGGCAGGGCAGCGGCACGGCCTTTCCTGTCCTTCACCGACCGTTCCGTGGGTTTTGCTCATTTATTCTTAAACGCAGGGAGACTTAAAAGCCCCGCTGACGGGGCCGGTGGAAGAGCGACAGCGGCTTTCCAGCGAGGCCGGCACCAGGCAGGCGGCGGTACCTTCGCCGGGCTGGGGGCGCCGGCTGCCCCGGGGGGCTCCGCGCATCACCTCTCCTTCCCCCTACCCCGAAACCCAGCTGCCGCCTTCCGCCGCACTGCGCACCGCTGCGACCGTCGGCCCGGCGCCGGACAGGATCATTTTTAGGACTCCCGAGGCTTTCGCACCCTTCGCAGTAAAACCCATCTAATTTGGTCAGAGCCTCTCCCTGAGACCGGGGAGGGGGGCAAGGGGGAGGCGAGGGGCGCCGCGGCCGCCCTGGTAGCAGGGCACCGCTTCCCCGGGACCACCCCGGCCGCCTCACGCCGCTGCAACGCCCGGCGCGCGCGGCGCTGGGGCGGCGAAGCCCCGGGCGCGGCACATGCGCGGCCGCGCAGGGCTGCGCGGGCCTCGCGCGCCCCCTAGCGCTGCCCGCGCGCTTCCGCGGGCCCGGCAGCACCCCCTGGCGGTGTGGGGGCTCGGCTCCTGGCTGGCGGGGTGGTCGACTCGCCAGCCGTGGGCTGCATGCCGGCGGCGGGGCTCGGCTCCTGGCTGCGGGGTGGGGGCCCCCTGGCCCTCCTCTCTTGCAGCTCTGGGTCCAGCCTCCTGGGTGTGGGGACCAGGTTCCTCCCCCACCGCCCCGCTCCCCCGGCAACAGCACCTCCCCAGGGGAGCGTGGGGGTGTCTCTGGGGCGGGGTGCTGATTGCACACTGCGGGGGCATGCGTCGGTTCTGCCCCCTCAGCCCCACGTAGCCCTCCCGTGCCCACCCTGGCTCTCCTCGGGGTGCAGGAGGTCTTCTTCTTCACTGGGGAGGCGCCGCCGGCCCGTGCCACCTGTGAGTCAATGGTGACCAGCTGGTCCCGCTGCTGGCATCTCCCTGTGCTGCCCTTCAGACACTGGCTGCCCTGACCCTGGCCCGAAACCTGTCCGCTGCCCAAGCACTTCCACAGGACACATCCACCTTCTCATGGAAGTGCATAAGGGCATTGCAAACATGGCTTCCCTCACTGCACAGGCCCCTTCCAGGTTAAGGGACCATTAGCCTCACATTATGGAAGGGAAGCAAAGGTAAAAAGCACAGACTGGCTTTATGTGCCCTGCTTGAAATAATTAAAGTCTTGTTCCACTTCAGGTCTCCTAAGTACTGCACGATAATAGTTATGGACACAAGTCTGTATGAAGGCTCCAGAATTCACCTTCGTTCTTAATTTTCTGAGGTGTGTGGTGAGTGCTTAAAACTGTTTACTGGTATCACTGCATGCTGCTTCTTCATTAAGCAAACTGAAAAATAACATTATATGGAATCATCCTGGCAGGTTTGCTTGATGCAGCTTGATGCCTGCAGAGATGCTTATGCACAGCTTTTCCACAGAGCTGTCAGCTTCTTGCAGTCTAAGCTTTGCGCCATGTGGTCCCGAACGTCATCTCATCATGAAGAGATATCATTGTTTGCTGAGGGTTTTTCACGCCCCCTCCCACCCTGACTTCTTAACCAGCTCAAATCTAACATCAGCTGTCTGTCTGTAAGTCGCTGCTGTTACTCTTCACCTCAGCCATGCAGCCAAATCTTCAAAGGAAGCCAGGTTTCCAGCATCATCCCATTTTATGGAATAGAGGAGCGAACACCAGGGTGCCATTTCCTCCATGAGAGGCTGAGTGTGCAGCTCCCAATCTTTGCTTTGCTTTCAGCAGATGAGGTTGGCGGAGCTGTGTAACCCACCAAAATGGAGAGCCTCAGCTCCCACCATAGTCATGAAACAAAACACAGTGCTCTGCTTACTGCACAATAATAGGAAATTAGTCTTTGTTTGACATATAAATGAGCAAAACAAAGAGACATCTTCAAGAATAAGATAAAATGAGACCTAGTGAGGAAGGAAGAAGCACCTAGACTTACTCTGCCTTGAAAGGAAGCCTGAGGAGAGCCGTGATACTGTTCAAGCACAGCTTTAATGATGATCATCATGAGAGGGAGATGACATTTTTTTTCCTTGCCATTTGAATACATCCATCCATAACATTTACAGAGTAGCGGCTTGGGAATTTGTCCTGCACCTCTGGGAACTGAAGCTCGTATGGCATGTTTAGAAAGGACAGGTGGGGCAATGGTGGCTCTTAGGATGCTGCTGTTAGAGAATCCAGATTAGATTTTGGTGTAATTTCTCAGAGCTGGATGCCACCCCATGTTACAGTAGTCCTACAGCAGTGCTATGTACGTACAGCTGCATTACACCTTACATTATTTTTATGTTAATTCCCTTTTCTTAGTGATCCACACATGAGTAATGAATCATGCCTTTAGTACACAGATGACTTTTGAATAACTAATGGGCAATAACAAGTGTGAATGAAGATCTCTGCTGGAGACCCCAGCAAGCCCAGTCACCTGAGGGCAGATCCCTCAGACCAGGGCGTAGTCACAGGGAGGGCATTGAGAGGAGGAAGGTTTTGAAAGGGTTACTCAAGTCTTAGTCCTGTGCACAAGGCTCCACCCAGTCTGGAAATGGGGGATGGGGGGTAGGGGGGAATGATGTTCAGTGCATATTTCTGGGCTTAAGTCACAGTATCTTAACATTACCCCTGGGATGAAATATACCCTCTTTTATGAGTTCAGGAGTGGTAAAGTAAGAACTTTGGTGAAGTATGCAGAGGTCATCCTAATTCATGAAAATGAAATGGGTTCCCTCCAAGAATGATTTGCCGTGTTTTGTTACCATATTTTTGAACTGCCATTATTTTTTATGCTTAATCTTTTATTGGGCTTTTTTGATTTTGTTAAACTGGGAGTTCATTTGTAGGGAATGTTCTCCTGCTCCCTTCCCCCATCAAGGCTTTAATCTGCAAAGTCAAGTTTAATTTTTGTATTTTGCTTTTGTGGTTCACCTCTCAGAGAGCTTTTAGGTTCTGGAGGAAGAGAACCTGTCCTGCAGTGGCAACCTAGGGACCAAAGGAAAGGAAAACAGCCATATAACTTGCTTTTATGTTCAGGGGACTCCTTGTGAAGTCTATTTAGAGAAAAATCACACATCGGCCTTGAAGAGCATACTGACACTATATCCTCACCTGGTTCGGGGGTGGTGTATCTCTTTCATTTCTTTAGATCCTCTCCACATCCACACCCAAGGACACTGACTTGCAAGTAAAAAGATGTGGCTGTGTAGTCTTCAAGACTGCTTATCTCTGAACACTGAATCAGGTTCACTACCTCGCTCCGTACCCACAGCGGAACAGACTGTGAGGCAACCTACATTCTTTCTCAAGCAGTCTGATCCACTGCTGCCAATCAAATAGGTGAATCCCTCATGCCTGAAAGGGAGAGATGCATGGCTCATGGTGGACTCGGGGTGATGAGCTCCACCATGACTTCCTAAAAATTATACTGGCTGTGTAACTGTAACATTTAAGAGCAAGGAGCCGCAGCAAATTCTATGGATGGCAAACTGAATCTGTGCTTGCCAGAGGTTTCCTAATTGACCCCTAGAACAATGAAGGTACCTTTGCTATTAAAAAAAAAATAAAATCCCTTTATCATTCCTGAAAAGGGAGCCAGAATTAGGAGGTAACTGGTCCTTTATTTCTGAGGCAAGCTCTGCTGAACAGCTGATACTGAGCAGGAGGGGATCATTCAAACATCTGTCTTTGTAGCAGAGTTGGAAGCTTCTGAGATGATTCCCCATAACTGCAGTTATAAAGAAAATTGAATAGGCTGACTTTAGGGCAAGGACAACTTTTGGGGAAAAAAAAATCTTTGACCGTACAAAATTTTTCACTCCTGTATCATCAGGCATTTCTTTGTCATTTCATCCCATCTGTTAGGTGTGTAAGTATTGAGTGCTACCCTTTTTTTTCAGTAAAAAAGTATAAAAATTGATATGTCACCCTTCTTTTCATTAAGGAAAGGATGAAAACAATGAATGTAGACTAAGGATATAGTCATGGCAGTTTGCTGTCATTTCGCACAATTCCAGAAGCATACATGAAATGGAAAGTACAGGCCAATGAAAGCAATTTTCTGAGCCCTATAAGCTGCCAAGTGGAATCACAATCTATGGTTAGCTGGGAATCTGCAAGATTTCTCACCTAATTCTACTGGACTTAAATTTTAATTTGCCATCAGAACAAAACCTACGAGAAGTAGCATCTTTTATGTGCCTCTGACTCACACACCGACCAAAGTGTAAGGAAAGAATTTTCCCTTGCATAGAGATGACGATCCTGCTTGGATGTTCTGTACCTAAGAATTCTTCATGATTTTCTAATAAGAAACAGAGAATGAGAGGAAATTATCTTCATCTGTTTCTCTCACCCATAAAGCCCAAAATAGACAAAGTGTTAGAGCAATTGCATACCCTTGCACCTTCTTTAGTTAACTCCTCTTGCATCGTGAACTAACAAGATGTTAAAGAAAAGAAATATGTGCGGAGAGGAACTTTTATATCTCAGGTGTCAGTGAAAGGCTGGCAGCAAATAGAGGGGAAAAACATAGAAAAACAGTAGAATTAGGAGTTAGAAGAATAAAGGGGAAAAAAAGAGGAAAAGGGCGCCTACTGAGACTTCTCTCTCCAGACGCTCATGATCAAAGCCCACCACTGCCATTAGGCAATCAATCTGCAGTTGCGTACATAAAACTTTGGCAGTGTATAGTCTCCACTGCTTTCAACAGAGGCTTTAGACATCTGAAACTGGGCACTCTCCCAAAATTTAGCTCCAGTTGCACTATACATTCCAGAAAAGACAGCACCAAATCAGAGGCCCTCTTTCACCCATGTTATTTTCAAGCTGCAGCGTACGAAACGTTATGCTCCAGCTCCCCCATTTAACCTCCTGGGTTGGCTGTATTTGTGTCCTCCAGCTTTGTCAAATGGCACACACTGCCAGTAGGCAATTACTGCCTAAACGATTGCTGTTTTAGGAGAGATCACTGGAAATGTGTGCCTGTCCTTCCTGACGAATTCCCTCTGGGATCACTCAATCACCTACAGACTTCTTTTTTTTGTAAATAGAAATCTACATTGGCTTAACATTTTATAACGTGTAATGCAACTTGTTTCATAAGACGAGTGACCCTGCATCTCCTAATGTGCCTTGCTTTTCAGCGTTTCTTTTGCACTGGGACATTCTCCTGCTCCTGATACACAAGCAGTCCCAGAAGCCAGCCAGAGTTTTAGCAGCTTCCTATTCTCTCTTACTCCACAGTCAGAGGGTTTTCAAGCAGCTGCACTGGATTTCCTTGCAGGGAGGTGAATTCAAAGGAATTCTGCAGTCACAATTGAAGCACAGCCTCAGTTACTAAATCCTCATCTATTTACCTCTATCTCTAGATGCTTCTGTCTTCCTCTGATTAAACACCTCTTTAGAGATAACTTAATCTCAGGGTATCTGAAGAATAACGAGGCTGCCTAACCCTTCCTAGATTTTACAATTCCTGAATACTCCATTTTGTGATACTCTATCTATCATTCTTTCTGTTATCAGAAGAAAGTGCAGTAGCGATAGATACCCAGGACATTGGCTGAGCTCTTCCACATCCACATGAATGCCCTGTGGAATGTGCAGCCTCGGGTTGAAGTTCTGCAGGAGAGATCCTTCTACAAGAATAAGTCAGAGACCAAGCACCACTTAATAGGATACACGTAGAAGTGTGGTGAGATCCAGAGCATGCCCATGAAATCATCTGTGTATTTATGATAAGAAGCTCACTCCCTCTTGGATAACCTCATGATTGCTTTTGTTAAACCCTTGCAGCTTAAAAGGCATCTTGCTTTCCAGCATCTGGGCCTGCCTTCTTCCTTTCTATTTTTTTCTCTCTTCCCTGTACGAGGGCCCCCCTCTCTTCACTCAGCTCCCACTCTCCCTCTCAAATGACATTCTCTCTGTACTTGCCTGCACAGCAGCACAAGGCCCAGGCTGTGCTTCTAAAAGCCAGGAACAGTCCCCTTGTCTCCCCAAGTGATTGATGCACTATCCATGCAGAATGCCGTGCCTTGGTCAGAGGGCTTTGCAAAGCCATGCATGTAAAGATACCTGATGATCTGCTTTTTACCTTCACTGCAATGTAAACAGAGGAATTTGGTGAATGTTCCTTGACTACGTGGTCTTTCCTGTTGTTGAGAAGTTGAAGCCCAAGATTTCAAGGCAGATCCAGACAAGGAATCACACATGCACAATGTATGCTACACAAAGGTCTACATTTAACATTTGAAAGACTTAAAGCTGGAACAAAAGTTTTGCTTGAACAGATCTATGAGGTAAGTCAGGAAGTGCTGCCTGCTGTAATTAAACACACACGTAGGCTTACTTTGACAAGCATATCTAGAGCTCCAAGAAGCTGGCATTTCCTTTCCTAAACCCTTGACCTCCTCTGCCAAGGCCAGACATTACACAAGTACGCTCAGTGTGTATCCAAAGACTAGGATACAGCCCAGGATGTGGATACTTGCCCATCTCAGGTGAGTGGAGACATAGTGCTTTGCTTCATGCCTGAGACTGTACCTGAGGCATGTGGACATCTGTCACAAGACAAGATCTAAAGTGTTAAGAGTTTTCAGTTTTACTGTGATCTTAATAACTGACAGCAGTTCTGTCTTTTAATGTTACAGGGGACGTTCCCATTCCCATCGAGTCAACAGCAGAATTCTCATTAGCTCCAGCATTAAATGGGGATATTCACTGAGAACCTGTCAGGGGAAATAGATAGTGTACAAGTTAGAAAATTGTAAACACCTACACTTAAAAGCTTGATCCAAATGTCCTGAGATGCTAACAGTTCAGGAAAAACATTATTGATCACCTTTTAAGAAATTAACCTGCTGCTTTTCTTCAGTTATGATTTTGTACAGGGAAGGCTTAACCCTTAGGACATTGACTATTTCCAAATTGCCAGACAAACTGTTAGAGCACAGCTGGCTTTCTGGCATAAACTATCCTGGGCAAGCTGGAATTTGGAAGAAAATAAGGTAATTGCTGTATTAATAGATAATTAAACAATTTACTTAATTTACAGTTTCTAATTATACGCTGCTATATGTTATTTTTCTGTATCTCTGAGTCTCACAAGTAAAATCAGGACTGAAATGACTCTGTAAAGCTCAGAAAAGTTTGCCAAGTTTCAACTAAATGTTGCCATCTACTGTTAGAATAATAATTAACATGCACCCCCCACCCCCCCACCCCCATAAATGGGTGAAACTAGCACTGTAATTGTGGAAGAACTCAGTGGATATTTGTGTCCCATTGTGATGATGCACAAGGGATTTTTCTTAGAATGCATAGGCAATAATATGTCCTTAAATCCTTCTGTATGTCAGAGGGAGAATAGAGTTCATTGTTTGCAAGATCTCATTATGATTACCTTTCAGCTTCTAAAAATGTTGTAATAGTTTCCAGATCCAACATTCATGATATTCAGTATGTTGAGAGAAAACAGGCTTCAGTGAAAAGCTTGTTCTAAATGTTCCTCATCTATGCTTTTTCTGACTGAGCACATAGAAAAGTGATAGTAAGATGCGTAGCAGATTTCTAAATATTTTGTTTCTCCAGTATTGAAAGTTGACACCCCTCCCCCCACCTCCCCTTTACTGATAAATGCATAGGGGGTAGCTTTACATGAGGCATGAACACCCAGGGTAAGGACATAAAGACCTGACAGTTACAGACCGCTTCTGTTCTGAGCTGGCAGTAGAAAAGCTACTGTTAGTCTTCCACTTTATGTACTGCAGAAACAGAATTTAGAAGAAGTTAATAATCTCAGGGAGGACACTATCCTGGAAGCTCTAAAGTGAAGGCATTGCGTGTGCTTCCGTGTATGACATTGGAGCAGGAGATGGACTTCAAGCAGTTATAGGATTTCTGCATTCCTTCTGTGTGTGCCTTCCCTGATGTACTACACTCATTTCTCCATGTCCCATATTTGTTTATTGGAACTGAGCACTGAATTCTCTACGTCAGATTTTGATGGAAAAATGGAGTAAAACACATTCCCCTAGTATGTTTCGAATAGAACGTCCTGTAACTTTGAAGAATCCTCTGGTCATGTATTGTTTTATCACATCCTCAGGTGCCTGTCACAGGCATGACTTCTGAAAAGCTTAGAGGCTATCCTTCCCCTCTAGAAAACAAGAAATTTGAATACAGAAAAAGCAAAAAACCGTGCATAGTGTCATGCAGTGCCACCTACAGCTGGAGCTGTGAATTATAAATGACTTTTCAGTGGGCCATTAGACCCTTGATGTTGAAGCATTGTAGAATGGCTCTTGTACAACTGCATAACACAGAAAACAAAACTGTGGGAATACTAGCCATATTTATTGTTCCAGGGTTTCTCTGAATTCTGTCAGATTGTGTTTCTTCAGTGTGCAAGAATATGAATTTTTATTATTTGAGTTTTGATTCAGTAGACAAGTGCCGTTAATGTGAGGTAAAATGTAGGATGGATTGAAAAACATTGAGCAGTAGCCCCGGACCTTGGAACTTTTGAATGAATAGTTTGTTTCACCTTTTTATGTTACCAGCATGAAAGGAAGAATAAGTGAGCCCTGCCAGTACCTGAATGGGACCTACAAAAAGCTGGAGAGGGACTGTTTACAAGGGCATGTAGTGATAGGATGAGGGGTGGTGGCCTTAAGATGAAGGAGAGTAGATTTAGATTAGATATTAGGAAAAAATTCTTCCCTGTGAGGGCGGTGAGGCCCTGGCACAGGTTGCCCAGAGAAGCTGTGGCTGCCCCCTCCCTGGCAGTGTTCAAGGCCAGGTTGGATGGGGCCTTGGGCAGCCTGATCTAGTGGAGAGTGTCCCAGCCCATGACAGGGGAGGATGGAAGTAGATGACCTTTAAGGCCCCTTCCAATCCAAACCAGTCTGTGGTTCTACAATGATCCTAAAAGCAGTATCATCAGAAATAAGGTGCAGGTCCCTTTGTTAGGAGTTACACAATACAGGCCAAAGCTCTAAGAACTTTGTGAGTTACAAAAAAAGGATGGAGTTAGGAAAGCCCAAACTTAGCAGGAGTTGAAATTACCAAGGGATATGAAAAGACCTAATAAGGTCTTCCATGGAAAAGTCTAACCCACTCAGTGACTTCTCTGCCTGTATTTTTACGGGTTGTGTTTGTCTTCAAGTCTACTAGATCCCTAAGCCTTGGGAGGCCTAAGCCTCCTCTACTCCTTACCCAGGGTAGAGGATGATGAAGTGCTTAAGCAGGTTGGACACACACAAGACAGAATGCATCTCAGGATGATGTGGAAGCTGGCTAACATCCCTGTGAAACATTCTGTACCATCTTCAAAGGGCAAGAAGGTGGATCTAAGGAATGTCAGGCTGCTTCTCCTCAGTCCAGGTAAGATTGTGAAGTACATCCTCCTGGAAGCCATGTCCACATGATTGAAGGAGAATGAAGTGATTTGGAATATCGATTTAGCAGGGAAAAAAATCGTACCTGGCTCACTAGATTGCCTTTAATATCCCATATAGACAAGAGGAGAGCAGTGGATACTGTTTACTTCAGCTTAGTAAAGCCTTCAGAGCAATCTCCAGTAGCATACTTATAGCCAGATTATTGATATATAGACAGTACAAACAAACAATATAGTAGGTGGAAAACTTTCTGAAACCAGGCTCCTACCGTAGTGGTCAGCAGTACAAAAACTGTCGTTAGATACTTGTGAGACTGAGCAGGAATCAGCCTGAGACTAGGGGTGTTTAAAGCAATCTTTTGCTTGCAAAGTTTTGATTATGAATCTTTTGATTGTAAATAAAAAGCAAACTTTCCTAGCTTCCACACTTTTAAGGAACTGAATCCAAGCGTATGCTAAAATTTGTTACTTTCTTTGCTTCCCTAAAATGTTACGCCTTTGAGTTCTGCTTTTTAGGTTAGTGTTGTCAATCTAATGAAAGAAAGGCTGGTCATATCATGCTAATGCTAAATCTAATAAAAGAAGCATCTCACTGCATGAGTAGAAGTACCTACTTCCAGCAGATTATCACTTCATCATCCTTTACTGTAGTTGTGCTAACTTGAAGCTGTTCTGGGACGTCCCCTGCAGTAATTCTGGTGCCTTTTCAGTGGTGGCAGTAAGAATTGCTGTAGAGTTAAAAAAGCTAGCTCTAGCACCTAAATCTGGTGATAAGCTGTCTGGTAGATACCACAAAAAAGCTCCAGCACCAGACATGGTAATGTTCTTACTAGAACTTCCCCCATCTCGTACTGTCAGATCTACATCTTATCGATGTAGGAGGGTGCAAAGAGAATGGAGCCAGGGTCTTCCCGGTGGTGACCAGTGACAGGACAAAAGGCAGTGAGCACAAACTGAAACACAGGAGCCTTTTTCTGAACATTAGAAAACACCTTTTCACTCAAGGTGACTGACTGAGCACAGACACAGGTTGCCTAGGGATGTTGTGGAGTCTCCATGCTTGGAGATATTCAGAAACCATCTGGACATGGTGCTGGGCAATCAGCTCTGTGTGGCCCTGCTTGAGCAAGGGTGTGTGATCATGAGAGACCTCCATAGGTCTCTTCCAACCTCAGCCAGTCTGATTCTGTGAGTTTGTAATTCTGAGCAGCTTTCTCCCCATAGGAAATTGTGGCATAGTCTATTATATCCCATTCTGGTTTAGAATAGCCCTTTTCTAAGGTAATTAGCAGCACACATTTGGATATGAAGAAGGTAGCATGCAGATCTAAAGAGGTAGCTATGCTGAAGCTTGCAATCCTCCTATAACCGTGTAACAAAGCAAAGTGTTCCTGCAGTTGATGTGGGAAGACAGTTTTGTTCCTCCTTCACTTTCAGTTTTGTTCCTTCTTCAGCACATGCATGTTGCAGGCCAAAATTTAAGTCACATGAATAGGACCCTGAGAGGTTTAAGTATGTAACAGTCAGGTATTAGACTTGCCACAAGAGGCTGGTAAGAGGACTAAGATGCAGCGTGCTTTACGAAAACCAGTTCCTGGGGGGGTCTTAAACGAGATGTGCAAAATAATACAATTCAATATGGCACATGTTTTCTGTCTGTTGTAGAGATGAGCAGATTTGTGCAAGAGCGCTTTCTAAGCTTAATTGGTCACAGCTCCTGGTAAGGACAGGATGTCACAAACATCTATGGAACTTTGCAGCTCCAAACAGAAACATGTTAGAAGCCCCTTGGTTAGTACAAAGCATCTTGCATGTGCTGAGTGCAAGGAAAGAAGTGATCAAAAGGCCAAACAGTGTTTAGGAAAGGCACGTTTTGTCTTAGTTGACTATCTGTTCTGTACTAGAACCAGCACATTTTGTCTTACTTTATTTTTGGTTTGTACCAGACTTGGAAAAATGAGAATTTTGTTACAGGTTTTATGAATTGTAGTGTTGTCATTATTTAGTACTGATTTGCATGATATTTGGTGTTTTTCCTTAAGCAACTATTGGAGACTGAAGATTATAGAATAATTATAATGGTTAATAATTATAATGACATAATTATAATTAACAAATAATATGCTAATTAAATAACAATGATACAATCTCAGTTTTTGTTAAGAAAAAAGTACCCCAAAAAGTAGTTATCCCTTTATTTGTTGTCACCTTGTACACAACTCCTCTAAAATGTGCTCTCTTGCTGCCTTAATAGTTTTATATTTTTAAACTGGTCTCCTGCTTTTGAAAGAGAGGGATGAGCAATGTTTCTGCTGTCACAGAGAAGACAGACATGAGGCATGGCAGGCAGTGACTTAAGCTCTTCAGGGTTGAACGATGCATGCCATAGTTTTGCTTACTATTAAAAATTTTAGTTTCTTTTCACAGAAAGGGATGGCTTTCCAGTCACACGCAGGAAACATTTATCTGAGGAAAAGGCTCCTTTGTCCCTTTTTTAGCCAGTAGTCTTCATCAGTGGTTCAACACACACCTTGTAGGTAACACTTTGACTCCTTGCCCTTTGAGTGGTGCTTTTAACAAGCAAGAGCAATGAGAGAATCCACTTTATTAAGAGCCTCAGCACCTGGGCAGATCCATACTCCTTTCTGCAGAGCCAGCAGAAGGAGCTTGTTTTAGCCAGAAGATATGCTCAGTTAAATATTAAATTGTTAGGGGAAAACATATTGCCTAACTAGACGTAGTAAGTCAAAATTACACAAAACAAGTTATTAATTCTTAACAGATAAATCATTTGGAATGGTTTTAATGGAGTGTAACTAAATGTAAGCAGATTTGTGTAGTCTAGTAAAACAAAAACAGCCTCATACTCTGTTTGACAATAGTAGTAGAAATAATAGTAATAATAATGACAGAATTGTGCTGCACTTGTTATCTAAACGAAGTCATCAATTTATTGATGGGATCAATTGGAAAACTGAAGGGATTAATTCTGTCATTTGAGTCATCATAACAATTCATGTCATGACAGGAATGGCAATTACCTCTTTCTGCTTCAGCTTATTTGTATAGGGCAATAACGACTGTGATAACGTCTAAGAAAAACAGGAAGATGTATTGGTTAGTACTTATAAAGGGTTTGAGTACTTCTAACCAATTACCAGTGTTGAGACTGCTGTTAGGCATTTGAGTTGGAGCCACATTTGAGATAGTTTAACAACACACTGGTTTAAAATGACATGCGTCTTGTGGGTGACCTTCTTTCATGTGTTTCACCCTTGACTTGCAAAGCATTTTTCTATCAGCCATGGTTATTTTACTTTTTTTTTGGCCCAGATTTTATGAAAAACAATGAGCTATAGTTAGATGTCTTGCTGACGACTGGGAGAGAACAGACGAGAGAAGTCAGATTTTTGGGTTCTCAGTGCTTTCCTGTCCTCACCAATGTGGAATGTGAACACTGATAATAAACTGCAAAATGATGGAAGACAAGGTCATGTTTGATAAACACTTAACACTACTGGTCATTACAAAAGAAGAAATGAATTGCCTCGGGGTTACTTAAGTCTTTTCAGATAATACTAATTTAAGACAGCTTACGCAATAATTTGTTTTGTAATTACTTGATTGCATAAATATTGGGATTCTATAGCTGTAATTGCTACTAATGCATCCTGAAAGGAGGTATTTTTAATTATGCTTAGGAATATATCTGATTTTGGAATGACAACGATGTATCATTTATATACTTTAATATCAAGATATTATAAACAATGTCCTATCTTTTCTGAGAAACAAGAGATTTGCCAACATTAACAAATGAAATTCTCACAGAACCTTTGAGAGATGTTTTACAGGTGGAAAACTTAATTACACATAGATTGAATGACATGTCTATGGTTGTCATTGGTGCAAGCCAATGGCAAATTTCCCATATCCCTTTTATACAACAGGCAGGTGAGGTGTCAACTGTGATGTTCTAACACAACTGAGCTCGGCTGTTTAGTTCCCTGCCACTGTCCTCCCAAATCAGAAGATTTTATGTCTCACTCATAATCTGTCTTTCCTGCCACGAGAGATGCTCAGTGAACATGTATCATCCGGAAAGCCCCTTTAGAGGGTGAACACATGGCTGGTTGTGCTGGTAGACATGGACTGGTTGAAACCTCTGGTGGATGTAGCAGTCAGTGATTAGCAGATGAGAGGTGCCAGCAGTAAACCTAGTTCAGTTACAAACAGAATGGCATGTGAAACCACAATCAGCCCCAAGCCTTATAAAAGTTCTCCTCCCCCCTCAGATGTTTTATCTGATTCTGATGTACATCGAAAAGGGATAAATATTGATTAATGTGGTGAGGAAAGGTTTGGTAAACAGCATTCCTGCTTACAGAGAAAACCTTGTCACTTTTCTTTCAGCGCCAGTATAAATACCTTTTTGCCAAAAAAGTACCTATTGAGGGCAGATTCTCAGTGAAAAAAAATCAGATCATATCAGTGAATAATATGAATCCTTCAAATACTCAAAATATAGATAGATATAACTGGTGAAATCAGTGTTAAATAATAATAATAATTCTCTGTTTATACAATCATTAAATAGCCACTGAGTAGATTTTGGTAGCATAAGCCAATCTCAGATGGTGTTAATGCCCTTAATTCAGTTCTGAGGTTTAGATTATGATATTATCCAGGTCCTAGACTGATTTTTAACCTGGTAATTGCTTACTGTTTTATTATTTCACAGATACCAATGAAAAAAAAATTAGGTATTCTCTAAAAATGTTTATTCAGTATAATAAAATCTCTTTCAGACCCGTTGAATGTAGAATGTGGGGTCACAGATCCTTTCTCAGGGAAGCCAAAAATTTGATGTTATTGTGCCTGTTCCTTATGAACTCCTGCCAGGTAGATCTTAATTACCATGCAAATCTAAGGCAGATAAATTTTTTATACTCTGCAATTTTGCAGTGTAACGAAACATCATGAATATGGGGTCTTAACCACTTTCATCTGCATGTAGCATGTTAAGTAAGATAACCAAGGAAATTTTTAACAATATATGTGTGGGGTTTGGGTGGGGTTTTTTGTTTATTTGCTTTGCATTCAGTAGATACAATAAAAGATCTTATCATGGAGTGTAATGCCTTTTTAACTTTAGGACTGAGAGTACTAGAAAGTTCTGCCAGCTCCAGAGTTTAAAGAGGCTCTGCTAACAGCAGCTCTCATTTTGTCATCCCCCGAGCAGCAATTTCCTAACTACACGTAACATATTCAAGAGGTAATTAGTACAACAAAATCTGACTGTAATCATCTGAACCCCCTTATTTTAACACTAATTAACTGACATGAGAATAAGTTTTAAAATCTGCTGGTTTATGACCAAGAATAGAAAATGCATTTATGTAGGGTTTATAGCGTAGGCAGTTGAGCTGGGTTTAGGGAGCTCTCAGTGCAGACAATAGAAGGGTCACAACTGAAATTACAAAAGCTATCCCCAGAGATTTAAGGTGGTACATGAAAAACCCCAACCAAAACTATGGTGTCTTCTCATTGCAGTCCAAAAAGCCTCACAGAAGGAGGGCAAGAAGTAGCATGTGTTTAGTCAATGCCTGCCAGTTGCCAATGGGACAATATCAACAGGAGAATGATTTTGGACTCTCATGGGCCCACTGGTAGACTGCTGTTATCTGATTGATATTATTTGACTAATGTTAAGTTAGTCCAGCAGAAAAGAGTCCAGTGCAGGGCTACAAAGATGATTAAGGGCCTGGAGCATCTCCCCTACAAGGAAAGGCTGAATGAACTGTGGCTGTTCAGCCTTGAGAAAAGAAGACTGAGAGGGGATCTGATCAATGTTTATAAATATCTCACGGTGGGAGACAGAGGGAAATAGCCAGCCCCTTTTCAGTCGTCTGTGGGGACAGGACAAGGGGCAAGAGCCTCAAGTTGGAGCACAGGAAGTTCTGCACCAACATGCAGAAGAACTTTTACACAGTGAGGGTGACAGAACCCTGGGACAGGCTGCCCAGGGGGGCTGTGGAGTCTCCACCTCTGGAGATACTCAAGACACATCTGGGCACCTACCTGAGCGACCTGCCCTAGGGAACCTACTTTGGCAGAGGGGTTGGACTTGATGATCTCTGGAGGTCCCTTCCAACCCCTACGATTCTGTGATTCTGTGATCATACCGAATGAACTTGTGATATATTTATAAAATACCACCTACTATGTTTGTGAGGGTGTTTTCAGCATCAAAACATTTTTAAAATCTGAAGGAAACATTGAAAACAGAAGAGGAAAAAAGACTTTTCAATATCCAAACAACAGAAAGAGTAATCCTGCATAGATGATACAGATGGACTTGAACAAGGGATCTTCTGAATGATAGTGGTTCTTGTGGTACCAATATCACCTTTCTCTGAAAAAACCCACTGGTAACAGGAGGGGTGTGAGCCCTGAAAAGGTGCAGAGAAGAAACCTAAAAGCACCTTTACAGCAGGTGAAGCACCATTTGAAGCTCCAGCAAAATTATACAAAGATTTGACCAATTTGCACAACAATCCGTGTAACTGAGCTGCTTGTGGATCATCTTGTCTTTTGTTAATTGTGGTAACATGATTTTACCATGGAAATCAGGGTCTACAGGCAGCAGTGGAAAGAAGAAGAGCCTTTCACAAAATCACAGAATCACAGAATAACAAGGTTGGAAAAGACCTTTAAGATCATCAAGTCCAACCATTCGCATCCTAAACTAAACCATATCCCTAAGTACCTCATCTACCCTTTTTTTGAACACATCCAGGGAAGGTGACTCAACCACCTCCCTGGGCAGCCTGTTCCAGGCCCTGACATCTCTTTCAGTAACAAATTTTTCTCTAACATCCAATCTAAACCTGCCCTGGTGCAGCTTCATGTCATTCCCCCTTGTCCTATCACCTGTCACCTGGCTGAAGAGACCATCACCTACCTCTCTATAACCTCCCTTCAGGTAAGTGTAGGCAGTGATAAGGTCTCCCCTCAGCCTCCTCTTCTCTAGGCTAAACAGCCCCAGCTCCCTCAGCCGCTCCTCATAGGAGTTGCCCTCCAGCCCCTTCACCAGCCTGGTTGCCCTTCTCTGGACTCGCTCCAGGACCTCCATGTCCTTCTTGCGGTGAGGAGCCCAGAACTGGACACAGCACTCGAGGTGTGGCCTCACCAATGCCAAGTACAGGGGCACAATCACCTCCCTAGACCTACTGGCCACACTGTTTTTGATACAAGCCAAGATGCCATTGGCCTTCTTGGCTGCCTGAGCACACTGCTGACTCATATTCAGTCTGCAGTCAACCAACACCCCCAGGTCCTTCTCTGCCTGACAGCTCTCCAGCCAGTCTCCCCCAAGCCTGTAGCGCTGCGTGGGGTTATTATGGCCCATGTGTAGCACTCTACACTTGGCCTTGTTAAACTTCATCCCATTGGTCTCAGCCCATCGGTCCAGTCTGTTCAGATCCCTCTGAAGAGCCTCCCTACTCTCAGGCAGATCAACACTTCCTCCCAGTTTAGTGCCATCTGCAAACTTACTGAGGGAGCATTCAATCCCTTTGTCGAGATCATTGATAAAGATGTTGAACGAGACTGGACCCAGGACTGAGCCCTGGGGGACGCCACTCATGACCGGCCTCCAGCTGGATTTTGTTCTATTTACCACCACAGCAAAAGGGAATCTGTGAGAATTCCTTAAAGAAACATTTTTGTCCTCTTGTGTATGGCATTGTAGCATTTTTCCTGCAACAGCGATGAGCAGAGCCTGATAGCTGAAGATAAATGCTAACCTCTAACAGCAGTATTTGCCAACTCCAGCCACAGGTGCTATGAGCTGGCCATGGTAGGCAAACATGGATATGGTGAGGCTTTATCATAAATATCCATTGGGACAGCAAAGCAGACTCCCTGGCAGAGAGCAGCTCTGCTTCTGATCCACACACCTCTGGTGTTTGCTGGGCATGGGATAGCAGCAATATAGTGCTAGGAGTCTGGTATGCTGCTAATGACTGTTCATATATTAGAGGAAGTGGTACAACTAGTAACTATGATGAAGATTTCAAGAAACTAACAATGTCTTTTGAAGTGAAGAAGCTCAGGAGCTTGGGACGCACACAATAGAAAGACAAGGGATTAATGGCTATTGTTTGACGCTAAGGGAGGCAATGCTGCCTAGGCCAAGTTGAAGATAAAAATCTGTTTGGCTGCATAAGCACAGTGGAAAGGTAATTTCCTTCCTTGTTATGTGATTCTGTTGAGAGAAATCTTCGTACTGGAACAAGAAGCCAGAGAGATCTGTTGATTTCCATCAACGAAACCTAAACCTTATTAAACCTTACTAAAAACTGTTCTGGGTGTCAGGTATACTTTGTTTGTGGAAAATCAAGTTTCTGAGAGCCTAATGCATTCTCAATTAATTTTTCTTTTCAGCAACAATCTCTTATTAAAAAAAAAGTTTTAAAGTCACTTTCCTAATTTGATAGAAGGTTAAATACCATCCATGATCAGATACAGTTTGGTTATGTGATTGGAATGACCTGAGAAGTACTCCATAATTAGAGCTACTCTAAATATTTTTGTCAGTCTTCTACATACAACATAAACAGCCATTGCATAAGAGAAGTGTGTGAATATTTTCTTTGCATTTTTGCTTCGTGGTTATACTTTCTATAGAGCAAGCTGTAAATCAAGGTAGATGTGGCTCCCACATCAATTTTTTTCCACCACTGGCTTAGCCTTTTGGTTGCATTGTTTCTTCTAAAGAGTTGCAGTACAATAGTGTCTGGACAGTTAAGCAATCTACACTTGCTTGGCTCCTCTGCACTATTAACACTGAAAAGTCTGGCAATTTTGCAAGTGGGACACTGCTGTTCATGCAAACAGATAGCCTTGCCTTTGCACCACAAGGCAGATAGCCTTGACGGATGCATCCACACATCTACTTCAAATCTGAGTATAAATGGTAGGATTTCAATCCAGGAGTCTGCAAACAACGATCTGGTCTGGTCTGACATGCCCAGTACAGAGGGATATATCACCAGTAAACTGACTTGGAGCTAGAACAACTTTCAAAAATAAAAAGTAAAACAAACACTGCTCATGAATGAAAAGTTGTGACATGTGTGTGCCAGACAGACTGAAACACAGCTGGATGGGATCAGTGTTAGCTTTCAGTCACTGTCACTGTTTCCCTCTGGTTTCTTCTCAGCATTATGTGAGGCAAATTTCTGCACTAGAATTCCAAATGAACAGGGTCACAGGATGCTTTATGGATTTCCTCAGGCTCACATATGTTTAATTTGCCAGGCAGATTTACTTAAAGGCAGGTTTATTAACCAGTGTATTGTGTAGAAACTATGAAATACACATCTAAGTAAAAAGCTAGCTCTTGCATTATGGCAGAACTAACATATGATGAGAATTAATTAATTGTAAAAGTTATTTTAAATAGTGAGATGTCCATCATCAACATCAGGTTTTGATAAAGGATGGGGGTTTTTTTTAAACTATTGAAAAAAACACTAATACATTTCAAAACCAAATATTTTTACTGTCTAATGTTACATTGCATACATATCCTAAGCATTCTGCAGACTGCATTGAAATCTCATATAATCTGTCCACACATAATAACTCAGACAACTGAAAAATAAGTATAATAAGAGACTCAGTGTCTACATTTTACCCAGCTGCAAAGATAATACTGTATTGTAAATGTTTAGTTTAACCACATGGACTTTTCAGGATCATTTAATTGCATGATATCTTCAGGATGATTGCAGTGAAACTTAGTTTTCTTTCTCTCTTTCTTTCTCTCTTTTCTTTCTTTCTCTCTCTCTTTTCTTTCTTTCTCTCTCTCTTTTCTTTCTTTCTTTTCTTTCTTTCTTTCTTTCTTTCTTTCTTTCTTTCTTTCTTTCTTTCTTTCTTTCTTTCTTTCTTTCTTTCTTTCTTTCTTTCTTTCTTTCTTTTCTCTCTTTCTTTTCTCTCTTTCTCTCTCTCTCTTTCTTTCTCTCTTTCTCTCTTTCTTTCTCTCTCGATCCCTCTCCTTCCTTCCTTCCTTCCTTCCTTCCTTCCTCTCTCTCTTCCTCTCTCTCTTCCTCTCTCTCTTCCTCTCTTCCTTCTTCCCTTCCTCCCTGCCTTTCCTTCCTTCCCTTCCTCCATCTCTTCTCTTTCTTCCCTTCCATCCCTTCCATCCTTTCTGTCCCTCTGTCCCTGTCTTTTTTCTCTTCTCTTTTCACAAGGATTAGCAGCTGAGTTAGCTTTTCTGCATACTTAACATAGCCCAGAAGAAAGCCTCTTACTCTGGGGCCATTTTCTAGATGTTATGTCACCATTCAACAGGGAAATAACCCATTACATGTATCCATGGCCTTCCTTATTTTGATATAGTTACAAAGGAACAGAAATTCAATCCAGTGAAAATTTAAGTCATGATACACAAAGAAAAAAGGCAATAGCATAAGAGGAAGACAGATGACAGGGTGACAGGATTTTAGTGGAATCAATACCGTAGTCTCAACTGTAGCAGTAACACTTCCCACAATACCAAAACTTATACTACAAATGACCTCTTAGATGTCTCGGGGCAGAAGACTGCTCTATCACTGTGAGCTAGGATGCTTATACACCTGAGAGGTCTTGCTGCCTCCAAATAGCCAATACTTTGTACACAAAAAAGATGACATGTCTTTAGTTCAAATCCACCTGCTTCTGGGTTTTGCCTTATTCTAGAACCCTCTTTTCCTTGGCATTGCCATTGTCTAATGTAGGGCAACCATTCCACCCTTAGTGAGCATAGCTAAGTTTCTTCCTCTTCTGCTACCAAGTTAGGCCCAACCACAGCTTGTGGGATCATTTTTAAGTGGAGAAATGATGGAATCACAGTGTGTCAGGATTATTTCAAGGAGACCTACTTGTATTCAGTACCCCTAGGCCAAAATTCCCAATTTCCAGATTAACCAAGCTCGTAGCTAAATTTTAGCAACCACAGTCAATGATAGGGCCACAAAGATGATTAGAGGGCTGGAGAAACCTCCCTTACGAAGAGAGGTTGGGGGAGCTGGGCTTGTTCAGCCTGGAGAAGAGAAGGCTGCGGGGGAAACTCATTGCAGCCTTCCAGTACCTGAAGGGACCATGTAAACAGGAGGGGAATCAACCTTTTAAAAGGATAGACAAAGACAGGACAAGGGGGAATGGATTAAAACTAAAGGAAGGAAGGTTTAGATTAGATATTAGGGGGAAGTTTTTTACAGAGAGAGTGGTGAGGTGCTGGAACAGGCTGCCCAGAGAGGCAGTGGATGCCCCATCCCTGGAAGTGTTCAAGGCCAGGTTGGGTGGGGCCCTGGGCAACCTAGTATAGATCCAGGCCTGGAGGTTGGTGGCCCTGCCTGTGGCAGGGGGGTTGGAGCTCTATGATCCTTGGGGTCACTTCCAACCCATGCCATTCTATGATTGTATGATATAAACATAATTAACATGATACCAAATCAAAGTATCTCCAGAGGCTCATGTTTTGTACTCAGACATGCTGACACAGTCTAATGCAACAAGTTTTTCTCTCAGTGTCAACATTAACTAGTCAGGTTTAACAGTTAAAAACTAAGAGGCAGAGGCAAAGGCAAAGGCATAGCTACTAAAGTCACAAACATGCCTTTGAATTAGAAATGTTTTAAAAGTCACTCTTTTTCTTGAAAGACACAGAGCATCATGCAATCAGTAGAGCGTATAATTGGGTTCTCTAATGATAATATTGCTTGGTTTCAACAAAAGAGATGTACGGAGGATGGAAAGAGCAGAGAAATAGATTACTGGGCCGTAGTAGGCCTTAAATAGGAAGCAGATAGACATTTAATCAACATGAGGCTGTAAGGGAGTATGGCAGAAGTAAAACACTTTCCATTTAGCACATAGAATCTTACAAATTATGCCAAAAATCCTTTAGGTGGAGAAATCTTTAAGAGCAGAAATATGGCCTTGTGCACTATTAAAATAATTTGGACCTTTGTATCAAACACAAGACATTATAAATACTGAGAAAAGATAAACTAGAAATGGAATTAATTTGCAGCACAATTGTGGATATTCCTATCTTTATGCCAGCACATATAACCAACCACATTGGGTGGAGTTATTAAAAAAAACGGAAAGAAAAAAGAACATAGTATGAATAGATTGGCAAAGTGACATATTTTTATTTGTTTGTGGTTAGTAGAAGAAAGTTTAGCCAGCTCCTTTTTTTCATAATTACAGGGAGTTTATCTGAAACAATATCATCTATATTCATTCACCTTGGCAAAAAGAGAAGCTAGAAAATTCCATACATTCTTGCTGATGTATACATGTAACCGTTAATATCCATGACAGCACCTCTAACTCTCTGCAAAAGTATAACACATACACGCACTAAGCAAGATCCATGTCACAAAGCCTTTGTCAATTCTGAAAACGGGAGAAGACACTTTAAGTTGGCCTAGATGTTTTTGCACAAATTAAGAATCTCAAACTCCAGCTGTGGCTTACTTATTCAGCTCCTACAGGCTTGTGGATGTTGACAGGGAAGGCTGTCAAGTTTTCAGTATCCCATTTCTTGGCACTCATGGACTCCCTCTGCTCAACTGCCTGTGCTATTAAGCACAGCTGTATATTATAGATATGTTTAAAAAAATATTGCAAGCACTGACATTTTATTTTGTTTGACAGGCCTGGGTTGAGGTTTTTGGGGGTTTGGTTTTGTTTTGTTTTTGCTTTCCCGAGAACCAGAATCACTGAGGCTGGACAGCATCTCTGTAAGTCTCTAGTCCCAACATGGTTTAAGCAGAGTCAGCCACAGCTGTTTGACCAGGATCATGGCCAGTCAGGCTTGAAGATTTCCAAGCATGGAGACTCCACAACATCTCTGAGCAACCCGGTCCTGTGTTTGACCAGCCTCACAGTAAATTAGTCTTTCCTAGTTAAATCTAAGAAAAGAAAATTTAAGGAATTTCCTTTATTTCAATTTGTGCTCATTGCCTTCTGTCCTGTCACTGCATACAACAGAAAGGACTCCATCTTCTTTACCCTCCCATCAGGAATTTATGCGCATTTATAAGGTCTCCCCCTAACTCTGCTCTTCTTGAGCCTAAAATGTCCCTGATCTCTCACTCTCTCCAAACCTGAAACCCTTCATCATCTTAGTAATTCTTCAGTGTACTCACTCCAGTATGTCCATGTTTCTCATACTGGGGAGCCCAGCACTGGACCCAACACCCAGATTTGTCTCACCAGTACAGGGTAAGGATCACCTTTTTTGACTTGCTGCAATGCTCTACCTATGAAGCCAAGGATGCTGTTGACCTTCTATGCCACAAGGGCACATGGCTGGTTTGTGGCCAACTTGGTGGCCACCAGGAGGCCCACGGCCTTCTCTGACAAGCTGCTTTCTTGTTGGTCAGACCCCAGCATGTGCTGGTGCCTGGGGTTGTTCCTCTCTGGGTGCAGGGTTTGGCACTTGCACCCGGTGAGCTTTATGGAGTTCCTGTCAGCCTGTTTCTCCAGCCTGACGAGGTCCCTCTGAATGGCAGTACAACCATCTGGCCTACCCACCAATTCCTTTCACATTTTTAACTAATTAACAAAATTGTGAAGATACTTGCTATTATCAATCTTTTCTTGTTATCACTGTCAGACACAGAATGAAAAAGTGAAACAAAACGGTGGATATGAGATCTTTAATAAAGACAACTATTAGGGTATCTCTACTATGAAAACTTATGTTTTGAAGCATTAGTTCTCAGACCTCAACAGAAATCCTTCTTGGATGATTCACTGCTGCCAACATTTGATATTTTATTAGAAATATTATTTTTCTACCATGTCTGTTCAAAACCTGTCACACTGTGCCAGCTTGCTGTGACAGTCCAGCGTGCCTGGTACGATGCGCTGTGACTACTGCAACCTTGGTTCAAACCTGACTTAGAGCAGCAGGGAAACGTGTGCTTTTATGTTTCCTTTTCAACAGCTTTTAAAACAATTATGTAACTCTGAATGTCCTTTCACCAGATTTTCCTCTGTCGCTAGGCACAGCATGGAAAACAGAAAGAAGATTCGCAGACTGAAAGTGCTGTACTGTATGTTTGAAGATAGACATTGGCCAAACAGAAGTCAATGAAAGATTTTCACACCAGACTGCAACTGCCAAAAGGAGCAGGAATATTTTCTTTCTGCCCTAACATTTGTGCCTGTCTTCTGCATGTGCTTCTCCATCAGCAGCATCATTTTTGGCTGGAGGGGATGCCCGGGCGTGCTGATAGAGCAGTGGTCACCCCAGGGTGGGGGGGAGGGTGGCACGTGAGACATTATGGCTGGCCCGCGCTAGGTGGCATTGCTTGCACGGCTCTGGTAGAGGGGACAGAAAACATGAGGCACTGGGCACATCCTTTGTAGCCTGCCGTGATCGTATAGTGGTTAGTACTCTGCGTTGTGGCCGCAGCAACCTCGGTTCAAATCCGAGTCACGGCACAGGGGAGAGGGAACTGTTTCAGTCCTCACTTTTGGAGGCCTAGTGCTGGAGACACACCACTGGGAACATGACACCCACCCAAGCCCTTGCCCACTCTGAGCAAGCCTCAGTGTCAGAAGCCCGGAAAAAAACAGATGAGAGGAAGCACTAACTGCACAAAAAGAGTAGCTCATTAATACACGACGAGGTGGTTGACACTCTGCACCATAGGATTTTTGTCCCCTTTGATTTCAAGCAGTTCACACAGATGTTGTTGTATTAAGATTGGGACAACATTTTCTCAATTACTCCACTCTGCCAGTTTTTTAACATAATTTTTGTCCCTCTCCTGATGAAGCCTGATTTCTTTCTATAACTTGTCCCCAGGGATGACTCACCACAAAAGAGAATTCCAGAAGAATTTTTCAGGAAAGGGCACTACAGGAGGCATGAAATTATGTGCAATTAATTTCCTTATTGTGCAGCTTTTTCGAATCTTTTTTCCAAGAATGATGCACTTATGTGGCAGTAATCAATAGCCGCAAATGGGAGACATCATGTCTAGGCCTGAAATTTGATTAAAGAGAAGCAAGACAGTGCTGGAAATTCAGTGCCATGTTTGTGGGGGGAGGATAATGTGACTGGGAGGGTTCTGCCAAGAGGGGGCAAAATGGTCTGACATGTTTCTCTGTTTATCACCATTCGCTTGTCCTGCTTACCCTGCTTGGCGGGTGTCTCTGTGGACTGCAGCAGGGGTATTAGGCACCGGTGCTTTCCCAGCAGGGCATGGTAAGGTACTTAAGGAAGTTAGTTGAAAGGCACAAGGGAATAAATTTTTAAGAAACATTCACAAGTGCTTACAGATAGGCCTTTATGTGCTGATCAAACCATTCAGCACACACCGGTTTGCTTCTAATTTGTTATTAATAGAGGATGCTAAAAATGTATCCATGAACTTCAGATCATACGACCAATTCTAATTTCATCATTAGATAGCTATAGATCTTGCTGACTGAAGTACAATCTACTCATTGTGTCCCAGTGATTCCTTTATGCCTAAGCACACAGCCCAACTACAAGTCAAAGGAAAAAGCAAGGGGATGAAAAAGGGGAGGGCAACAAATACTCATTTATGGGAAATGGATGTATGCTTCTAACAGTTGAGGATTGAATTCCTGAAGTTTTCCCTCACTGAAGACAGTGTATGTCCTTCTGAGGTCAAGCACTATTCAGGCATCCAGACACAGGCTCCCCAGCTTTTGGCAAACTTCCTCCAGGTGTCTATCCAGGGCTCAGTAAGGAAGCAAGACTATCTTGAAACTATTAAGATGAAAAGGAATTGCTTGTAAAGTGGGACTCGCGTAACTATGAAGACCAGCAGGGAATATTTAATTCCATTAAACTCATCTCTCAGCAAACAAGAAATAGAAAGGACAATATGGTGAAACAAAGCAGTTCAATAGCTGCTGGATCAACCTTAAATCTCTTTCCAGAATTTACACTTTTGTCTCTCTGGAAGATTTCTTGTTTCTTATATTAGGCCATTCTAGACGTCTTTTGAATTTTTTTTTTTTCAGCCAAGTTAATTTTTTTCCACAGAAAAGCTTCAAATCATGTTTCTGAAGGGAATTTTCCATGATCTGCTAGTTCTCTTATCATTGCTTCAGCTAAATGATTCAGACTTTTCCTTTCCGTTACCGTAAAACACTAATTTACCCAGTGTGGTTTTAATACAAATGTCTTAATGGTTATATCATAACAATGTTTTCTTTTCTGTGCCAGAACAAAGGTCAGTATACCTACCTTGTTGGCTGTAGCTGCATGGTGAATCATGACAACAGCGCAAATCCCAGAGCAAACACATCCTACTATGCCAGAACTGACTAAAGAGTTTAGACAGACATGCCACCCCTAAAAAAATGAGTGAAACAATTCTGGAGGGTCAAATAAGAGATTTTCCTTCTCATATCAGAGAATGAAAAAACAAAAACCAAACCTGAAATTATTCCATGAGTCTGGAATCAGAAGATCTAAAGTGGGAATGCAATGCTCCACAAGAAAGAAATTGCCAGAAACAGTGCGGTGGCTGTGATGTTGGCTCCACGTGCAGCTCTTGGGTGCAAGAGGCTTGTAGGTACTGGTTTAGCAGCACAGAGACACTGATTATGTTAACATTACAGACCATGGTATAAGGTAATTTTGGTTTGGCACAGCAGCACGGGATATCACAACTGTGCTCTCTTCTCAAACGTTTTTAAGACACCATGTTTTGGGATCCCTTTGGGTAGAGGTTTCTTTGTGACAAAAAGGATATTCCTGTAAAAGAAATATCACAAATTGTCAACTTCTGAGTTTTATTTGATATAGAGAAAACATACATACTTTCTTTATAAAAGAGTGGATGAAAAAACTGTAAATGATGAATGACTTTTACAAAGCTTTGTGGAAGAGATATTTATCAGATGTGTTTGAATCTAACTCAAATTGCTGATTTTCTTCCGTGAAATTGCAAATTAAGAGGACATATCTATAAAGTTTTAAAAATAAAAACTGGGATTTTTAATAAAGAGATATTAAACCAGAGAGAAATAATTTTTAAAAAAACAACCAACAAACCCAAACAACAAAACCAACAAGAGCAATATAAAATATTATTTAGATAGTTCTGGACATTTGGTAGCTTTGGATTTGTGCTGAACTCTTGATGAAGAAGTGAAACCAGGTCCTACTCAGTAGTTTGAAATATTGAACAAAAGGTTGTGGGATTCAAACCTGAGCCAAAGATTAACCCAAAGCAATACAAGTCAAAAGCTTCAAAAACTGACCACAGCCTTCCCATGTGTTCCAGTGCAGTTCTCTCCGGTGCTGTGAGCAACTGCTGGAGCTTTACAAGTAAGAAAGACTGAGGACAGATTATGAGAAAAGCTACAGAACTGCAGCATCAGACATTGTTTATGCAGTTATGTTTACACATCAGGCTCAGGAATCTCTCTGTCTGCCAAATTTTCCCCAATTACTACCCATCCTGCAATAATACCCTATAAACTCAGTGCTGAATTTCCAGAGGTAAAATCATCCCACCTGTGAAATGAATTCCTGGCATTCTTTGCTAAAGCACAACCAGCTATTTAAGCTTTCATGAGTTCTCTTTACCACAGAAGATCTCCTTTCAAAGAGTCTTCTTGACCACAGCCCTTTGAAAGGATTTCAGTGGGGACCTATAAAAGTTTTAATATGAGCTGCACTCCTGTAAAGAGAATGAAAAACAGAATTAATTTGATTTGATGACTGTAGATTCAAAACAGCCACTGCTTTCTATCCTGCTGAACACCTGATATGAACATCAGACAGGATACAACCGAATCTGTTGCACTCCTGAAAAATGAAGGAAGCAGAAGAGAAATCTATATCAGGGTCAATGAATATTTCAAAAGTTTTTTAAAGTTTGTCTGTGCTCTGTTGTCTTCTTAACAACTACGTGTCTTTCTCCATAGCTTAAAATCTGTAACTAAAAACTCATGTTAAAATAGAATAACAAGAAATAAATCTCTTTCCAAGCACTGTCGATGAGTACATCCTAGTAGTTTCAGTGCCAAGATGTGACTTAGGCATGCTTGGGATATGGAGATAAACACCTCGACACCTTAAAGATTTTAAGTTCCATGCAGAATGGGCCATGCACAGGAACAATAGCAGGCATAAAAGGACCCAGAAGGGCTGCAGTGAAAGGCACGCACTCTCTTTTCCTGTCTCATTTTAAAAATAGTATTCTCCATTTCCCACTGCTGTGTATAGGCAGGGAAAGGCACTTCTGAAGCAAACTCTTCCCTTTGGACTTCAAATTAATTTTTCTTAGATTAAAAAAAAAACCATCTCAGAGATTCACAAGTAGATTTCTGTAAACCTGTATCCTTATTGATATTTCACAGAATCACAGAACTGTAGGGGTTGGAAGGGACCTCGAGAGATCATCGGGTCCAACCCCAATTTCGAACTCATTACTATTAGACCGTGGTTTCCATCTGGAAAAATCTCATTTGGACACGTCTGCTAGAAACGAAGACCAGCATATTTTGGAAACATACAAGCAATTCTTAGCACAATTCAAGGTTCTAAATTGGTTTCAGGATTAAAGACTAGTCTGCAATACTGTTATCCTTGGAAACTGTTTTGTACTAAAGTTTTTACTTTCTTTTTCCCTCATGAGAAGGGAAAACTGAGAAATATTTTCTCAGAAAATGGAATGCTGAGATCCACCTGCACTTGCATGTTTACATTCCAAAATTAAGTTGGGTTTTAATTTTGATTCTCTTGTGAGAAGAACAAATAACTGCAGGGGGAATTGGTAAGAAAGCTCTTGTCATCTGCCTGCACCATTCTTGCTCTCAGTTTATAGTGCCAGCATTGAGCTAGCAATACAGATAATGGTATCCTAAATACACTAAAGCAAATAGAATGGCCACTGTTTCCCAGTAAGTCATCATTTAAAAAAAAAAGGGAATTTTGAGTTTGTGTAGTGGCCTATCAAAACTCTTCAAAGTAGTAAAACTAGCAATAAGGTAATAGGTTGCTTCCACACTCTAGCTACAGATGAATGCTGGGTACAGAGTTCCCAGTTCTAGGGAGGTTGAGGTAAAGCAGGGGTGAGCCTTGAGTGTTTCAGCAGCCTCAGGAAGATGCATGAGTGGAGCAGAATTTCTGGCTTTGCAGTTTTTTGATCTCTTTTCTAGGACTTCATTCACTATGACACTTTAAAGAATATATACATCTGTGATGAGTAGATTTTGTATTTCTGGAGTTCATAAAATCTAACACAGCAGATGACATTTCTGAGATGCTACAGAAAGGACAGAGTATGAAAGATCATCCTGGTCTCTTTTACACTAGTGCGTCTTTCTAAATTGCTTTCTTTTGGGAAATCAGTCATATCTGTCTCATCAATTAGACCAAGAAGTCAGGAGCTAATTGCTCTGAAGTACTCCTAAAAGGCTGAGTGATATTTAGACAGGAAGTCCGAGGCAAACCAGAGGAATACACAAATATATTTAAAAAAACCCCACAACAGAAAGAGCTTTCAGGAACCTGAGCAAAGTGGTAAGATGGCAGGGGTCATTAGCCTACTACACCAAACTGGGACCCTGGAGCTGACAGGCTCTAGAGCTGAGATGCCCTAGTAGGTCTGTAGGCTCACGGAGCTTGATTTTTCCTGATACTGGTAAGAAGAAAGTTTTGTTTCACTTCCTTGCTGGGTAGGAGGGCAAGGAATGTTCCTGCTGCTTTGCAGAGAGAAAGGCAGCTGTCATTCACACTCAGCCCGAGCTGTGTCTGTTGCATGCAGCTTGAACCCGTCTGAGCCCGGTGGAGATGTTTTGCAGAAGGACTGATGTCCTGTCAGATGCAACAGTGTGAGAAAAGAAAGGCACTTGCTCTTGAATTATCTCACAGAATCACAGAATCGTAGGGGTTGGAAGGGACCTCCAGAGATCATCGGGTCCAACCCCCCTGCCAAAGCAGCTCCCTAGCACATATTGCACAGATAGGCGTCCAGACGAGTCTTGAATATCTCCAGAGAAGGAGACTCCACCACCTCCCTGGGCAGCCTGTCCCAGGGCTCTGTCACCCTCACTGTGTAAAAGTTCTTCCCCATGTTGGTGCGGAACTTCCTGTGCTCCAACTTGCAGCCGTTGCCCCTTGTCCTGTCCCCACAGACGACTGAAAAGAGGCTGGCTATTTCCCTCTGTCTCCCACACTTCAGATATTTATAAACATTGATCAGATCCCCTCTCAGTCTTTTTTTCTCAAGGCTGAAGGGCCCCATTCAGCCTTTATGAACTTTATCTCCTTATCAAATTAAAGAACAACTACCAGAAACAATATTCAGTCTCATCCAAAGAATCTGATAAAACTCCATAATATTGATCTTTTATTAATATAGTAATTACCAGATATGTAACTTTCTTGTTAATTTATCATTTATTGTACAAACTGCCACTAGTTAATGTTACTAATTTATAAGATCCATATGGTCATTTTAGAAGTCTTCATTCTGAGAATCTGAATAATTCTGGGAATTACTCAGCAAGGCAGGACAGTGAAGTTACACAGCGTTCCTACCACAAAAACAAAGGGAGTCACTGGAATCGCTGACAAGCGATTGTTCCTCTTGTCTGTCACCAGCAAAGACTTTTAGTAGCAGCTTTTCAAGCCTACGTAAGCAGAATTTCCACATCTACTACTGTCATTATTTCCAAGCAATTCAGGCTGATTGATTTGTTAGCATGAAAACCTAGGAAAGTTCCAAACCAAACAGGCTTCACGGTTCAGTCCAGATCTTAACTAGCTGTGATGAGTAAAAACTACATGCTTGATATGCCACTGTGTTTGCTGATCACAATATCCATAAGCATTTAAATAATTTTTAAAAATAAATAAATGCACACTGGAGAACAGGATTACTGAACTAATACTTGTATCACTTACTCTTTTAGCAAAAGAAAGAAAAAAAAGAAAAGAAAAAATCCTCTAAAAGTTACAGAGCTTCTAATTGCTTCCCCATCACGAATAGGTTATTTTTTAATACGCACTCCATTGATTGTGCCTCTTTTAAAAGACGCATCTTTCCCTGCCGTGACTCGGATTTGAACCGAGGTTGCTGCGGCCACAACGCAGAGTACTAACCACTATACGATCACGGCAAGCTATCAGAAAACTCTGAATTAACGTGACAGCCTTTTATCCCAATGCTCTCCAAAATTTCATACAAATGGTGCCACCTACAGCTCACGCCGAGTTTTAGCAGCGATTACTTGCACGCTACTGACTGCTCAACACCATTCCAATTCTATAATCCGTGTCTATCAGGATTACCTGTAAACAGCCCCAGAGGAGTTATAATAACCCTTCTCCTGCCCCCCAGATCTTTCCAGAGACAACAGCTTTTTTCCTCTTTTATCCACGGTGGGGAAGGCAAAGTCACGATAGCAGCAAAGTCTGGCAGCGTGCTATCCACACAGGTTTAGGCAAAAGAACAAAACCTAATTGAGAACTGCATCTTCTGAGCTGAACCACGTATGATTCATTCTAAGGGAAGCGCTGGTATTGGTGGACATCCTCTTTCTTACCCTTGCAGTAAGCACAGAACATAACCCCCACCTTCTCCAGAATTCACACTCTGTGCTGAGGAAGAAGATGTTCTAATGCCGCAGATTAAGTCTGAGGGGAGTGAGCACTTGAGGTCTGTCAATTAAGAACCTCAATTAGTGTCACACTGAAGATACTGCTGAGAAGCACCTGCCCTTCATCAGGTGTTCAGGCACAAAAAAGACCATACACAATACTCAGACAGGCACAGCAGCAAGAAGTTGTCAGCTCTCTCAAATAAGAGCTCCAACAGGAATAAAACTGAGCAACAAAGAAAGGTTATCATGGGGAAAGAGAATCATGTGGCAAGCTCTGGGACAGCCAAGCCCTGATCAGAAAATGCAGCACGCTTTCCTGATGCTCACCTTTCCCACGGTTGCATTCATTATTTAATTAAAAAGCTTAACTGCTTTGCAAACCCTGTGTGGTTGACAGCCTTGGCGATCACAGCAGCATTGCTGGTGCAGTGGTACAGAGCCACACCAAGTCTCTGGAGGAGGAGGAAGATGTACAAGCAACTGAAGCTGCAGGAGGGAGGAAGGCCTCTTTCTCTCTTTCTGATAGTTGCTGAGGCACATGGAGTAAAAGGATGCTCTGATGGTGGTTTGGACTGTGGTACCTCACCCTACAGCCTTGCCCAATGGCTTGGTGTGATCAGAAGAACATTTTGCTCAAGGGTGACTGTACCCTTTCCCCAGGTTGGTGCTTTCCTGATCTCCAGTCCTGTCAGGACAGCTGAGACCTGTGTTAAGGCACTGCATTGCTCTCACAAACTTGAAAGAAAACCAGGAGCAAGGGTGGTAAACATCTGATGTAAAAAATTACCCCTCAACTTAGGTTTGCTGCTGCCTCTTAAATCCATGCCACTTAGCAGGAATTAAGCACAACTACATAAAGAAGCAATGACAGAAAAATAAAGAAGTACTAGGACTCTCCCAATTTCCCCCTCCATCCCTGTCCTTCAGTTTTCATGCCACAGCTGTCATGGAAAGCATGTATCAGCAGGATAACCTGGTGGGAGAATAACCTGTCAAGGAAAAAGGGCTGGAAAGACCAATCCCCTCTAGCACATCTCATGCATCACAGCGTGCCTGTTACCTGTAAAGCCATCACATATATGTTGTCAGCCACAGGAAGTCACAGCATGAGACTTTTTCCCTCTCCCTCACCAGCCTCCAAGCCCTTTGAACTTTAAAGATTAAGTTAAAATTACTGCAGGATTCCTTGAGGTGCCTTATAGCATGATGCTCAGGAGATGAAGGAGTTTTGGCTTACAAATCATCAATAAAATTCTTGAAGCCATGGTGGGACAGGGTCCTTGCAAGCTCTGTAACCTGTGTTACTCTACTAGACAGTATCACCTCCCACAGAAGTTAAAGGGGTGCCTTAATTTTGCAGCAATGAAATAGGTTTTCTAGATTTCCATCAACAATTTTCATGTGATTGTTTTAAATCCAGGTTTCAGAGAAACGAAAAAGCACTTCTAGTTCCATCTTGAGGTACAGAGTTTAGAATGTCACCTAATGCATTTTTTGCTGAGTTGGAGCCACCTGATATGCAGTTTTTATTTCAGACCTGTATACCCATTAGAATAAAATACAGGTTATAATAATGAAGTTTCATCAGTGGCATTCATAAACCTCGAGCTTAGTATCAGTCCAGAAATCTTTGAGATGATATAACAAGCAGTAATCACTGGGTAATGAATGATCATTTCATTAATTGCACTGCGCTGGTACTACTTTCCATCTCATCTCTATGTATCTTGCATTTTATTTATTGATGGATTGATTTTATTGATTTTATTAGGAAAATATTATTCATGGTGGGTTTTCTGGGGGGGTTTCTTATGCTTTGTGCGGTATCTGCATGGTGATGTGATTCTCTGCCCTTGAGCCCAGCCTGGCTACCTTTACCTGGGCTCAGAAAGCAGCGATGAAAATTTTCACCCACGTAACTGAGAAGACATTCTCAATATTTTCACCTTCCCTTTTTTTATTGAATAGTTTGTTCAGCTTTTTGTTGCTGTAGTTGGTTGGTTGGGTTTGGGTTTTGGGGGAGGTTGGTTGGATTTTTTTTTCTGTGTCCTATGGTAATAATCTTTCAAAACAATGACTTTTTTATGTGAAGGTGTCAGTTTTGGACAGAACATTTCTCATGTTCAGGATTCAATCTCTGGTCAAAAGAGAAAAAGTGAACAGAAGACACTCCCTCCCCTGCAAACACCCAACAGGTTCATGGGCAGGTCTGGAAGAAGGAGGATGTGAAGCAGATATAAATAGCATCTCTCTCCCTCATTTCCCAAGGGGATTCTTTACTTATCAGATTATTAATTACTGTAAGGTGAATCTCCTAGAGTCAATGTCTCTAGTTTGAACTCTTCCAGTCACTGTTAGCACAAGCACACGCTTAGTGTGACTAGGCTCCAGGCTGCTCACCTGTGCTGTATCAGAGGGCCCGCAGCATCAGGCCTCGGGTTCGCACCTTTTGCCGCTGTGGAGAATTAGCTGTGCAAGGTTTACACTTGATAGAAACACCCCAGGCAGACAAGCCCTCTCCACACCCATTGCCAAGTAGCCCAAGACATCCACATAGGAAACAGGAAACCCTGATGAGGTGTCTCCTCTGTCTACTTCTGTGACATATCTGGGTTTATCAGTCTGTTTCTCAATTGCTCCTACCAGAAAGGATGTGCTGCTTCTAATCTTAAAGATCAGAGGCACAATACATGTACTTAGTTTTGAGTGACAGTCTCCATGGCCGTTGCAATTAACTCCATGTAGCTCAAATGTCTATTCTGACCACATGATAGAGGAGACTTGGGTGACAGGTCAGAACCTCAAAACCCCAAAGGGCCTTCCTATCCTCTTTAAACTACTTAGTTTAAATTGTTACCAGTTGGCAGCATAGTCCTGAACAAGCATTTTTAAAGGGTGATTTGCCATTTGTATAGTAGGCACTTGTCATAGCAAAACATTTTGGGATGTACAAATGAAAAAGTCTCTTTTAGTACAGTATTTTCCTATCAGAAACAGAATTGTATTGGCATTTCCTGTGTTTGGTGTTTTGCTCATGGATGCCTTCAGGCAAGAAAGCCCATCCCCACACACATGCAGGCAGATGAGTTTTCTCAGTAAAAATAAAACAGAATTTATGACAGGCTGAAAAAATTTGGCTTCAGGCTCTTTGCTATTAAAAATATAAAGGACTAAAGAGGTTTTGATGCAGAAATAATAAGGATATTCAATGAAAGTTAGCTTTTGTAGGAGGCACAATCATCACCCGAACCAGAGAAGGTGCTTTGAAGAATTGGTGCACAACTGGAGTTCTGATGTTGTCTATACAGCAACACCCAACACCCTGGCAGGGGAAGGTGAACGCCATAGTATATCCGCCTGTTAGTTTGCACTGCAGAGCTGACTTACCCAATGTTTACAGTTCCCATCCTCTCTGTGTTTTTAATAGACAGGAAAGAACGATGAAGTTACATTTAAGTATTGCAAACCATTCAGGCCAGTATCTGGAAGTCTCTTCTGCTCCTTTGGAGTGGTGCCATCATTTGCACAGTTCCAAAGTGATGGCATGATGTATATAGACCATTCTGATTAGGCAGCACTTTGCAATTGCCAGGCATAGGGTTTGTGGGTTGAGGAGGTTTTTTACTGCTATGTATATGCAGGGCATTGAAAGAGCCTCTGCTGAAATGACTGCTGACTGCCTTTGGTTCAGTGTTGTCCCCACTCCACATAGGCATGCCAGCTGTACAGACTGAGAGCCACCTGATTTCCCGCAGGTTGGGTGTGCTCCACTTCTCTGACCTACAGGAACACTCCTCTCCCCTCCTCTGTGTGAGCCTGGCAGACCCCTTTGTATTGCAAGGTGCTTATTGAGTGAGGTGCTCAGCACATCTTCCACCTCCCACCTTGCAAGGGCAGCTTCCACCAGAGTCTGCCTTTCACCTCCCAGCTAAGAGTGAACATTAAAGCCATCAAAGGGTGTACAGGGAGGGTGAGGGGATGTCATGTGTTGCTCCAGGAAAGGGTGAACCTACTTCCCTTTCTGCTTCAAGGGCTGACATTTTACCGAGCCTTTGGCACAGAGTACTCTGAGGCAGCTTAGACTTTCACTATAACAGGATTATAGAGAAATCAAGGTTTTCTCTGTTGGGTATGTGTTTGCCATTTGGCTACGGTACCTTTCTTGGGCAGATTCTGCCCTGAACTTCATTTTAATCTGTGTATAGATGGAAAACACAATTAACGCTCATTAGAAGTAAAGCCTGGGCTGGAAAGGCTCTTTAGCAATTCATTAGACAGCTCTGCCAACAGCAAGTTTTTTCTCTTCCTCTGCTAATATTATTTCTATTAGCATTGAAGCCACTCTTATTTTCTATGTGATCTCCTATACAAAGATTCCTAGAGCAGAAAAGTATCCTTGGGATTTCTATTTTTCTCTGAATTCAAATATATCCATGCTATGATGCTCTTCTGCTCTGTGCACCCACAAAATCAGCCACAAACAACTACAAATGCCTAGCATTTTCCCTTAGCCAACATCACTTAACTTTTCTTCATGAACAAACCGCTCTCTGCCCCAAGGATTTTATTCTTCATTTCTGTTGCTCTTTTCCATTCCTGCAGCTTTCAATTTTCTTCTGGTATCCAGAGACCTAGAGCTAATGAAACACTTTGGGTCTTCTTCTGCCAGGACTCTCTATCTGCTTATAGGAACAGCAAAATCTCAAAGCCAGCATGGCTGCATCTGCAACCATGTTTATTTAAATACAGAGTTTTATAGCATAAAGAGAGCAAATGACACAGCTAAAATTTTCACAGTTACAAAATCCCATACCACCAGCATTACTTTTATCCAGTCACGGTTGTGTAACAACTCCTGTGTCAATGAAGAGAAAATTGTACTTGGCTGGCATTCACCCCACTTTGCACACACTCCAGCCAGTGGACCACTCAGGTCAGCATTCAGACAAGTTAGACACATCTCTACTTCCCAACAGCAAACCTCCAAAGCCTGTAGAGTAAGTGAATTTCCTACCCAGTTACCCGGTGTTTCTGGTATGCAGCCCAAACCCACACTGGCATTTCATTCTGCCAGTTTGTGGTGCAAGTGAACGTGTCATCTGTTGTTCCTTTGTTTTGTAATTTGTATCCTCTTGCAAAATTCCCCATCTCACCCAGTACTCATGAAGATTATATTCCTGCAGCTGATGATGCTTATGGGTGGGTTTGTTGGTTTTTTTTTCTGGAATAACTATTGATCTTTAAGTTTTCTGCAACTAGTCAAGTGAAACACAGAAATAAAATTGAAAAATCAAAATGAGCATTGTGGCTTACCTGAAGTGGAGCATGAACTAGTACTGATCTCTCCCTAATTTAGCTCCTGAATCTGTTAGCTTTCCTCAAGGGTGCAGAGCTAAAGTCCCGAGAGGGGAGAAAAAGTTCCCTGTGCCTCCAAAAATAGACTGAGAATAGGAAAGGTCTCAGGATGTTCTGTTACTGTCAAACACATGTTCCTCCTAACTATAAACAGCACGTAAGCATGACTTCCCATTTAATGTTCTGCTGCTAGTGAATTAGTTGACGTGTGTCCAAGGGAAGGATTTTGTATACATAATATTCCTCATAATTTTTTACAATTTTTTTTTTACTGTAACACAACGATACAGTTTCACCTAAAGCCAGGAGACCACTATATACATCCGAACAATTGCAAACCACATGATTGGGAGGACTGCTCTTAAGCAGTTTCAAAGTTTGTTCAGCAACATGCTGTCTCTTCTGATGAAGAAAAAGAGGAAATACCTTTCTGAAAGCCAGGATTTGCCAGTCCTTGCCACCATGCTGCATGAGTGAGGTCTTGTGTGAGGTCTTGCACTTGGGCAGGAAGAATCCCAGACATAGATACAGACTGGGAGAAGAGCTCCTTGAGAGTAGCCCTGCTGAGAAGGACTTGGGGATTCTGGTGGATGAGAAACTTAACAGGAGCCAGCAGTGTGCTCTTGCAGCTCGCAAGGCCAATAGTATCCTGGGCTCCATTAGAAGAGGGGTGGCCAGCAGGGACAGGGAGGTGATTGTCCCTCTCTACTCTGCCCTCGTGAGGCCCCATCTGGAGTACTGTGTCCAGATCTGGGGCCCCCAATACAAGAAGGATGTGGAACTGTTGGAGAGGGTTCAGAGGAGGGCCACAAAGATGATTAGAGGGCTGGAGCACCTGCCCTATGAAGAGAGGCTGAAGGAGCTGGGCTTGTTCAGCCTGGAGAAGAGAAGGCTGCGGGGGAAACTCATTGCAGCCTTCCAGTACCTGAAGGGAGCTTATAAGCAGGAGGGGATTCAACTTTTTAAAAGGATAGACAACGACAGGTCAAGGGAATGTTTAGATTAGATAAAGAGCGAATGTTTAGATTAGATAAAGAGGGAATGTTTAGATTAGATCTTAGGGGGAAGTTTTTTACAGAGAGAGTGGTGAGGTGCTGGAACAGACTGCCCAGAGAAGTGGTGGATGCCCTGTCCCTGGAAGTGTTCAAGGCCAGATTGGATGGGGCCCTGGGCAACCTAGTGTAGATCCAGGCCTGAGGTTGGTGGCCCTGCCTGTGGCAGGGGGGTTGGAACTCTATGATCCTTGGGGTCCCTTCCAACTCATACCATTCTATGATTCTATGATATGAACTTGTTCTTGGTGCTCCTTTCAAATTGCTGTACAGCAGCATTGTCTATGCACTTGCTGTTGCATGACAGCACAAAACCCACCCTTTTGCAGAGATAGACCACATCTCACACTCAGCTCAGCAACTTGTAAATACTAAAGGATAACTGAGACTCCTTACAAGCCAGTCAAACTAACAAGACTGAGCTAGAGTCTGGTATCTTTTTAACATGTTAACTATATCAGAATACCGAAAGTGGCTTCACAGCAGTTTCCAGCCACACGTTCATTAACCAAGCCAGTGTTTGATCAGTCTGTGTTTATTGTGAGGACTTTCTAGGACATCTGAAAAAACACATTAAGGCAATAAAATATTAGCCTTCATGTACTCCAGTGAGAGCAGAACTGATACAGTTCAGAACCCCCTATCAATCTGGAGCCTTTGGCTTTTACATCCCAAGAGCTATTCCAGGGGCAAGATTCATAAGCTTTGAGGTGTGCTGATCATTATAGCTTTTATCTCCCCACTCCCCATCAAAGGAGGGCAAGCATTGTCCTCTGTACACCTTTCTCATGAAGCAATTTACTCACGTTTCCACAAATGGAAGGGATGGAGCCACAGTGTTATGCAACTTCAGCTCTAAGCAGTTGTAAATCTTAGCTTGCCAGACTAGCAGGGCATCATCAGTGCTGAGGATCAGCACATGGCACCCCAAGATTTGAGGGTATATCCACCTCATAAATCCTTTTGTTACTATATGCAGACTTGCTTTGTATTTCTTTCACCATGAGGAAATATGTTTGTGCCTTTTGTGAGTGGGATAGCATACAGAGAGCCATGGGACACTACTGAAGTAAACTATCCTGCAATCTGTATGGGGGAATTTCCAGCACAAATTTACATGCTCAGTTGGATTTTAGCTTGTAATGCCACACAATGCAGCTACATGGACTGAGAGTAGCACAGAATGTGTGTGAGTGGGTGCTGCCTCTAAGGCAAAGCAGAGCTGCAAGCAGCACCAAAGCAGCCTTCATCTCCACTCACATCATCAGAAAATAGTAGCTACTGGTTCTGCTGTGAGAGTGGAAGTGATAAAGTTACAGGAAAAGAGAGGAAGCATCAAAACTGAAGGCTGGCTAAGAAGGGAGGACAAAGGAGTCTTCAAGGGCAAATTCACATTTGTTAGAAATGAAAGCCTTAGTCAAGCAGCATTTCCACTGGAGAAACTGGAATGTAGTGGGATGCTTTTTTTTTCAGTGAGAACAGGAAGAGGATGTCCCCAGCTGTCATATTTTACCCTTTGGTTAGATAATATCGATCTTTTAGATTGCAAATTCTTTACCATTCCTACACAATGACATAGGGGCATTCATCTTAAACTTAGAGAAAATAGGCACTTTCTGAAGCTATGAAAGAAGATAATTCCTAAGGTTTAATTTTGTTGATGATAATCATCTCCTGTTGCTGTCAAGGAGTAGGGAACAGTTGCCTGGATTCCTCTGACTTTTCCAGATCTCAGGCAACATGAATTCATGCATTACTACTCACTCTCCAGTCTTCTCTCTCCCCATGACTCCCTCTTTCCCCTTCAGCCTAATTATTTCATGTACTTCTTTCATCCCATAAACCAGTACATACTCAGAAGATTACGGAATGAAGAGGTCTGGAAGGAAGCATGTTCACATTATTGCATCAATTTACCTCCCTTCATCATCGCAGCAGATTTTGGTAGAGTTCATTTACCCATGCACATGTGTCCAAAGGGGACAGATGGATGGAGGATTTATGCAGGGGTCTGTTGTGACACAGCTGAGGAGCACGATGCTAGCCTAGGTCCCGTACCAGACCCTAGCAAAAAGTGCTGAAAACAGGACAAAAGAGCTTCTCTTTTAGTTGAGACCCTGATCAATAACACCGAGAACTGCTAGGATAGACAGGTTAAATCTTTCTTGGTCTATGACTATGGCCAACTTGCCTGCACCTCAGGTCATATGCCCACGACACGCAGCTGCGCAGTCCTTACAGCTGGATGCACACAACGGCCATAGGCTGTGAAGCGTCTGTGCACTGTCAGTGCACTGGGACAGTTCAAACTAGCCCCAAAACATAGGTGCCTGGCTTCAGTATGGTGGATCAGTTTATCTCCTCCTATAGCCAGCACAAACAAGCTGAGACGCTGTATTGCATGTGGTGGCTTACTTGAGAAAACCGTATTTTGGCTTCCAGGATGGACCCTCAGCAGGATTTCAGTGCTGGGTGATCCAGCAGCACATAGGTCCTGGACTGTATCTTCCAAAACACAAGTCAACAGTGGTGCTGTGACCTGTGTACCATGACATTGCCAAGGGCAGGGAGACAGGGACAGACAGAGCTGGTTTTGGTTACCCCCACTGCAGCAAATCAGCATCCTAACAGAAATGGGGTTAAAAGGCTGGAGAATGGTTTCACAAGCTCTGTAGCAGCACAGACCTCTTTGACTTTTCTGCCTTACTTAAATATGAAAGTTGCATCAATTTCAATTACAGCAGAGGCCCCTTACTGACTTCTGCTTAATAAATGAGAACTTCAGAGAAGAGAAAAGAAAGCATACTGTTCATTCACCAGGAAGACTGCATCGCCAACAGAATTCAGTGCTAGAAGTGTTTGTTTTAAACTGATGCCTTTTTCACATGTCGGCATGTCCCAAATCCCTTTTCTTTTACTATAGTCTGCAAAGATATCTCCTATTTCCCTGTCTCCATTACAGCAGTGTGTACAATAGCAGATCATAGAATCATAGAATCATAGAATGGTATGAGTTGGAAGGGACCCCAAGGATCACAGAGCTCCAAGCCCCCTGCCACAGGCAGGGCCACCAACCTCAGGCCTGGATCTACACTAGGTTGCCCAGGGCCCCATCCAACCTGGCCTTGAACACTTCCAGGGACAGGGCATCCACTACCTCTCTGGGCAGCCTGTTCCAGCACCTCACCACTCTCTCTGTAAAAAACTTCCCCCTAAGATCTAATCTAAACATTCCCTCTTATAGCTTTAATCCATTCCCCCTTGTCCTGCCATTGTCTATCCTTTTAAAAAGTTGAATCCCCTCCTGCTTATAAGCTCCCTTCAGGTACTGCAAGGCTGCAATGAGGTCCCCCCGCAGCCTTCTCTTCTCCAGACTGAACAAGCCCAGCTCCCTCAGCCTCTCTTCGTAGGGCAGGTGCTCCAGCCCTCTAATCATCTTCGTGGCCCTCTGAACCCTCTCCAACAGTTCCACATCCTTCTTGTATTGGGGGCCCCAGCTCTGGACACAGTACTCCAGATGGGGCCTCACGAGGGCAGAGTAGAGAGGGACAATCACCTCCCTGTCCCTGCTGGCCACCCCTCTTCTAATGGAGCCCAGGATACCATTGGCCTTGCGAGCTGCAAGAGCACACTACTGGCTCCTGTTAAGTTTCTCATCCACCAGAATCCCCAAGTCCTTCTCAGCAGGGCTACTCTCAAGAAGCTCTTCTCCCAGTCTGTATCTATGTCTGGGATTCTTCCTTCCCAAGTGCAACACCTGACACTTGGCAGTGTTGAACCTCATTAGGCAGATCTTCTCTGAGGTTCTGGATGTCATTTTTGTAGCAAAGGTTGAGGAGGACAGGTCAGCATCACAGAAACTGTCCAAGAACTGTCAGTAAGTGAGCACCATTGAGACAAACTCAAAGAAAGTCACTGCACTTTCAATCACATTTTTCATACCTTTTTATATATATATATCTTTCTCCCTATATTATAGTCCCTAGAAGATTCAGATTCCTATATGTATGCAGAGGTAATCCATCATGAAGGAGTTTAATTTAATTTTAGGTGGCAATAACACACACTCATCAGTTTTTTAAATATACACTGCATTACTGAAGGGAATGCGACCACTAGCAAAGTGTGAGTACTCACATAGTTATTCAGACCATTAAGGAGGAGTCACTTCTTGAAAATCTTACCCTGCAGCCCTTTTTGGAAACGTGGCCAAAGCCAGGCATTCAAAAAAGTCACTAAATTATAACCCACAAATCACAGGACTGGTTCTGAAATTCAGTTATTATTTTTTGTTATTTGTTATAAATATTTTATAAAATAGTATTTAAGTAAGATTTCAAGGTTAGTCATATATTCATTTTCTTCTCCTATTTCTGTTACTGGGCTGGAGGCAAAAGGCATAATTTGGAAAATAAATTTACAGTGGCCTGGGTCATATACAGAATTAAATTGTGCTATAAATCAGTCCCCCCCAAACAGCAATTTTTCCTTTCAGTATTTGAGTTTTATTCAGTAAGGAATCGGACAATAATTCTTTTCACTTAACACAAGGATTGGGGTTTTTTTTTGTTCACTGCGTAATTTGCCCTGCTCTGCAGATGAAAAATAAAATAAAATACACAGCTTGCAGGATTATAAAAAGTACTGGTTACTAAGCCAAGGGATGCCTGGATAAAGTTCTTCAGAGTTCCTTGTTATTTATGCCATGTATTACTGACTAAAGTAAAAAAACCCGCCTGTGTGCTCTTTAAAGCATCTTATGTTATTTCTATTCACAGAAATTCAAGTTCTTGTATCTGTTATCTTCCCCACCTCTCAAAAAGCCAGCAAAATTTATTTTCGCACAAGGTATCCCGGAGGTTTGCTTGTGGGACATTCAACTTTGAACATTTCTACTAGTTTTTAATGTTGTTTGAAGATCAAACAAGGTTTAACCAATCAGTTCTAGATATAGGGGATTTATCTGCAACCACACTATGCTGTTCCTTTAATACCTTTCAGCAACATAAGTGCTTACATCCTAATAGGTTTTTAGCTTAAGATCTAATCATCCACTCTTGAATTAAGATGCTTGAATGAAGCCAACTCATTTGGAACTAAGCACTTTAATGTCAACAGAGACATATGGTATTGAGACTGAATTACAAAGGATCTCTTCTGAGCCATCTATTACGGAAGCAAGACTAAGACCCCAGCATTATTATTAGTTTACTCATTTATTTGCTAGCAAATAATTGAGAGTAAGATCTTCTTAAGAAAGTGGAAATGGTCTAATAATTGCAATCTGGTGGTATAGTACATTCCCGTGTGCACTGATTAAATCTCCCCCATCCATACTTTATGGCTCTGTGCTCATCTGTAAAATCCCCTTTTGAAACTGAAAGAAACAAACAAAACACGCAGTGCAACAACTCTAACACACTGATTAAAATTCTAAGTTATCAGCAGTAGTGTCAAGTCCTCTAAAGTGTATTAAGAACTCTGTAATTTTCTTGCCCAGAATTATTTGCCTCCTTCTCTGACAAAATATTTGTTTTCTAAAGGTGGCTATGGCAAAATCTGTGGCAATAAATAACACTTCCCATCACATATAAAGTTAAGAGGAGAGGTTTGCTTTTGTTCTGAAGCTGTTCCACTCTCCCTAGTCTGAACATGCTGCTGAGAAAAATTAGCTAGAGTCCTCTACTGCAGTATCAGTAGGAAAAAAACTGAAGTAGATGCACTTTTTTGTTTCTGGAGCAAGAGCACCACTGGGGGAAGGGAAAAAAAGAAAAAAAGCACAATACAAAGTGAAGCTGAAAGTACATTTTCTGAGACAGTCATTTTAGGTGCATAGCCATGAAGAGAATAAATTCAACCCATCACTTCTTAAATCTTTGTGACCGTGTAAGGTTATTGCTGCGAAGGATTCGTGTTTAAATTACACCGTGCGGCTGAGATGAAACACGGTTTTGCTATAACACTATCAACAGCATCTGTTACAGCTGTAAGGAAGGTAGGGTCAGGCAATAAGGTTTGCATTATCTTCTTAAGCTGTGAAACACTACGGGCTTCATCAGGGAGTGATTGTCCCTCTGAAGCGATTGCTATCTACTGATAAATGCATTCCCCGCTCTTGGCTGGGTAAGACTCTAACATGGGCTGTCATTACAGTCCAAGTACTTTCCTGCTTCAAAGGCACATATGGTCCAAAAGGCAAAACTGCCTCCTCCATACCGCCACAATATAAACACCTGGCAAATACGATCACTGAGGTACAAAGATGCAGTGCAGTTCCAACAAGAACATCAGCCACACCGGTCCTGTGTAGGGCTGGACATGGGTTTTCTTCCTCCCAGAAGAATATGTTGAAGAATCATGTGAATTGAATACCCCAATCGTGTATTAGAAATTTTTTTTTTTAAGAGGACTTCTCATCTTCTCCAGTTTAAGAAACCTCCCGCCACTCTGATTATAGAGAACTTCCTACAAAATCTTGTTGACATGGATAGAATTGTCTAAAAATCTTCTTTATTTTTGCTAGTTATTAGATAAAAGTATACTGTTTTGCTAATAGTTATAAAGACCTATTTTTAATGTTGGAATCTGTGTTATCAACTGCCTAGGAAGCAGAAAAAACGCCAGTGTAAGAATCATGGCAGCTCCCAAAAGCTCTGCAAACCAGAACTTTCCTATTAAAAATCGTTGTGAAGCAGAAAGGCTCCTGTCATTGTGTGAATGCAGCCATCGCGGAAGCGACTTCAAGAACAGCCTGCACTGTAACACAGCACAAATTGGTGAAGCCCACCTGAAAAACACCCTTTGCATTTCTTCCCATGCACATGCAGCTCTGGTTTTGCTTTGGCTTAATTGGTTTGGTTTGGTTTGGTTTGGCTTACTTTTTTATTATTTCCAAAGCACACATTTAAGGTGGATCATGAGCTGTCAGCTAAGTCTCGCTGAGGTCACAGTGGGGGCCTGGCTGCAATTAGATGCTGTACGAGCCAGACCACAAAGCCAGGTCCTGTTCTCAGTTTGTATTCAGTGGAAGCAGCACACAGACACACATCCCAGAGAGAATTGCGGCCTTTGGCATGTACCAGTTTTGCAAAGCCTGTTCTTTAGCCAGGAGAGGGGCAAGGGAAGCAGCATGCAGCGATACGAGGGGGGACTTGTTTTCCTGCACCTCTCCTCGACAAAGCATCTGGGGGATTTTCAGCAGCTTCAGACAGAAGAGCTCATTTTTTGTTTTGATCTCTGCCTTGTAGTGGCAGATTATGATGCTGAGGCATACTATGCCTAGTATGCCTAAAATTTTAAAATTAACCATGGAGATAGCTGGCATCATGAGCGATTTCTTCCCAGGTGGCAAACTGTATCAGTCACTTTTGGGAGTTTTCCTTCCAGGGACCAGAAACAAAATTGTTATTAAATGAAAGCAATATGAACAACATGGCTGTATTAATTCTGATCCAGCCGTATCCTGTCATTGAATTCAAGTGTGGAGGCTTCATAACATGAGATGTACAAATGAAGGAAAGGCATTTGTAAGGATGCAGGAGAAATCTCTGTTTCTGCTTCTCTCTTTGAAGTGCAACTTGGATTTCTTTACAGTCTAATTTTTGTGTACTAATTATTTGAGGGGTTATGGGAGAGATAAAATAAGGAGGAGGGAAAGAACAGACTTGAGGGGATGAATAGCAGCTGTGGTGAAGAAATCTACCAGACGGTAATTGCACAAGTCCTTAAATATCCAGAACTTCATCTGAAACCCTCTCTGGTGCAGAAGGGCATGTGACAGAGAGGCAGAGTTTCAGCATCATCAGGCAGTCTTTTGTTCACTTGCACATAGCTGCGGTTGCTCAGGAGCACACACACAGGGCATCAGCTTTCAGCTATAAAGAAGGTAATGGCGAACGGTGGTTCCAAGCCAACAGCGACCAGCCAAACAAAAATACACCACCCCTTGGGCCAGCTTCCCAAGACCCACCTGCCAGCTTTTATGTAGGAAAATAATACAGCGTAGTTACTACTGAGAGATATCAGGCAACAGTACAACTAGAAAAGGATAACTTCTGGGCACAGTGTTTGGTTTGTTTTTGTTTTTTTTTTAAATTCTGCTATCAGGAGGTGATTTGCTGAAAGAAACGCCACAAAGTCTTGTAAAATTAATGTGTCACAACTGTGAGCCCTGCACGAAAATGCACAGAGGTTAGGTGTTACTTTTAAAGGGAGCGGAGTGTGCGCCCTGTTTTCAATTTATTCCGAAACGCAGCTTAATTGTAAGGTTAAACCTAGGTACTTCCATTTAAAATTTTGGAGCATGATATGCTACCACTAATAAATAAAAGCTGACCCTCACTCTGGCATCAGAACACGGCCTGCAAAGGAGAAACGAGTAACTTCACACGGCGAAAGTCTAGCCATGACAGCACCTAAGAAGAAACAGAAAATATATTCCGTAGCCAACAGCCGTGACTTTAAACCATTTGGGTTTTTTTCCCCATCAGCCCTTGCAATGCAGAACGTTTTGCTCCGTGCGAGGCAGGTTATGCGGCTTCCCGAGCAGCCGGCCCCACCCCGCACTTCCCTGCAGTTCCCCCGAGCCGCCGCTCGAGGGACTCCAAGACTCCTCTGTCCTGGGGCTGCAACTCGGGGTGATGCTCGCCTAGACCCCACCGCTTCAGTTTGAAAAAGAGAACTTGTCAGGAAAAGAACTTCGCGCTTGTTATCAGTAAGAAATCCTGATAGCACCTATGGAAGACCTTACTGCAGCACGTCAAAGGCATCTGTTTACACGGGGAGAAGGTGCAGCCATAATGTGGTAGTTTACAACGCCCCCCCAGCCATGCCCCCCCCCCCCAAAAAAAATAGTGAAATGGATTCTTTTTTTTTAAATTAAAATATTCACAGTGGTAAAATAAAAATCACCATTCTTATGCCATGTTTAAGCAGAGGAAACTTCCATTCTGGTGGTTTTCTTTATCTGCACAACATGGCTCTAAAGCATCCTTTTAATTTGTTCTGCACACAGAGGGGTCATGGGCAAGGGAAAAAAGACGAAATGTCTCTGTCACCAATGAGAGGGGGCAATTTCACCCAGAGGTTTTGTTTAGGAACAAACGTATGTGGAGGTGCTTAAACCTTACTCACAGCTGGAGCTCTAGACAGAGCTCTGGAGAAGTTAAAATTTTCCTACTTGGTATCACTGCAAAGAAGTTTCAAGAATTTCGATGCTGGTGAGCTGTAAGCAGATGAATCCTGGGGTTTTTTTTGATTACAGTTGTAGACAAAAGACTCTAAATAACAACTCCAAGATCACGCTGGAATACTACCTCCAGTTCCAGAAGCAGAAAACCCATGTTAGCCAGGCACAATGGTAAAGTCACCCTGCTTCCCAGCTGAGGAACTGCTGCACTGCATTATGTTATATGGCAAGGAAATGCTCTTTGCTTCCAAGTCTGTGTCCTGACAACTGATTTTTGTCTTTAAAAGAAAAATGTTCTTCATTTGAGTTTTCTAACTGGAAGTCTTATACTAGCAGGAAAGAGCTCCCTAAATCAGCTGGCTGACAGATCTCCATAGCTTTTAATTTGACCTGCTGGTTTGGACTGAAAACAAAACAAGACAAAAGAGTCTTAATTTTTCTAGGATTTAAAGCAGATTAGCTGACTTCAGGAGAAGAACATGCTGTTTTTCTCATGAAGACAAATGCAAATTTTTTCTTCCAAATACTGGAATTTTAAAATGAAAATGTTTAGTTGAAGAGTAAGATACAGCCAAAGGGCTTGAAAGTATAGTCAAATTGAATGATAAGCTGAATCAACTGGGAAATGGGAGAAAATGATCACAACCACAAACCTACACAATTATCTCACTGAAATATGTTTTTATAAAAATATGCATGTCAGTTATCACATAAACAAATAGAAGGACTTGTAAGTCTCACAGTCCTTTTGCCACAAACATGACGACTCCAGAAGAAAGGCCTTCATGACACCTCCTAAAAACTGGGCTTCTTTAACTTGTTTTGTGGTTGTTTCTACTGTTAAGCTCTTCCCTCATTGCATAGGCATGGTAGCAGAGATCTAATGCTGGCAGTGAGAGCTGAACCATTTGCTTTCTCAAAGATAAATAAGAAAAAAATCAATAAACATTTAACATACTCTTTCTGCAGAGCTTCTAAGGTCCAAAACTCTTTGCCTACAGTGTTTATTTACAGTCTTTGCAATGAATTCAGAAACTGTTCCTGAAATACAGCAACCACTCACCAGGAGACCATGCTCAGCTGGCACGTGTATGCTCTATCATATATACATTGTTGTAACTAAGTACTAAAAAGACAGAAGCTCTGTCTTATTTCCTAATCCAAAGAAATACAAACTTCCAAGTCATAAGGAAAAAAGATTCTTTTAAAAGAGGTAACTTCACATTGGTTGTCTGTAACTCTAAACACAGCAAGGTGTTTGGAAATCCATTGAAGGATAGATAGCACCTGCAAAGGGGTCAGCAACTTGTGCTGTGGTCAGAGTTCTTTTATATTTTCAGGTATTGAAATGGAGGGTATTTTGGCATTAAAGCTAGAAAATTACATTAGAAAAATTCTACAATTGCTGAAAACAACCTGTCAGCCCAGATTTGTTTCAGCAAAGCTGGTAATTCATCCACTGGGAAAGGGAAGTGCCATCTTGCATGTATGTTTGTATGCGTGTATTTTAATGAGGAGAGACCATGAAAAAACTGCCTGAAGTTGACACAAACAGAAATATTTGACATACATTCTCTTGGGGTATCTACCTGAGGTAAAGGAACGCTATAACTAAAGAACTGCAGATGCTGTGCAGACACACTCTTTCAAGTGCTGGCAGACCTGTAGTCGCAATGGAATGCTAAAGTACAGGAGAAGCAAAATCAGATGAGTTTGTGACATTAGTTTTTAATTATTTACTTATTTTGTTCCGTCTGCCTTTCCTTGTTCAGACAGCAAAGATCTGGCAAGTTTGCACCACCCATGTGATCTCAGCCCACAGTTCTCATGAGCACTATTTTAACCTTGTCATTTGATCATTTAGCCATTTAACCTCAGTGCGGTTGTTTTCTTTCTGATAATTTTGTGGTTTGATGAGGAATGCTGAATGTCTCACAGTCAGTCCCTTGCAGGATTAGGCCATTCCTTTGTTCTGTGGTCAGAAAAAAAAATTACAGCACCACATTTTCTCTTTGAGGAATCTTATTTCGCTTCACCATCTCCTCTGCTGGACAGGAAACATCACATTTTCTGTTTTTATATTATTTCCAGGACAGACAATTCCCTTCATGCTAGGTCAAGTGTTCTATCCACAGTGTAATATCATGGTCCCAAATAAATTAAAGAATTTTCATTTATGTTGACATTTTGTTGGAAAAGGTGAGAGTCCTTCTAGTCTTTTCATATATTATAGAAAACAGAAGTATCCTTCTATTCTCAATTCTTTTTTCACAAAGTCTTTCATCTTATGAGATGCACTTCACAACCTCCCTCATGACCAGATATTATCTTTATGGCCTCTCTAGCAATCACCAGCATTTAGGAAGATAACTTCAATATCTACAGGATCAAATATTATCTCCTCTTTGTTTGAAAATTATCCGATCCAAAGAATTCTATTAATCTTCACATGCAGTTTAGTTTAAAATCTCTCTTCTGCCAAACCTTATGCTGAGCAACTGCGAAACACCAGCTTTGTTTGTCCTTGCAAATCCTAGCTTTGAGTTTTACCAAACTTTGGCAATGCCCGTTTTAAATACTCCATTTTAACCACTGGAAAGTGCTGAAGAACATTACTCCCAGATGACGCCTCCTTATCTTTCTTCCAGTTTACCTGTCACTGAACCATCCACAGTTCCCATTCATGCTGATGCTACCATTGCCCAACACTCTCAAAGTGAAGACCGTGAAAGCAAGGGGCTTAAAGGCCTCTTCACAGAGAGGGTGCTGGTTTGTTTTCCCTCCACCCTCCTCAGTTCCCACACATATGACTGGAGAAGCATCCTGACAGTTGCCATCCACTGAACTGCTAGACATGAGAAGTACAACACAGGGGAGCTACATCAACCAGATGACTTTTCTCCAGCATAGGAAAGGCTGTGTCAGCTTTGTTTTGCTCTTTCTATTGAAAGATCAGTGTAAAAACCTGTTTTCTCTTCTTACCACAGTTAACATCCTTCCTAAAACACAATCTGTCCTGTTACTTTTACTTGCAGAATGCTAATACATTACTTCTTGTCTCTCATTCTTCTGGTGGGAAAATACCACTCAGTTGAACTATAAATATGTGATCCAACTGTACTTGCTTACATCAGAATCTAAACTGCTTGTCATTTCCTTGATGTTTTGGCTTTCTGATTTGGGTTTTTTTGTCAAAAAACCCCATCCCAAATTGGTGAAATTTATGCATACTTGTAGACAGATGTCATGAAAAAAACCACTGCCTACAACACCTGGCTCATTCCTGATCTCAAAACATCCTCAAGGTGACACGTGGATCACCCTCAAGACCTCACTTGGACCATGAGACTTACTACAGGCAAATTGCTTCCAGGGCAAACACAGAGAGAGAACAAGTGCTTAGAGGGAAATGTTCGAAGGAAGAACCTCCAGACAAGTTAAACAAAAAGACAAAGGAGTGAAATAACTAGGATGTAGTAGACAGAAATGAAAAAGGAAAAAAAAACGCACACTGGTCTTCAGAGACCTCTGAATCTGCCTCAAGTTGCCATATTTATGAAACTACAGAACAAAAGTTTATGCATTATGTCCTGCAAGACTTCTGCCTAACTGACTGCTCCATGTGAGCTCTTGGGCACTTATAGACACACAAGATTTGAGGCAACGTTAACATATATATGCTCATGAAACAAGGACAACAGAGAATAAGGATCAACGTACCACACTTCTGCATGTTAAAAATTTTGTTTAAAGTGTATGGGAGGAGTTAAACAAAATGCAAACAACAGGGTTATGGCTTCAGTCAATAGTCCCTGTCTGGTTTCGGATGCACTGTACAGAAAGGACACACACAAAATGGGCATGAAGAGAGATCACCGTGACAGTAGGGCTAAATCCCATGTCCCATGAGGGGAGGCTGCAGGAAGGGGGCTGCTTCAACCAGAAGGGGCGCCCAGCAGTATTACTGGCACCAATGAGTGGAATGAAGGAGACATAGTTGGGCTCTTTACAGCTTTGTGTGATAGGAGACCAAGAGGCAGCAGCACAAGCTGAAACATGGATGAGTTCAGGCTGGAGATAAGGAGAAGCCTTTTTCCCATGAGGGCAGCAGAGCAGTGGGACTGGGGACCAGGGAGGTTGGGATGTTTCCTGCATTGGTGGAGTTTCACACCCTGACGGGGTGAAGCCCTGAGCAACTTGGTCTGAGCCCACATCTGACCTTGCCTCGAGGGACTCCCCATCCCTTCCAGTCTCCCTGAGTCTGTCTGACTCTGATTTATTAATGAAGAACACAGGTGTGTACATGGACCTCTCCTAGCTCCTAGCTCCAGGTTCCTTCCTTTCACCTTGTCCTTTTCAGTTCTGAAAACAAAAACTGAATGAAAAAACCAGCAGGTTCCAATTATTCATTCTTTTCCTAATGAGATTTAGATGACAAGAAACAAATCACTTGGATTCATTTAAGCAAGTACACAGTAATTAAACTAGGCAGCAAGCATGCAAGACTACTTATGATCCTCCCAAAGATTTCACTTGGTAAACAAAACTTTGACAAGTTGTGTGGCAAGGACCAGAAGTTTCCATTTTATGGCATGTGAAAAACTCTGAGCAGCTGACTGTACCAAGCAATAGACACAGGAGTGTTTCTCCAAGCAGAGCATAATGCACAAAGGCAAGCTCTGTTTCTTCTTGCACGCTGGGTTGTATGTCTATGTGAAAAGAGCTTCGAGAAGCAGCACAGGCAGTGTACATTTAGTCACAAATACAAGATTTGAGAAACACGAGCCCTTCCTCGCATGTGCAGACACACACATATGCACACACATGTATGTATACACCCGTGTATATACATAGACACATATGTATACGCACGTGCTTGTACATAAACATGTACATATATTTGCAGAGACACATATACCTAGACAAATACATGTATAGACACACACATATATATTTGTCTTTACAGAGAGAGATGCATAACATCTCTATGACGACAGCTCTTAGAGGCCCCAGATGTTCAAACACTCGCTCTGGACCTCAGACCAGGCCCACACCGAGTAGATGCTGAGCCTTTGGAGAGTGAAAGTTGATTTTTTTACTGATTTGAGTCATTCCTGAAGGCTCAGGTGCCAGTGGTTTCACGGGATAAATTGGCTGCCCAGAGTTATAGTGCAGAGAAATACTCAGCAGCCATAAGTACCTTCAGAATCCCCCTCGTGCCTGGGGACTGGGAGAGAATCATAGCACAGGTATTGGCACACTGGCCCTGCATCACGGTACGATTTTACTGAGAGAATTAAGCCAGTAATACAACTGCTGTGCACTCTCTAACTGAGTATGTTCACGAGGCATGTATGTAGGTAACTAATAATGTAAGTGTTCAGAAATGGGGTAACTGAAAATCACAAATGGGAAGAGGCTTGCCTTGGAGGTGTAGAAACATAATTACTTAGATAACACTGATTTCCTGCAGATTTTTTTCATCCCAGAGGTATGCCATGATGATACATTAATCACTAATATCTTTTTCTCCCTCTCATTTAGCTGTACCTGGCACCGGATGCACAAAGAGTGCTGGGGCTACCCCATCAGGCAGAACAAGGGGTACTAAGAATAACTAATATAAAGTAAAGCAGCCTTAAGCCTGCCATGTATGAAATTAGAGGCATAACCACCAAGCTAGCTGGATTACCCTTTGGCTGAAGTGCCTTAAATCCATTCTGGCATCCTTCCATTCTGAGCTGACTGAAGCGTATTTCATTACAGTTTAAGATCTTAAGGTGCTATAAAGCCTCACAAGAGAAGCAACTCCTCACTTTGAATTTACTGCACAATTTGTTATAAATAAAACAGGCAGGCTGAAACCTGTGCCACTTCCCAAAATGCATAAAGTGTGTGTCTTATTGTACACAGATGTACCTGGTGCTCAGCAGTCCTACCCCAAAAGGATGAACAAAGATCCCTAGTCCCTAGCTTTTTGATATTATTTGACATAGCTACACACATATGTCTTATCATCCTCGTTTTGACAGTTTTTTCCAGAGTCCTGCTTGCCAGCCAGTTCATATGGATATTAGCCTGCCCATATGCCTGTATGTAGTTGTGCTCACTTCTGTGTGTACGTACACACACAGACACACACACACACACATATATATAGCTTTGGCCAGCTTAGAATGGTCTTAGCTGCATTTAGAAGGATGTGCAAGCCAGCAGTCTGCAGGAATACCAGCCCTGGTGAATATCACGTTGTGGAATGAAGAAGGGCCTGCTGCATCCACAAGCATGTGAGCTTCTCCTCTTCCTCACAGCCTGCCCAACAGAGACTTCAGCTGTGCGCCAGCTCTGAGAACAACAATCTGTTACAATCAAAAACCCAGAAATGCCTGAGTTTTGGCAGTATTAGAAGTTTGCCACCTTGGTTGTAAGGAAGATGGGTATTGTTAGGTCTGCAAATACACCAATGAGCCAGTTAAACAGAACTGCCTGCAGAGTGATTTCAGAAAGGTCTGAAGCAGTTACTGGGAGCTTGGAATAGCAAAGCAACTTCTAGGCAAAGATGCCTGTCTGCTGGGCTGAGTGGAATAAATAAAAATCAGATTAAGTCCAAAGCTTTACTTGTTTCCAGCTAACTACACAATCATGTTCAAATGCTTGTCGCTTCAAATTTGCATATGTTCAAGCAGGTAACAAATGACTTCTGTAAGAGAGCCAAAGGCTTTGCTGCTGGTGCAAAAAAAGGTCTGATACAGCATAAGTACAGCAGTATCATAAAATGTCAAATCATTATGGTTTTTAGAGATGCCATCATCTCGTGTCAAGGACATGCCATTTACTGCAAGGACCTGTATCAAAATGATTCAGTGACTCATTCACCTAGCATTTGAAAGGATACTTTTTATTCCATGGCATTTACTACTTTACTACTACATGGAGGCTTGGGATTTTTTTGGTATGAAGCACAGAAGTGGCTTTTTTTTTTTTTTTTTTAATACTAGTGTTTCTTTGGACTCCTAAATTCAGATCAGTTTCCAGAAATAAATCTTTGAGAAACAGATGACTAAGTTAAGCATGACAGAACCAAAACGGTGTTGTCTGGTTTTTTTCAAAGGTAATTTTGTTTAAATGCACTATGAAGTATGTGAAAGCCATGTTGAGCCTTTTCCTCCGACAAATCCCACAGCATTCTACAGTTGCTAATCATCCGGTCTTCCAGGTAAGACACAGAATCACAGAATCACAGAATCACAGAATCACAGAATCGTAGGGGTTGGAAGGGACCTCAAGAGATCATCGGGTCCAACCCCCTGCCAAAGCAGCTCCCTAGCTCATATTGCACAGATAGGCGTCCAGACGGGTCTTGAATATCTCCAGAGAAGGAGACTCCACCACATCCCTGGGCAGCCCATTCCAGTGCTCAGAAGCACAACACTATTCAGATAAACAGATAATTCACCAGTGAGGTCTGAAATGCAATTTCCAGAAGCAGACCAGGTTCGTCAGCCCTCTTGCCATTTTTACAGAAGACCTTGTTCACGCAGGGCCATGAACACAGACAAAGCTTGTCACTTGAGGAGGAGTTGTGCGAGACACAGGGCAGAGAGGGGGAAATTCATTTCACTTTTTGGGTAATAGCATGAAACTTTTAAGATCTAGGCAGAACGCACTAAACCACAAATTGAAGGCTTTTGTGTTTAAAATTGAAACACTTTTGCTCTCCTCAAATACCTTCTTTCCTACAGTTCAACCGCGAGAGAGTTTTTGCAGCTGTATCATAAGCACCTAACAATTGTGGTTGGAAATAGGGACCGTTCTGTGACTAGCACAGGAAGGCTGGACACAACCGTTGCTGCAAAACATTCCTCTGAAAAACAGGGCAACGGGAAACCAAAGCAAATAGCAGAGTGGTATAGCAAGAGGACATCTCCAGGCAGAATCTACGGTGTTATTTGTTTTCTTTTGTTTTACAGAAGGCAAATTATGCTCTTTCCATGTTTGATTTAAGTTGGCAGGAGCTCAGTTTAGTATCTTGCTCTATCAGCCAAAGAACAGCCACTTTTTCTTCCAGAGTGAGAGATGAAACATTTATTTCTGATTTCCTCTCGGCAGAAAAATAATTTAGCAATTCTCCTACCACATCTGGAATACAAAGGCTATGAGCAAAAAACCAAAAGTATGTTTGTAACCTTAACTTATGACCTTTTACAGTAAAATAGCTGAGACCTATTTGTCCTATTCTCCTCCTCTGTCAAGCTTATTTCATTTATCCTGAACAAAAGTTTCCTCTAATTTCCTGGCCAAAATTTTTTCCCAGCTTTTTAAAAGGCTTTTGGACCTTGCACATTCCTTAATGCCTTGACTTTATCTTGAATCAGTCCCAAGTAGCCCACTAAGAAAACCTGGCTGATTTCTCACTGTTTAGCAGATTCAACGTATCTGAGCTTGCACTTCTACTGTAATTGCAAAGAAGTGTTCAACATCTCTTACAAATATCAGCTTTATGCTTTTAAACACGAAATTCTGTGCTTGCTATGTATGGCTTCAGCTTCATGTTACCAGCTACACATCTAAGCAGCATGGAAGAATTGTCTCTTTCTTCGTTGGTTTTGATATGGCTGAAGCAAGGCTGCTGTGAGGAAAAAAATGTCAGCCATTTGATGTACAGCTTTCTTGAGGGGATCCTGGGTTCAGTATGATGACTTAGAGCAGGAAGAGATATGAGGAAGTACCCTGGCCACAGCAGGCCAGGAGACACATTAGAGACCTAGAAGAGAAGGTATGAGATCAGTGTGGGAGGTGGACGTGAAGGATGGAGACAAGAAATGGGAGAAATCTTGGCAGTAGGAGGCACCTTGAGAAGCTGCAGGGAAATGGTCCAGCAGTGCTGAAATTATATGGATGGGGGATGTAAAGACACAACCAGATATAAATTCACATCGGACACAGATGGAGGGTGAGATCAAGGCCTGCTCAATGACACGGAAGAAGACATTAAGTGGGAAGCATGTTACAGATTATGGTCCAGACAATGGAGCTCTAGTTTTACAAGTGCATTAAACACGGCTAAACATGGACACTTGAAGAAAAACTCTCATACTGTAGGTTTTTTTGAGGCTTTCTTATAACCTTTCAGAAGTCAGTACTGCAAGTTTTTCATGGGCCCTATGGCTAGAGAGTCTCTCAGACAATTGCCCAACTCATCTGTACTGAAGGAAGACGCTGTCTTTATGTACATTGTCATGACTAACTCAAACTCCTCATTACACTTCACAGAATCTGATTTGCCTTTCACATAAATGAATTGGAAGCAAAGTCAAGAACCAGACAGCATCTTGTAATTTTAGATAATCTTTCTATATTTTGGAGGCAACTATGGAATTTATTACCTTTGTTAGCAAATTTTTCAACTAGTGGCACGTTTTGGGGTGCTATGGCAACGGTTGAGGACTGCACTTCCCAGCTCTGCCAGATTCAATACTGTGTTGTCAATTCCACCACTAAATACGAATCTTGAAATCGGTGTTATTTCTTGGAGTTGCTAATGCCTTAAACTTGAAAGAATTTCTATTTAAGGTTCATAGGATTAGCAACTCTGTAACAATCTGAATTAACTTCAGTGGAAGATTTTGTGTCAGTCACATCCAGGGAGATTTGATAGTGATGAATTTTAGAAGACTGGGAACAATTCCTCCCTCCCTTGCCCCTTTGGGGCAGAAAATATTAAAAAAAATGCATTTGTAATTTAGTAGCATCTGATCCCCTCTAAGTATGTCAGCCCACCAAAGATCACAGATTATCAATGCTAAATGGAGTTGTTTCAACACACAGAACTTTTTTTAACTTGAAGTCCAGTCTGAAGGCAGACATATTGGAAGCCCCCAGCTCTGTACCCCTCTGCCTTGAAACACAAGTGCAATGGTTTATGTATTTCACTGGGATTAACACAGGATGAAAGGGTGGTGGGCTTTGGGGGTTTTTGTTGGGTTTTTTTTTTGCCAACTAGAACAAGTAGCTATATAGCATCACTTATTTCCTACCACTGGATGAAGACTTCACTGTATTTCACCTACAGTGGACAAATGGGCCTACTATAAAAAGAGTGTATCAATCCCCTCATTGGATGAGGATGGATTACTTGAGTAAAATCTCATCAGCGCAGAAGCAAACACAAAGATGAGTGAGGAACAAAGGGCTGTTTCCATGTAACTCGGGGAAATACTGTTTAAGTATCCATCCATTTGGGTTAAAAATGGGGTTAGTTGCAGAAAGAGTACTAGGAAAACAGCACTAATAGAAATTTCCTGGGTCCTTAAACCTGGCCTTCTCCTGCTATGGATCATCTTTCATCCTCAAGACATACTTCTTCTACTCATATCATCATAGGCAGTACAGCAGGCTTTTCTCTGACTATGCCCTAGAGGAAGTACTTCCTCAGACCATAGGAGTTCTGACAGTTTTCTAGATGCACAGCAGAGGTGAGTGGCTTTTACGTACCTCTTTTGTCGATGCTCTAGGTCATGATGACTTCAGAGGCATGGTATAGTTGAGACCAACCACCCCAGTGCCCAGATGCACAAAGACATTCAAAATGAGTGAATAGGAAGCTGCCATCACTGATGACTGCTGCTTTTTTAGAGTAGACTTTGCATGCTCTCCACAAGACTTAGCTTTGGCGGCTGGCAGCTCTAGTGTAAAGGAATGAACCATGAGATTATGCTTTCCAAATCAGCAGGAACTCTGGGATATCAGAGTTGAGAAATTTTGACAAACTGCAGTGTTCAAGCTCCTGTTACTGTTTCCTGATCTCTCTCTCCCCTACAGATAAAAAAGCTACATGACGCCAGCCGTGCAAACGTGTTTCTCCTTAAATAAAAGAAGTTGCTGCCAATAGTCTGTAAGAACCTATTTTCTTTCACAGTTGTTGTATTCAAAAAACCCTGCTATGTCCTCTACTTTATTTAATAAAATTAACATCTGAAACAAGGCATGGTTTTCATTTATCTGTGAATTCTCTAGGCTGTGCCTTTGCTATTTGCTAAGTGAAAAGCCACATGTGGAGTCACTCCTGGTATTTAAGAAAACAACGTGCAGTTCATTCACATGTGTGTACACAACAACAATACACCTGTGCTGTTGTGCAGAGAAAAAGGACAAGATAATTACATCCTGTCTAGCACGCTGATAAAAAACATTAGTCAAAAAGAAAAAAAAAGAAGGTAACTGCTGTGATAAAATCAGAAGGGCCCTGGAATAAGCCACCAGATACCTGAACTAAGGACACTTGATACAACTGAGTCAATACTGTCTTTGTTGCTTTCAGCTTTCTTTTTGCTACCTATATGAATAGAAGCGTTTTCCCTGGAGGGCTAGTGATGGCCACAGCAGCTGAATTCTCTGAAATTTCTTTGTATTTAATAAAGGAATTCCTTTTTAATTTTCAGTCTTGTGGAAAGGGCAGAAGTTATAAAACTGGAATTTCTCTGTGGATATCAAGGCTCTCCTTTAACAGGGGAGTAATAATGCTTCTCTTTTTCACTGGCAATTAGGTATTAGAATAATAGGCCCCTTATTAATTATCTGGATTAGACAAGAAGTTGCACAGCACACATATAAAGCAGGAGAAGAAAGAAATGCAATTTAAGATAAAATGCCCTTCTCTTTCCATGCATAAGGGTCTGCGACGGTGTGGTCCAAAACTCAATTATATTAAATTTGTCCATGAACTATTATCAAAGAGGGGGCAATTGCTTGGAGGGGAGAACCCCAGACAAATAAGGGTAATAAAAATGAAATGCAGAAGCACACTGAGAGTAAATGTGACCAGTCCTGCTGCTGGACTGACAAGAGTGCATAGCTGTTGATTGCCGCACACTCTGAGGGCAGCCAGTGGGGTACCACACCCCAACCCAATTCTGGTGGTAGCTCCGGGGCAGCATTCTGACGAAGTGCCTCACATATACCTCTTGTGATACAGAGACCGAAACATACTGCCTGCACCAGGCTTCGCTGGGACGAGCCGCCTGGCATTCCAGCTGAGGTCACACAGGCTGCGCACACAGCCAAGAAACGGAGCCCGAGCCTCGGCTCGGCGCGGAGCGGTAACGGTACCGCGCCACACACAACATGCCTGGCCTGCCCTTCTCTCCTTGCCAAAGGGAGAGTCCCGCCAGCCTGCCTGACGAGTGCGGCAAGGTCCAACAGGAACTTCATTTACATGCGTGGTGCCAGGCTCACAGATGACAGCATAAATTAGAAGCCAAGTGGGTTGTGTTCACATCAGGCCACTGCAGCAGACAAGCACCCCTGCTTTCCACTGTTCCAGTGGTTTAGTTCTTCAACTCTTTCCACTCTCTGCAGTTTTCAGCCACACAGTCCACCCATCCCTTCATCAAAATGGTAAATCCAAAGTTCATACGCAAAGAAAACAGGGTGCAGGCATGCTAATTTTTTTTTTTCTTTTGTAGCAGGGAAGGTTGGCAGCAAAACAGAACACAGCACTTTGGGCTTCTGGGTGCCATGCTCCTCCCTCAGAGTTATGGGATCACTGCTCCTCAGGGAACAGCATCGTGAAATTCTGCATCTCGGACATAGACATTGGTGCAGTGTGTTTCACATGCTACTAGGAGCTGGGATTAGTTCTCTTTGAGACACTGGCACTGATATAACTACACTGATTTAATCAGATTTTCTTATGAATTGTGTCACTAAAAAATCAGCGTTTCATCAGCTCTGACTTAAGTTGTAACTTACATTTGATTAGCTGCAATATAAATCCTCAGCTTTTTCCAGCCTTTAATGTAAGACCTTCAAGACTATTCTACTTTTCATATTTTTAATTAATTTTATTTGTTTTGCTAAGGTACATGCTTTATTTATTCCTTATATATTTAGGCTTCAGTGTAAGTTGCCCTTCTCTCTTTCATTAATTGCTTGAAAGATGAAGAAACTGTTAGGGTAAAAGCATTAACTCTTAGCAAAGTGCTAGCAAAAAGAGTGGGACATAGGCCACTTGGTAACCATGAACCAAAGGCTGGAAAACGAGCAGATCAGACTAATAAAGGGATGAACATGTTGTCAATTTGCAAAACGAACCTCTCACTGCCTATAAACATAGTTTCACAGAATTATAATGTACCTAAACTCTGCGACAGCTACAGAAGACTTCCCTGAGGCTGTACAATTTGTGCCGTGGTGACAGAGGGAGAGCAGGAGCCAGTGCTTCTCTGACCAGAGCAGCTCTTGCTTTCCTCCTGCAGACTTAGAGACTTAGAGGGTTGGGCGGCATGGGGGGGAGGGGAAAGGGAAATCCTCCTTAGTGCCAGTCATGAGATGATTATGAACAGCTCTGGCTGTGATTGAGTGAGTGCTAAGAATACCCACAGATAATGCCAACAGGACTGATAGGGACTTTTCATACATGGAACACCAGTTTTTTCAAAAATAATTTAAAAAGAGACGTGAAAAGTCACTAACTTGAAAGGCTTCTCAGAAAACTACCACTTATCCTTCCAATCAAGACAATTCCATGATCCTATGATCCCATGATGATAGTGTGCATGAGTGTGTGTGTTCAGCTGCTCATCCTCACCAGGATCCTTCACATGCAGCCAAAAGAAGAGCTTCTAATCTTATTCTAAGCACAAATAAGTAAATAGGCTTCACTACCAAGTTTTTAAAGCAGAGATAAAGCCTGGTTATTATGATTAGTAACTCGGTGGACTGAGAGGGTTTTTCTTCTGCACTCAGTTCCAGTAAGTGATAACAAAGATCACCAAATATTGTTTTATTGTGATTTTAAAAAAACAGTTGTATAAACGATGTGCCTCATGATAGCTTTGTTTGCTGCAGCATCTCAAACCATAGCAGAATACACTGACCACATTTCCATCTCTTTTTTTATTCCTTTTTCCTCCCCCTGCTCCCTGCAAAGAAACGCTTGAAGGCAGTTTCTGCTCTGGTAGAGACACAAAAAACAGCCCTTAAAAGCGAGGTGATGTTGTATAACTGACAAAAGGCGGAATAGTTCAGGCCAATAATGGTAAAAGATTGAGAAAATCACATTAATATCACATTTTAATTAGTTTTTCAGCACTTAAGCAGTAATTATTATAATACCATTTACTATTTACACAGATAATAGCACATTTAACTTTCAGGCAGGTGCTCCATGACATGATAAGACGGATTCTGATAGCATAGATTGCTGCTGGAATGCCTTTGAAAAAATATAGAGATGTGTCTGTTTCCAGGGAGCACCTGAAAGTATTTATTCACCTATAGTCACCATACTACTATACAGTAGGAAGCCAGCTCTCCTAAAAATTTTATGGCTACTATCTTGCCTAGTCAGGCAACATGGCCAGCAAATCTAGTTTTCAAATCTAGGTATCTGTACCACCATATGGTACAGAGCTTCTTCAGCCTCTCATGTCTTTATCCAAATTCCTTTGTCACTTGTTTGACATCTCCTATATTGAAAAGCCACAGAGTTGGATTGTAATATGCTCATCATCAAGGAAGTCAAAGCTCAGAAGGTGTGTGCTTTGGTTGGTCAGTATCCCTAATGTTACAGAAACAATTTCTCACGCGCTATCCTCCTGCTGTCCAGAGAGACTACTGACTTCACATCAAACAGTAACTTTCAGAAATTTTCCTACCTAGATACCCACAGGATTTTGTGTTCAATGTGAACACAATTACTCTTTTGTTTAAGACATTTCAAAGAAGCAGAGACATGGAGCCTATGTCAAGCACTTTCCTCCATCCTGAGTCTGTAATAAAACAGAAAAAGGTCTTCAAAGGCATTCAGGATGTTCTCTTGACAAAACTTACTGTCTTGTTCTGCTTTATTTGGGGCTCTGTGTGAATATTCTCCACCTCTTCTTCACTGTTTAGCTATCCATAAGAAACCCTTAGCATATTTGTGCTCTTATCTGTTAATCTTTATTCCCTAAAGCTCTGATTTAAACTGTCCTTCTACGCCTTTCCCTGACCTTTGCAGAATCTTTTGAGAGGACATTAAATCCTAATTTTCTCTTATTGTGTCCTGGCCAGTGGAGGTCTCCTCCTACAATTTCAACCAATATAAACTTTTCTTAATTTCAGTGCATCTGACCTCCAAGGGATCAATTGCGTCAGATGAGATTCACAGACAAAAGAGTAAGAAACTCCATAATATTAAGTAACATTTTGAAAAACAAGGTTTGCAAAATAATATAATTTTATTTATACTCTAAGCACCTCACGGAAATTTCACAGTATTAATGAAGAACTCTTATTTTTCATTATTCCCAATGACCTGTGAGTGATTTGGAAATGGAGAATGAACTGCCTTGTCTTTGAAATATGTGCTGCTACTCACCTGGTTGTTAGTTCAAGTTTCAGGTCAATTAGAGAATCAAGTTCCTGAAGTAGTCCTGAAAAACAGTCTTCCCTGCAGGAAGGCTTTCATTCCTTGCCCGGGGAGGGCAAACTGGCTTGTAGGCAGTTCAAAGTGTTGTGTTTTATTGTATCAAGGTCTCAAGTTTCTCGTGAAACTGAATTCGTGAAGTCTGTTGTGTAAGGCCCTAACACACTTTTGAAGTACTCTTTCTCACACATACCTCAGCTCTTTACAGCACAGCACACTGTGAGAACGTGCCATGCAGTTGCAGATTTCAGATGTACAGATTTGCAGCAACTTGGCTATTCATGAATCTTCAATAAACGTAATGCAAAGACTACCTTGTTCCCTTACAAAAATATTCCTAAAGACAAAATAATTTGCTGTCTGTAAAAATGTTCCTCAGTGCAGAACCCATTTAAATTACTCAGCAGATGGCTCAGCAAATCCAGCTCTTAAGAATATCTGAATAGCCAGACGAAAAGTGACAATTATCTAGAGAGAGTCGGAGATTTCTGAGGAAGGTTTACCAAAGTTACCGTGCAATCTCTTTCCAGAAAGCCAACAACAAAAATCATAGGAAATAGCGCTTAAAATGATGGCAGCTCAACAGATAAAAAGGACAGCTCCTTCACTAGTTCAACTGCAGGCGAAACGATGCCTGCTCGGCTAGCCTGCTTCAGATGTCTGCTGATGAGAGAAGTCTCTCCCTAACCTCCACTGATCAAGTAGCTATTAACTATGCAGGGAGTCTACGGCCACTTGCTCTTGTCCACACCATGGGAAGCTCTTTCCACCAGAAAAACCCCTCCCTGTGCACTGCTGTGAACTAGTCAAAGCGATGCTCTGGCACAGCTTTGCATCTGGCTTGTCTCCAAGACAAATCATCAGGTGGAGGTGTAGGAGCTGCAGTGATTGCCATTATCAGATTATCACTGTGGGATTCACCTGGCGTGTTGATTTATAGGCAACTATATCTTGAGAATAAAATGAGCGGACCTGCTCCTGGAAAGTAAAGTCATAAATAGTCTGTCCCTTGCTCAAAATCTTCCTTCACCTCCGTTGTTTCAAACAAGATTTATTATTTGCTTCAAGGAGTTCTTATATTAAACTTACATTTGGAGCGAATGGAGCCCATTAGCATTCAAAAGAGGGCTGAATATACCAATGTGTCAAGCTCAGTGAGTTAAGGACTAGTTCTAAACACTGTGCATTAGGCTACACCTACCCCAGATTCCTTCCAACAGCAGAGTGGAGTAAAGCAAGAAAATGTATGGCATTGCCAGAAAGAGCACAAACATCAAAACCATCACCACATCCAAACTGAGGACACAGCTTCCACGTGAGGAGCTGTAACATCCAAAATGCTTTTCAAAAGCTGCTTGCCATTGTCTGACCACAACTCTGACTTCTTGTCACAAATATTCTTAGACACCTGGGTAGGAAGAATTGAACTCCTTAAAAAACATGCTATGTATTCACAAACATTTTCAGGTCTCACTGTCCCCAACTGAGACATTTTTAAAGATGAGAACCCTCTTCAACTTAATAATGTAAATACTTCAACTTAATGGTGTAAATAATTTTATTCTAAACATTAACTCAATGATGAAAGGCTGCACGCACTTCTCGCCCAAGCACAGATTCGTGCTGGCTCTGAATTCATGCTCAAGCAGTACTTTTCTCAAAAAGGTTGATTAATCAAAACCAAAACTTTCAATAGAAAATTTACAGCTTAAATAAAACTTTAACCAGAAATAGAGGCAGAATATAACTTTTCATAAAATAAGAAAAGTGGGGAATGGGATGGCGAAGAAAAGCATCAGCATCAGCAGCTTGATGACATCAGTGTAGAAAACCCAATTTCCAGTCTGTGTTCTCCTTCACTTAGATGAAATGTGTATCATCTCCTATATTCTGGTTTTTCTTCCGCTGGGCAAAAAACTTGGAGTGAGTCTTTGACCCTACTTGCACATGTGCAGAAGAAAAATAACACTGAATTCACCAACTGCTTGTCTATCTCAGGTATGGGAAATGGCAGAACAGGAAATTTAATCTTTGTCATTTTTTCCTGGCTATGATATGAATGTACAAGTTACTGCCCACCCATCTGTGAGCTATCTTCTCTCTGCCTCTCTGCTTGTTCTCCCTCCCCCCTTCCAGTCCTAAGTAAAAGCAGGAAAATCTTAACTTTACGCTTCTGTTCACTTCTTGACTTTTCACTACTCAAGTCTTGGTAAATTTAGATAAGAAAATCAATTTACAATCCACGACCTGTGTAAGAATACTTGCAAAAACTATATACTAATACTCTCATAGAAACAAAATCATGGAATCATTAAGGTTGGAAAGGACCTCCAAGGTCATCTAGTCCAACTGTTCCCTTACCACTTATATTACTAACTAAACCATGTCCCTAAGTACCTCATCCAACCTTTCCTCAAACACCCTGAGGGACAGTGACTCTACCACCTCCCTGGGCAACCCGTTCCAATGCCTGACCACTCTTTCTGAGAAGAAATTTCTCCTAATTTCTAACTTGAACCTCCCCATGTGCAACTTGCAGCCATTCCCTCTTGTCCTGTTGCTACTTATCTAAGAGAAGAGGCTGACTCCCAGCTCACCACAACATCTTTTCCGGTTGCTGTAGAGTAATAACATCTATCCTGAGCCTCCTCTTCTCCAGACTAAACAGACCCAGTTCCCTCAGCTGCTCCTCATAAGACTTGTGTTCCAGACCCCTCACCAGCCTGATTGCCATTCTCTGGTCATGCTTCGGGGCCTCAATGTCTTTCTTGTAGTGAGGGGCCCAAAACTGAACACAGTATTCGAGGTGCAGCCTCACCACAGCTGAGTACAGAGGGATGATCACCTCACCGGTTCTGCTGGCTATGCTACTCCTGATGCAAGCCAGGATGTCGTTGGCCTCCTTGACCACCTGGGCACACTGCTGGCTCATGTTCAGGTGAGTGTCAACAAACACCACCAGGTCCTTTTCCTCTGTGCAGCTTTCCAGCCACCTGCCCCAAGCCTGTAGCGTTGCCTGGGGTTGTTATGACCAAAGTGCAGGACCTGGCACTTTGCCATGTTGAACTTCATCCCACTGGCCTCTGCCCATCGATCCAAGCTGTCAAGGTCCCTCTGGAGGGGCTTCTACCCTCTGGCAGATCAACACTTGCCTCCAACTTGGTGGTGCCTGCAAACTTACTGAGGGTACACTCAAATCCCTCATCCAAATCACCAATAAAGATACTAAAGAGGATGGGCTCCAGCACAAAGCCCTGAGAGCACCATTTGTGACTGGTCAGCAGTTGGATTTAACTCTTCACGACCATTCTCTGGGCCTGGCCATCCAACCAGTTTTTGACCCAGCAAAGGGTATACCTGTCCAAACCACTGTCTGCCAGCTTTTCCAGGAGAATACCGTGGGAGACTGTCAGAGGCTTTGCTGAAGTTGAGGTAGACTATGTCAACAGCCTTTCCCTCATCCACCAGGCATGTCACTTGGTCATAGAAGGAGAAGAGGTTGGTCAGACAGGACTTGCCTTTCATGAACCCATGATGTCTGTGCCAGATGCCCTTGTTGTCACGTGTTTGCTCTGTGATTGTCCTCAGGATGACTTGCTCCATAATCTTCCTTGGCACCGAGGCCAGTCTAACAGGCCTGTAGTTCCCCAGATCTTCCTTAACAACCCTTCTTATAGAAGGGTGTCACATTAGCAAGTCTCCAGTCATCTGGCACCTCTCTGGTTGATCTGCTTGACCATGACTGTTGATAGATGATGGAGAACAGCTTGGCAATCACATCCAATGGCTCCCTCAGCACCCTCAGGTGGATCCCACCTGGCCCCATGGACTTGCGACAGTCCAGGTGGAATAGTAGGTCTCTCACTGTTTCAACCTGAGTCATAGGGGGGGGTTTATTTTGCTCCCTGTCCCAGTCTTCCAGGTCAGGAGGCTGAGTACCCCAAGAATAACTGGTGTGACAATTGAAGCCAGATGTAAAGAAGGCACTGAGAATCTACACCTTTTCCTTATCCTCATGTCCTGGTTTCAGCTAAGATGGAGTTAATATTTTTAGCAGTGGATGGAATGCCATGTTTGGGAGTTAGGATGAGAACAGTGCTGATAGCACCCTGATGTTTCTGGTTGTTGCCGGGCAATCAAGGACCTTTCTCAGCTCTGCATACTTCCTTACTAATGAGAAAGGAGGGGACGCAGCCAGGACAGGTGACCCGAATTGGCCAAAGAGGATATTCCATGCCAGTTAGGTCATGCTCAGTATAAAGGGGGACTGGGGGGAAGAGGAGGAGACAACGCCAGGACGTGCAGTTTCTGGGGCGGTCGGGTTGTCCGGGACGGGCTCTAAGCTGTGCGGCCTGAGTTCTGTGGTTTGGTGAGAAACTGCATTGTGTATCACCAGTTTCATATATTTTGTGCTTTAAACTTCTGCTATTGTTATATCTAGTTTTCTGTTATTGTTTAGTAAACTATCCTTATCCCAACCTGCGTGGTTCTGGTTTCTAGGTTGTGGTTTCTTTTCCTCCTTTCTTCCTTCCCTTTTCCCCCTCCCCCAACTTTCCTTCCCCCTTCCTTTTAAAAGTACAAGTGACTGTGTGGGGTGCGGCCCCCGGCTGGGGCAAAACCACGACACCTCAGTAGGAATTTTCTGCACTGGATCCAGTAAAGGAGAGGGATTCTTTTTGGCCCTCCTCTTACTGTTAATGTATTTGTAGGAACATTCTTTATTATCTTTTACCACAGTGGCCAGGTTGAGCTCATGCTGGGCTTTAGCCTTTCTGATTCTTCATCTGCATATGCTACCGACATCCCTGTACTCTCCTCAAGGTGCCTGTCCCTTTTTCCACCAGACATACACTCACTTTTTCTCCTGGAAACTCAGCAGAAGTTTCCTGTTCAGCCATGCTGGCCTTCTTCCCCACCAGCTTGTCTTATGACACACAGGGACAGCCTGCTCCTGCTCCTTTAAGAGTTCCTTCTTGAAAAGCATCCAGCCCTCCTGGACCCCATTGCCCTTTGGGACAGTCTCCCAAGCGACCCTCCTTACCAGTGTCCTCAACAGTTCGAAGCCTGCCCTCCAGAAGTTCAAGGTAGCAGTTTTACTCACCCTCCTCCTGACTTCACCAATAGAGAACTCTCCCATTTCGTGGTCACTCTGCCCAGGACAGCTCCTGACCAACACATCTCCCACAAGTCCTTCTCTGTTTGTGAACAGAGGGCTAGTGGGGCACCTACCCTGGTAAGCTCGCTAGCCAGCTGAGTCAGAAAGTTATCTTCCACACATTATAGGAACCTCCTAGACTGTTTCCTTTCGTATGCTGCCTGTCCCTCCTGAGGAGTTTATAGCCATCCATTTCTGCACTCAAGTCACGGGAGGGGTCCCACCACGTTTCAGCGATGGCAACTAACTCATAGTTTGCCTGCCACACAGTGGCTTCCAGCTCTTCCTGTCTGCTGCCCGTGCTATGTGCATTAGTGAAGATGCACATCAGCTGGGCTATGGCTCTCACGCCTAGCTGTGGCATTGCTCCCCAGCCTTGTCTCTAGTGAGCTTTCTTTACTGCACTTCCTGTACAGTAAGCATTTCACAGTTTTTAGCCACTGTGTTTTCCAGCTGCGCTCTCCTGTCTAGTTAGCACATCATAACCAGAGATAGGGATACAGGTCTGACAAGGACACCACCTTGGATTGGTTTTGGAGCTTTCATTTCTGGAACAGAAATCTACTTTCTGTTCAGTGTAAGGGCTGGCATAAAGGGTCCAGCACTTCTTGCTGTGCAGTTTCATCCACAGGGCATCGCCATTAAATTGAATTCCCTGTCTTGTTCTTTTGGGGGTACTTAAGGAACTCAGAGCTCCTGTGCCTCTCCTTCCTCATCTGCTTTATATATGTATTTTACTTCTTTTTTTTATTTTAGGTAGGTAGACATGCTTTCATAATTGCTGTTTGGTGTGCATTTATTAGTGGTTAAGGAGTGATGTTTTATGATGTTTTTCCCTCCTGGCAGGAGGATTCAGCACAAAGTAGGACTACTAATGGATTCAGATTCAGCAACAGTGCCCAGGTTTCTTGGCTAGAGGTCATGTTCTTGTGCCTCAGCTGTGGACTGCATCTGCACCACACACTGCAACACTGAGCAGAGGGATACACTCCATGTAAGTTAGTCTAAGAAGCATTAGTATGAGAGATAGAGCTCATCACGCCAAAAATTAACCTGCTTCTTATTCAGAGACAGCTTGACTATGTTCATCGCCTTTTCGGCTGTGTTGCCACACATACTGTGGGTATTTCTATAATGACTATGTAAAGCAGCATTCTCTAGGTGTACTTAAAACTGTGGCTTCCTGTCCCGTTTTCTCTGATGACAGAATTAGATTTTCTCTGTTCAGTCAAAGAGCTCAGTAGATGCACTCAAGCATTCCTCCCCTTAAATGACAGCCTCTTCTCCTTCTTCCCATTGCAAGAGGTTATTTCCTTGGATGTTTAGCTTCATCACTGAAGCACTTTGAAAACCAGAATGTTTGGTTGGTCTGTAGGAACAGGGACCCTCAAATTCAAGCCCAGCTGCTATATGATATTATTCAGCATACCTATTCTTTCTTCATTCAGTTATGCTTCTGGGAAATATTTGTGTATTGAATTTCACCAGACGTCATCCAGTTTCTCTAATATGATAAGCCATCATGCACAGGAAGATTCATTTAAAGTTAAATGCTGGCAATATCAAGGTGGGCTTCATGTGAAAATGAGGAGAAAAAAGGTCTCCACCCATTAAATGTCTGAGCACTCTGCAGTACTTACAACCACACCTACAAATGACTGGGTAGGCTGGCGTGTTGGATTTCTCATGCGGTATTGTTTGGAAAGCAAAATTAAAACCTATGGCAGTGCACACTTTTTAAGCTTCAGAAGCAGCAGCCCTGAGACAATGAACATGTTTTCATAATGCAGCCTGAACACTTTCTCAGCAACATGAGACCTTACCGAACTCATTTCACTGCTTTTCATAAAGCAGACGCGTCACACTCAAGGTTGCTCTGCTTCAGTGTTATCTCACAGCCTGACACCTGAGAAGGCTAGAAAATCTCTGAATCTTGTTGGGCTGCTCCTGTCAACCTCACATCTTTATCTCACAAAACACACCTATGCAGAAGTTCAAATCACTGACAGAAGCACAAAGTCTTTTCAGCCTCTACGACAAGAACACTGGAAAGCCCCACAGGCTGCCTTCAGAAAGTCCAGAATGATTTCTCTCCTACCTCCACAGCATAATGTCTTTTGCCTGTTTTTCATCCTTCCCTCTTTGCACACACAGTGTGCATGTAAATGCATTTACCCCTAGAAGACAGAAGTGTGATAGTGTATCGATAAGTTTTTTAGTGTCTCATGACATAAAAAGACTAAAATTAAACATAAGTTTGAGAATAGAGCCAGAGACAAGGTTGATTTAAATTTTGGATTATGTTCTCCAAGTGAATTATAGGTCCTATAAGAATTGGAAATCTGTGTGAGGGATACAGAGGCCACTGCTCCACTATATAATATCCCTACACTTTCCCAAATTAGATCTGTTACTACAGAGAGTAAAATCAGTTTTACTTCAATTTCTGTGACTTAAAAGGCATCACTTTGACATTTCACAGTCTAACCAAGAACTTTGGTGCTACTGAAGAAACCGTATAGCACAGTGGTATTTACTACAGTGCTGTACTGCAGTAATACATAGCAGAAATTAGCATACAGAGAAGTCTTGAAAATATTTGTAGGCTAAGACATACCTGGTAAGTGTTTTCCTGATCTGATACTTAAAATAACCATAGAAACTACTCCCACAGCTTTGAGTGACTAGAGCAATGTAGGGAAGAGAGGTATTGCATATCTGGAACACAGCTTTAGAACAGAGTGCCTGAGACCATATTGTTACACAGTCTAGGGAAGAGAGGTATTGCATATCTGGAACACAGCTTTAGAACAGAGTGCCTGAGACCATATTGTTACACAGTCTAGGGAAGAGAGGTATTGCATATCTGGAACACAGCTTTAGAACAGAGTGCCTGAGACCATATTGTTACACAGTCTAAGGAACAGATAGTCAACCTTTTTTTTTTCTTTTTCTTTTTTTTTTTTCCTAAAAAAGAAAGCACGCAGATAACCCAGAAATACTGTAATTAACAAAGCAGGAATACCAAATGCTAAAACACATGAGGGTCAATCAAATTGTAGACCACACCATATGCCTTCAAAGGTAATATTTTTCTGCCCTGCTAGTTTAATTTTGCTAGCAATATCATGGACATATTCATACAATGTCTAGTTTTCTTTCAGCATGAAATAAACCTAATTTGGAAGAAAATCCTTGTAGTGTCTCTAATGTGTAGTGTATTAGTCACCCTATCCTTTACAGATTAAGCTCTTTGGCATTATAGGAGAAATCATCTGCTACATACTGGCATCAAGCAAATGCAGATTTCATAAACTCTGCCCTTAATCTCTCTTTCAGTTTTCTTCCAATTAGAAACAATCTTTTCCTGATACTCTAATTAATACTTACACATTAAAATATTAGGCATTATAGCAGAAATCATCTGTTATATTCTTGCATAAAGCAAAAGTAGGTTTGTAAGCCCTTGCCCTTAATCTTTCTTTCAATTTTCTTCCATTTAAAAACAATCTTTCCCCAATACTCTAATTAATGCAAATGATATTCATGATTAGTTAGTATTATGCTAATCTGAGCCCCAAATTTACCTAAATCTACATGGTGTTGTCTGAGTACCAGATTGCTTTGGGTTTCTAAGTAAAATTACATTAGCCTGCCAGCTGTACAAAACACCATGATAGAGTAGAAATCCAAGCAAATCATCAAGATTACATTAGTTTTGTTTCTTAATGAACAACTGTTTGCATTAGGGATTACAGACAAATTATGGTTTTCCTCTCTGTACCCAGCAAGCCAGGCATCTGTTAAGAAGTTTCATTTTTTTTCCTGACCATCCCTAAATAGATTGAGGAGAGCTAAGGCAGAGAGACGGGTCTAATATTTCATGTAATTGAATTTTTTCCATTACAAAGCAATCACCACTCTGGGGCCCACTGCTAACCTCGCATTTCTCTCTTCCACTGCTGCCTGGAATGCGGGAGAAACCTGAGCAGGTTTTTTTAAGGAGGTATCAGTCACTCAGCTTCTCCTCTCCTCCTACAGAAGCAGATTACGTACCTTAGAGCCATACCTGCTTGCTCCAAGCCAATTTCCAAAACCATGCTGTTGCGATTCCCGCAGCTCTGATACGAACAGCGTGCCGCCAAACAGCATCATGTGTGGAAAACAGAGAGCGCTGGGCCTATGCACCACAGTCTGCACTAACAGGGCAACTGGGCTAGGCAAAGTTGGGCGACAATGAGCATGGTACCACCAAGGCTGCAACCCTTTAAAGTGCAATGACAGAGCGCAGCTCTGCGTGCGTACAGGGGTTAGCAGCCCGTTCAAGTTTGTCCCTGTTTCGTGTCAAACTGCCGTATCATGCTTGTTATTATGTTCTGCTTGATTTAATTATGCTCCTAGTGTACAGGTTTACTCATTCTTCCGTGCACTAATCTCGTCTCCAGAACTCACACTGTGACAGCTCATTATTGTTGGCAAAAATGTAGGACGCTGATAGGAAAAGAAAGGCTCTGATACATTCATCATCCTGTATCAAGACCTCCTGATTACAAGATACAAGTAACAAGTTAATTGCGGATCAATCTGTAGACTGCAGGACAGTAAAGGGTGGGTAAATCACCGTCTCCTGAATGACAACACCGAGGAGCAGCAAAATAATTCTCGACCATTTCTTTCCTTGTGTCAAACAAAACCCTGTGATATTCTTACAACTCGCTGATGGCCTGTCCAGAACATCAGATGTATACAAACGTGCACAAAAGGGTACTACTGCCGTTGGGGAATTTATCAAGAATCCCTGCCTGAATATCCTCCAGAACACAACCTTCCTTTCACTTCCTTCAAGTGGTCAGCTCAAACAGTTTTAATTAGTTTTAGCAAGAATGTAAAAAGTTAAAAAAAAATAAATTAAACTGAAAGACATCTTTTCCAATTATAGCCACTGATGTATGTTCTGGATTTTCTTGTGTACCCTTTTCAGTTTATTATTGCAAACTACGGCAGAAAAAGACCACACTAAATCTGATTTGATATGTTGACAAATGAAATAAACCTAAAAATACCTCTATATGAAGCCTACAACAAAAGTTACTAAGGCTATAATGTTATTTGAGAGTTTAAGGAAAAGTCTAAGTGGCTTCCAAAATGCTTTGGGAAAAAATATTTATTAGGATACCACTGCCTGGAATGGGCGAGTTGCAGTTCTCTCTTCACTGGGTCTCAGTAAATGCAGCAGTTTAAACCAGAGCAAGACAAAACCAGGCCTTTTATTTGGAAAGCTGCCCAAGAGCTAATACAGATGAGTGTTTTCCCCTCCATGCTTGTGACATTTGAATATCTGTATGGGTATTTTCTTGCTGTTGACAATATATACAGAAAATTAAAATAGTCACTACAAGCAGTCCAGAGTGGGACAATCCTCATGTTAGATACCAGGAATTACACATCAGTATTGTTTAAGATAGATATATATATATATATTTACAAACACTGTATCAAAATACTGGGCATTATACAACATCACTGGAATTAGTCACTCCAAGAATAAATAGATGCTTCAGCGTTTAGAAGAGACACTCACAAGGCTATTAGATGGACTGAAATTCTGAATGGTTATAGGCTTCTGAGTGTTGACATTCTGTTGGTTAATCAAACATCAGTTTGCTTATTGATTTGTGAGAGAAGATTAACAATTAATGATATTCTGATCTATCTCTTGTCAGTGAGATGCCCGGGGCTGAATAGAAAAACCCATCTAGACAAAGTGTCCTGAAGATCACTGTATTACATTAACTTCAGGTAAGAGTTTTCAGTAGTTCAGAACTGATGTGTCAGTGCTATTAACACATTCACTTTGTTCTCAGATCATGTAAGTTTTTTGCACCAATTATTTGGGTGTCAGTATTAACAATAATGTAATTTATCTGAGCAGGAATAAAAGGACTTCATCTCCCTTCTCTAGCTAACAAAATGTGGTCTCAACCTTAGGTGAAACTCACATCTTCCCCTCTGGAATTAGTTCCTGGTTCATAACTAGTTTTGTTGAAAAAACTAAATCTTTAAGACACGTCACAACGTGGAATAGAACTGAGGTGCATCACTGGTAGGATGAAAGCCCACTGGTGTCATTGTGGGAAAATGGCTAATGGCCGAGTTCAGACTCTGCTTCCTGAGTCCTCACCTGCCACTTGACATTGATAATTGTCAGTACCAAGGACAGAAAATCAATCAGCTTGGGGACTGTGCTGTCCCCCCGCAGAGCTGGAGTTTAAGACCATGTATGAGTGGAAGCCAGGGCTGCTGCTGCATCTGAGTACTGCATGGAGACGTCAGCCTTCAGGTCGGATCCATTTATTACCTTCTCCTAATGTCAGACCCATGAAAACGCACTCAAAAATAACTTTGACTGCTGGGCAAAATAACTTCACAATATGTTTATGCAGACTTTGTAGACTGTTCTCCTTTCCTAGTGTCACAGAGCCCTAGACTGCTCATAAAGTCAGGGTGAAGACTATTCTGTGAGAGCAATGGCTGGTGAAGCAAGAAGCCATAGTGGTACTGTGGGCAGCAGACAAACACACACCACCACCACCACCTCCACCCCCAGCATCCTCAAAAACGTGACTGAGAAATCCTTGATTTGGAAACACATGTGCAGGAACAATGCTGTGGGTGGGAAGCTGAGGCAGCAAGCTCTGCTGAAGAAACTTCAGCATGCCTGCAGAGATGTTCTGACAGATAAAAACCTCATCAGCCTTCCAGGGTGGTGCAATAAATCTCAAGTGTTTTCTGAAACTATGCTAACTTTTACTTCGAAGTAGCACAGCGACGCCTTTGTGTAGTTAGGAACCAGCACAGTTAGTTATTTCCAGTGAAAGACTCTTGTAAAATATCCTTTTGTGTTTAACTAGCAGGTAATTTTAAAGGTGTTATAAAAACAGAGCTCCTCAAAGTCTGTAATACACATTTAGAATGAACAAACAGAAGCCTGCCCGAGCAAATGGAGTATGTCTGGTTAAACAGGAAAACTTGGCAGTGCCACAATATGAAGATGAAACATTCTGAATAGTAGACTGGATAGTGTAAAATCCCAGTTTTAAAGGATTCAGTTTGATCCTCTACATGTTTTTAAGGGGAACATACTTTTGTACCCACAATTCTCAAGACCAAGAGGTCTCGGTAACAGCTTTCCCTTACAGACTGCTTGCCTTAAATGAAAGACCACACAATTCTGGAGCAAATTTATCACATGGTAGAAATCAAACCTCTTCATTATATGGAAGAGATAAAATCCTTTATGTCACGTTTTCTTGAGCGCTGGGAAAATTCACATCTAGCCTAACATCTCTGTGCACAGCCTTTCCTTTCCTCACAAAGAATTCAGTTCACCTCCATAAGAAGCCAACATTCTCTGTGATTCTGTGAGAAAAAAGTAACCATTTCAAATGATGCTGCATGGAAAATCTCCCTCATCGGTATTTAATATCTTGAGAAAATCACTTTTCATGGTGACAGTTCAAGATTTGATACTTGACATTGAACCTCTGCTTCAGAAAACAGATCTATCATTGCATGTGCATGCTAGTGCAAGGACAGAAGTAGTGCTTATGTAATATTGCAAGGTACAAGACTTGTTAAAATATTTTAGTGTGTGTTTTTGTTTAGAATTCTGGACAGCTGTAGCAAAAATTTTAAGACTGCTAGATCATTGTATAGCTGTAGAGAGTGGAAAGGTTCTCAGTTGCAGTTGATAAAGAAGACAAATGTTACCTGCTGATCATACTGGGTTTACAGGTTTTAAAGAGCTGATTTTATTTTCTCTTGATGCAGCTTTTACTTCTTTGAACTGCCTTTGACATGATGCTATAATCTGAGACAAACCATGTAAATTCCAGCTCATACCTAGACATTTCTTATTTCTAGTCAGTATCGGGGGAATGAGTTTCTCAGCTTCTTTTTCACTAGTAACTTCCATTTCTAATTTATATTGCAAAAATAAATTGCAGAAACCTTCTCCTATCTGTCCATTTTTAAGCCCTCCATTTCTTTACTGAAATTGCTTTATTCAAGATTGTAAATCTGATGTTCTACACTGGGAGCCTGAAAGCATATCTCACAGAGTAAATATCTTTCCAGTTCTGTTACAGTTTCAAATCCATCAATATCAGAGTGTAGAAAACTCAGAATTCTTCAGAATTTTGACTCAACAACCATCAAACAACATCAGAGAACAACTTTTAAAAATTCCAGCTACAGAATTGGTTTTTTTTTTTTTGCATAATTAAAAAAAAACCAAAAACCAAACACCAAAACACCAGGTATACAGAAAAAAAAATAGCAGTGAAAGAACAGACTGGTAACTTCAGAACAGAAAAGCATCTTTATTGTGAGTTGCATAAGATCTCTGTTGGTCCTTCACAAGATCCAGCCACAGGAAGGTGCCACAGCTTGCTTGGCACCTGCCTTTCCTCCATCACAGTGCGGGCAGGGGTAAGGTACAAAGGGGAAGCTGCTGCCCAACAGGTACACGAATCACCCACGTTAATTAGACCTTGAATACCAGAGCTGCACGGACTACATACAGTTTGCATGAAGCACCACTGCGTCTCGCAGGCTGTAGAAGCATGCTTTGGAATTAAACAGTCACTTTCTTCCCACTTCAGTGAAGTCTGAATCCTGCCTTAAGCCAGCACGGTGCACTTGTATTTAGACAGGCAGTCACACGCACCCATGCACACAAACATATGTTTATGATACTGTTGATGTACAGCTCTCTTCTTGAGGAAGCTGTTAACATTGCTGGAACGAGGAGACAAAAGGAGGCACTGTCAGACTCCCAGACTCTGGCTGGCTAGGAGCACGAAGCACAAGCAGAGAAAGCTGTTTCACTCAGAAGGCGCTGCCAACTGCTGAACACCTCGCAGCAGCAAATCTAACGGGAAATAGATAGCTTACATACAAGGGACTAAAATGGGAAAGACACAGAGGAATTAGAAAGATATGTGCTTGTGAATAAGCAGAAATGTCCCTGTCTTGGTTAGAGGACACGTGTTTTAAAAATCAGCAATGAAGAAGTGTTAAACTTCAGCAACAGCACCTTAGTTCTACGCTGGTGTATACTGTCAGCATTTAAATTCCTTGCTACATCTATGTTTTTCCTTGACAAAAGAAGATTATTTCCCTGTTCCATAATGAAAAAAAAATACATTAAACATTGGAAATTAACATTCTTTCATCTTTACTATTCTCCAGACTTATGATTTGAAGCAATCTAATTCTGGATATGTACTAAAAATACTGAGTACCTGAGCCGGACACTTACAACAGACTGAAATGTAAGAGTTCAGATCAAAAACTAAACCCATAATATGTCACAAGCATGCACAGGATGTCTTAGAAAAGACACCTCTTGGCTAATCGGTCAGAACAACCATTACATAGTTAATATATCAGTTAACAGCTATGTACAGTTTTCCTCTTTTTGTGTACAAGTAAGGGGACCTGAAGAAAGGCTTGTAACGATTATAACCTTGAGCTAACCCTTCCTTTTACCCACTCCTCCCCCTGAAATTTATAGAATTAAGATATTGTGTTCTAGGTCCGTGAATAAGCACAGCATGTTCAATATGTCCACAGTTATACTGACATTTGTTTCTAAATCATTTAATTAAAAGTCATTATTGAGAAAAAAGGATTCATTAACAAGCTGTACATCTGAACAACTGATGGAGTTGTTGTGTTATGAATATCATTTTAATCCAAATTAGAAAACTGCACAGATGTGCTGCTGCAAAATATTGACATACTGCAACTCCCTTGGAATGTGATTAACATTTGTGTTAAACCAAAAAGTACATTAAAACCTGGCTTTACTAATAAATTTAGGATTGGAATAATTCTTTTAATGCTGAAATATAGCATCTAAATTGTTATTATTTGCAACTCCATTTGGGAATTATTGCTCTACTAGCACAGTCTTAATACCATGTGAAAGACCTCTTTTTAAAAATATTTCTTTCTGAAAGTGAAAATACAGAGTGGAATAGGAAAGTGATCAACTTTGTATTGACAAACTTTTCATTCCAAGATTTTGTTATGACATTTTTGATCGCAAAATTGAGCCATAAAGCAAAAGCAAATTTGCAGTATTTGCAGAAATGAGGACAAACCCTACTTGTCTCTGAGTAATTCTTAACACAAACCTGTGATTTCAATACTTTTTTCCAACAGTTTTCAACAGGCAGACTGCTTTTTATTCTCTGTCTCTACTGCACATGCACATATATATGTGTACCAAAATAGGGTTTTGAGAGCAGGAAGAGGAGACTTTTTTTTTTTTTTTGGGAAGGTATATTTGCTGTCCACAGATTTGCATGCAAATGATCTGATAACCAGAAACATGCATTCAGGCGTTGGCACGTATTTAGCAAAATAGCTCTCAATAGGTGCCTGAGATGTAAATATTTGGAAACTTTTCCCACAACAAAACCCCAGCAGCCTAATAACAATGCCACGAAGTTTTGTAAACAGATACTCAGATTTGAATTTTTATATTTGTAAAGTGATGAATTTTTAAATCAGCACAGCCAATCACAAAGCACCATATGATTGTAATCCCAAACTAGCTCTTTGTAATTAATGAAGGGGCAGTAAAAAATGTTTAGCGTTTCTATGGGCATCATCATCCTCTCAATCACCCTCATTATCATTCCTCCTCACTTTATAAATGGAGATTTTTCAATTAAAAAAATCTACAGTATTTGTCAGCTGTACTGAACAGTATTTGATATATCAATTATGTCTCTTCAGCGAGTATGTTCTTTGCCTCACCACAAAGTTAAATGCAAAAATAACATGATGTTGCAGGACTATGATGGTCACATTACAACCATTTAAAAGACTGAGTTAATTGCTTAGCAATTCTCTATATATTTACTGTTATTTAATGTATTAAAAGTTTAGTGTTTTCGTACTTAGTTGATTATTGCAGTCAGTAAAACTTTTACCCTCTTGTGTTTTAGTAAATACATCTGTTTTTAAGAGAACACAGATAAACGGAGTGCATAATTTTTGGTTATTTGTTTTTTCCCTATTAAATTAATTTGTTATTACCATAGCTAACTAAAGGAATCAGAATGAAATAAACAGTAAGGTAGGAAACAACAAAAAGTAGATAACACAGACTTTACTCACTAAACACTCATTCCACTTAATTTAAAAAGACAGAATGCTGTTTTCCAGAGAATAGTTTCAATGCAATTCCTTAATATATATATATGTATTTAAAAGAAGTCAGTCTGTGAATATTCAAACTAAATTTAATGCTGAACATCGATGTCAAAAAATAATTATAAACTGGTATCGTACCTATAATGAAAAACCAGCAAATTTTGTAATGATGCCTGTCACAATAACATTTATTAATGAACTTTTTTATAACTATAAGTAACCATCCTAATACACTACTTCCCATTCCCCAACAGGCATTTGCAATTAAATGTTTACAATCATTTAAGCACAAGCAGAAAACTACAGAAGTCTGACTTTCTTCCCCTCCCCCCCACCCCCTTATTTTCCTGATAGGAATTTACTATAAATGCACAGTAAAATCTGGGGTAATATTTTCTACACTATGGCAATGAAATATAAGGTACTTTTGCTTCCTTGAGAGAAAACTATTCACACCATACATGGGTATACCTTAGATTCTACAGCCACAACTTTATAAATTAGAAATACACAGAGCTCATAGCTAACATATAATTTTGCTTTCACCCAAACTTAACAATCCAGCATTTTAAAAACTCCCTTTCTAAAGCGTGCATGAAGCGAACACTCATGACAGTGAACATTTACATTACCTGTATCTTACAGATTACTGTTCAGGATAAAACACTGCACGGAGTGAAAGTATTGATTTTCTTTTCCCTTTAGAGGCAATGCCAGCTTACTGAAAGCTATCCCTAGAGAAACTTTTGTCAAACTTAAGACACAGTCCTTGAAACAAAAAAAAACAAAACCCAAACCAAAAACCAACCCCAAACCCCAAGCCTTTGTGCATGCAGTATTACAGAAATCTGCCACGCAAACCTTTCATCGTGACTATGTCTAAACATCTGTCAGTCACTCTAACAGCTCTTTTCAACAATGTACACACTTACCATAAAAAATGTTTGATTAAAGACCTAAACATGAATCTAAACATAATACTATGCAGTACAACGCCCAGGAAGAATAAAAAAAAAATCCAACCAAAAAAAGTTCCCAGAACAGCTTTTTGCCATTTACTTTCCTCCTCTGCTGCTTTAAAGTTATGTGAATGTTCATACCGCAGTGGTTCAACAAGTAGCAAAGAGAGAAAAAGTCTCCTTCCCTGTATGCAAAAGGTACAGAAGCAATCACATGTAGCAAAGGTAATTGAAATTAAATTCTCCCGGTCAGGTGAGACCCCCCTCGCGTATCAACATCCACCTCTGGAAAGATAATGAAGCCCTTGCAAAGCAGTGTAGGAAGGCAGTAATAATCAGAGAGCTGCCTTCTGTCCAGGCACCGGGACGTGCTATCCACTGGTGCTCCCCAGACCCACCGCCCAAGAATAAAGTGCCTATTGTCTCAGCACTGTACTAATTGTGAAAAAGCAGCCCATGCAGTAAGCATAATAATTATCCAGACAAACAAGGCAAAGGCAATCAATGAAGGAATGAAAAGGGTAAAAATACACGACCAGACAAAGCGACCCAAGAATGAAATTAATATTCATAATGGAACGCTCGCCAGCAGAAGGTCCCTTTCATGCCATGGCTATTGCATACAAGAGAGCATTGTCCACACGCAACAAAATCGGGATATGGAGAAAACTTCACGTAGCTCTGCTGAGGAGAAAAGCTTTTTTGTTCCCAAAACGCTTGCTCCTGGCCCCTCTGTTCCGATTAAATAAAGTTTTGGGCTCCTTTGCCTGGCAACATTAAAAAAGTTATCTCTCAGGGTCCACCCTTCCCTGAACTCTGTAAGGTTGGTTTTTTGTTTTGGGTTTTCTTTTTTTTTTGTTCCACCTCCCTGCTTTCATTTGCAGCTGTATAAATATGAACAAAAAAGCCATGCTCGTCCAAACAAAGAAAAAATGGACTGAATATGCATATCCTCATTAACTAAATTTAATTATGACAAGCGGCATATTAATCAGTAGTTGCTCCAGTTACTGCATTCATTGGAAGGGAGGAGGACTCCAAATTAAGGGGAAGCGTGGGGGGACAATCGCATACTGATTAAGAGGCTGCTCACAACATGATACAATACACTTTCTAAATAATTATCCAGAGGAAACAGAATAAAGAGGCAGATTGCTCTATTTTTAAGACCAATTCAAGAACAATGAGACAAGAGCATGATGACAAGGCTGCTTGCTTTTTTTTCCCGTGACTGCTTCTACCTCCACGTTCTCAGACCAACGAGCTTTGGCAAAGCACTGCAAAATTTGCATTTTGGTGGGGGGAGTAAGAATAGAGAGAGGGGAAGAAGAGGAAAAAAGGAGAAAGAAAAAGCCCATGCTATTCCTGCTGCTGTTTTAAAAAGAAGGCCCGTGCCCCTAGAACAGCAGAGAAACCCTATCTAGCTGACTGTGGTGTTTAGGAGCTCTGCGGAGTCACTCAGCTGGAGCTGGAAACTTTGTGCGCTCTGAACTTCGCAGCACGTGCGCCGCAGCAGTGAAGGAGGAGTTCGGAAAGGGGAGAAAAAAAAAGCTTCCAGGGAGGGGAGAAGGGAAAAAAAAAGAGTTATCACACCAACTTACCATCCACCAGGTCCTGGCTGACATGTCATAGCATAGCTGCCATTTTATGGAGCTGTCCGACGCTTTCCCTGCCATTACGCTGTCAGCAACCTTCATCAGATGCAGCTCAATGGAAGATAAGACACCTAATCAAGAAAACATCAGCAGTGGCTTGCTGGGCTACATGTAGGCCAATCCTTATCACACTGCATCATGGGAAAAGCTCCTTTATTAGCAAGAACTCCAACCTCACTGATATAAAGACAAGGATCAGGGTTTGGGGTTTTTTTTTCCCTTTTTTTTTCTTTTTTTTTTCCCTCCCCGTCTGAAGGGATTGGTGAAACTAGCCAGCGTTCTTTGTGTATCATGTGTACACCAGTGTAGTATCTCACAAGTGGGCGGCTAGCTGCATTGCTGGGCTACGCAGACTTAAGTTTATTTGCATTCTTCTCAGTTGTATATTGTTTGACATGGTTCGTGGTCAGCTCTGAGCATAGGAAGGGAGGGGAGAGAAACTGCTCCCAATTAGGATCGGCCCCCCCCCGGCCTCCCACCCCAAACAAGGACAGACTAGTTTCACCAGCAGGGAGGGGGTCTAGTTCGGGCGTCACGCATGCACGTGCGTGTGCACGCGCACCTACACTCTTGTGCGCGGGTGCACACGCGCGGGCGCGCACCGGCAGCACCCTGGGGAACACACAGGTAGCAGCCGCAGCTGGATGCAGCAGGGGTTGCCAAAGGCTACAAACTCTCTTCTTGCACTGGACATATGGAAATGGTTTAACTCTTTGCGACCAGCCTTTAACGAGGAATAGGATGGCTGGTAAGTCAAGAGGAGGCATGGGGAGGGGGTGCAGTGGAGATTTCAGTGCCACAGACTTCCCCCCCCCCCCTTCTCATGGGTGCTCATGATCTCCTCTGCTTTGGATGACCTAGCTGGGAAGGGGGGAGGCAAGGGTGGGGAAGTATTGCAATCACTGTGCCCTCCTGCTCCACAGCTTTGGGTCATCTGACTGTCATACCTACCACCAGCACAGAGAAAAGGCATTCTTCCTGAAAGGTTTTTCTTCCCTAATGGAAAATTTGTGATTCCCTGAAGGAAGGGCTGGCTTAGAAGAACAAATAATTCTGACTTTATTTTAAGCTGCGGAAAAGGAAAAGTACTTATATAAGCACACAGAGGAAATCAATAAACCCTGGCTCACATTTAAGGGGATATACATAAAGAACAGGATTTGCTAGCCCTGGGTGAAGCGATCAGCATCAGTTTTATTGCGACATTACAAATTCTATATGTGCATTAGCAGCAAGTCTCTCTTTAGCAACTCATTCCCCCCCACCACCCCCATTTCAGAAATTGTCTCTTTAAAACAATCACATTAAAATAGTAACTGTAAACAAGCATTCCACATCTCTCAACTGATGGTGTTCTCAGTTTAGGATCTTCCACATGTTGCTCTGGATCTGACACTGGAAACGTCTCTGCACTTGACAGGCTCCTTGCACCTATTTGCCACAAGACGTAAGAAAGACCCCAGGACTCTGGGCTATGGCATGATGATTCCTTACTGCTGCACCTCTCCTTTCCCACACGTGTCCTTGCCTCTTTTTTCACTCCCTCCAGTCATTTTCCCTTCCATGAAGATCACCTAGAGAGTTAATCGCTTGCGCAGCCGAGAGACGGGGATACCCAGGCATGTGCCCCATCGCAGTGCGGCAGGCAGTCTGGCACGGACCTACTGCCCTTAGCTAGCTGTCAGAGCTGGCATCCATGGCCTGTTTAATTAGGTCCTGCAACAGTGACAACACCTAAAGAACTGACTCTCTGAGCCAGTCCAGAGCAGCTCTGTAGCAACACCAGGTGCGTCGTCGAAGGATTAAAATCTGAATTCCTTCTCCGTGTGTGCCACTGAGGTCAGCTTGCTGCCTCGGTTTCTTCTTTTAAATACACTAACAAGGCCAGCATCAAAAAAAGCCAGACAGAATTTAACAGAGACTCTGGACATCCCCATTTCCTAAATTTACATAACTCCCTTTCTGGAAGAGCTCTGTAGCATAAATGAGAAGGTCTCTTTTTTCATTTCAGCTAGGTCTCAATGACAAATAGGAACCTGAGGAGCTTTTGGATTACCAGAAGACCTGCTTATGGTCAGGTGCTGTGGGGTGGCTCAGCACATTCACAGAGCACAGGAGATGTTGACTCACTCTAGATCAGTCAAACATCTCAGCTTGGTGACAAACATTGTAAGGCATGAAAGGCACCAGCAGCAGAGTTTTATCCAGTTGCCAGTAGGCAGTGCACAACTGGGTGTCCTACATGGCCTCCGCTAACAGGCTCACCATGGTGGTGGGACTGCAGACAGCAGTCAGCTGTGGGTGCCAGAAAAACCTCAGACAAGAAGGATGCTACCGCTCACTTCTACACATAGTCCCTGACCTCAACCAACAAATTCACTTCCCAGTGCAAGGAAACCTGGGACTAATATGAGACATGGGTTTTCTGCACTTTCCCACCCACTGAATTCTGATCACAGGTGAAGAGACCAACTGCTTCAGCTGCTAATCTTCCTTACTAGGGCTGTTCACAAATCCCCACCGGCGCTGTGACGGCTGAGACCGGGAGCCCACACTTTAGGTAATCACGAGCCACTTCACCGTGCTCTAAAGAGGATAAAAGTTTTATCACACTACAGCCAGCTGAGAAATCTCAGGCTGCTCTCTGCCCAGCTCATGGCAGACCCAAGCTCACAGCATCGCCATCTACCAAACACCCCGTGACCCGTGGAGCGGCCCCATTCCAGAGGAGCTCCTAAAACCTCAGTAAGACTATGTACCTCCCGTAGGCACAAACACCACATGGATATTCACTTTTGTGCAGCCAGGAAAGACAGAGTTAATAGCCAGCCCCCCTTTCTGTCGCTGCCTGTTGCCTTCGTGCATTAGCTGAGGGCAGCTTGGGGGTTTTTGGCACCCAGAAAACACAACGCCCGCAGCGCCGGTCAGTGTATGCTCCCCGCACCCGTGCGGCTCCCATGCCTTCTCGCGCCGGCTGGGAGGTCTGCCTGTCTCCTCCTGGCCACGTCTGTTTTGCAGATGGGGCTTTTTGAGATGTAGGAAGAAATCTCATTTCCTATGTTTCTTGAGATACAGTCATACACAAAACACGTGGAGAAATATGTAATCAAATGAAATTTTTCAGATGATCTTTTCTTTTTCTTTTTTCTTCTTTTTTCCCTTTCAGAAAAAGGCAGATTTATGGGACAGGCATATGGTATTACTTGTTACATAACAGCAACACATTTCAAGGTTATTCAAACTTCCATTTTCAGAGAAAGGTTATTATTTTATTATTTTTTTTAACTGCAATATCTTTTTTTTTTCCCCACCAAGCAAGCTGGATTTTTAAAGTGAATTTTTCAAGTAAATTTAGCTGATCCCATTTTTTTTTCTCCAAGTACCTTTTTCACATTTTCAAAGGGAATGAAGAAGACATCAAAATATAACATTTGATAGGACAAAAATCTGGTTCTTATTTAAGTGAAATAAGATGCAAGCAAGTTAATCCATTTCTAGATACATGTCTTCCTAACATATTAAGAAAATAATTGCCAGCCTGACTTTTCCCTGAGGGTTTTGGTTTTTGTAAGGTTTGTTTTCTCCAGGCTGGCTCAGCTTTTGACTCTACTCAAGGGGACATTTCTATTTCGTATCCAGGAGGGAGCTAATGAAGACCACCGCTCGTAATGAGCCCTCAGGAATCAATTAGTTTCCTTCCATAAGGTCCCGATACCTACTAATAGAGAGGCTCAAACAAAGAGCTTACAGAATGCTGCTCTGGAGAATACGCAGTGCTGGCACAGAGAGATCCAAACTAGTGCTGTAGATTTAAGTAATTACAGAGAACAAGATCAAGGTGAAGATTTTGTAATATATATATATACATATACCTTTTTTTTCTTTGACTGTTTTTGGGAGGAAAAATCACCACTGATTCTGAAAAGCTTGTTACTGTAAACCTAGAGCAGCGTTTTTTTCACTAGCAGATAGAGAGCCTCATGTCTGGAGGCTATCCATGGTATGTAGAGACCCTTCCACTGTTGGTAATTCCCTTTCCATGATAGTCTAACAAGCCTGTGGGCAGACAGAGATTGCAGCTCATATTTTCTAGGAAACTTTTCATTTACCCAGACATTACTGGAGGGAAATGGTTGATACTAACAGCAGACGACTAACCACAGATCATGCTCCTGGGCTGCCTCCCGTAGTCTTCACACACATGCCTGTGCCCCCGTGCCCACATGTAGGTTGCTACTGGGCTGAAGCTGGGAAACCAGCCCCAGCTGTTTTCTCAGATGTGGGACGTTGCAGTGATGCACCAGAAGCTTTTAGGCAGGTGTTTGGAAAGCTGCTCCAGAGCTCTCTTGTTTCACAGGTGCACATAGAGCCCTGCCTCTGCCCTTTGTGGGAACCCAAAAGGACTGCTGGTCTCCAGAGCCCAACAGCTCTCGAGAGGCTTTCACATGCTGCCCCTCAGCATGTACTTTTCCTCTTTCCCCTGGCGTTTTCTGATAAATATTTGCTCTCTATAGTCATTGGCCCCTATAGAACCTATTCATTTAAACTTGCTGAGAGGTCCCTTATGGCACCAGGATTTTAAATTTACATTAGGGGAGCAGTAGGTGGCTTGAGAAACCTGACTACCCACCCCTTCCAGCTGAGCTATGTCCTCTGGAAAACAAAAATGTGATGGTTCTGTCACAATGTGGCAGTGGTGATGGTGAGGAATAATGGCTATCAACTTTGCTATTTCTAATTTTTCCCATTTGACATTAGTAAAAAGAGAAATAAGACCTTTTTAAAAAATAATAAAACAATTAAACCATGTCAGCATTTGCCCAAGAAACATCTTTGCCAACTGCTGGAGTGATGAAAGCCAGCGGTCTTAGCAAATCCTTCACTGGACATTCTATAACCAGGCACTTCCACCTCAGCATTTGCTCTCTTGTGGGTAGGCATGCTTCTTCTCTTCTGGCGCTGCAGGGTGACCAAGAAGTGGTAGGTACCTCCATAGGTGAGTCACAGGCATGCCTGGCTAAGAGGAGCCACCAGCGGCATTGAGTATTAAAGAAGGCTGGTGCCGCAGTGTCTTTCCAAAATCCCTGCTTTTACTCCCATCGCAAGTCCCTGTTGGTCTTCCAGGCTGAGCACAGCCGTTTTTTGGGACAGGCAGAAAACGGAGGGTGGGAGGTGCCACCTAGGGGTGGGCAAGCCGGTTCCCAAAAGGCTGGAGACCGTTTTCCTGGGCTGGTGGCACTCAGGAAAGGAAGTAACGCTAAACTGTTGTTTGTAAGTTACCTTTTGAAGTAAAAAACCCTTGAGTGCCGATACAGCAAAGCAGCTGAGTGAAAAATGCTGTTTTTAAAAGCACACTTCCATCAAATGGGATGGTTTAACCTGAAAAACTAATCACGATAGAGTTTTATAGTTTACATACATCCACAGAGCTGCTGCAGCTTGTGCATAGCTCTTGTGTGTTATGGTAGCCTGCAGCTTGGGCAGGAGAGAACCGTGGTGGAGACATGACCAAAATCAGAGGGTGCTAAACCAGATCCAGAAAATGATTCATGTGCATTATTTTCAATGAAATAATTAAGGCAGAAGCCATTATAACATAATTAATGCACAATAAATCTAAATGCCAGAATTCTAGCATTAGGATAATTTTATTTAAAAAAAAAAAGTTTGTGAAATGTGGTATTTGATTTTTTTCTCATTTCTAAAAAATTTTTCCAACGGAAAAGCATTATTCAGAGGTGGGGGTGGAGTTACACTTGCCATTTGCAAGAAAAAATTGTTTGATATTTAAGAATTGTGAGTCCCACACAAGTGTTCTTTATTCACTAAGCGCCCGGTTCCACAAGGAGGGTGGCCATTAAGAGTTCAGTACAGGATAATACTCCATCCATCTAATTTATGGATTGGATTTCACCCCTATGAGCTACACGAGAATCATAGAAATCTGAATTGTATCCCCTGAGATTCAGTGCCAAGAAGCCCAGCAATAAATGGAAGGCATTATGCTGCTTGTTCCCAGTCTCCTTCGAAGAAGGGATGGATTCTTTTCACCTCTTTGAAGAGAGGGGCACGCTGATAGGCTTCCTCAAATACACTGCACTGCTGTGGCTGGATGTGGAGCAAGCACTTTGCTTACAGCACACCTCTAGTTTGGGACCTGCTGCAACAGCTCAACCTGTCAGGGCAAAACCTACTCGGTGCTCAGCGTGAACTGTGGAGTGCAGGGGGCTCTAGGGAGATCACTGCCTGTTCCCCAGACTTCGCTCCAAAGCTGGCAAAAAAAAAGAAAGAAAGAAAGAAAGAAGGAAGGAAAGGAAGGAAGGGAGGGAGGGAGGGAGGCTGATTGCTCCCCTTTCTGGGGGCACCATAAAGATTTGGTAGGCAAACTCGGCCCTCAGCAGCAACTCCCTGCCACGTTGCTGCATAGCTGCACCCCTTGCACCACTGTGCCCAGAGATAGCAGTGTCCTGCTGCACCCCACAGCCGAGCCAAGGGCACCTGAGAAGGGCAGGAGTGGTGGGGATGCTGTTGCCCCTCAAAGCCAGCACGTACCTCTGGGGCATGCATGCCACTTGTCCTGTTCAGAGACCACATATGCCATGTTTATATCAGTTCCCAGATGGCACAACTGCTGCTGTTCCCTCAACTAGCTCTATCTCATTTCTTGTACATCTCACAGTTGTTAATCAGCTCTTGACTTCTCCAGCATAACTCAGCTTTTTATGGGGCGTATTAAATCCTATAGCAAAGTCTAGATGGTTTTTCTTTATTTCATGTGTCTTGAAAATTAATTATCTTAGGAAAAAAGTAGGTTAAGAGAGTCACCTCTTGCTTTGACACATCCTTATTTCAAGTTAGTTCCATTCTGCATTCACTTTCACAGCTTTAATTGTACCTGATACATCTCTCTATGCTTATCACAAGGGGTGATTTGATATGAGGGGAGGCCAACTCCAAGACCTTCACTGCCTTTTCTTCCTTTTTAACTCAAGTGTTCCCTTTGTTAGAGGTGGCAACCTCTTGTTCCCAGTTTGATAGACTTAAGGTCTTTGCTACTGCTTTTGCAATTCCATGTGTGAGGCCACTCTCCCTAAAGCACGCAGGTCTGACCCTGAATCCACAGTCAGTACAGTTGAGTAGGCTGCTTTTCTTCTATCAGCTGGTTAGGTGTGAGGACTACTTATTCTTGGGTGTGTAGGTGTGGGGGTTGATTCGGGTCTAGCAACCAATGCTCCTTAGCTAGATGTTCAGGTAGCCTCTTGGTATGGCAGACCAGACCTGGGATGGGAAGAAGATGATGGGCAAGTGGCTGAGGGACAGGGATATCTCTCTGTAGCTGAACACCAGCTCCAGGCCCTGACAGCAAATGCTTGATGGTCCCAGGGCAGAAGGACTGGCTATGGTGTGTGCTTAGGTTTGAGTCCTGGGCAGGGACTGGAGAGGGCACAGCTGGCACAGGGAATATGACCTCCACCAGTTTTACTTAAGGAAACAAAACTCCTCAGGAAACAAAAGGCAGAGAAAGATGAAAACACTGTTCCAGCTGGTTTCTTCCAAGAGTATTTGCATTCAGTTTCTGTATTTCGTTCCAGTGTTTTGCTGAAACGATTTAAAACACGTTTGCTGTTAGTTAGTCATGAGGCACAGATAACAGAGTCTCCTTGGTTTTGGGGGCATCATGTAGTCGTGTTGCCCCCAAAGGTGAGAAAAACACTGGGGCATTTGTGTAGCTACCAGCTGATCTCTGACTAGGACTTGTGACTATCTTCATTCTCCCTGCCTGCATGGGTAGTAATGGTTAATGATTTTCCCACAATGAGTATTTTCAGGCTGTTTCATGTCCTCCTGCAGTTCACAGTCCGAAAGCCTGTTAAGCTTGTGAAAACTACAGAGGTGGGGGTCAAGCTGTATGCATTGTTTGGCTTTGTTGCATGGCTGCAATTGATCTCACCAGTTATATTACATAAGAGAGGTAAGGAAAAGGCGAGAATAGACCAGGGCTGGAAGGAAATCTCATATGTGAAAAATATAGGAGGTCCATTTCCTGTTAACACCCTTGGGTTGATTAATGTTCTTGAAGGAATCTTCCAGCAAAAGCAGCCCCCTTTATTTTGATAGTAAGTGTTATCCCCTGTAGACACTAGGCAAGACTTCTGACTTCACTCAGCACTGTGCTCAGCCGGACTCAGCATCAGTCTGTGATGGATGCTAATGCACTGGGTGACTTTTCTAGCTGCCAGAAAGCAGGAAGCACAGAAGGCGTTTGAAAGTGTTCAGCATTATCCTGAGCACTGTGAGTCTTTATTGATGCTGATGGTCAGAGGTTGTGTCATTCAGGAAGCAAGCATAAGAGCAATTCCTCTTTAGTCCTTATGTATGTTGCCACTATAATCCTGTGCAGGAGGTATAGGAGCAATCTCTGTACACGAATATTGCTTGAAGTGGCTTAGCAGGTCCTTTTTGTGCCAGGGTGTCTGTCCAGATGTTAGAAGGGTTTGCACCTGCCGTGATCCTCTCTTCAATGGGGTGGGCACCAACACATTCACTCCTGCTCAGTTCTGCTTGGCAGCTGGTATGTTGGCACTGTCCTAACAGATGAACTGGTTTTCACAGAATCGTAGGGGTTGGAAGGGACCTCCAGAGATCATCGGGTCCAACCCCCCTGCCAAAGCAGGCTCCCCAGGACAGGTTGCTCAGGGAGGTGTCCAGACGAGTCTTGAATATCTCCAGAGAAGGAGACTCCACCACCTCCCTGGGCAGCCTGTCCCAGGGCTCTGTCACCCTCACTGTGTAAAAGTTCTTCCGCATGTTGGTGCGGAACTTCCTGTGCTCCAGTTTACAGCCATTGCCCCTTGTCCTGTCCCCACAGACCACTGAAAAGGGGTTGGCCAATTCCCCCTGCATCACATACTTAATATATTTATAAACATTAATTAGGTCGCCCCTCAGTCTTCTTTTCTCCAGGCTAAACAGCCCCAGCTCACTCAGCCTTTCCTCTTTAGGGAGATGCTCCAGGCCCGTAATCATCTTCGTAGCCCTTCTCTGGACTCTCTCCAGGAGATCCCTGTCTTTTTCATACCAGGGAGCCCAGAACTGGACACAGTACTCCAGGTGGGACCTGAGCAGGGCAGAGTAGAGGGGGAGGGGCCCCTCCTTTGACCTGCTGGCCACGCTCCTTTTAATGCACCCCAGGAATGTTTTAGAATAGTATTCCTCAGGTTGGAGCCTGTGGTAGGCAAACGAAGTGGGCAGGGGTCAATGCAGATGTATTTTGCCTGGAGTTTTGGTGCAGGACTAATTGCAGGACCACTGGACCTTAAACAGGCATCTGTTATGTGCCAGAGGGGAGAGCTGGTTTCCCCCAACGTGAGCACTAGATGCACGGAGTAGTTTTCAGTATCCCTGTGACTGCAAGCATGTGATTCAGATACCCATCCTTATGTGCTGAATGTTTGCAGTGCCTGGCACTATACTACTGTGATTTGATAGTAACGTGTTTCTGTGTCTTCCTTTTGTCCAGTTTTACCAGGTAAAGTTTCGCACACTCTGGGTAGAGCATGAAGTAATCCAACAACCTGACAATCCTCTGCTGACACCTTAGATACCCCAAACCTGCAGGAAACAACAAACACGGTGAACCAGAAGTTCACAGGGTGCTCAACAACCCAGCATTATGAGAAGCTAGCTTCATTTCTTTCAGCTCACCATCTTTCCATGCCCCGATGGAGCACAGAAGGGCAAACTATTACAGAGAACACCAAGCTATGTGTAAATGCAAAGAAGCGCAAAATTTGACTCGGTTTCCAGCAGGGAAAATTACTATCTGTCTGAAAATGGCTCTGCAGTCTCTACAGTCTGGGTTTTTTTAAGCATTGTTTGTGAAAGACCTTCATATAATAATGCAGCTCAATATTGAACACATCATTTCAACCACCTATCCAGCCCCTCAGGGTGTTAATAAACAAATCAAGCTAGTTAATGATACAAATTCTTGCCTTCAAATGACTATTGGCCATTGGCCTTTGTGCAGTAACTATGCAAAGTGTATGGATAAAGATAGCATAACCCACAAAGAACTCACTAAACTAGTAGACCTGCAGTTGCTGTCCTCCTCACAAACTAATTTTCCACCTCTTTTATTTGGTGAATAAATAAAGATTAGATCACATGGTGTTGGTTTTCTACTCAACTACCACTGTAAGGCAATGCAGACTTTCACATTCAAAAATGTTTAGAATTATAACTGAAAGACAATTTGCCAAAACCTCTACTAGACCTAACAATGACAAGTGGAAATGTAGAGGAACATCCTCCACAGGCTCATCAGTGTTCTAGATGCAGTCATACCGCCTTCCTTCCTTTTAAGCAATAATGTTTTTTTAGTGTCTATCCTTTATGAGAAAGCACATTTCTCTTCAACTCAATCCCACAATTTTTCTACTAAGTGATAAAATAAAACAATATACTAAAACCACAGTTGTTTATTCCTGGACTCAGAATGAGCAGCAAATTACTGGGAGAAAATTTGCTGGTGTTGACTTTCTCAAACAAGATGCAACTCTTGAGATAACTGTTTTGACTAAGTACTATTCAATGCCTTCTGTCTTTCAGCCTAAGAGCTATTTGGAAGAGTAGTGGTTTTCTCCAGACCTCACCAAACTGTAGAAGTGTTCATGCACATCCATACACTTGAATTTTTTCCAATTCCTTCTCTAGGCATTTAAAATAGGACATCTAGAGTGACACATCTTAGATGTAACATTAACCTCTGGCTTTTCAATTGTCTTTGAGTCCATTTTTGAGAAAACAGCTGCTACATTTTCATGGAGAGACTTTCTGAAGTCTACAGATAGCAGTTTGGCTTGCTAGTACATTCAGACAAAGAATAGTTTCGCTGCTTTGAAAAGGCATGCAGGAGGGAAATCTGATCAATCAGACATGACTGTGACCAAAGTTTAGCAATTCCATCAATGCTTCACCTTCTTCTTTTAAGTATCTACTTATCAGACTTGAAATCTGTAGTTCTTGAAAAGTCAGCTCCGTAGGGAATTTGAAGGAAGACTTGGGAGGAGCGGACTGTGTGTCCCAGCATGATACACCTGTTCATAACTCAGCAGTTCCACAGAGAAGCTCCAGGGAGTTGGTGCTTATCAGAACAAAAACGTCTGAATTGTCGGTGGCAGAAAGGATAAAGAGGCTAATCTTCACACGCAGGCTTGCTGACAATATCACTGCTTCTTGCATCTTTCATTACCGCTCTGAACCAGAGCATTTTGATATTGAAAGAGTTCAGGGTCACACCTTGGAGGAACAGCTCTTTACGCCTCATTCAGGAAAATTAGACAAAGACAGATGGGCATCTTATAGCAACTGGAAGAGAAGAAGGTCATGAGGAGTAGTCAGCATGGATTCACCAAGGGAAGATCGTGCTCGACCAATCTCATAGCCTTCTATGATCTCATCACCGGCTGGGTGGATGGAGGGAGAGCAGTGGATGTCAGCTACCTTGACTTCAGCAAGGCTTTCGATACTGTCTCCCATGACATCCTGATAGAAAAGCTGAGAGAGCATGGCATAGATGAGTGGACAGTGAGGTGGGTTGAGAACTGGCTGTTGGACCAGGCTTAGAGGGTTGTGATCAGTGGAGCAGAATCTGAATGGAGGCCTGTGACTAGCGGTGTTCCCCAGGGCTCAGTGTTGGGCCCAGTCCTGTTTAATATCTTCATCGATGACCTTGATGAGGGAATAGCATCCACCCTCAGCAAGTGCCCATGATACAAAGCTGGGAGGGGTGGCTGACACACAGAAACACTGCGCTGCCATCCAGTGAGACCTGGACAGGCTGGAGAGCTGGGCAGGGAGAAACCAGATGAGGTTTAATAAAAGCAAGGGTAAAGTCTTGCACCTGGGGAGGAATAACCGTCTGTATCAGTACAGGCTGGGGGATGACCTGCTGGAGAAGAGCTCTGTGGAGAAGGACCTGGGGGTCCTGGTAGATGACAGGTTGGCCATGAGCCAGCAGTGTGCCCTGGTGGCTAAGAGGGCCAATGGGATCCTGGGATGCATCAGGAAGAGTGTGGCCAGCAGGTCAAAGGAGGTGATCCTCCCCCTCTACTCTGCCCTGGTCAGGCCCCACCTGGAGTATTGTGTCCAGTTCTGGGCTCCCTGGTATGAAAAAGACAGGGATCTCCTGGAGAGAGTCCAGAGAAGGGCTACGAAGATGATTAAGGGCCTGGAGCATCTCCCCTACAAGGAAAGGCTGAGTGAGCTGGGGCTGTTCAGCCTGGAGAAAAGAAGACTGAGGGGGGACCTAATTAATGTTTATAAATATCTTAAGTATGGGATGCAGGGGGAATTGGCCAGCCCCTTTTCAGTGGTCTGTGGGGACAGGACAAGGGGCAATGGCTGTAAACTGGAGCACAGGAAGTTCCGCACCAACATGCGGAAGAACTTTTACACAGTGAGGGTGACAGAGCCCTGGGACAGGCTGCCCAGGGAGGTGGTGGAGTCTCCTTCTCTGGAGATATTCAAGACCCGTCTGGACGCCTATCTGTGCAATATGAGCTAGGGAGCCTGCTTTGGCAGGGGGGTTGGACCTGATGATCTCTCAAGGTCCCTTCCAATTCCTACGATTCTGTGATTCTGTGATCTTCAGACCCTCATGTTTCTAAATGCCTGTCTATAATTACGTTTACATTTGCTATGAATATATGGCTAGCCGTACACCTTTCTGTCATGTTTTGGCAAGGACTTACCAAAAAATTTTATGTAATGACACATTTCTGTCTTTCTTACATGCTACAGGAACAGTACAAGGGCCAACATCACCAATAGAAAGGTTTTGGTAATATATTTGCCCTCAGCTGATATGTGTAATCAGAATTCTTGTTTCAAGTGCCAAAATCAAAATGAGACAGGCAAAAAGCCTTCACATTTTGAAATGTTGACAGTCTGCCAGAGAAAAGAGAAACTCTATTTTCAGCAGGCATCTCACCTGGGGAAGGAGGCCAGTGCCCAAGCTTCCTATGGGGACAAAGATGTCCATCTTCTCTATACTCACTGTGTACAGAACTGCTTCCCCCTCCCTGTCACCAGCATGGGACCCAGCTCCATCGTGCTTCATGGCCCACCTGCTTCCTCCATAGCTACTGCAGTGGTGACAGTTTTTATCTCCCTGACTTCAAGAGGCGCTCTCCCACCTACAGGAGACTTTGCTCTGAGATATGGAGGACGGTGGTAGATCTCTCTGTTCATATGAGAGAGTCAAGAAGAAGGAAGAAGGGTCGCAGAGCCACGCTGCCACTCACATAGCCCTGTTGCTACCTGCTGCGCTGAGGCTGCCAGTGGTGTAACTGCCTCTACCTGAAAACAACACTGGGTTAAAAAAACCCCATGCTTTCTCCCTCAAATGAGGTTCACTGACTCTTCCAGATGCAAAACAAGGAACACTTGGACTGGTGGAAAATGCATTGTGCCTCCTTCCCTGATGCATACATGTTTCCATGGCTTTGCCCTACCCAGGGATATGAAGGTACCTGCTGTATTTGCCCCCATAAGACTACTTTTCCCAGAGACACCAGGTTGCAAGATCATTTGACTAGCCTAAATAAAAATGGATTCTCAGCTTTTGTGTTCTGGGAGCATTAAAGCAGACGACAGGAAAACCACCACCTGGGTTTTTTTAGGATTTAATCACAGAATCACAGAATCATAGGGGTTGGAAGAGACCTCAAGAGATCATTGGGTCCAACCCCCCTGCCAAAGCAGGCTCCCTAGCTCATATTGCACAGGTAGGTGGGTCTTGAAAATCTCCAGAGAAGGAGACTCCACAGCCTGCCTTGGCAGCCTGTCCCAGTGAATAATACCTTGAAGTAAAGCTGAACAGCTGATCCTTAAAGGCCTGCCCTGAAGAATTCTTATCCTCTCTGTTTGCTGAAGATGTACTGCTGGTGAGCAAAGACACATATGCTTAAAATTTTCAGTCCTGGCTATTAGTTACAAATAACCAGAATCCCATACACATGCTGCATATATGGGTTGGGTTTGGGTTTTTTCAGAAATATACTATGAATATGAAACTTTTTAGAGTGGCCAGACTGTGTGCAGAAAGGTATTTTCAGTTTCCCAGCAAACAGTATCTACATTAAAGGTATATACATAAAATTCCAGTGTTTGAAAACACAATAAATTTACATCTCAACATGATTATCTATGGCATGCTCACCTGTTACTATTTTCTTTATTTTAATCCAAATTCAAAAGCAGAAAACTCAGTCACCAAGATTAATAATAAAAAGTGTTTAATGCAAGCACATCTTCTGTCAGGGGCCTTGATGACAGTTTGCATCCATTTCTGAGATGAGCTGGGGCTGCACAGTCAGCAAGGTGTTGCCATCAGTCAGAGGATGAATGGGAGCGTGGAGCTGCCAATGTCTCAGCATCACTTTTGGTGCTCTCACTACCCTGCTGCCTGACTTCCCAGCTGCTGATCCTGCTACTTGAATGTTTTTTCGGTGTCCCTAAGCTCTGAGTATATGGAACCTACATGGTTATTAATGCAAGATAGCTCCCTCCTTCCTCCTCTCTTTAAATGTTCCCACATGTGCGACCACTGGAAAAGAGAGCTGATGGGTAATTTTGCATGATCATGTTTACTCCTTAGTGTCATAGGCTCCTTGAGTCCCTGGAAGGTCCCTCCTTCCTGACACTTTCTGCTGGTGGGATGTTCGTACCTGCCAGCCAGACTCTGCCACACCTACCAGCAAACTTCCCATGTGCTGCCCACACAAACTGTTCTTTATTTCCTCATACACAAAGGCTCCCCGTGACTCTTCTAGAATATCCTGTTCTGGTCTGGTCTGTTCTTTACCTATGGTTAGCATGGAAGCTGCCAGTAAGGCTGGGATACACAGCCTGCACTGCTCCTCTCTTTGTGGGAGCACAGTGTGCTTGCTCTGGATAAAAGCTCTGCCTTTCTCCTCAAAGCAAGGTTCATCTTCCGTGACAGTCCTCTCCCTTTTTACTCAGCAATTAGAACAGACTTTAAATACGTTTTACAGAACATTCATCTTTAAATCTCTCAACTATTTTCTGATTTTACTATCGGAGAACAATAATGGGATTCTACAAAGTGAGTAATATGGGAAACCTTAATGCAAAATATCTTCTGCAGTTACAACAGGTGAAAGTTACTTTTTCTAGGCTTCAAAGGTTTTGAGTTAAACACAGCAAAATACAAAGCAGAGTGACCCAAACCCCGAGGAGGCCTGGAAGACAGTCCCGACTCGGCGTCGTAGGCACTCCCCCTGCCTACCTACCCCACCCCCTCAGGTGTCCCTGAGCAACAGGTTTGGGGCCCTGACAGTTGAGGAGGAGGTACCTGAGGAGATGAATGGAGCCCCTCTGCCTCAGAGAAAGCGGAGGCCTAGAGTGAGGCGGTCATCTGCACGCCTTGAGACTGCCTCTGTTAGGCAAGAGAGGAAGGTAGTCGTAGTAGGAGATTCCCTTCTCAGAGGGACAGAAGGGCCTATATGTAGGCCAGACCCTACACGCAGGGAGGTGTGTTGCCTCCCTGGAGCCCGGGTCAGGGATATTACCAGAAGGCTACCAGGCCTGGTAAGATCCACTGACTATTATCCCTTACTGATAGTTCAAGCAGGCAGGGACGCAATCACAAAGTGTAGCCTGCAAGCTGTCAAAAGGGAATTCCGGGACCTGGGGCGCTCTGTTGAGGGGGGGGGAGCCCAAATAATATTCTGCTCTATCCCCACTTGTGGGAGGAGGGGCTCAGAGCAGGACAGGATAACCCACGAGTTGAATGTGTGGTTAAAAGGCTGGTGCCGGCGCAAGAACTTTGGATTCTTTAACCAAGGGATGGTGTACTCTGCTCCTGGCATGAGTACTGCTAATGGGGCTCACCTGTCCTATAAAGGAAAGCGGATCCTCGCCCAGGAGATAGCAGGGCTCATCGATCGTGCTTTAAACTAGTTAGGAAGGGGGAAGGGGATATTAAGGCGGCTGCCAGGGTTAGGCTTCGGGAGACACAACGGGAGTTGACGGTGGGAAGAGGTAAATACCAACAGCACAGTCGTGGACTTGGGGACGTTTTTCCACGTGAGAGTAGGGAAAATTCTGTGGACTGCCCTGAGTACTCCTCCGTGGAGCCACTTTTGCCAGTCCCCTGTCAGAAATCTCGCTGTGGGCCGTTGAGGATACCTACATCTGCTTCACCACTGAACTGTCTTTACACAAATGCACGTAGCATGGGGAACAAACAAGAAGAACTAGAGATCTTTGTGCGGTCGCAGGGCCATGATCTCATCGCAATCACAGAGACGTGGTGGGACAACCTGGACGACTGGCACACTGTCATGGATGGCTATGTGCTTTTTAGGAAAGACAGGCTAGGGAAGCGAGGTGGAGGAGTTGCTCTTTATGTGAGAGAGCACCTAGAATGTGTTGAGCTCCACCTGGGGAAGGATGAACCTTCTGTCGAGTGTTTGTGGGTTAAAATCAAGGGGCAAACCAGTATGGGGGACATTGTTGTGGGAGTGTGCTATAGGCCCCCTGATCAAGAGGAGCAGGTAGATAACGCATTCCATAAACAGTTAGAAGTAGCCTCAAGTTCCCGGGCACTGATCCTTATGGGGGACTTCAACTACCCAGATATTTGCTGGGCAAGCAATACGGCCAGTCGTATGCAGTCCAGACAATTTCTGCAGTGTGTTGAAGACAATTTCCTGCTACAGATGGTGCAGGAGCCCACAAGGGGAGGGCGGCTGCTGGACCTTGTTTTCACTAACAAGGATGGACTTGTTAGGGAAGTGAAGGTCGGGGGCAGCTTAGGGCAAAGCGACCATGAAATGGTTCAGTTCATGATCCTGGGTGGAAGAAGCAAGCCAAAAAGTAGGATAGCTACTCTGAATTTTGGTAGAGCTAACTTTGATCTCCTCCGCCACTTAATGGGGGCTATCCCGTGGGCTACGCTGTTTGAAGGAATGGGAGCCTGCGAGAGCTGGCTAGCATTCAAACAGCACTTCTTCCAAGCACAGGAACGATGCATCCCTTTGAGGAGGAAATGGGGAAAGAGAGGCAGAAGACCTGCATGGATGAACAGGGAGCTATTGAGCAAACTCAAAGAGAAGCAGAAGATCTATGAATCGTGGAAAAAGGGTCTGAGCACCTGGGAAGAATACAGGAATGTGGTCAGGGCCTGTAGGGATGCAACTAGGAAGGCTAAAGCCCTCTTGGAAATTAAGCTGGCAAGGGACATAAAGGATAATAAAAAGGGGTTTTTTAGACACGTGAACAGTAAGAGGATGTCCAGGGATAATGTAGGTCCCTTGCTGAATAAGGAGGGTGTCCTGGTTACGGGGGATGCTGAGAAAGTGGAGATATTGAATGCCGCCTTTGCTTCGGTCTTCACTTCAAAGGCCCCCCAGGACCCACAGACACTGGATGAGAGTAGGACTGATTGGGAAATGAAGAATTTCCCTCTGGTTCAAGTAGGGGAGGTCCAGGAGCGGCTCAAAGGGATTAATGCACACAAATCCATGGGCCCAGATGGGTTACATCCACGTGTGCTGAGGGAGCTGGCGGAGGTGATTGCTGAGCCGCTCTCTATCATCTTCAACAGGTCTTGGAGGACAGAAGAAGTGCCTGAAGACTGGAGGATAGCCAATGTCACTCCAGTCTTTAAAAAGGGCAAGAAGGAGGAACCTAGTAACTATAGGCCAGTCAGCCTCACCTCTGCCCCTGGAAAGGTAATGGAACAGCTTGTTCTGGATGCCATCTCCAAGCAATTGGAAGAGAAGAAGGTCATGAGGAATAGTCAGCATGGATTCACTAAGGGGAAGTCGTGCTCGACCAACCTCATAGCCTTCTACGATCTCATGACAGGCTGGGTAGATGGAGGGAGAGCAGTGGATGTCATCTACCTTGACTTCAGCAAGGCCTTTGATACTGTCTCCCATGACATCCTGATAGCAAAGCTGAGAAAGCATGGGATAGATGAGTGGACAGTGAGGTGGGTTGAGAATTGGCTGTCGGACCGAACCCAGAGGGTTGTGATTCGTGGAGTAGAATCTGACTGGAGGCCTATTACCAGCGGTGTTCCCCAGGGCTCAGTGTTGGGTCCAGTCCTGTTTAATATCTTCATTGACGATCTTGATGAGGGAATAACATCCACCCTCAGCAAGTACGCCGATGATACAAAGCTGGGAGGAGTGGCTGACACGCAGGAGCACTGCGCTGCCATCCAGAGAGACCTGGACAGGCTGGAGAGCTGGGCAGGGAGAAACCAGATGAAGTTCAACAAAAGCAAGGGTAAAGTCTTGCACCTGGGGAGGAACAACTGTTTGTATCAGTACAGGCTGGGGGATGACCTGCTGGAGAAGAGCTCAGTGGAGAAGGACCTGGGGGTCCTGGTAGATGACAGGTTGGCCATGAGCCAGCAGTGTGCCTCGGTGGCCAAGAGGGCCAATGGGATCCTGGGATGCATCAGGAGGAGTGTAGCCAGCAGGTCAAAGGAGGTGATCCTCCCTCTCTACTCTGCCCTGGTCAGGCCCCACCTGGAGTATTGTGTCCAGTTCTGGGCTCCTTGGTATAAAAAGGACAGGGATCTCCTGGAAAGAGTCCAAAGAAGGGCTACGAGGATGATTAAGGGCCTAGAGCATCTCCCCTATGAGGAAAGGCTGAGTAAGCTGGGACTGTTCAGCCTTGAGAAGAGAAGACTAAGGGGGGACCTAATCAAAGTTTATAATTATCTGAAGCAGGGGATGCAGGGGGAATCAGCCAGCCCCTTTTCAGTGGTCTGTGGGGATAGGACAAGGGGCAATGGCTGCAAGTTGGAGCATAGGAAGTTCCGCACCAACATGCGGAAGAACTTTTTCACAGTGAGGGTGACTGAGCACTGGAATAGGCTGCCCAGGGAGGTGGTGGAGTCTCCTTCACTGGAGATATTCAAGACCCGCCTGGACGCCTATCTGAGCAATATGTGCTAGGGAGCTGCTTTGGCAGGGGGGTTGGACCCGATGATCTCTCGAGGTCCCTTCCAACCCCTACGATTCTGTGATTCTGTGATACCTGTGCAGTTATTTGGGCATTTGTCAACTCCAAAAATAAAACAAGACATGAAGAATGACAGAAGCTGGAAGGTCGACAGATATTATTTCTACATTAAAATAAACTTTCAGGAATTTTTATAAAAGCACTTATCTCCACCAGCACCTTCCTCTCTAAATGCACGCTGCAAGAAGTGTGTCTCACAAGGCTCATTCAAAAAATAGGAGATACTTGTCTGTTGTTTCTGCTATATTTCTGTCTACTAAATGCACTTACAAAGTGCCTTTAAAAAGTAGGATTCCATCTACCCAGAATATAATTTTGCACTTTTCCACTTCTGTATTGAAGACATAAATTTTACAGCCCCAGATTAGGTAAAAATTTTTTTTTTTTTGAAAAGCAAAAAGCCACAGGACAGAAAGACTTCTGTGACGGCTCAGCTGATGAAATCTCTCACATGCGGTTTCCCTTGCACCTCACCAGAGGTAGGTAAGGTACACTTGACTCACTATCTGTCCTTCAGTTGATGCCTCAGAAAGCCAGAATCAAAACTCAGTAGCCTTGGTGACTATGAAGCAGGCATCCTCTATTGCAGCGCTGGGCACACAGGGGATCGCTCCTCCCAGTGTGTGCCCCCATTAAAGCCAAATTTCTCATATTGATACAGATTAACTATACATATTCATTATAATTTCTAAGAAAAGGCAGAGTTATGCTAATTATTTCTAAGAAGTCATTTACATGAGCCCCTCCCAGATAGAGCATGCTCAGTGACACTCGGGGGTCTTCTGGTGGTCTTCATGGATGAAGGCTGGACGTCTTCCTCGCTCTCAGCACATGCTCTTTACATTTCTTCTCCGTGATTATCTGAGCTCAAAAACACATTCCTTTTTGCTGAAAACAAGATCTACTCTGTCTCCTAATTGGTTGTTAGTCTTACAACTCCTCTATCTCCTGCTCCCTCGAGTTTCAAGGCTGTTGCACTGTTATTGCTGAGTTTTGTAGCCGCTTTCATGAAACCGCTTGAGTGATGACTGCTAAAATCCAAAACTAATCTATTCCTAAAAACACACACATTCTTACTTTATCTTCAAGGCTGTTGCTGTTTCATTGTTATGGTTAAGTTTTGCAAGTGGTCTCACAAGTAGCCTACACAGTTAAAGCTTTCTCCTAAAATAATCTATTCTTAAAACCATGAAAATTCTTATATTAAAGTTATATTAATTGTCTCTTAAGCTACACCTATATCAATCTATTCAGCATGATTACATTTCATTGAATCACAGTTGTGGCTCTTCTGAAGTTGTACCCCTGGCTACTCATTTTCACAGATACTGTGGAGAAATATTCTCCAAGATACGGACACATCTATCAGATTACTTAGTACCAAATCAGAGCCTGCAGAAATCTCGATCTTCAGGAAGCCCAGCCAAAATGAGTGTCAGACTCCTCAACCGTGATTTTTCTTGCAAACCAGTCTGCTTTAGAGATGTGAGACATAAGCTTAACTTACTTACCTGCAGTACATAGAAAGCTCACACCTGTGCAACAGGACTTGCAGATTTTTACTTGCATTTAATATTTAACTCAAGGCAAAAAGCACAATATTTGCATTTTTACTTGAAGCCCATGTCACCAAGGTGTACAGGTTTTTTGAATTATTCTCTTCTTCGTTTCAATCGGACGCTGCTGCCAGAGAAGGTACACTAACATTTTCTGAGAAGCGTATATTACTCATTATCTTGTTAAAATACACACAAAACTACTTCCTCTTCCTGAAACAAATAATTATTTTTTAATGAAGTGGGGGAAAGGAGGATGTTTATTTTATGGTTTTCTTATCTTCCTTCTGTCAGTACAAGGATAGAAAGTACAACTATTTTGTCACTGGCAGACATTTGGTGAACAGTCTTAACTGGAAATAATGTTAGAAAGTGAATTAAACATGTCAATTTCTAGAATTCTCTGTTCCTCCCTTTCTAGCTTCACTGCAGCAACATAACTACATGACAAACTCTCATTTGCAGAACATGGGGCAATATATCTGTTTCTCTATTCTTTTTTCTTTTCATCATATAATTTCACTCACTCTAAAGTTGGAAAATATTTATTACACAGCTATGTATTTCTCCTCCAACTGCCATTGCTGACCTTAAATTTCTTTTGTATTTTCCGCACTACTGCAAACAATACCAAGTCTCACATTTGCAGCCTTGCAGGAGAGACAAAGTGATCTTCAACGCTTGTAATGGTCAGCTTCATTCAAAAAACTGTGCATCCCACTTGTCCAACTATTTTGTGAGAAGAAAAAAAATATTACACCACCAAACATTTGATCACCTTTATCAATGTTCTCCTTAGCATTACAGCATGGCAGAAGGCACACACGGTCCTACTCTGCATCAGCCATACAGGCAAAAAGAAATGGGAGACTGGATGAATAAAAACCTACCACCCGGTCCACAGAAAAGGGCGTCACAGCTGTGAAGACTGCAGTTCCAAACTCTAGCGAAGGCAGCATGGGGGCTGGGATTCTGTGCACGGCAATTGCGAGCACCCAAGGTGTGCTGGAAGTACGTGGAGCTGGCAGGAGCACTGAATACCCTGGGGAACTGCCCTAACTGCAATTCTCTGCTCAAAGCTAAGTGCGATCGCTTGGTATAGCCTTAGCGCAGCAATGGCTGCTGCTGTAGTTGGCAAATCCCGCCCATGCACCCCAGCTGTGTTTTTGCTGCATCTTTGGAAGGCTTCGGGGAACGATCCAGGTCGAAGGTGGGAAGAAGGCCTGCAGCTCCTCAGGCAGGGCAGCATGGGGCAGTGGGGACGCATTGCTCTGGAAATCCTGGGAGCTCTGGAAACCCCGTACAGGATTATGGCCTTGGCTGCTGTGTCACCTTCAGATGCTGCAGCACACACGCATGGCAGCACTGGGGCAGGGGATCACAGCTTTCACCTCCAGCACTGCAGCTCCACCCAGCTCCAGCTTCAGGCACCCAGGTGTCTTCGCCAAGACAACCAGAGGTCATGCAGAGAACTGAAGGCACATCATCTGGGTCCAGGCCTTGTGGCCTACCCCAGTGGGTCAGCATCCATTAGCTATCAAAACAAATTGTCAAATTCCACCTTTGCTGGGCTCAGATTACTGCACTGTCCACACACACACATACACTCTCATGCTGCTTGGATAAAAGGAGGAGCCGCCACCCAGATGGCAGCCAACAGACTGTGGAAGCAGGAATTTTGACCACAGCTACAGGAAAGTCCTTGCCTCACGGAATAAAAAAGTGGGGTTGTGAAGCATATCCTAAATAGTGAGCTCGTGTTATATTTGGGGATAAATTATTAGTTGGGCTGGAAAGAGTCGTTATTCTGCAGCAGCACCTGTCCGGTTCGTTTTATGTTCAGCTCTGTGTGACTGAAATACAGCTTTTTTGGCTGACTGCATGCAAAGCCCACTGCTGCATGTGCCTGATCTTAAAGTAATCCTTCAGCAAGGGGAATGTTTTTGAGAGGGGAAGTCTAATGAGAAAAATATTGTGAAACTAGAGGACATACAAAGAATGTGCTGTGACTAATACAAATTCTGGCCTGTTTTCTTTCAAATTAGCTTAGCTGTATTTTATTCAGACTAACACATCCTCCATCCTTCCTCAAGCCTGTTTACTCAGCTGGATGTCCACAGGGTCCAATTTTCCCTCCAATTGCCCTTGCACGCTAATATAATTGCGGCTCATATGGGTAATTGGTCAGCCTACAGCAGTGTTTGCATGCATTTGTTCATCTGCTCTACCTGGCAGCCTCTTAAAATGAATTTATAGACTCAAAGCACTGTTGAATACTTTGTTTCATTCAGTTTATAAAAGGACAAAACACTTCCATAAATACTTCCAGGAGCTTTAGGCATTAAAAATACTGCAGTCCACACATTAAAATTATTTTTATGGGCAAGTGGGAATAGATCTCTGTTTCGACACATCAGAAAGTAGGCATACGCTCACACAAGTCACTTGTATCTAATTTGTAAATACTAAACTAAATAAATTTCACAGCTGAGATCAACCAGATTTGAAATTACTCTCTGGGGAAAAGGGGCCCATTGACATTTCAGACAAGAGAAACTGAAATTGTTGGCAGCAGGAAAGAACAGCTTTTTGTGGAATATGCACAGAACACAGAATTTTACAGGTCGGTTTTACCCTGTTGCGGAAGGATCGGTATGGAAGTGATTTTCATTGCTGTTATTACCAGAATCCGGTTCTTGGGTTGAAACAGAAGACTGAAGTCCCATGCCACAAACCATCATCATGCAGTTTGTGCTCCCTTAATTCATGAAGTGCCGCAATTCAGCTATTTTAATAATTTCCTTGCTGGCATAACCACTGGCTTTCTTCTTTGGCTCACTGTTCTTGCAGTGGTTCTTCCAACATGTCTAACATCTTCCTTTTTCTTCTTCTACAGCTGAGACTACTGCTCACCCCATACCCAGCAGCTTCTATTTTACTCCTCTCAGCAATGTTTTTCTGTGGCCACTAACACTTCTGCGCTTCTTTTACATGTTTAATTCCAGTATCTCATTTGACAGAGAGCAAAGATGTGTGAAGCCTGTCTGCATCAGATCTAATGTAAACTCACAAGTACACAAAACAGAAGAGTTGCCAATTCAGATCCATGTAACTCCCTCAAAAAGGGTTCCAACAATGATTTTCTATAATCTGATGCATTGCACTAAAACATACCAGCCAAAGATGAGGAAAAAAATTATTTATTTTTGCAATTTGAAAAATAGAATTTGAAAAACTTAGGTAACTTTTAGTTCATATCTACATCGGGGGCTCCCACTCTGACAGGAGGGTAAAGAGAACTGTGAACTCTGTCTTTGAATAAATATGCCAGAAGTTTCCTGGGTGTTCTCTGCTTGTACCCCCTCATCATCACGGTTTGGAGATGTCATTCTGTTTACCTTACAGAACAACAGCAGAAAGGAAAAACAAAACAAAACCACAATAACCAACAATAAAAACAACAACAAAAAACCCAACTAAAAGAAGGGGGGTGGAAAATGGGGGGAAAGGAGGCTTAATTCATCACTGTAGCTGCAGACACATAAATTAATTATTGAGGCAAGAAATTTAACCAATACCGTAACTAGTGTTGTTACACCAAGAGATACTCCTAGCAGGAAAGTTTTCAGTGTTTCCAGTTGTTCTCATACAAGCAAACAACAAAGCTCAGGTAATAAGCACCTCACTCGCTATTGGGTGATTTTTCACAGTTCAGTTTTCCAAAACAATTGTTTGGGATGATAACTTAATCTTGTCACAGTAAAAAAATATTGAGTGATCAGAGTAATTTATAAAATAATTAGGAAAACGCAAAAGCAGACTGGAAAATATTAGCACAGCATTTACACAATTCTAAACCAATGTAAATGAAATACAGAGGACAAAAAGACACTTTGATTTTTTAAAAAAAAATTTATTTAAAAATAAGGCTTCTAAAAAATACAGTGCAAAATCAGTCCAAAAAGAAAAAAAAAAGAAAAAAAAGAAGAAAAAAACAAACAACCCAGAAATATTACATGATATTACATGAATAAAATAAAGAAAGAGAAATAAAAGACACTGTAACTGGTTTCTCGGCTGGACATACTCTGGTGCTTTTTAGACCTGATTAAAGGAGTACCAGAGTAAGTTTCCCTGTTTTGATATTACTCAGCCATTCACCTCATACATTCAGGCATAACCAGTGTTAGACCTCATAATTTTCAACAAGCCCAGTACAAACATTATTCAACATTGTCTAAAACCAGTCAAAACCAAACAAATTAGTAAAACTCAGTCACATGCTCATGCGCCCGCTACAACACTCAGGATGTCATTTACAAAAAACAGTGCTGTGGTGCTACCTGGTGCTTGGGTTGAAGCTGCCAAGGAGACAGAGTGACCATGTTTTATTTATAAACCACACTGTGACCCGCAGTGTATCAGCCTTGGGAATGTGCGCAGAAACACTTACATGCCCAGAAACTCAGGGATTACCATTTAGGTTTTGCATTTCCCCACTCAAAAAGCACGTGTTCTGCTGTAAATCCGAGCTAGTCGTACAGTCTCACAGGTGATACATGGATGGGCCTTGTTGCAACAACTGACTTTTACCCCTCTGACATGCTCTGGCCAGACAGAAGATGCCATTGAGCAGTTTCAGCAGGACTGAAGTCCTAGGCCTAGCACAGCTCACAGATACAAGTACTTCAAAGAATCTTACGGTTCAAATGCTGGGCCACCGAGAAAGGAGCACAAAGATCTTTTGAAGAAGAGCGCTTCCTGAAACATTCAGCCATGCAGCATGTTGCATAAGCAGACACAGTATTTATAAGCAGTATTATAGCATCCTCACCATCGCTCAGACGGTTGCGAAGTCTCCATAATTTTGACTAATTTAGAATCAGATTCATCTTATCAGTATAAGAGAAATAATTAAATTTATCTTTGAGGCAGCTCCCAGAATATTTTCTGTGCTCTTAACTATTAAAACTATTAAACTTAAAAAGCACATTTACAAAACTGTCACCATGAAAATGAGGCGCCTGACAATGGTAACAATGGTAATGATATTTTGATATAAACAGCATACCAAGCAGGAATTTGTCACATTTCATGTTTTAAATAACTCTAAACAGCAACGAATCTTTTATAACACCTGCGTATTTTCAAATAAGTATATTCACATCATCAAAGATTTTGCACAATTTTTAGAAAAATGTTTCTAGCATTGTATTTTACTTACATAGCTTCTTAATGACCTGTGAAGTGAAAGACTGTATCTGTATCTCAACAGCCATATCAATACCATTAGTTGTTTTATCCTGAACATGATAATGTGAACGTGAGTCCCGGATTAGCCTGAATGTGAATGACAGTGATGTGTCATGACATCCCACCTGGTGTTTTATTAACCATATGTTTTATAGAGTAATGAGTAAAAATAAACTATCGGGAATATCTGAAGAAAAACTCTGAACGTGCGTTTTCAAACTCGCATCTGTCAATAAAGACTGACCCATACAAGAGTAGATTTATTCTTTAAACTTCAAGTCTGTGAGAACTGAAGGGTTGCAAATGTTGGTTTTTGACACAAGAGCCACGGTGCTAAATGTACCTGTGGCAGCACTAGAACATTGCATGTACTGGCTTAGGTCAGGAGGCACTGACTTGGGCAACAAGACGGTAAAGCCAGCTTGAATTATACACAACATAATGCTTAGGGTTACAAAAAGCTCCAGCTGTGCTTTATTACAGGGAAGAGAAAAAAGAAAGGAAAAAGAAAAGGCAGCACTTGTTCAAAACCCATAAAGAGGCGTGACAACTTCTTGTGTCACAGGTCCTTCAAGGATTCACACCAATTAGCACACCACAAAATCTAAGGGCCATAAGGGATAATCTTGAAGGGTGATAAAATGAGCCTCTACCTCTTACCTGACCACTAACCCAGTGCAGCTGAAGATAATAAATAGAGGCCTACCAGGACTTCAAAAAGCACACCCTGTCCCCGCTACTCACTCAAGGTAGCAAGGATCTAACAGAGAGGTACAAAGTAGCCATCAGATGTGACTAACAGCAATGGATACTGAGGGCAGAAAAGGACAATCCTTTGAGAGGAGCCAGTAACTTCTTGAAGTGCAAAAACCAGAGCAATACCTTGGTCTTCTGTCAGTTAACTTTCAATCTCTTACAAGACTATGAGCAAAAGGGTATTTCTTACACACAGTGCTAAAAGAAAAAAATTATTATGCTTGCACACCTTATGCAACTGTAGAAGTACAGGATTGAATGAGAAGGACTAGGTAGTACCAATTAAGATCCACGTTGATTTATGTAACTTATTCTTCAGAAAGTACTCAGATTTTGCTTTGGAGATAGTTTAGAAGTGCTAATACAGTATTATGGGCAGAAATATATGTAGAGAATATATGTCCAGAGAGATCAAGACTCCACCATGCATAAAAAACTCATTTTTAAGGACTGCAGTGAAATTTCCAGTTGGGATATTCAGAAGACCTGTTCGATAGTATTCATCTTTGTGATATAGTTGTTCCAACAAAGCTACATTGGCTTTTATTTGTGAGCTGCAGCACAATTTTGTGCATGGTGAAGACAAAGAAAGGGCAAAGATAGCCAAGTTAAATAAAAACATGTAAATGAAAGCATCCCCAAATATGTGACATAAACACTCTGCTATAAAGTGATGTAGTCCTGGAAGGAAGGCTGACCAAATATGGTAAATAATGCATTAAACAACAACAACAAAGTGTTTTATTTAACTAAGAATTCCAGGTCATTCATCATCCTATGTTTCATGTGAATGCGAGATTGACTTGAAAAAGATTCTTTCACTTTACTGCAGAAATCCTGTCTTTGTCACCTACACTCCTTACATTGGCATACAATGACCTGCCATGAATTCGTGATTTCCTGAAAGTATAATTTACTGGATGAAACCGGACAACTGTAATATGAACACTGAAAGGCATCCTATAATGATAGCATATGTACTTAATGGCGTTAACTCCCACTCTCTGCAATCTCATTTCATTTGGTAAAGTTTGGTAACAAAACAAAACAATTCTTTTGGCCTCACCTAGATCATCTCTGTGCTTTTATGTATCTTCCCTTCACATTAGCTCACTTTAGAGTCAGAGTAAGAAGGAAGCTGCCCGGTTCAAAATCCATCGCCACTCAGTTCTTAAGGCGGTTTGTTAATTGCGAATCCCCTGAACAGCAATAATGACTGTTTCCCAACTACTCCACCAGCCATTTGATGGGACCTGCCCTTTCAATCAACAGGTCAGAAGACAGGCTGGTAAGCCTGCTCAATGCTACCAGGACCCGCCCTGTACTGTAAGTAAATCAGTTATTTTTCATTAGTGCTTTGACTTCTTTTCGTGCCCCTCGGGAAATCAAACATTGCTAAGTTCACAGCTAAAATCCACTGTGCTCAATAAAACGCGTGTAGTTCTGATGTCATATTAGGATCTAATTCACCAATACTGTATGTAAGAGTCTTAAAATGTGTAACAATGACAAGCACTAATTACTCTTAAGAATGTAGTTTCTACTGAAGTAAAAAATTAATGGAAGTGACCTGGAGGGAAGGAAGTTGGATCTCAAATTAAAGGTTCAGGGGATTTCAAGTTTTAATGGATTTCAAACGAGGTATCAGTGTCTACCTCACCTTTCTCTGCTGGCACAGCTCTGACCACCAGTTTCAGACTCACGTGGAGGGTCACCGGCTACATCTTAAAGTATTTTGATGACTTTAATGCTGTCAAACAGCAGAGCTCCATGCCGCCTAGCTCTGATGCCTCTCCGAGCGCTCCCTTCCCTCCCCCACGTTCGCAGAAATGGGGAGAAGAACACGGTCACTGCCTCCATCGTATGACACACCAGGCCCTGATGTTACAGATGAACGGGGGCCTGACGGCTTATCAAAAAACCCACACCCTGCACGCCTCGCCACACGGGGCAGCTGGAGGGGCCGTGCCTCGCTGAGGCGCCTGCCTTCATTCCAGAACGCGGTGGGGCTGCCACACGCGTGTGCCCGGCACTTCAGCCGCCCGGTTCTCCTGCGGGTGGCTGAGGCCAGCACCTGGCAGCGAGGAAACGTTTCGCGAGGGACTGTAAGGGGAGCAGAACGGCCCCGAGGGCGCTCCCGGCAGAGCCGTCGCGCCGCACGGCCGCCGCAGGGCCCGGCCCCCCCGAGACCTGCCGCGGGCCCGGCCCACGCGAGCCTTCTTCCCGCCACCCGCTGCGGCGCTGGCGGCCGGGCGCCGCTCCCACCGTCGTTGCGCAAGACGGCCGACAGAGGGCGCATGGGGAGGGAGGGAGGGAGGGAGGGGGAGAGAGAGAGAGAGAGAGGGCACGCCACCGCCCGCACGCCCAAAGCGCCTCGCAGCCGGCTCAGCGAGGGGCCGCGGGCCCTCGGTGCGTGCGGCCCGTGGTGCGCTCGGAGCGCGCTCAGTCCCCTCCCGCGCCGTGCCGGCAGCGGTGTCTTAACGCTCGGCACCTCCCGGCGCTGGGGGACGCGGGAGAACGGCGAGGCTGGGCGGCCCGCGGGCGTTCGTCCCCTGCAGGCGGGCCACGTGTCGCGGCCCCGCTACGGCGCTGCGAACGGTGACGGAAAGGCAACGCACCGCTGGGAACGACGGGCCCTGCCCTGGTGCGCAGCCCGCGCCACGCGCAGCCGGGCCTCCGGGCGCCGCTAAATAAACCCGGGCAACGGCGTCAGGAGACGGCGCGAACGGTTCATTACGTGGCCCCACAGCGAACGGGGCAGGCACAGCTCAGTTCTCGACCCTCTCTCACGGGGAACGGAATGAACGGCCCGCTAACCACGGCAACTGGCGAGCAGGAACGTCTGCTCACGGAACGCCTCGATACTGGCACAGAAGCCAGACCCACGAACACTGCCCGGTGTGGGGCCGCTGTGTTCCAGGCAGACTCTCACAGTGGGATTAGTTTTATTTAAATAAAAAGAGAACGCAGCTGTTCCCTGTAACACTTTGTAACCTATACGGGCGTTCAGCCTTCCCGTCCGCTTCCCTCAGGCTTGCTGTTCCCTAAATACTGCTGTCACTGCCGCCTTAGTGCAAGTCTAAACTCAGGTCTAAGAATGCCATGACTAAAACTGGTTTAATACTAGGCCTGAAATTTTAATGAAGAAAATACCACATCTGTTTTTGAAAGGAGAGGGAAAGGAAAGTTGGCTCGCACGACAGAAGTTTGTGGAAGTAAATTTAAAACTCCATTTTTAAGATGCACCTTTCGTGACTCTGAACGGACCATCAAAACCTGCCAGTTCAAAAAAGGGATGCCCAAAGTGTGCAGCTGATCTAAAGATTCATTATGGAGACCACTCATGACAAGTCTAGCCCTTCTTTCTGAATTCACCCTTCACAAGCAGCTACTCTCTCCAAACACAATTTAAGTGTGTTACATCCGGATTTTGTGCCTTTGTTACCCTGTTGCACGGCTGTCATTTAAGGTAGATCCCAGTCCTGTTAGACTGGACAACAAACACAGTAAGCAGCATGACTGGAAACAATGAAGCTGTGAGTTCTCACAGAAATCCACAGAACTTCCAAAATCAGGCATGTCTCATGCTGATATTTGTATAGACACAGAGGGCTATAATAAATTACCTCATTTTTCCAGATACAGCCAAGCTGAGCCAGTACTTTGGGACTCATTGTCATTTTACCAGATGTAATCTTAAGGATGCCTTCTTTGGCTAATTACTTCCATATTTAAAGGGCCCACAACAAGCTATCGTTCATCAGCATCGCACCCTATTAAATCTGTTAAAATACTTTACACACTAGTAGCAAATATCTGTATTTGCATATAAATAATTTAAAATATTTTCACATATGCTTCCCATATATAAACACTTAAGACCGACTCCAGCTAATTATGACTAAACAAAAGTATATATAAAATCTATAACTATATTGACAATATACTCTTCTTTATGTTATGCCATGCTAACTAATTAAATCAGTATTTTAAAAAAGTAATCATTTTAGTATTTGCACCATACAAATTCTTTGTTTGATTATTGCAAAGAAATCCTTGGGATATAGGGGAAACGTGCTTTCTATCCGCGTATTTTACCCTGGAACATTTCATCACTTTTGCTGATATAAAGACACAAGTATCTCTCACAAAGATCACATCTATGCAGAAAGATAACTGTAACATGTAAGATCTCTCTATCTAAGCACATACATTTACGTGTATTTATAAAAACCTCTCTGAGAAAGGTTTAGGAAGTATGCCTCATTCTTAAGTGTTACCTTTTATGGTGCGGTGTTGCAGGATAACTATTGCATGTGATAAATAAACAGCAATATCAGGGAATTTTGAACACATATAGCAGGAAAAAAGACATTAATGCTATCTAGACAGACCCACCAACAAAACACTAAAAAAATTCAAGGCAGAGTAAGACACTTAGTGGGAAAGCTTACAATCAATGTAAACTTCAGTGTTTCCTACCAAATAGAAATAGAAATCAAAAAAGCCAGTATCAAACAAATAGAGTAAGACTGCATTCCAGTCAGTTGGTTTTGGTATTAACGTCAAAGACAAAAGAAATCCCCTTGGAAAGCTAATTTGAAAGTAAGTATGCCTAAAGTTAAACATACAACTTGTATTAATCTCAGAACAGAATCAAGACCACTATTAAAATAAAGCCTGGGGCACATTGTGATGCCTACTATTGGTGGGTGGATTTTAATTGACTTGAAGACTGTCATAGTCCTATTATCATAAAACCTGTAACGCACTTCCAGCATGGAGGACCCATCTGTGCCCACCATCCATCTGTTCAGACGTGATTGGCAAAGTGGTAGGGAACTCGCAGTGGTTGCCTCTGCCTGAAAGGAATAAACCACAGGATCTTCCAGCGAGTGCCAAAAACTTCTGAGAAGGTCTGCTGCCATGGCTTTCGGGGCCTCGATCTACAGAAGACAGCATTATTAGTGAAAGACAGCACGCCCATGGTGCACTTCAGTCAGCTAGAACAATGCAGGTTGGCTGGGGATCCATTACTGGACTCTGATGAATTGTGTCCCAGCATCACAAATACAGCTTTTCTTTCATTATGGCATGCAGCTGTGACTTAACTTTGGAGAACAGAAACTATCTGTGTCGTCAATCAACCGAAGGCAACTTTTGAAGCACAGGAGAACATTTCAGAATCAATGAAATGTATGTCAAGACACAGCAGAAACTGTCTTTTGATCTGTACTTTTGAAAGAAAATATAGTTCCACTGGCTTTGCAAGGAATGGGAATAATGTGAGGCTACTTTGTGTACAACCAATATTAAAAGATTAGTGAGCTCCTGCTAGAGACAGGAAGTACAAGGCACAGTACCATGCAAAATAATCCTAGCAGTGCTTTCAGTTCCTTTTCTCTCTCACACAGTTAAAAAAGGCATCCATCCCTTAAGCTTTTTGGCATATAAAGGTAGAAATTTTACAGCACTTACACGTCTTCACAACAGTTGGACATTTTTTCTATGCTGGTAGTGTCCTGTTGAAGAAACAAAAACACAATGAAATGTATATATTTACATTCCTAACTGTTAAAATTTCATTACGAAAGGAATTAATAAAGCAGGGAATCAATTCTTCGCATACATGGCTTTGGCATTAGTCCAGTAGGTTACATATTGCTCACACACCATACTAGTTTTAAGCAGCTGTGAGGCTGCAAACACAAATCTACTCAGCCTGCTAAATGGTTTTTACAAACATCATGTGGAACTATACTGCGTAGTTTTACAATGACAGCAAATGCCATGGAATCTCAAGGAAAACTTACAGCATTATTAGAGCTAAAATTAACTCAGGTATTATGATTAATTCATGGGGCACTTAGAATTTATGTGTGTAAGGTACAGTCTTGCCATACTTGTCACAAACACCCATGCCAGACTGGGAGTAGTCCACTGAGATAACGACAGAATTTAGTAAAAGGCAACCATTAAAAGATGTGGTATTTTGAAAAGCAGGAGATATTAAGAAATTTAGAAATAGTCACTTTCATCCTATCCTGTCAACAGAACCGCTAGCGATGTACCACCAGTTTCCACAGTCTGTACAGGAAAATGCCAAGTATCAAAAGTATTCTCGTAACATGTAATGAAAATGAAATGATGTGCAGAGTGAAGGCACTGCTGCAGCTAACTAAATTAAATCCATACTTTCTGAACATGATTAATTTAATGAGTCACAAAGTTTTACAATTAACAAATCTATTTAAGTGAGGAGCATCCCCAAATAAAAGTTTTAAAACTACCAACATCAGTACTTTTTCCCTCACTTTTGCGCTATATATTTACCAAAAAGAAGCTTGGTTTGTAAGTATCACTTCAGTTTTTGCTCCAGCAGTATTAGTGTTTTCAGTGCACATTTATAGCTCATTATGCCCAAATCACTCACGAGGTCCAAAATACAACAATCGAAACACTTCTCATGGTTCCATTTCATTTTCATGGCAGCTTGCTGTTCCCCTTTATTGTTCACTGATTTAGGCATGCCCATAGCACACCTGTCAGATTACACTAGGGCTTCCGTGACACCAAGAGCTAGTCTCCAATGTCCCAGCCACAAAGAGATGCAAGGGCTGTGGTTTAATTAGGCTGCGACTTCACTGTCATCTGGAAACACTACCTAGCAATAAAGCCATACTGTGTTCCTCGGTTGTTCCTGCCATCAGTGCATCCAATTCAGTGCAGGCACTGCTGGGATTCTGCCACCATCTTTCATAAAGTTTTGAAGGGGAAGGGTGAAACGTGACTCTCTGTGTGGGGGGGTAAATCATGCAGAGGAAGCTGCCTCCCTGCTTCACCAGACATGGGTGGCCTTGTCTCCACTTGCCAAATTTTATACTTCTAAGTTCACTTCCCAGCTCTGATGAGTTTTGGAATGGGATCCTTTGCCAAACGCTAAACGGTCCAAATCTTATTCCTGCCCACGTCTGACCTAGCTGAGTTCCAGGGACGCCATAAAAGGAGAGAAGTTCCCTCTTCTCACGCCAGCCCACCGGGATGCACAAGTTCTCCCCACCTTGTGCAGAGAAGCCATGCCCACTGTAGGCTGCGCAAACGGTTCTGGCTCCATCATTAGGTGGATTTGAACAACTGCTCCTCAGTGAGAGAGGAAAGGGCTGGAGGCAGCAGACTGTGAATGGTGTCTGATCTTAGGATTCCCATAGACAAATTGCTCCTCCTTTCCACCTTACGGGCCTGTCTGGCGTATTCCCCCCTCACCTGGCAGAGGTGGCAGGAAAGCACTGCAAGACACAAGCCACTCTCCTGGCTGGCCAGGGCAGGACCTGACTGAGCAGTCAAGGGACATTCTGCTTCCCTGGGACAGCTTTATAGCCAACCCGTGTCAGAACAAACACCACAGAAAACCACACACAGCTCTCTGAATAAAAAGGACTAAATAAACACCAATAACTACTTCCACAACATCTCAGTGAGCTTGGGAGTGCATTTTCATGAGATGCTGTAGCTCCTTCTGTAACTGCAAAAATACCTCAGCTCTAGGAATTATCCTCTGGTCAACTCAAAGCCAGCTGCCTGGTAGTACAAAATAATAATGGTATATTTGAAAGCAATGTTTGCTAACGGCTTTTTAGACATGGCAGTCCAGGCTATATATTTCTAGCTTTCAAAGATTTATGCTGTCATTTCACAAAAGGAGCCTGGAAACAGCTTTCCATGCAGAAGTAACATAACAATACCTTAAACAGAGCTTTTTTGCTAAGTTTCTCCACATTGTTTATTCACTAACATGCTCGCACTGCTCCCTAAAATACTGTATTTGAGACTTTTGGAGGAATTCCCAGGACTGGAACTGGGGGTTGTATTTCTTTTTAATCATTATCATGGCATGTTATCAAGACCTGAAAGATGCTCATCAGGGCCTGCTTCTCTCAAAAAAGCAACCCATTAAATTAATGAACTAAGTGAAAGCACCAAAAACAGGAACTGCAGAAAATAACTGTAAGAAAAGTCTGTCACGCTTCAACACCTTTAAATCATATTAGGAATTTTAGTTGGATAGGAAGTCAAAGGAAATCCTCCCTTCCCTCCTCCATCTTCCGTTATAATGCCAACATGTACTTTAGAATACTTTTGCTTTACGGTAAAGAAAATGGGACTGAGCAGTGAATCCTTTGCTTCTGGGATACTTTTTTAGAATTAGAACAACTTTATAGCCACATTTTAAAAGCTGTGAACTAGGGCTGGAGGGAATGGAAGGAAACATTTCTCTGAAGTTTAGCTGCTTAACAAGTGCTGGTGACTGAACTTAAGAAATCAAGTTCCTCTCACAGCTTCCCTCCCCCAACACCGCTGCCAAACAGCTGGGCTCATTTGAAATGAATTTTCATTTGAGAGTGAACCAATTTACCTTTTCACATGAAAGTGAAACTTCACAGCACCCCAGGAAACTCGGTAGCCTCTCTGGAAACAGGAGAAGAAGGAAAGGGAGAGAGCCACCGTCAAGTTTTGGCCTATTACTTAAGGCTTTCTTCTCAGACAGATGAATTTTTCTTCATTTGGAGACAGGAGGACCAAAGTAATCGTTATTTTTCTGAATGACAAGGTGTTCAGTTCATTAACACACCTCACAAATGGCTTTCAATCAGAATATCGTCTGTTTTAATTATGCATTTGATGTGTACCAAGGTTTTGCTACAACAACAGCATTACCGAGTTCAGCCTAAGAGGCTTTAGCTGTCTGCATCCACTATCAGCTTGGATTACTATTAATACAAACAGAACTCTGCTAAGATTTATTTTTTTCCCCCCAGACTCACAGCTAAGGCTGATGTTAAAATCTTTTGGAGAATTGACACTCATCCAAGAGCTGAAAATAACTCAGTATGAGCAAACATGGCATATCTATTCATTCCTAGTAATCTCTATCTCCAAAAATGCCATAAAATTTACAGTTGCATACGAGATGGAACTGACTAACCTACAACTGATTAATTTCACATGATGGGTCATCTGGACCCCCAGTCATCATCCAGATTGGAAACAACTATTATTCTTGCACCTGGTTATTCAGAGATATATACCCACTGATAAGCATCTTAAAACAACCAGGAAAAAAATATCATAGCTTAGTGAGAAAGGCAAAATAAATTAAGAGGAAAAAACCCCACAGCAGTCATTAACAACATATCATTTTCCAAGAAGAAGAAAAGCGCAGAGGGTTCAGATAATGCTGTGGGACGAGGACTGTTTTTTTGTTTTGAGGACTTAGTACAAGAGTAGCTTGTCTCAGTGAAGAAAGCTACTGCCACAGCTAAGAGTGCCAAATGGAGAGTCTATGTAAGAGCACCAGCTGAGTTCTCCAGAACAACCTAAGATTCATTTGTAAATGAATGTACATGTATTACCTACTACCAGAAATGTAACTTCCACATCTCTATTTTAATTAACATAGCCAACTACCTAAAGAAACAGGTTTTCTTAAAAAAAATGTCCCACACATTGCATAACAAACTGTGCTATAGGATGGGGTTCATTATAAAACAATTTATAATGGAAGCAGCACATGCTTTCTGAGTCATGTTTTCCAGTGGAGAAGCTGTACTTTGTAACTTACAGAACTAACTCTAAAGCACACAGCCACAACCTCTGGTTCAATTCTTCTCCTGTTTGCTTGAAGCGACGCGTAATCTACCCATCTCTGTTCAATGCTTGCCACAGAGGAATGCAAGCATTATGCTAGACTTTCTTTATACAGTATTTTCAAATACTCACACTCAGTGTGTACGAGTCAGCAAGGAAGTATGATAAAGCAGAAAACCAAACAAAACCTGCAGACCTTCCCAGACTTGCAGCCATTTTTTTCATTCCTTCTACCTAACAACCTTTCATTGTCTGTATGTAAGTGACAGGTGAGCCAAGAAAGAATATAAAATACTGAACATCTCTCAGAAAGAATATGTCATTACTTCAGGAAGTTTTCTTTTTAGCACTAAGTACATGTTGGGTTTAAAACTGGCCACTTTTTAGCGTGGTTTCCTTAAGCTAGACTTCTCGCACAAGATAGTATGATTAATTTTATCAATGACCGTTAGGTTCAGCCTGAAAATTACTAGTTCAGTTTTAAGTTTAAATCCCTAAATCAGGTAACTCTGCGCAAAATGAAAAATGAAGCTACAGTATGCTGTATCTATGGAATAATCCTATAGCCCTCTATGCTGTGATGAATTTAGTTAAATAAATTTCCAACATATTTTTCAGATATTAGAAAATGATTCAATGAATGAAAATGTCTAATAACAAATCAGGAACACGTCTACAAAGAAGGTGATAGAAACATCTCTCTTTTTCAGTAAAAATCCATGGTGTGTTAGGTGCTGATTAGCTGCATGTCAGTAAGACATGTGACAAAACACACTATTTTTCTTGATACACACCAATACCTTAGGACAAAAAACATAAAGGAAAAGAGTGCTCAGGAAGGGTGGCTGCTGACTTTTTTCACACAGAAGACCTTCTAATGGTCTGATGTCTAAATTTCACAAGAAACACTTGAACAAAATGTACTCAGCTACCAGAACACTCAAACATCATTATTATACTTATTTTCAAGTGATTAAAGGTACTTTCTTTACTGCTTAGAAAAAAAGGACTTCTTCTTTGAGTGATGATCAGTGGATATTTGTGGCACAGTTATTTATTCACTCTCTGCAGAGTATAAAATCTCTTCCAGTAAATTTTCTAACTTACCCTTTTCCTTAATAATATTGTAAATAATTAATTTCAATAAAAGTAATAATTAATTTCAATAAAAGTTACCTAATGCTGTGTAGTGATGTAAATAAAACAGATTCGATCTCTTGTCACTCAGCGTGGTCTTACACTTGGATTTATTTTTTACATTTTAAATTGCTCATGACAGTTGTGGGTTTTTTGAATGAACTAAGATTTTATTGTGATCGTAAATAGGTGTTTGAGACTGTCAGGATACATGCCTTATGAAATGTTAAACCACCTGCTAGTCTATCTGATAAAACTAAGGCAAAGACACAAAAGACTTCACACAGTTAACAAAGTCCCATTCAAAGACAAGGACAGCACTTAATTCCTGACAATTTAATTTATAGGACGTTATTCAGTCTTCTAATAGATTTTACCTATAGGTGGATTAAAGGTAGAGACAGGACAAGGAGAAGGCATAAGAATAATGGAGAAGACAGAGACAGACAAAAGTTAACATGAACTTATTTTCTGTTCAATCTCTAATTTCAGGTCACTATTTGGGTTTACACTTTACATGCCTTTTGCTCTCCCTCTGAAATTAATTTATATCATACATTTTATTATAGTCAGGTAAAGAATATGTTTGCCTGGGAATCCTGATTTCCCCTTCGAATACTAATTTCTTCTGTGTTAAACTTAATTATGAGGATTAATAGTTCCTTGATTATATTTCTGCCATGTTTGAAAAAAAAGGAAAAGCCCTTAGTATTTCACTAATCAAAACAGTATTTAATAGATTATCTGATTAAAGATATGATTGTACATATTTTTAATTATAAGGTACTTATTTTTAAAGACAAAAGGCATTTTAGCACTAGATCATTTGTGCACTCTGTATTAAAACATCAATGAATGAGCACCACGAAATACACAAAGAATTAAAAAATCCTTTGGTTTTATTATTAAACAAACACAGTTACTTCTTTATTGTTTTGCATTTCGACTTCCACAGAATTTTATCTGACTTACTGATAACAGAAAGAATTCTAAATTTTTCACTGGTAATTTTGTTGTTCACATTTCATTTTTGCCTCTTCTATCAAATGAAACGATACTCCTAAAATGAAAATGTTCCATTGGGACAAATATGTCATAAAATTAATTTGTACAATTTCCATCTTTTTCAGATTTCCCTAATTGGAAGCTTTTACCTTTTGAGAAGAAGCCCTGAGCAAAATTAATAATAATCCTTACTACGCGTTCACTGGAAGGATCAGTCACACTAAGCAAAACAGTTGAAATATATGAATTACTAAGTTCAAGACGTTCATGTGGAGACATCTGTTTTCACGAACAACAAAAAATAGCTCGTTAAATACATTTGCTCCTGGAAGGTGAGAAAGGAGAAACACTGCAACAATAATAAAACACAGCACTTAACAAATACGAACATTTAAAAATGCTTCTCAGGAGAAAAAAACTACATGGTAGGCATCATATTGTGCACCAGACAGACTGTTGAACACCAGCTGTTAAACTATTTTCTCTTCCACCCTCCCCAAAGCAAATAAGGGGAAATTTCTCTCTACCATATTCACACAGCACTGATGCACCAGGATATTGGCATATCACTGTACACCATTCAAACAGTTAATTAACAGGAAACCCCGGCAGCATTAATTAAATTAATAAAGTCACTGTCCACTCAGTTTATGATAATACATCCACTACCTTGCACAGAGACCACATGGTATCTATTAAATTTATAAAAAGCCCGTCCATTATGTAGTTCTGCCCCAAAGAAGAAATTACTAAATAATTTTAATTAAAACTTTTTATCTGAAACACTAACACACAAACCCCACATAAAATCGTATTTGATTGACTATACTGTAAAACCCAAGAAAATTTATTTTAATTCTACATACTTTATTTGAACACGCGGAAAAATGAAAACACAAACCATTTTGTGTTTGAAATAAAAAACAATCAAAAGTAATCCTTTAAAATTAGGGTTCAGATTAGTCTCTGCAAAGGATGCTGTTTAACTGAAACATCTGGTAGTGTTACGTTGAGAGACAGGCCTTTTTTAACTTTGGAAATGAGATTAGTAGATCAGTTATTTGTAAGTGTCCAAGTAATTTCTAATTATTTTATCTGGGTCACAGATAATCTGCTTTTACAGGGCTCCCACAATGACATCAGAGGATCACTGCTGAACTGATTATCCTGTTACCTTCCACCATCCATGGGAAGACAGGATTTTCCTTTTGTACAGAGGAAGAGAAAGAAGTGGCTGATTGCTTCAGACAGGTGGCAGCCAACAAAATAAAGAACACCACAGATCTTGAGAGGAAGAAAACCCCACATACGCAGAAGGTGCCAACCTTAAAAAGGTCAGCAAACTGTATACTTATTAGTGTCTGGTGCAATTTAAAAAATATAAATTAACAAATATAATCATACAAGCCGCTGTTTAAAAAAGCATGCCATATTATTTATCACCATGTCAACAGTAATGCCTTGCAGATCAAACATAACTGACGTCAGAATCTTACTGTGCAGACAGAAAAACTGTTCTTTAACATCATTAAACTGCTGAACTGACATGAAAGACATACAGAAGTACTTTCTTAAAGCAAAGATAGACCATGAATGAGAGAAATGCAAGTTCCAAGGTTAGTCTTGCACTAATGTACATGCAAGCATCCTGACAGTTCCGCTTTTTTAAAAGAGCCTGAATTGCAGCTCTTGAGCTCCTACAATCATGAATCAGAAGCAGTCTGTGGTTGATAAAGGAGACTTTTTTTTCCCCTATGTGAATTTATGCCTTTTCCTATAAATAAATGGTCTAATTATGTGGTTTATTTAGGGTGTCTGTTACATGTAAAAATATCAAATGAGAGGACTTCTTAAAAAATGTCAAGAAAACACGTCTTGAGAAAACAAGCTAGTTTCTGGATAATATTTAATTTAGCTTCCAATTAAATTTTATTTATTATTTTAATCGAGGATAACTACAGGAAAAAAATAATTGGAAATAAAACTGAGTAATGCAGATATAGGCTCCTCAAGCTTTTTCATCTAGATGAAGTGCAAAATATGCATTTCTAGATAAACTTTGCATTTGCCATTGCAGCACGATGTCATTAATAGGTCTAAGCAGTAATTGCATGAAACAGGGTGTGCTTTGGATTATTTTGGTGGAAAATTTTTAAACTTTCTGAAATGGAACTATCCCAAGCAAAATGGTAATATATATATATAAAGAGTATTTTTACTATTTATGACAAACCACCAAATAAAAAACCACCTCTGCCTTCATGGAGCCTGAAAGTATCTATACTAGAGTTATCTTCTAATCCTGTAGTGATTGAGGCAAAAGAGGAATTAACGGCTTGCAGGAGTAGAAGCAGCTAGAATTAGTCTAAGTAAGGGGTACAAGTAACTTTAAAATGTTACTCTTAATGGGAGAACATTTTGTTTGTCTAGGATGCAACTGACAAGAATTTTTTAAATTCAGTTTTATGCTAAGCTTGCTTTTACTTCTTGAGCAAAGTCATTAAAAACCAGTGTTGCATGGGAATATAAGAATACAGGCTCATTTCCAGTTAAGGAATTTACACTACAAGCAATGACAGAGGATAGAGGACTGGAAAGGCAAGCACCAAGCATAGAAGATAAGCAGGCCTTCAGTATAAATGTACTATCATTTTGGAAATTACATCAGACAGTGACGCCTTCATGAGTGAAGCCAATTTCTCTCCCCCAGTCCTCTGGAAACATGGAAAGCCTAAGTAACAAGACTGTAGTTATGCTGAGATTTTAAGGAGAGTGTCTTCCTAAGTTTTAAGAGTTCCTGAATTAGGATCTTATTTTTTTTCCCCATTTCAGAGACTTCTGAATTACAGAAAAGTTATTGGAGAGAACTTGAATACCTCTATTTCCAAAGTATCCAAATAACAGTTCCTCAAGATCAATCTCAGGTACATACTGGGAGAAGTGTTAAAATTCAGGATGATGATGAGGGTAAAGGCAAACAGACCTTGGGGAAAGCAACTGAAGAAGGAGAATGAAAAGAGCCATGTGACCTCTCTGCTAGAAGTGTGTTTCACATATGCTAGTTTCTAGGGAGAAAGCACTAATCCCATATACAGAGGCCACCTCAGCTGCTCCCCTCTTTATCAGAACAATTCATGTCAAAAGTTCCTCTAAGGACACTTTTTGCCAAACAGCTGTTCTCTTCTCATTGTAGGAAGTCACCTCCCTTGCTCTTTGGCTTCCTGGACCTCCAGATGAGATATGAATAGCCTTGTGCTAATGATACCCCAACAGCGACACCACAGTAAGAGAGGTGGTAAACCTACTCAGAGAGATTACTGCATGTTAGGTAACTTGTTTGATTAATCAGCTTCTCAGGCAGAACAGCCTTAGGAACAATCTCTATGTAAGAGTCAAATTTGAGTACCCAAGTCACAAAGTTTTTATTTTTAACAGAGACTATGTATTTTTTAAGCATCTTAGTATCTGCTGAACACACATGAAACAGGGTAACAGCAGATTACATGAATTTTTAAAGAACTTCTACATAATGGATCTACTCATAACCAGAGTTACGCAATGATAGGCACAGATCAGTCAACTGCACACAGCAAGAGTATTTCACCTGCACTTCACAATGTGCCTCTCTGCATTCTCTCTTAGCTACAGCCCTGTTGCAGAAAAACATGCTGGAGTATACCAGCTGTATATTTTTCATTACATGTTCCGTTGGACATTTTCTGACTTCTTAAAAAAAAAAAAAAAAGAAAGAGGAGAAAATACCAGTATTTCCCCTTAAAATCCTACTAAAACTTCTGCTTGTTCCTATGGCTTGTGGAGCTATCACTTAGCTCAATTCCAGTAAAGAGCAACTCTGCTAACAAAAATGCTGTACACAGAGGCCACTTAATGCAAAGTAATTCCATACACTTAACTTTATCTGTCTTGCTGTGGTAGCAAAAGAATAAACTTCTGTAAAGGTGAAGAATCAGCACAAGTGCTCTGACCTAGAGGATCTATCACGTTTCACAATGCACACCACATTCCAGTCACTTACATTGAGCAGAGCCATCAGACTGTGGAAATCAACCATAAATAACGAAGGAAAAAGCTGCCATTTGAGGTCCTAGTTCCTTATTTGTGATGGTGCTAAAGGAGGACAAACAACTCCGCAGTTTCATTATCCTAAATTGCTTCTCTGAGACTGACAGTAAGCAGAGCACATTCTCTTTATGTGGAAGATACTGAAAGATAGGGAACTGGGGATTTTTTTTCATCTGTGTATCCAATATTCATGGAAAAAGTTAGATTTGGCTTTATGTTACTTAGATGAAACAGAAACTATTGGCTTTGTTTCTGGAAAATTATCTAATGATGGTCAAGCAATTTTACCTTACGGAGAAGCAGAAAGTTTTGCTACAAAAATGTCACAGTTTGATAAAAAGTTTGTTTTTCTTGCCAAAAGTTCGGCAGCATGTGAAAAATAGGTAAATAATAATACTAAACCTCAACAAACCTGAACTTGCTGGACTCATTTAGTAACAGTATGTATCAGTCAAAGTTCAGATCACAGAGCTGCATTGCTGGTTGTCTCTATTATTTAAAAACAACCTTTATCCAGGAGCTGTGGAAGTAATCTTGTCTTGATGTTACACTGCAAACACAGGCATGGAACTTGAAATAGGAAAATGTTTACTATGTGTTTTCATGAAGAAGCAAAAGAGCTGCTCTGCTTCACCTTTTTCAAAAGGCTCTTGTCCTCTTTCTTGCACACATCTCTGGGCAGCTTCAGCAATCACTGAAATTAATGCTCTCAGGAACAGCTATGCAGCAATTAATATATGAATGCTTTAACTGTGCATATCAAGTCTTCAAGTGCTTGAGTTTCTTTTGAATTAACCTCAAGCATGTCCTACTACCTTTCAAAGATTTTTTGCTGTTAAATAAATTTTGACCTGTACCTTGTAATAAATTCAGCTTTATTTCATCATTAATTCATTATTTTAAGAGCATATTTCAGATACAATTTTGCTTGGTTTACACAGGAAGGTTAGATGCTGAACAGTAACTCTAGCACAGTACATGGTAGAGACATTGCTGTCCCTTAGTGATCACGGTTTATTGCTTCTACTGGACTTGAATGCCTTCCACGCTGCGCACTCAGCCCTGCGAGTGGGTACACCCAGGTTCTTTGTTATCCAGTTCTATGCATCATTGGCCTGCCTTTGGGAAGAAACTACTCACTCACCTGCTACCCCCTCCTCTGCCTTTTCCTCTGGCTAGCCAAAGATACAAGGGCTTGTGGAGGAAGCAAATCCCCACACTACAATGCTCACATCCAAAACCATTTGTACAGAGAGATTTTCCAACACAACTTGCAGACTAAGCACAACCTCACCAAACAGCTTTGGCTTTGTTCGTTTGAAGTCTGACTAGTTGTTCCCAAGCAGACCTCCTCAAAATGAGTGTATTGTTTATTCTTGCCAATTCTATACTTGTGAAGAAAGGAAAGAAAAAGAAGGCAACGATTGTGCTGCGGGCATGGAAATGCTTTGAGCAGGGGATGGACTATGTGACCTATGTTCCTCACTAAGTCAATGCAACACATCCACGTCGTGTGAATGAATTAAGAGTTTGGAGATCCCAGTAATGGATTTCTTCTTCCCCATAAATCCCAACCCAACAATCCCAAACCTAAAACCTTGCCCATACGAGGCAAGCACAATAGGCCCTCTGCTACAGGTTGGGTATAGTGAGAGGTCCTAATGCAAAATATCTGTACTCTGCCCCTCATAATCCATCCATACCCACAATTACTATGGTGTGTTTGTTTCACCACGTTTGGCACCGAGGACAAAAGAGAAGATCCCGGCACACTGCAGCTCAGCGATCCGCAGAATTATGATTTGAGCACATAAAAGGAGGCTGGACTTGAAAATGCTATTAGCCCACATCTGCTCCAGGGTAGTGGCCAGCTCAGTAAATGCAGTGGGAGGTACTTCACAGCATTTTATACAAATGGCATAGAATAAAGAGGCTTTGGAGTACTTTATAGGAGTTTGCAGTGGTGATAGCAGCCTGACAGTGTTAAGGCTTACAACAGTGAAAAAGCACACTGGGAATTCAAGACTGTCACAGAAGCAGCATAGTTTGTACCCTGTGTCAGAAGAGAAACGTCCCAAGTTTCAGGTCTATCTAACAGAATCAGGCTCAGGCTCAGTGGTCAAATTTCATGTATACTGATAGTATCTGAATGGATGATGATGGCCACTGCCAAAATTTAGTCCAGCTTCTGGCAGCACACAGAACAGAATGATAGACTTAGGTTTTGTTCCTTGTCTTCCTCTGTGTCATTTCTGTGCTTTGGCATAGCCGGTCACATGGCTTTTTGTTCTTTCTCATATATCCATTTAACAGAGACTAAAAAGATAGCTGTATTTTGCCACCTGAACTCTAAGGATACCCAAGTTTCTCTCTCTCCCACTACTGGGAGTGAGGGTGAGCGGGATTCAGATGTCTGCACCTCTTCAGCTACATACCCAGCAAGACAGAATATCAAGTTAGGAAAAAATCCTAACTCCAGAGAATGCACACACAAAGGTTGTGTGCCAGCATTTAAACAGGGGGGTGGCAATCTGTCAACAAGACCCTGAAACAGAAATCAGGCATGCAGTAAAGGGAGACAAAGGTAAGTATGTAGACATGGGAGTTCACAGAAAGTGCAGAGAGCAGTCTGGGAGAGCAGCTGGAGGATGGCAAAAAACAGTACACAGCATAGCTACAGTCACACTAAGAGCAGAAGGCAGTAAACTTAAGTAAAGGTAATACAATAAAAACAGTAAGCAATACTATGGTTTTATCTAACAGAAGAAAAAAAACATATAGTTATTTTTGTTCTTTATTCCATACAAAGGAATTACATAAGACAGGAGGTTTTCTGTTATTCACCTACAGAGGTTAGTGCTCTGTAAACCCTCATAACCCCAAAATGTAATCTCAGGCAGATCTCAGTTTTAGTCACAAAGATGTTGTTGTCTTGTAGGTTATTGTCTTTAAATATATATATATATTGCAGGCCAGATCATATACCCTTTCAGACACGTACAGATCCCACTAATGTATTCTTTCTGTTCAATACCACAGTACTTCAAACACTTCTATGGCGTTCCAAGATAACTTAAAAAAATTCACAGCAGAGATTAACTTCTAATGCACAGAAGAGGATCTTAGAGCAACAAAAGCTTGTTTCTTGTAGATATTTATTATGTTACCAAATTAATTTAATTGGAAATTTTTTTCCATGTAAAGGATTTTTTTTCTGTTCCTTTAAATACACAATATATATTTGAAGTGTAAATTGTACATTATTCCATTCCACAGTTTGGGAACTGAAGAGATATGAAAGTAAGCATAATTATTAAAACACTTTTCTCAGAATGTATGAATTAATCACTGAGCCGTGCTGTTACAAAGTATAATTGAGACCAGGGCACCAAAGAATTTAAAATAAAAACAAAAGTCAAACCCCACAAATACATACCTTATACACACAATTCCAGGACAATATATGGTTTTATTTTACTAATACAAATTAAGAAATTGCATGGATTGGTGGATTATTAGACACTTCTTTGTTAGAAGAGCTTCTTAAGATTTCCTTGGAGACAAGAGTCATATAAGAGCACCAAATAGCTGCCTCATAGTGCAAGCATTTCTCTATTCTTGTCTTAAATGCAATCTGCTTTTCTGTTTTTCTTAATTTTATTTTAAATAAAGCTAATAAATACTTCTAAAATTAGATACTTACAGTGAAAATACCCATTAGCTGAGTGTAAAAGAGTCCACTTATTCCACCTAATATTATTAGACCCATGAAGGCAGATATTCTTAGGAGAGCAAGTTCGTGCCTAAATACAAAAACATCCTAGAACAAGATAGAAAGGAGATACTTTAGCACTTCAAAATTATGTCTTTGAACTGAGTGGAAATACGAAGTAAGAGCTACTCCTGAAGACATACAGCTAAATACAAATACTAGATATTTGTGCTACATTCCAAATCATCAATAAATCTAGGTGCTAAAATTATAAACTAATAATCTTTTTTTTATACATATGTACAGTTGGGTTTTTTTGCCAGACTGTTAAATAAACCTCATTCAGGTATTTAAGGTTTGGGAATGTATGGAGCCAAACAGGTTATTCTTGAATCTTCCATCTCAAACTGTGCCAGATTGCTACACACAAGCTCAAGAACATAAGAAAACCATTCTGTTAAACAGTCTCATTTATATGACTCCTTATCTTGGCTTCCAGCCACAGTAAATTTCATTTTAACATCACCCTTCTTTCAATAAAAATAACAATATTCCTAGCTTGACTTCCTACAAAATCTAAGTATCTATACAGGATCGGTCTTGCTCTAATGCTGTCTATTATCCAACATAAACTTAACTTCATCATTTAAATTTTGGCATTAAGTCTATTATGACCACTTTGGATAACAACAACTTGCCTCATGGTACAGGAGGCTATGAATTTACTGTATCAGTTGTTCTGGAAACCTGCTCTCACCCAGAAGAAAATGTGAAAAGTGTAAGAGAATTTTATAGAACTTTTTCAAAGGATAAAACACCTAATTTTTATCACAGGAAAAACATTTGTATATGGCAGTTACTGTAGATGTACTGCAAGTTCACACCCCATCTTACCCTTTGATAACGAGTTAACACACCCATTGTCTTATTTATAAGTTACGATTATGTTCTCAAGGCTGTCTTTTGAATGTACACATCTGTTTTTCCACTTAGAAAAGCCAGATCACAGCAGGAAACTATTAAAACCTTTCAAGTAAACTTTAAATTACAACCAGAACATAAAAGTGAACTGAAAAAAAAAATAATCCAACACTGCTTTTGAACTCTCCTTCTTTACATTCAACCAGTAGGACTTAAGGAAGAGGAATTCTTAGATTCAGGAATACTGGGTTTTAATTAAATAGAGACCAGTGAGAACAAATAGTATTTAGTAAAAAAGTCTGATTTTAGATTTAAATTAGTTCCACAAAGGTTCAAACTATAAACCCAGAAAAAAAGTTTCTTCACAGCTTTAGTAGCCAGTATAAAGTCAGTATGTAACGACCAAGTAGAAATAACTAGTTAACCAAAGTTAACCACCTAAAACAAAAAACACCCCCTACCAGTCTTTCCTGAACTGGTAAGCCATCTCTTGTTAGTATTGACCTTTCTCGCTGCTGTAGAAAATATATGCTTCACTTCCTTTTGCTTTTATAAAAAAAGCAACCCACAACACAACCCTTTTACTCAGTTATTGAGTTAATTCAAAGATAAATCAACTCAAAATAAATGCATCCATAGTAATCTTTTCCCCCTTTCCACCAGCCCACAAAAGCTTTAAAGAGAAACAAGTTAAGACACAAGTTCTACTAGCTGAAATATGTCTTCTCTTCAAATCTTCATAGGTAAATGAAGAAATGTTTTAACAAACTCAAACTCGACAGAAGACAGTGAAATCTAAAAGTTCCAATAGTGAAGTCGCATTCTGGATACAGCATCACACTCTCCCAGTAGAAAAAAGCCCGTAACAGTTCTCAGCATAACACACACCCCCACCACATACCCCAGCCCAATACTCTTATTAGAAGACCTCCTTCTCTTGTGCATCATCTTCAGCAGGAAAAAGAGACATGACCCAACACATGACAATGGAATATAGTGACATAAAGAAGGCAGGTTGCATTTTGTATCTGGTCCTTCTAAGCCATGTTAAAACTAGAGGTACAGCTTAGGAAATTATGAAGGAAAGACCAACGAATATTACTACTGCCTCCCTCCCTAAAAGATAAAAGCATCTACCACAAAAGACTGGAGGTTGCTGAATTACAAGTGAGAAGATGTGACATCACCAGTGCTTTTTCTAGTCATTACACAACCCTAGGGGAATCAAAGTCTCTGAGGCAATAATAACTGGAAATCAATACTGGGCCCTCACCTGCCACTCTGTACAAGCAGAAGAGTACTTTTCTATAGAAAGCCACAGTTTATGCAGGAGTAGAGTCTTCTGGTAATCAGATTTCAGTAACAGAGCTACTTTCACAATTCAGCATTGAAACATATGACTCCAATGCATGAGCTCTCTCTTATGGCACAACAGGGTTTTGTCCTGTAGCGGCTTTTTTCCACACTGGGCTAGGCTGACATCTGTGGCCTTGGTAGCCCCTTTCTCCTTTATTACTGCCCACATCACAGCCTAATTCTCTGTCAAAACTGAAGTTCACATGGGCTGCTGCCCTTGTCTTTCTATTTAGCATTTCCTACACAGTTCAGAAATGCCTTGCCCCCACAGGTTGCAGTTCCCTCTGGTGACTACTTCTATCCATTCACTCAGCCTGCAAGGATTCTTGGCTACTTATAAAAATGGATGAAAATGTGAATGATAGAAATGTCACCAAATAAGAAAATAAGTGCGGGTCTGTAGAATTAAGTTGAGGAATGTATTTCAAACTATGAGATCTGGCATGTTTACCTTAACAGGCAATACCAAACCATTCCACAGAAAGACAGGTCTCCACGACAAATTCACGTAAGACTACCTCAACGCTGTGGCAGAGCATGTGCCATGTGTTCATTTGTGAGCATTCACTGTTTGGATGATCCCTATGATGAATGCTACCATGAATTAGGAAAACAGCTTTAGCTTTATGTTATCATACAGGAGAGAAGACAAAACCAGCGATGGGCCCGGGTCAAGATCCTAATTAATGATATGACCACTGCTTCCAAACCAAACTTTGTTTTTATCTGGCTAACACCAACAACAGGATGAAAACATCTAATGGGTCCCTGCCATTTGCAGTATTGGGTTATTACTTTCAAGGGTTTACAGTGTTCCTTTAGAAACAGCAGGCTCTGTGCAGAGGGCAGAGTTTTCAACAGGACCAACGAGGGACTATTGTATTTGTTTCAGAAGAGACAAAGTGAAAAACATCCTTCATAAATTATCATTTACAATGTAAGATTCATTTATACAAACTTGATTCTTTACTGAAGCATGATAAACACAGAAATTAATATACTAGCAAAATATATTAAGATACTTCATCTTTCTCTTGGGGAAAGGATACCTCATGTAACACATGCTAACCTGCTTGTCTGTTCTCAGTTGCAAATGCCCGGAATGTCTGTTCCAGTCTGGTGATGAAGTCAGTCTATCAACTTGGCTATCATAAAAACAGTGTAGAATACAGAACAAAGCCAGGCTGTCAGATTATAAAAACCAAACAAAAAATACAGACTGCAGGTTTTGCAGGAAGAAAGAGGAAGGAGAGGTAAAAGGCATAAAATTCACTCATGTTAAAAAATAATTCACAGAACACAAGCTGCATTCTAATAAGCCCTTTTGTAGAGTTATTTATTACTAATAACAACCAATGTTTGTGTAAAGCACTTTTTGATTCAGGAATATTTCAGGTCTACTAAATGAGTAATTTTTGAAAGTCTGATTCCTGACTTACTTGGTTTAAAGTGACAATGGGAATAAGCACCCTGATTCCAAAAATTCCTGTCTATACAGAGTTCAATCTGAAGTGGTAATTCTGAAATCATTTCAGACTAGAACAGATTTGAAGAAAAAGTGATACAATCTTCAGATAAAAATTACATTGCCAATACATTGTTTCACCAAAAGGTTATCCTCTCAGCCCTGACTATCTTTTATCTGTTTACTTCCTAAACTTAGTTCGGTATTCATATACTATCCCTTTCATTTATACAGGAGGACAACAGGATTAGGTTAGTTTTGCACAACAAATGTAGGTGTGTTTTCATTTTTTCAAAAACTCTCACATGCTATAGGTCATTTCATGACCCTAAGAGAAAAGATTTCCTTTCGATTCTCTTTACAATACAAATAGGCTTTAGAAGATGTGTATTTCCAGATTTTCATTAGCATTAGTTAATACTACATAGTATCAAAATAATTATTACTGTAAATAATGTTCTCACAAAGTCTAATGAATCCTTCTCAACACCTTTTATTTGGAATCAGGAAATCTGAGTTCCAGAAAAAGCAGGCTGATATTGCTGTAATACTTCCCTCCATGATGTTTTCACCTTCCTCTACCAATAGAGCTCAGAACACTAAAACAATCTCTAAGTAACAGTATTTTCATACTATACGATAGATAACTGCAGAGCCAGGCACAAGTGAAAAATGAGCCCAAGCAAAAGGGTTTAGGGTTTTATACTTAAGATTTTTTTTTTCCGTAACAAACTTTCTAGCAACATTTCTAGCTAACAGAAAATCAGCAAAGTATCTTTTGCTGAAGAGATCAAAAGCTGTCTATGAACCATATATACTGCCAAAGCATTTATTTTTGCTTCTACTTGAGCAGCTGTGTCCAGAATCCGTGCTAGTACAACCATGTAGAGAGGGACTATGTAGTCATGAGACGACTAGTATTTATTCTTCTTACTATCTACAAGACTGAGTATTTCCTAAAAGATATGGACTCTTGGACCTTGATGTTTTTTAATGAAGATGCAAAATTAAGATCGTTCCATTCTTAGCCTCTGAAAATCACCAGAGTTTGCAGAGGAACTCACATGCTGTTTTATTCGAGTTAGATAAGGTGGGGTTTTTTCCTGCTAGGAGCTCACATAGACAATTTAATTACCACTCCATGCATTTCTAGCAGTAACTGTACTCCTCCTGCTGGACAGACGGCTGCAATAGCCACAAACCATCTTTCTGACAGTGTATCAATTACAAGAGCCAAGAATAACATGAATCAATTTTCTGATATAAGGCCTGAAGCTGAAAGATTGTATCTCTACTGAAAATGGCTTCCTCCATTAGCTTTAGAGCTATCACCTTTACACTACATAATTAAAAACGTTTGGGTTTTTCTTACTTAATCCTTTAAAAATAAACCCACAAGTTTTCATTTGGAAGGAAATAATAACATGCATACAGCGATCATATTTCCATAAAGAATTAATCCCTACTGTGATAAAATGACTATTTCAAAATAGCATTAAAGGCAATTTTAATTCTACAGCTTCTGTGTTACGTACTATTTTGAATTCAAAGAATAAAAATTAAGATGAAGGCACGCTGCCAAAAAATTCGCAAGTATTTTTAATGAGCAGGAAGTAAGCTAATTCCAGATGGCTGTTTAGAAAAAAAAATTACCCTTTTTAAAAAAAATCTGTGCTAAACATTAGCCCCTGTCAATTCAGAAAATGTAAGCTCCAGGTTACGGCAAAATTTGGACAAAGGATAATGCTTCTGTGGTCTCTAGAATACTGTAGTACTTCAGCTGTACTTGAAATACAAAGACTAAAAGAATTTTACAGGGGGCTTGCCTAAAAACCTAGCTAATCTTCTCACCAGCCCTGTTCATTTGATGTCAAATTTACATAATTCTGACAAATTATTCTGCAGCATAAAGTTATATGGCATCATATTCTTAGCAACACTTTAGGAAAAAAAAAAAAATCAGCTTATTGGGGCCCTGATGTCATCTTCCAGGCAGATATACTGACTAGACACCCAAACAAATTACTCTTAATATTCTGTACTTCAGTGTGTGCCCTCTGATCCTGCAGCTGAAAAACTGAGAAAGCTAAATACTCCTGAGTCTAATACTAGACTTAAAGGTCTGAACAGACCAGACCTGCTGTGCCTAAGATTTTCTATATGGTAAAAACATATTGAGGGCACAGAATGACACAGAACGTTGTATAATGTAACACAGTCTTTCAAAAGAAAGGGTGTCACTGAGAGTATTCACATATGCAAACTGATAAGGCCAAAAAACCCACGGCTAAAACAAAACTAAACTAAACAGAATAACGAGCTCTCTTTTCTATTGTGATGACGTGTGAGTTCAGGTAGCCAAACATGGGACCCTGATCCACTCTTCAGGCAACATTACACTGGGTTAAAACAACTACTGCAAACATATTCTTCCTCCTAACCTGTCACATCTTCTAAAGAGTAGATATTAAATGTAGACCTCTCTCCAAACCACTTGAAATTAGCCTGGTTAAACCATCAAGCACAAAGTTTTACATGCATTCATTTCTTGAACTGTTATTATTAGTAACTGTTATTACCTCTTTAGAGGTTGTAAACTGGCTGAAGTAAATATGATTTCCCTTTTCCCCTCTTGTACAGACGATCACCAAGTAACCAATTTGGTTCTCTCTTAAAAAGCAAGGCTGACAAACAGAACCTGGGTTTGCTACCTAGAGACAGTGCCATTACTTAAGGTAAGTTAGAGCATTCATCGGACTCTCATGGCAAAAAGGAAATAAACCATACTTTCAGAGAAGCACTGCCAATGTCAGAAAAGATTACATCTTTGGAAAATAACACTCCTTCTAGAAGCACTGCAATTCCAAATCCAGTATTCTGATCAGTATCACTGAGAAGCCTTTGTACTTGCAACCTGCTAACCCCATGCAGGGCAAGCCTTCAGAATACAAAAAGTGTTAAGATTACTCCATCCAGAAATGCAATAGTTTTAACTTAGTTTAGAAATTACAGAGAAGTTTACAAAGCTACTGAAACTAGAAGCACTGGCATTTACATTTAGATACCTTTCAAAACATCCACTTTTAAAAAAACAAAATGTAACATATTCATAAGAAATTTTACTTAGATGACAGATTTATTCACTAATATAGGAAGACTGCAATTTAACTTGAATGCAGCTACAACAAATAAAAATAGCTCCCTCAAATCTCACAGTGCCTGTCAAACAAGGTGAATATGAAAAGCCCATCTGCAACAAACTGGATACTAAGTGAAAAATGGGAGTACTCCATTTTAAGAGACTCATTTTATAGGCTTGTCTCAATTTACAGAGGAGTGTTGATGGAAAAATGCTCCAAGCAGACAGTAAATTGTTCTCTTTTGCATATTTTTGGAGTCCTTCAAATCATCTAAATTGAAATATTCAAAGAGACAAAAAAAAATAATCCTTTAGAATAAAAATTATCTCAAGAGAGATTTGCTAAATCTTCAACTGTGGTACAGTACAGATAATAAAAAGTTGGTATTTATCAACTTGAACAGAAATTTTTATTGGTTCTGCATGATCCAAGGAGTACAGTCTTCCTACATTCTCAGCTCTCCTTTGACACATCATTTCTGCATACCTTTTTTTGGGAACATCACATCCACTGCAGACTGACAAAGGAGGAAATGAGCTTGGAAGGTTGTGTCCCATTCTTTTCCAGAAATACAATTTTTCAGGAAGTCTAATATTCTTATAACTTTCAGGATATAAAATAATACAACAAACTTAAGTTGTTCAACAAAATGGGAAACAGGCCTTGCCTTATCCATAACAAGTGGCCAGTCTCCAGCAGCCGTGAAGGATTGGTGTGACATCACCAGCAGAGAGTATGTTGAGGTATGACATCAACATGGAATAAAAAAATCTGCATTTCAGTACTTGGAAAAAGTCTCAATGAAATTTAGAGTACACTACCAATTTCTGGGATGGTCTTTTTACTTAGGACATCTGGAATGTTATCTAATTTTGAATATGTTTTAAACTTGTTTTCTAGGTTTTTCTCTTTAGTGCGCTTGTATTTGTTACAGTCCAGTACAAATACAAGATCCATTTTAGATTCTGGGTAGAAAATTTTATGTTTCTTTATGAGCAAGGGCTCATATCATTTGCTTCAAGCATATCAGCTTTGGTGCAGTAGAATTTTAAAGTATGCAGCAACTTTCATGCAAACTGTAACAGAAAAATGAGCATCAGACATGAAGAATTTACAACTTCAATTCCATAATGGAAGAAATCACGTCATTTTTTCCTCGATTCCAATGTGTAAGTTCATTTTCTCTGTTTATGTGTTCAACTGCATCTTCCCAATGACAAGATGTTGAAATGTGATCATGGCATACAGTCCAAGGAAAACAACCCAAATTTAATCCTCCCTTAACCCACACGACTTCTTCAATGCAACCCAAAATGCTGCTTCAAAACCAATGTGCGTATTTCTCCTTTCAGAATGGTAGCATGCTTTTTCTTGTTTTTTTTTCTTGAAATATCAGCATTTTTAAATAGGGACTTCTGATAGGAAACATATACTCTGCATAAATTGACTCTGGAGAAAGTAGAAAGAAATTTTAATATACCTAGGGCAGTTACCTTGCTTCTTTCCAGTATTACCTAATCACTTCTAAAGGAACCGAAGTGGTTCTGTCCTCCTTTCCTAGATTTATAAGAAAAATAACATTGTGTTTTTAACCCTTTAGAAGGATATTTTGTTGCTTACCATAAATCAGTTTTCTCACTTGTTAACATACATTGAATCACAGAACAGTTTGGGTTGCAAAGGGCTTTTAAGATCATCTTGTTGCAACCTCTGCGCTATCAACAAGCAAGCCAGCAGAACCATGTAGTAACTAGACAGCAAACCATATTACATTGCACAGCTACTTATTTCCTTTGTAAAGAAAACATTCTTACCCATTTTTCTCTTTTCAGAGGCAGAAAGTAGTAATAATGGCAGAAATCAAGTATCAGTGTGTAGGTACTAAGGATCTGAGTGTAGAAACACAGCTGTAAAAACAGCCAATGATTGTCTTCACCAACACAATTATTAATCCTGCAAAGAAAGGAAGTATATATAAAAACAGAACTATAAAGAGTTTAACAGTACAGTCATGATAGTGTGAATAAGGGAATTTATGATTATTTACAGAGCAGATATAAGAACTACTGAGTAATCACTCCACTCTTAATCAAAGCGATGGTCTCTATGATAAGAGTGGAGGTTAACAGCAAAGAGTGGTTTCTTTACACTGCCACTTGAAGCGCAGGCTGCATGACTGAGATCGCTGCTCAGAACAGGAGACATCTTTATATAGCAAACACAGTACTACAATTTTTAAGCAATACTCAAGTATGACTGAAAACAGTTAGAAAACAGTAAAATAAGCACTTTCACAACAAAATCAGGCAGGCTGATAAGTGGGGCATAGTGTGAGTCAACATTTTCAACTCAGCACATCCAGTCAGTAAAATTAAAACAAAAAACAGTCTAAAAACCATGATCTACTTTTATTTTTATAAAGTGCACCCCCTCCTATATTGAAATTTTAATCTTTTTTCCAATCCAAGAAGCATAAATATTGTTTAATTTTCCACTACAATATTTTTTCCAGCATCAGAAATTTAATTGCAACAAATGAAATAAGTCCATCATGTACAAATTAATTATGTTGAGATCAGTTTTAGGAGCAAAAATTCCCATTCTTTAAACAAAAGATGTGACTTTTCCAAAACTATATGGCATAAAACAGTTTGACAAAGATTAGTTGTTACATTGCAACAGTTCTTACTGTCAGTTTTACTTGTAGGCATTAGAAAATTTCAAAGCTGTTCTTTTCCTGCTCTAAATTCCTTAGTGATTAGGCACTACTGGGAAAGAAATATGACAAGAAGCAATAGTCAAGACCATGAATTTTGAAATAATTCATGAAAGCCATGGTAAGTTGTTAGAACAGTGTCCTGGTCTTACCATGGACAGTGGTGATCCATCCTTCTTACGCAATGTCCACAACGACTGCAATGGTGTGAACGCTTTGGTCTCATCATATTGCATTTGTTACATAATTCCCAATACTCTCGTTCTAGGTGAAAATGTAAAGACAGATTTGGAAGATTTAAACTTAGTACAGCACACTTGTGATACATCTATATGAAAATGATTCAAGGAGAAAAAAAATCTTACTATGATCTGAGATGGGTTAGCAGCATATAAAAACCTTTTTTCTCACTGTTACCTTTAAATTTAAACTGGAAGATGCTACCACCACTCCATGACAGTTTTCTTCTCCAAAATCCTCCCTCCTCCTATTGTATTTCTAGAGAGTAATTATTTCAGCACAAGAGCTATCACATAATTCAACTATCTTCTTACACATCCACTGTGAACTTATCTGCTAGACAGAACCACTGCACAATCTCTTGACCATTAATTTCAAAACCTTCTGAGGAAATACTGCTACTTGAATTTGTCAAAGATAGCTAACTAAAATGTAATACACAATGAATGCTTCAGGAGCATCTTCCATCTCAAAGCATTTTAAGAGATGGCTTCACCAAGGGAAGGTCGTGCCTTACCAATCTGGTGACCTTCTATGATGGAGTGACAGCATCAGTAGATAAAGGGAAGGCAACTGATGTCATCTACCTGGACTTGTGCAAGGCCTTTGACACAGTCCCCCATCACATCCTTATCTCTAAATTGGAAAGAGGTGGATTTGATGGGTGGACCATCCAGTGGATAAGAAACTGGTTAACAGACTGTAGCCAAAGGGTGGTGGTCAATGGGTCTATGTCCAGGTGGAGGCCGGTGACAAGCGGTGTCCCCCAGGGGTCTGTCTTGGGACTGGTTCTCTTTAACATCTTTATCAATGACATTGATGATGGGATTGAGTGCACCCTCAGCAAGTTTACGGATGACACCAAGCTGAGTGGTGTGGTCAACACCCTAGAAGGAAAGGAAGCCATCCAGAGGGATCTTGACAGGCTGGAGAGATGGGCCCGGGTGAACCTAATGAGGTTCAACACTGCCAAGTGTCAGGTGTTGCACTTGGGCCGGAAGAATCCCAGACATAGATACAGACTGGGAGAAGAGCTTCTTGAGAGTAGCCCTGCTGAGAAGGACTTGGGGATTCTGGTGGATGAGAAACTTCACATGAGCCAGCAGAGTGCTCTTGCAGCTCGCAAGGCCAATGGTATCCTGGGCTCCATTAGAAGAGGGGTGGCCAGCAGGGACAGGGAGGTGATTGTCCCTCTCTACTCTGCCCTCGTGAGGCCCCATCTGGAGTACTGTGTCCAGATCTGGGGCCCCCAATACAAGAAGGATGTGGAACTGTTGGAGAGGGTTCAGAGGAGGCCACAAAGATGATTAGAGGGCTGGAGCACCTGCCCTATGAAGAGAGGCTGAGGGAGCTGGGCTTGTTCAGTCTGGAGAAGAGAAGGCTGCGGGGGGACCTCATTGCAGCCTTCCAGTAGCTGAAGGGAGCTTATAAGCAGGAGGGGATTCAACTTTTTAAAAGGATAGACAACGACAGGACAAGGGGGAATGGATTAAAACTAAAGGAAGGAAGGTTTAGGTTATATATTAGGGGGAAGTTTTTTACATAAAGAGTGGTGAGGTGCTGGAACAGGCTGCCCAGAGAGGTGGTGGCTGCCCCGTCCCTGGAAGTGTTCAAGGCCAGGTTGGATGGGGCCCTGGGCAACCTTGTGTAGATCCAGGAGGTTGGTGGCCCTGCCTGTGGCAGGGGGCTTGGAGCTCTGTGATCCTTGGGGTCCCTTCCAACTCATACCATTCTATGATTCTATGATCTCACAACATGCGATTTTACCTATAAGGCAACTAAAAAAGAGAGTTCTATTTTTGGATGCCCAATGTAAGATTCTTTAAGCTGATCTCCAGAGATACTGAGTAGCTGAAACTACCAGGAGCTACTACAGCTCAGCATAGGTAGTACATCAAATTGCACCTCCCAAATTAGGGATGACTTTGAAAATAAGAATTCAAATGACATACTTAGAAATTTAATCTTCACATGTGAAACAAATCATGCTAACACTGTAATACTTCCATTCACAAAAGCATGTATTTTGTGTCTTTATAAAATAGGTGCATGACAGGTTAAAAAAGGCCTAGTTTTTAGAGTGGAGCATTCAGAAATTTTAACTCAGTAAAGCACTGTCCCTATGTAAACAAAATATACTTAGCACTTCTGAGCCACCTGCTGGTAACCCTAATCTTGTCTTTCTTGATGCAAAATAACATTTGGACACTGGAACTAAAGAACCCAATATCTGAGATTATTAAACTAGTAATAATGCCAGATGGAAACTGATTTACAATCTGTTCCCATAAATCCAGTGTCACAAAGGTGTCACTCCCTAATAGGGTAGCTACCAGCAGAGCTCAGAAACACCCCAACCTCATTTTTTAATACAATTTATACATGCAAATATGTATCTTCCTGTCAACCTAGAGAATACGGGAGAACTGAAGTGCTACTTTAGAACTGAAGTGCTACTTTAGAACGTACAACAGCACACACAAAATCAGAATATCACTGCTATAATCAAACTTAAGTGCTCCATCATCAGAACTATCTCTGAAGTATCACCACTGTATGAGATGAATGGAGCAGGAAGAGATTGAACAGCTGTTCAAAGGCATCCCTTAACACAGCAAGAACATTTTGTGCACAGAGGCAATTTGCACTGGTTCTGGTATGTTGCAGGTAAGTGAACATTCAGTCATACATGTAATGCCCAGAACCCTACTGAGTGTTTTTGCTCTCCAGCTTGGGTTTCAGAATCCATGTTGTTCCTCCTGCAGCAAGAACTCCAACTGCAGAACCCAAGTCTGAAGCGCCTTTTGTTTCACTGAGTCAAGGGTCAGTTACCAGGAACAGAAAGAACACTGACACAGAGTATTCTGTGATTCCTATCTCAATCTCAAGGAAACACATCCCTTCCTACTATCTGCTGCCTTGTTTGTACACACAACCTCAGTGCTGAAGCTAAAGAGATTGTGTTTCCGAGCTCATCAACCCAGACCTTCACTAATACCAGGAAGAGAGACCAAAATGTTACTCCTGGCAGCCGCCACCTTGCAAGACAAGACTGAAATATTCACCCCTCACTGCATTTGATACATTTTCTACATTCAAAAAGTACTTTCCGTTAATGTGACAAAGCTCACACTGTTTAACAGCCCTACTGCATTCTAACCCGCTATGTAAAAACTCTATGAATTAGACAAACATCTTAATAGCATCAAACAATTGATAAAAATACTGGCTTTCTCTGTGGAGAACTATTACAGTTTCAAATTTCCTCCAATTTCTGGAACATTGGTCCCCACACAGAAATTGTGGGATAAGTTTGCAAGGACAGAAGGGAATTTTCAACGTGTTAATTTGCTACTCTATAGCAATGCAATGTAATTACTGCCACATTTGCTTGGTTAACAGCCCATACAAACATAAGTCACTGAAAAAAATGTGTAAAAAACACATAGGTAAAATCCAGCATAAGAGTACCTTCTAAACTGTAGAATTATAATAGCTAAACATTCTTCATTAAATATATAATATGATAGAAAGCCTGAATGCAAAAATATCCTTTACATGGAAAATTTTCCTAGCAGAAGTTCTTACATAACTGAACTTCTGCTGGGAGTCAAATTTTGAAAAGGTTGGAGTCGACACAAGGGAAAGTTCTAGAAATTTGCAATTTTAAAACAGTGACATACCAATTTTAATTTCATTAACCATATACCCTTTAGCAGATACAGCTCATGGTTTCCATCACATCTCACAAAATCGAATTTTTTCCTAATTACTTTGAGTACAATAAAATAACTTTTATTCAATTATATAGAAACAATTCAATTTACCAGTAATTGGTATCTTTGGGTTTTCAGGTAGCTTTCCTGGATCAGCTACTGAGGCTCTTAGTAATGACGCTATACAAAACAATGAGCAGAAGTAATAACCTAGAAAAAAAAAAACCACAAAAAACCACCAGCATTTGTTAGTCTTTTTCAGGTGCACAAAATACTATACACTACATAATAAATACAGATGTTCCAGCACTGAGTTAGAAATTATTCAGCCTTCTCATTCAACTCCAGATACATTTTTGGTACTATACAGCCTACCATATTAAATACTTCCCAGCCTTAAAGCAGAAGGAAAAAGTACCAGAGAACACTGTTTTGATAGCACCAGCACAATGCCACTATGACCTTACTACTGTATTTAACAAGTCATTTCACTGTTTTACCAAACAAGCACCAAGCACTCTACACCTCAAAGTCTCTATATGAAAGGACATTCCCAGTGGTCCATCTTCACTTTAAAGCTGGGGTTTTATATATCTATAATTCAAGCCTTTTCCCCAGCAAAACCTATTATCGTTACTCACATTAGCTCACACAAGGAAACACATGACAAAACTATCAAAATTCTGTTTGTTAACCATCAGCACTACCACACCAAATTCTGACAAGCACCAAGAGTTGTGGTCTTACAATCTGTGCAACCTGTCCTAAGGAACCTGCTTTGGCAGGGGGGTTGGACCTGATGATCTCTTGAGGTCCCTTTCAACCCCTACGATTCTGTGGGCTTGAAATGATGTCAGTAAGTTCCCAGCTACAGAATCTGAAAGCCCTATTAATGCTTTTCCCCAATTTCCACACAAGTTTTACCTAACACCTTTGAAACAAATGAAGTGTCTCAACTTCTCAGAAGAAATGTAGGATACATCCCAGTACTCTTATCTTTCAACATATCCTTCGTGCTATTCTTTGGTTTATGACCTTTCTCATATATGTTAATTACTGCCTAAACACTATTTTTACTAGTAGAAAAAAGGGCAAGGTTAATTTGACTTACATAAAATTGCTATGACTGAAATATGTCCCTCTTCATAGTGAGGAAAAAGGATGACTTTTGGAATGAAGATTGTGTTGTACAGCCAGACAAAGATAATCAAGCCCATGCAGCACCAACCCTGAGGGTCAACCACAAAGTGAATTCGTCGTCCCATTGAACACAAACAGGTATTAACTTGTCACAACCCAGGAAGAAAAGATTATCCTAGTGAGATAAAAAAAGACTAAATTAATTAGTATCATACAGTCTACAGGATTCCACATACATTCAAATAGGAAAAAATTAATGCTTTCAGCTATCGATTCAAGGATTTCGATAAAAACTTACAGACGTTTCACATATACTGTTCAAGGAAGAGTAATATTTAATAATTTCATTTACTAGTTATATCTCACTAAAAACTAACTTATCAAATGCAAGCAAAACAAGTACTTGGAAAAACTATTAAGTAATAGGTAAAGCAAGCAACTGTCAGCCAGCTGGCAGCAGCAAAGGATATAAATATTGAAGAAAAAACATCTCCCATCAAAATAAAAAGGTTGCAAAGCAAACAAGATACAAAATAGTGTTATACAAGGATTCATCCCCCCTACCTGTCACAGACTCACAACTACATTTCAAGGTTATTTTTTAAAAGCGCGTATGCTAAAATTTTCATAAGCTTCCCTAGGAATCTGTCATTTTTCCCTAGTTAAAAAAACTTCCTTCATACCATTTATAGCAAACCAATAGAGAACGGAACAACACCTTGAAATCTTTCATGTAGATTACTAAAGGGTATCATACAGTAGTAAATTTTGTATGTATTATGACTCACTTAAAACATGAGGGTTTCCATTCTGATAATTTAGTGTGCTGGGCTAGTTTGCTTTAGACTGAAGAAAGCCCAGCAAGTCTGACAGTATGAACTTCAGAGCTTCACAAAATGCTCTTCATAAAAATGCAGCACTGGAAGTCGTAAGCATTATTGACCAGGACCTTCAACAGAAGGATTACTACCACCGTTACTTGTTTTGTCAAGCTGCCTTTATGTAAGTGTCTTAATACAGCAATCCATAAACCCCAAGCTCCTCTCCATAACCATTATTTTCCCTGATTTCTGGGCTTCAGGGAACTTGTGCATTTCAGATGGATTCGCTTCCATTCCTTTCAGCTTCTACTTGTTACACTGAAGTTTCATCTGGATACAAGGCAGACATCTCTGCTTCCAGGGGATTTGCTGATTTGCTTGTCTATTTTTACCTGAAGTCACAATTTTTCTGCTTAAAATTGTCTGCAAATTTCATTAATATCATGCTTTTTTCTTCTTCTAGATGTCTAAACAAACTCAGACCCAAATAAGATACCTGGTTTTTTTCCACACTTCTCCTACACATATCACACGCTTTGTCATAACCCCTTCTTTGCTGTCTCCTAGTGCAACACCATTCCCATGCAAGTACAGCAGAGTATTAAGTGCTTATTTCTATCCCAAAAATACATCAAATCTGCTAATACTTGTTTTACACACCTACCTTACATACTGGATACAACTACTGTGCCCTTAAAATGTTTTTTAAGTTTATGATAACCATAAAAACTATTTAAACCTGTATTTATTTTTTAATTTTACTCTTATGTAACATGCATGCAGCATAGTCTGTTTTATACCTGATATTAATACATTATACACTTATGTGCAGTCTCTAGACACACAAATGACATAGTATTATATTCCTGAATTTGGCAGTTCTTACTATGCTTCTGTTGTAAGTTAGCTGTGGTAATCAGCAGGTTTAGAACTAAAAACCATTCTATATCCTTTTATGCATGCACTGACAGAGGATCTATCTTGTTGAGTAGCGAAGCTGTGGGAGGAGGCAAGCTGTACAACATCAGGGACACTGACAAGAAGATGGACTGGGTCCTCTCCAAGACCATGCAGCTACAGGAACCTGAACTCCCACCGCACCCAGAAGATGCTGGCAAAGCCTTAGTTTGTCAGGCTGGGTAAGGAGACACTGAGCTTGGTGAAACCTGGGAGCTTGCAAGCTCCAGCACCAGGAGCCTGCTCTACTTGCAGCTCTGATCTACACAGCAGGTTCTGCACCCTGGAAGCAGGAAAAGAAGGGAGCTCTGCCCAATAAAGTCTCTGAGCTGTCTGTGCCCAAGCCCTGTAGCAGCATGGGCAGGACAGGGCAAGGAACAGTGGTGGGAGTTGGAGGGACAGAGGTTTGCTTCTTGACAAGGGCTTGAGTCCTAGGTACCACAGATAGGTCCTTCTCACTGACACCAGTAGCATGGGCGAGGCCAGGGGAAACCAGCGTAACTACATGGCTTGGATTACAAGGGCAGGGCATGGCCACCACGTGGTAACTCCTTCACCAGCAGGGTGAAGGTTGAAGGGTCTGAGTAGAAAACAGTGGCCGTACAGCTTGTGTCAGAAGCTGGAACTCAGCTTTTACATCCATAGGACTTTCTCTGAGGATCAAGACATTGCATAGGGTAAAAATGCGTGGACACACCTGATCCAGAAAGACCCCCTGGGTGTAAAGGGATGGAGTTAGGAAAGCCAGAGTCTACCCGGAGTTGAATCTGGTGAAGGCTATAAAGTTCAAAGGGAAAATCTTGTGCACATACGTGAGCAGGGTAAGGAAGGCTAGGGGAACAATGGGCCTGTTGTTGAATGGGATGGAGTACCTGGTGAAATGATACAAAATGGCTAAAAGCACCCTCTTCACCTTGTTCTTTATGGGTAAGACCTGCTTTCTGCAAACTCAGGCCCTTGAGACCAGTGGGAGTCTGGAGGAAGAAAGACTGAGGATGCCATTAAGCACCATTTAAACAAAGTGGTGGTAACACTTCCACAGGACTTGAGGAGATGCCACCATGAGGGCTGCAAGAGCTGGGCCTGTCATTGTGAAGCCACTCTCAATTATGCTTGAATATTTTCATTTGATGGATGCGGTTCCACAGAGCTCAAAAGAGCATCAACCCATCAACCCCGTTTTCAAGGGCAAGGATGATCTAAGCACCTACAAGCCTGTTAGCCTCACCGTGATCCCTTGGAAGCTGCAGCAACTTATCCTGGAAACTGTTTCCAAACCCATGAAGGACAAGAAGGCAATAGTGAGTAGTCAGCATGGATTTATTAAGGGGAAATCATGCAGACTGACAGAAACACAAAGGCCAAAAAAAACCCCAGGCAGCTAGAAACACTGCTGACCAGTGAGGAATCCATCTGTTTTCCATCTTACCAGACCAGCAGAGATTCCATGACTTCACAGCACTTCCTCAGAAGGGGAAATAACAGCTCAACAAACAAAACAGAGAGATCTAAGTACTGAAATACTTTTTTCTGAGTTACCTACTAAGTATAATGTGTGAGCAATACAATAAGAATGCCTATGATGGAAATACATCCCAAATTTTTATAAGTCAATGACTAACTTCTGCCTGCATGACATTATTCACTTTAATAATGAAAAAACTCCACAAAACAAAATGAAACACAAACCCCAAAACCCATACCTTTGGTAGCAAGTCCCGTGATTAATTTGGAATTATTCAAAAAAAAGGCCCCATACCCAAGAAAGTGAAATTTTTCATCATCATCTTCTTTATCTTTTCTGAAAGAGACAGAAAAGAGTGTAATAATCAATCACCACCATCATCAAAGCAGCATATAATCAACTACCTTCTATTCTGTTCTTCGTATCTGACCTCACTGGGCAGAGCTTGCTTTCAAGCTATTCACAGAGATACCCAGATCCTTTGCCTCTCATGTCTGAACTGACACACTGATTCTAACAAGTGTTCCTCAAATTTCACTCCTATGTTAAAATTGTGAAATGGCCTAGGACTGAAAGGATGGGAGTGTTCAGAGAAAGGTCTATATAAAACTGCACTGCTGCCAGTGCATTTCAGTTAAACTGTGATACACCTGCTTCCTGCATGCTTACTGTAATGACAAATTAAGTTTCATATTTTTACATTATTCTTTTGCCAGCATACTGCATAAACAATGTTAATATATTGACTTCCTGCAGCAAAGGGAGCTTTCTTCCCCTCTCCCTCTTGACTAATGCAGCGTATTTACACATGTGGGGAAGGGGACAAAATAAAGAAAACCTACACACACAGAGTCTGATGACTGGATAGAAACCACTAGGTTCCAATTTAACTCACAGACAAGGTGAATTTCTAGTCTCTTTTTAGACATTTTAAATATAAGTATTTACTCTTTCAAATACAGTGTCAACAAAGGACTGATCTCAAATAGTTCTGTTCTTTAGGATGCATAAATTCTGATAAAAGCTACAGTATCTAGAGGAAAAAGCAGGTTTAAAACAGATCAGTTTAAAAGAAGCAATTCAGTAATTTATATCCATATACAGTCACTATTCATACATGCAACAAAATGTTTTTTCCAACAAAACCATTTAGGACAAAGTACACAACACTAAGGTTAGAGGTTTTGTGGTTTTTTTCCCTCTTAACCTAATGTATAGCATTGTTTTTCTAAGTAAACATCTCAAAACACAAATCATCCGAAAGCAAACGTTAGCTGTGAAAAGCTTCAGGTTTGTAAAACGTGAGTCTTTCCAAAATGATCAGGAATTGTTCGTGCCCTTCCAGAAATATACTTTTACCTCGGGGTGCCTGGAGAGCATTTTTTCCTAACCCTTTTCTTTCTGCCCAGGTCATTAATGGTATCATAAATGCAGTGTTTGTTCACTACAATCACCTGCAATATGACTTCTGATATGGTGTCCACTGAGGAAGTCAGGCAGGCAGAAAGAAACAAGAAAGCTTTGCACTAATCAGAAAGGTTATCATGAAATGCAGATTGCTGTAATAGGTTCATCTGAATGCAAACGGGGAAAAAAGTATATAGCTTTTGCCTGAGGACTGTGCCAAAACATACTGAGAAAATACTGCTTCATAAATAAACCCAGCACAAGCACAACCCAATTGCTCATCTGATGAAGCACCACCAGCTCTGGTGACAACCTGGTCCTTGCAGTCCTGTGGCTGTTGAACTGATACATAACTAGAAATCAAGACACTATACGTTCTGCCTCTCTTTAGCCCTGGACTTCTCCTTCAGTAAGAAGAGTAACACTTGTGAAATCTGAACTCCACAACTTTTTTCACAAATCCTTAAGCAAGTCCAGCATGACAGAGATCATTAATTCACAGCACTGACTCCACACAAAGTGAACAATACATGCTCTATAAAATACACATCCAGTGTGAAAAAACCCCACTGATTTCTAAAAAGGCTGTATTCTAAGCAATTTAAACAGAAAAGGAGTGGAGAGTAGAAACACAAGAGATACACTTGCTGTAATATTTGTGATAGCAAAGGCATGGCCGTATCAATCAACGGCCTCCATCAATCTGTGGATCCAAGCTGTGGTTTCAGACCTGTGACCTTCTTGAAATCTTAGGAATTACTGCCAAAAATAAAACTAAAAATACACGTGTTTGTGTGTGTCCCCAAAAAAAACCCAAACTTGAACCAAACAAGTAAATTACTTTAAACTACGTTTTCAAGAAATCACATGATGTTATCATGCCAGAACAGAATTACCATTATTCCTTTTGCAGCTCTTGAATTTAACAAAACTAGTATCCCAGTTAACACAAGCAGCAGCATATTTTTGCCATGACAAAACCCCGTGTACCTGGCATTGCATGTTTATACAATAGATGGTTGTTAGCAGAGACTGTGGCACTACACAGTTGCTAGGTGGCTCTCCACAGGTTGGTTCACGTCAGAAAGGCATTCCCCACCCAGTTCTTTTTTGTAGATAGGATCTAGCAAGGTGACCCGATAAATATCAAGTGCATTCATGAAAGATGCCACACATGCTTGGACTGCAACAGGGCTTGCCATTATTGTCTACAGACTATAACCTTGTTAATGACAAATTCATTAAAACCATCTTCACCTACTAGTGACCAAACTGCTACCTGTAGACAGGTCATATATGTAACTTCAGTACATCACTGTTTGGATCCTCAGTGTGAAAGGAATGAAGTCCTACAATTTCCTTTTACCAGCTACTGGAGTTGGAAAATTAAAGTGCAAACTTCAGTAAAGTTGGAGGGCACTGTCCTTCCCTGTGCTGTGTTGCAGGAGCCCATGGCCCACAAAACCCACAGGCTTCTTCCGTTACCACCTCAAAAGCAGCAAACGTCCTCATCACTTAGCAAAAAGCAAAAGCAAAACCAAAACCACCATTGGGGATATTCACAAAAGAGGCAACAGTATTTCTTTATTTCGTAGACAAGGAGATACTAATTGTTCGCTAAGGATTTCCCTCCCCAACTCTCCAGAGAGGCACTTCTGCCGATAAAGTTAATGCAGGCAACGCAGGCAAATCTGGCAAGGCAGATCTGACACGGGCCAAGCTGACACCCAAGCACGGCTACACGGAGGCCCCCAGGCACCTTAACAGAAAGCTCGTCCCCAGCCAGCCTTCCCGCGGCCGCGCTAAAAGGCGTCCCGCGGGGCAGCCGGCGCTCTCCATCCCATCGCCGCGGGAAGGGCGGCAGCCGCCTCTTCCCTCAGCCCCTGACTCGGGAGCGGCGCCCGGGCCCCAGAGGCCCTGGCACAGGAACACCTCTCACGGCGCCCACCTCCCCACGGCGCCCACTGAGGTGGTCGCCCTCGACGAGACGTGCGGAGGGCGGCCGCGTCCCCCCTCCCCGCCACTCCCTTCCCCCGGCTCGGCGGCGCCCCGCCGGCCGCACAGCCGCCTGCCGTCCCCCGCCGCCCCCCTCCCCAGGGCACGAGGCGGAACCAACCGTTGGGCGAGGCCAGGAGGAGAAGGGAGGGCCCGCGGTCACGCGCCCCCTCCTCCCCCGCGCTCCATGGCAACCGCGGGGACCACCCCGGCCGCTCGCCGGACGCGCGCCCTCGCGCTCCCAGCCCCTGCCGCCGCAGCGGCGCCGCCTTCCGCTTCCGCCTGCGGGGAGCGTGCATGCGCGCCCAGAGCGGCGGGGCGGGGCCGGCGCCCATGAGGGAGCGAGGGAGCGAGGGAACGAGGGAGCGGGCGGGCGCGGTCTGGGCTTGGCAGCCCCGTGTCCCCTTTGCCCGGTTCGCCTCACGGCCGCGCCGCGGGCTCTGCCCAGGAATCTTGCATCGTACGGCTATATTCAGCCGCCCGGCGGGCGTGTGACTTCCGCGGCTTACCAGCGCAGGCGGGAGGAGACCGTTAAAGGAACGCTCTCCCCGCCTGTCTGGAGTCGGGTGGGCGCCGCTTGGCCCGACCCGCCTTTGAGCACGCACCCGGTTTGCTCTGGAGTTGGGAGGCGTAGGCTGTCTCCCTAGCAGTGGCATTAGTCAGGACGAGTTCTCTCTCCCTCTCGGAGTAGTGCCCCTTTGCAGCTCCTGGCAAAACAGGAGCGCTGGGGACAAGGCATTTGCCGCGGTCTCCAGGCTCCTGTCGGGGGTATCTGTAACTTGTTAGAGCATCACAACCTACCTTGTGCCAGTTAGTCTTCATCATATGAAATTTCGCAAACTATTAAAAATAATACTAGCTTTCTTAAGAGTTACATATTTTACCATGTATACTGCATAATAGTTTTAGTCAAGATAACTGAAAGGCAACTGCGACCTGCAAGGAGGACAGCCTCCATCTTACAGATAAAGGCCTTTTCTTTCTCAGAATCTTAAAGCCATCCATGAAGAAAAATGTTACTCCTGGGCTACCAAGGCAGTCCCAGCATCCCAGGCCCTCCAGCCCCTCTGTTAAAACTTACTGTTATGTGGCATCATAAATAAGTAACTGTATCGAGGCCAACACCAGGGACACCTAGGTCACAAAAGAAGCAGATGGATGATGGCACCATAGAACTATATTTATTTTTCAAAATAATGTATTTGTGTTAAGTACTGAGTGGTCAAATCATGTTGTATCTGAACTCCTGAAAGGTCCAGGAACCACGTGTAAAACTGCATTCAGTGTGCCCTAGTTTAAATGGGACACCTCACATGTATGAATAAAGAATTACTCTAGTAATTCTGTATTTTTCATCCTAGCCTCACTCCTCAGTCAGCACATGCCAGTTGGAAATTTTTTGTGACACTTGGGTGCTCTGCTGTGCTGCGGCCCTTGCTTGCAGAGGGCCTTTACGTGGCTGGGGAAGCTGATCTTTGTATTTAAAAGATAATTCTGACCCGCAAGGGATTAGCAGTGGCTAAGAGCCACAGACAGCTTGTAACAGACAGCATTTTCAGTGTTCCCAGCTGGGAATCGTGCCTTGAGCACCCATTGCTGATGCACATACATGATCTTTTGGCTACCTAAAGGTATCCCCATCTGTCTGAGTGGCATGGTTCCCACTGTAAATTGATGGGCTCTCACCCTGGAGCATGTTTCCTACACAATGATGGATGAAATGGATGAAGAGTAATGCGGTGATCACCACTGACAGAGAAAACTCTTCTTTTTTACTGATAACATTCTTCCTAAAACCTAATTATGATTTTTCTGAAAAGGGAGTACCTAAAAAGTGAGTTCATTGTTTAAGTGGGTTTCAAGATTTTGTCAAGGCTTTTGGACCTTAGGATCCTGATTTATTTTTTAGCCTCTTATATTCTTTAGCCTTCTCTTTAGCCTTCTGATATACAGGGCAATTGTTAACACCTCGAGGTACTCTGACCTGAAAATGCATATCCTTAGGAAGAACTGCAGGTTTTCTGGGAAGAGAATTAAGCATGTTCCAGGTATAACAGAAGACAGTGATTCCTCCAGAACAACAAACATATATGCCTAGGAACAGGTAACACTGGAAATAATAGATCTGTTAAGTGGACTATTAAAACCATGGGAACAAGAGTTGCTGAAAAGGTTGTAGGAAAAAAACAGCTTCTGCCTCTTATTCCATGACAAATCTCACATGTGAGTTTCTACCTATATGTAAAAGACGTAAGTTTGTGAAAGCTTCTCACTGATTTGAAGAACAAATGTAGATTTTTAAAAAAATAATAAGCAACCACAGAGTGGAAAGGAAGCCTAGGAATTGGGAAATAAAATAGAAAGATAAATAAAGAGGGACAGTGTGACTGGTGAGGATTTCCTGTAGAATGAAAAAGAATCGGTCAATAATGCTATCTTCTAGTCAAATAGCAGGTGTTTACATTTCTGCAGTGGTGCACTGATAATGGCCAGTCATTAGATCTGTAGCCTTGTCAAACAGATTCTATTTCACTCTTTTCTACTCATGTTAGATTTGCAGAGTACACACGGGTTGTGGAGCAAGGGCAGTAGTCTATTCTGGCTCAGTCGCCAGCGCAGCAGTTCCTGTTTGTTAGTGTTTCTTTGGGGGAAGCAGGGTGCAGGAGGAAAAGCAGGCAGTCACGTGCTGGGCATCCCAGCTGAACTGGCAAAGCCTCGGACTATGGAAACTCCCTGGCGCTTCTGCCAGAGTATCAAATCCAGACAGACAATAAGGCTTTGTGGTGAACTCCGTTCTGAAGGAAAAAAAACATACTTAGGAGGAGTACTAACTTTGTGTAATATGGACTTTACATGAAGTCTAACGTGGATGTATTACACAAAGATTTTTAAAAGTCTGCAAAATTAGAAAAATACCGACATTCTTCAGTGCCGAATGTTGCACGATAGTGTGCAATTCCTCTTGGAGTTTCTGATGTCTGTGTTGTTTTGTTGTTGCTGTTTATAAATTACCACAGGAGCCACCAGCTGTCATCATATACATTTTATTGGCACTCTGTAAATACTAAATCAGCATGCTAAAATCAAGCCATGTGCAGTAACAGCTGATGCTCTGTTACGGAGAGCACATGCAAGGGAGAGGTATGCACTGTGACTCCCATGATTCTTACAGCTTACAAGCACAAAACTGTTTTCCGGGATTCATTTTGAGCCCAACTGTGCCCCTTGATCGATGTGCAGAGAGTGCTGCCTGTGCACAGGTGTCCCCTGGGCTGAGAATTCAGCCTTCTTAACAACACTCATCTTCCTTCTGAATAGAGCGGCTTGTTACTGCCCTGTCTTCTCTGCAGCACCCTTGCATTGCTGGCTTCCTTGCAAACCTTGCTGATGTACACAGGAGACACTTGTTAGCTCAAGAATGGGGGCAGAATTCTTCATGTCATGACTTGCTGCCTGGAAACAAAACCTGTCCAGAAGTTTTGTAAGACAAAATGTCACATACCGGGGGTGGGGCAATAGATCTTTCAGTAAAGGAAAATGTTTCTCCGGCTCCATTTTCTCTCTGGCCCACTCACCACAAAAATGAAAGGCAAGGTGTGTTTTCCAATCTGTATGCCTTAGTAGTGGGCATGGGGAAACCTACTGATTCCCCAGCCCAGGCAGGTTACATGGGACTAAGATAAAGCAGGGAGTAGTCTTAATTTTGGAAGCTAATTTTCACCCAAGGCACTACAGTGGTGTGAGGAGCTCTGCTGAGATAAGTCCCACTGCAGATGTCCTAGCATTAATTCTCCTAAGGCTTCTCTTCCTCCAGGAGTTGCAGTCTGAAGGCCCAGCAGGGTGACAGACTGCTTGGATGCTTCTGTACCTGTTTCAGTATGACATGAGTTTGAACCAGCTTCAGCAGAGGGTTGAGCTGAGATACTGCCTTGCTCAGAAAGGCAGCTTAGGTACATGCCTGCTCTGTTTGGACACCCTGACCACAGGCTGCAGCCACTAGCAGAACATCAGGTTGAATTGATGGTAATAACAATACCCTAAACCAGCAAAAGAAAGAGTCCTCCAAAAAGGCCTTGAAGAAGTGTAAGGCCAGCACTGATTTTTCTTCTTAATTATTTTTTCTTCATTTTAGCTTTTGGGCCTTTTTTTGATTTTCAAGTTGAAGTGCATTTTGCTGGTGCCATGGAGCACGAGGCACTGTAAACAAGATGATTTTGTTCTCAGTGTAAACGAGAAACCTTTTTATCCATATTCCTGCAGCGGGTGAACTGCCATTTCCTCATGCCTATTCTTTCTCACCTGAGCAGAGGGAGCATGCACAACTGTGAGGGAGAATGCTGGGGCAGCTGAAGTTGGTGGCTGCATTCAAGGACTTTGGTTTTACAAAGCGGCACATGCAAAATATTTGTCATTCACCATCAGTGTTTCCTCTTTCCACTGGCACGCTGCCTGATGGAGGGCCTGAGGTAGCCTCAGCCCCACCCCTCCTCACCTGCACCACCCTGCACAGCACATGCTCCCAGGCATGATGTGATTATGCAGCTCTGCAGACTGGCAGGGGGCTTCTCCCTGAGTGGGGAATCTCATCGCCTCGCTGTTGCAGCCAGGAGCTAGTACATTTAGCTAGTATATTTAAGAGAAGGTACTGCAAGAGACTTTGCCACCTGTCAGTACAAGACGCTAAAGCTTGTTAGCTGACAGGCATGAGGTTAGCTGTGAATATTTCATAAATGGTGAACAAAGTACCAAGCACAGCATGAAGTACTGAGCGCAACTTCAGAGGCTTTTTCCTGAAATATATGGTTGTGCACAATTCAGTAAGAGCTACCCTCCAGTGTTTGATGTAATTATGGGCATTACGGCCAACCACATAAAATCCTTACTTAAGGGAATAGCCTGTACTAAAGATTTCTTTTGCTTAAGCAATTAGAATAAACAGCACTTCTGTTATTTTTGAGGTAAATACAGCTATTTGGAAAAGAGGTGTTAGGTCAAACAAAATTACAGAAGTGTACAAACTCCACTTGGGACTGAGCTGAATTGTCAGAGTGCCCTGAAACCATGGCTTAGTCTTGTTCTGTAAGACAGGTTTGCAGAAGGAGAGGTGAAACAGAGGAGTTACCAGTACTGCCACTGTGAGAGTGGTCTCACTGCAGAAAGCATGCAGTCTCTGAATGGACACAGCTAAATGAAAGTCGTGCGGGTTTGCTGCTATAGAGCGTTACTACTGGAAGCACTCACACAGTGACACAGATCACACCCTTCACCTTTCTGACCCACATCATTATAATAATAGTTATGCTGAGGGAGCAAAATTCTATTAGCCCCTGGGCACAATTTATTCCTAATACAGAATTTTTAAAGGCTGAGAAATCTGATCCAATTAACACATTCTTGATTTTGCAGAATACTGTGCTAATTACATGCAACCAGTCATTGCTGGGTTAATTAACATTCATCCAAAAAACCTAAAGCACTAATCTAATTAGCAATTACTACAGCTGTCATTACCTCTTTTCACCTACTTTTAAGCTGTGCAAATTCACACTAAGAATCTGGTCCTGCACACTCCTTACATGAATAGCCTTCTTTGACTGCAGTAATGCTTCAGCACCCAGAAGGCACTTTAAAAGTTAGGCTGAATACAGTCCGCAGTATAGCTTCAGTTCTGCTACCCTTCTGTGCAAAAGTCACAGTTTAGCAGTCAGTCATGTCAAAATTGCTAGACTGGAAGTTTTTTTTCTTTTTAATTGACTTGGGATCCAAATTGGAGTGTATGTAGGTCCTACCTTGAAGTGGTTCTCTGCAACTATCAAACCTAAAACATACTTGTATTTAAGAAAAAAAAAAAAGAAAATGAGGGCAAGCATTCTTAAATATTCACACAACTCTAAAACCATGAGTGGATAGAAGCCTCAGAAGTTTTAACTTTTTCAGGTTCAAAAATGAAGTTGGGAATAAAGAGGGGGAAAGAAGTTGAGAAATGTAATGCTTCATGTACTTTTATTCCATAGGCTTGATTCAAAATAAACGGCAGTAATCACTTGCAGTAACTGGGAAAGGTTCGATAAGGTGCTGAGGCTTGAACATTAGGTAAGGCAGGGAGTTGTTTCTTAGCTGTTCCACTTGCATACTTTTAACAAAGCACCAGTCATTAGGGCTGATTGTGCAATTGGACATGCCCGGTGAGGAGGAGTCTCTGCAGAGAAAAAGGAGGAGCCATAAAGAGTTACTTTGTTCTCTGACAGGGTACCATTCCGAGCTGGTGCTACTTTGCCTGGTAGAAAAGCTTTTCTTCCTTTGGGCATAACTTGAGCCTGTGCTCAGTGCAGCCTAACGGGAAGGTAAATTTCTGAATCTGGGTGCCAGTTCATTTCACTATCATCCTGACCATATCAATCAGCAGTATAAATCTAGAATAAAGGCTAAGTTAAAATAAGCATTTCCTTTATTGCATTCAATACTGGGATGGTAAGACCTGAACAGCTCATTACTTGGAATGACGTCATGTATCATACCGTAACATACAGTCACCACAGTCCTTAGGGTAAAGGAATAGAGAGGAGGCTCTGTTCAGTTTTAGTAAATGATTTTTATTATGTAAAAACAGGTTTATATATATAACGAAAGATAACCATATACTAATCTTCAGTTTGCTCACTGCAGGTGACCTGCAGAAGCAAACAGCTGGTGCAGCAGTTCAGGTCCAGTACCAGAATATCATTCAGATACAATTTTCTGTTAAGTATCAACCATGGGCTGTGCTGAACATATTTTTTGAAGGATGTTAAGACACTAACAGTAACAGTGCAGATCCAAGGAATTGTTTACCCAGCCCTTGCATTGACCAGTTAGATCAATACCGCTTTCTAATACCCCCCAAAAAAGAACTGTGGATATTTTAACAACGGGAGCCCGTGTCTGAGAGTCTGGCAGTAGCAGTGGCGCAGATTCACAGAGGATTGAAGATGCTGGGTTAGGAATGGGCTGAAGTCTAGCAGCTGGAAGCTAATGGCTGTCTGGGGTGCCAGGTCTGCAAGACAAATCCAGGGAAAAGCAGCTGGAGAGAGCAGAGAAGCCAGCAGTTCAGCTAACAGCCACCAGTGCTGGGTTGACTAGCATTAGACTCAGACCCCTCCTTGCAGAAAGTTTTCTTGGCTCTTCCTACAAAGTTGTACAGGTATTGCCACACTGATAAAATCCTTCTGCAGATTTTCTATCACACACATGCCTTTCCTGCTTTAGTTTAGGTGTTGAGAACATTGCTTAAACTTTATCTTGGAGTCACTGCCAATATTAAAATTCAACACACTGGAAAACATGAATTGTCTTTCCACAGTTAATTTAAATAATAATAGTAATAACAATCTGTTCATTTATGATGTTTTCTGTGGGAGTATACAACCTAATTTTTTTCTTTTTTTACTCATTCTACTATGTAACACTTTCAATAAAGTGCAGAGTAAATACCAGAGTGTAGAAGGAGAATAAATGGTTGCTGTGGCAAAATATCCTTTGCAACCGCTACCTAAGTGTATACTTTGTGAGGTTTATTAGTTTTTGCTGGGAACTGAACAGCTAGGAGCAATCAGAATGACCTTAGCTAGTCAGAGCTTTCTATCTGACTTCTATTTTTGCACTCTCCAGCCAGGATCTTGTTGTAAAAGTAGGCCTGCTTTTGCAAGGAAGAGACTAAAGCCTCCCCTGGGTTGCCCGTAGAGCTATATTGGCAGTCCCTGCAAAGGCAATGTAAACAAATCAATACATTAGATTTTTGCACAGGTAAATGATGCTAGTTCTTCAGCTGTTGTTTAATAGCACCCCAGAAACAGTTATAGGAAGGGTGGAAAATTCCTGAAAGCTTTTTGTTATGAAAGTAAGAAATGTACAGTGATCTTGTCTCCAGTTCTGTAACAGCTGCCATGGAAAATCTGTTGCATTTTAGGTCAAGTTATTGTTGAAACGGTTCAAGTAGAAGGTTTATATCTTTAATATTTTTGTGTAGCAATGTGATGAAAGTTTGTCTTTTTGCTTTTTGATACTTTTTTTTCATTGTCAAATTTTTCTGGAGGAGTTAAGAGGTACTTGGCACAGGTTAATTGTGCTCATGTACATTTGCATGCAAGTCTGACAGTGGAGATCCAATCGCAGGGTCCTTAATCCTCTGACTCTCACATTTACACTCCTCTACAATCATGACTTCTTTGACCACTGGAACAGAACTGGTGCAGTTGAGATTCAGGCGTTTCATGGAGAATTTGCTGGGCAGGCAATGAGAACAAAATGTATAAAGACGATCTTCTGGACCAGGAACATGGAAGGAACTACATTTCCCAAAGCACAGTTTGTTCTGTACCGTCACCTTCTCACAGCTCTCATGAGTAACACCCTGAAACAGAAAGCAGTTCTAAGTGTCTGGTACCAGTGGCCTGTGGACTTTGGTAGAATGCATGAAGGCAAACATACACACCTCCCCCTGCCCCCTCATATTTTTTTCTTATCAGAACATTTACTTTAAATATCTTCAATTATTATGTCAAGCAAGTGGTAAAACATAAGTGATTTAAAAAACAAACTTTAATACTCCTATGGGCGAATCTTAGATTGAGCAACAAAGGCAAAATCTGTTTAAACCACAGCCTTTGTAAGGTGATGGGGAAAATCCAATAGGTGGGGTTTTTATACTTACCTTTTAATTGTCCTTTGAATTCTACATTTCTGACACGGTTAAGCAGTCTTACACATTTAGCAGGACTTAAAACATCATTTTGGCCTGCTGTTCATCTATATATACCACTCAACTGTAATCTTGAAGATTTGTCTCCATATGGAAGAAGCATAGTATACTTTGACAGATTTTTTTTATAATTAAAATCTTCAAAGTGCAATGGAAGTTCTGTAATCACTTGGTTTGCAAGAATAACAGTTCCCTGTGGCAGAAGAGCCTATGTTGGCTTGCAAGCTATGAAAGGCTAGACTGACGTCAGCACTTTACTACCGGGATAACTGCAGCCATCCTGGAGGCAGCTGGCTGTATTACATGGCAGAAAAAAGCAAAACAGTACAAATTTCTAGGCCACATCTATACTTTCATATGTCTGCCAGTGAAATAAATTTAGTGAGGTATGTGAAAAATCACAGTCCTTGACAGACTGCGATTACAGAAGCACTGAGAATAGCTGTTGTCTTACAAGAAATACAGCACTTTTATATACACTGGCTACTTGTCTGGATGTTACAGAATGACAGATGGTTTCATCTGTGCATGGGACAACTGACCAGTTCTCTGGCATTCTTAGTGCAGGATTAGATGCATGCATCAGTCTTCCAACTAACACAGCAGAAAGGAATCCTTACTCAGCTGTAGGAAGACAACCACATTCCACCTGTAAATATTTGCCCCAGGACTCTTTGTATATACACGTATGTATATACATACATATGTAATTCAGTTATAAAATTGGTTTAGATGCATATTTATTGAATAGGTAATTAATCACCACTGCCTTGCTTGCTCAGGTTAGGTCAGAACTTCTTTGCATAAAAAGAATAAGTAACTCTCTGAAAATTGAATGTGTGTTTTTCCAGGGCTATAATTTAGCTGTTTGCCTCATCATACTAAAGCTTTTTCAGCCCTTTTCAGTGGTGCTTTTCAGCCACTTATCATGTGTGAGTGAAGCAGCCTTGTGAAATAACCACATGTGTCTTTAGTTGCTGATTACAGGAGGCAGGGGAAAGGAGGTGTTTATTGAGCCTGGATGCCAGTTCTTACCTGGGAAAAAGGCAGGGTTCTGCAGTTTTCTTGGTGCATATCGTTGGTCTTGATGGGCAAGACAACCTCTTCAGATGCTGAATTTTTCCTTAACATGAAGTGGTCCCAAAACTTCTTGGCATCCTTCCTGTAGGGAGGTTCAGCCTCCCTCTTGCTGGAATAGTGGGATGTTGAGAAGCTTTCCACAGGAGAGATCTCTCTGGGTGCTGCCCTGGTTCTCAGGTCTTGGTCTCCATGGAGTTTGGCACTGGGAAGGATGAATCTGGATGATTTTTTCTCCTCCTGCTTCTCACTTCCAGATGCTGTCTGAGGAATTGCTACAAAAAAGCTTGGTTCTCCAAGGGTTCCATCAACACCTACTGGGTTTTTCCCTACCAGCTCACGATAACTCTGACCTTCCAGATTTTTGTCCAGATTGAAAAGGTGCTGAAATGGCCACCAGCTGTTTCTTTGCGGTGAATCTCCCCGTGGCTCTGCGGCTGCAAGACATGAGAGCACTAACAGCTGAAGGAGAAGCAGTGACATGATCCTCTGAAGTGCAACCGTGTAGACCTGCTGCGACTGCAGTGAACATTGTGTGCTAGCTTTATATGGGAGCCTGAAGTCAGTTTATGGCTGCAGTCGGTGGGCAGAGGAGGGGAGGGCTCAGGGCACATCCCAGTGTGCCTAATTGCATTCATTTACAGTAGATTACAATTATGATAGGGGAGTTCGTGCTAATGAAACTCTGCTTTCAATCTGGATTATGTGTATTAGGAGTTCCTATCTAAAATCTAGTAACCCAGGATGGTGTGGGGGACAGAAAGAATCAACAGGAGGAAATGTTTGGATAAGCTGTCTAGTTTAGGCCTAGGAATTAAGGAAACATTTGAGATTGTGTATTAGCATGTTTAATGTGATCTTCATTGTTTGTTTTGACTTTCCATTCCACAAAGTCAGAGACTGTCAAAACAAGGAGTGTTATTTCATCACAACAGGGAAATGCAAGCTGCATCAAGTTTGATACAACGTGAAGCTGGATCTGGAGACATCAAATCAGCCCACGTTTTCAAAAGTTGGGTATAATTTTAGTCTTTCATATTTGGGATGTGACCCGAGGCCTGCAGCAGCATCTCTGCAAACTGATAGGCTGGTGCTCACGCATCCAGAAGAATCTGGCAGAGAGCACTAGCCCCTGCTTCACCTCCTTCACAGCAGGTTTGCAGCTGCTGGAGTGCAGACGTATCACTACCCCCGAATAAAAGGTCCTGGGGTGAAGAAACTCTGTGCCCCAGGTTCTCACAGATTATCTGACACTGCTACATCCTGTTCAGGCACCAAAGGCACTATAGGCATCTTATAAAGCTGTTAAGCAAAGTGAGGATTTAAGAAAAACATGTTAAAGCCGACATTTTATTACTATAGGCACCAGTGTTTCAAGAGAAATGTCTAAAGACTACTAGAACCTAAACTGGAGGCATATTTTGCAAAGTTATCATGCTATGAAACATGCAAGAAAAAAACCAGTCTGATAGAACATCATCCTAAGGGAAGTTCTAGAAGAAGGAAAAGGTATTTTCAATAAACATTGCAAACACTGATCCTAATCTGAGAATACTGAAAGGAAGTTCTGTTTCAGGTAACTTGCCATTTAGGTACTCTAATCTTTACACACCCCTGTTCCTACCAGGAATCTGTTAGACTCGAAATTTTTAGTTAATGCCATCATTATTCTTGAAAACCTATGTAGGCTATGCTAGTTGTATGGAGTTAGTGGACTTACATTTCCAGGTAGTTAGTTTATTGCCTGATGGTCAAAGCAACTTCCTGGCCACATCCTTCTGAGGCAGAGACTTACAACTTCAGCACAAAGTTAGTGGAGATGAGGAGCTTTTCCATACTATGTAATTCTCTTGAGTTAAAGTTTGTTCTAGTCTTGAGGTCCATCCTAAGACAGAAGTGCATGGTCCTCCAGCGAGAACAGGGTTCACACACCAGCATTAGTGTGTATTTGGCCTTGAACTCAGTAGGATGATCTTATTAAGGGAAGCACAGCCATTAAGCACAACCTTTATAGCTCTGTAATTTCAGCCAAAGGCAATTTAATTCTGCCACTGGTTTGGTGTCTTCCTAAAGTCTCAAGCATGCCCTGGGAGGGCAAATTATCCCACAATTATCGGGAGCAAAATCATAGAAAATACTGAAAAAATCACAGAAAATACAAGATCAGCTGTTAGGTGTGCGTGCAGAAGTTCCTTGCATCATATGTTATCCAGGGAAGTGGTGTCCTGCCCATGGCAGGGGGGTTGGAACTTGATGATCTGTAAGGTCCCATCCAGCCCTGGCCATTCTGTGATTCTATGATTGACACAGCATGTGCAGCATTAGGGTGGAGCAATAGTGAGCCAAGAGGATTAACTTGATGGTAGATAAGTAAGTAGCCTAGAAGTTCAACCTGAATACTCACATCCTGTCTTTTTTGGCCAACAAGTTGAACTGAAGCAGTGGACCTTTGGAACTAAAATTCCCTGTATCTGGTGCATGTTGGCAGTAGCCATCTGAAATTATTCAGCAAAGATAAGCACGTTACATTTTGCATTTTCCTTCTGTTTTTCCTCTGTTTTGGTTGCTCAGAGATTTAGAAGACTGGGCTGATGATCCACAGACCCACATACTATACTGTATTACATTGACACAGAAGGGCCCGACGCATTTGGCAATGCCTTTCAAACATGAGGTTGGAGTGTTTGAAGCAACACACATTTTTGCAGCAATTTGCTTCAAAATTTAAAAATACAAAGCTAACTAAAACATTGTAAAGATTATTCCATCTGGATTATAGGTAAATAACAGAAGCGTTCTCTCTGTTTGCGTTTATCTGTTTCAGCTATTTTTCACTTTCTTTGCCAGGAAGTGCCTAAATCGCTGTATTTTCATCAGCCTGTTAATTTTACATACTGTTTTATCCTGTAAATACAGCACCTAACAAGACTTCGGGTCTAAGGGCACAGAATGTTAGTTGCAAAAGGGTAGGAAAGTAGGCTAAGGCAAAGCCATGTCAGCAAGTTGTGCCACAAGCCGCTCCACGACCCAAAGGCAGGAAACGGAGCTCTCTCCTCCTCTAGGTCAAGCCAGTTACAGTTCATGGGTTTTCTTGGATGCTTTCACCAAGATCTGGTGAGAGCCAAAAGCAGCATGCCAGCACTGGTTCTGCTAGGACAGTCTAAAACTGTTCCTTCATGGAGTAGGCTGGAGCTGCTTTCTGAGAGACAACGCTGGTTCAGAAGAGGGACCGGGTACATCTGGGCACAGTTTGTTCTGTGCTTTCATATCATATAAACCTGTTTTGGAGTCAGATGCCTGGGTGACCGTGCACAGGTAGCAGATCTGTCCTCACCCCCTCGGCTCAACCAGGAGCCTGCCTGCAGCAGGCCCAGATCCCAGCTCAGACAGCGAGTTTGGAGGGCCATTCAGGAGTTAAAAATAGCCAGTATTTGTAAGTCTCTTTGCGGTGATATCAGCTGCAGAGACTAATAATTGACAACAGGGATTGGACTGGGCACATAATCATTATGTTCCAAATGCAGCTAATCCCAGGTTTCTACAAAAAGCAATGCTGTATTTTTTAAAAAAAAAATTGTTTTCCTGCCTGATTACCCTTTCATATAAGCATAGCACATGTTTTCACTGTATTTTGGTTGTTAAATCTTGTGGCTAAACGCAGCAGTGTCTTTCAAGCAGGCTCTGATTTGCCTTCATAGTAGCAATTTATTCGGGACATTCTGTTTTCACTAGAAATAGTCACCGTGAATGTTTGCCGATCCTTTTAAAACTGTCAGGTCTATAGATGATAAGTGCTATGCAAATGCAAAGTGGTATTATTAATTTGTTTCAGAGCCGGAGTTTATTCAGTCATTATGGACATAAACTGAGTAATTAGTTACACTGCCAATTGATGCCTAAAAATAATTCTCAGGCAGTGCTTGAATTACTTGCCTACTGTTGAGCTAAATAGTCTCATCATAGCATGATTGATGATTAAATCATTAAAATGGATTTTATGTATTACAGGCCAATTCAACATCCTATCATTTTCCCAACACATCTTATGTAGACAAACTTGTATCCAGATATATCTTTTACAGAACCCATACGAAGACCTCAGAACTAACGAATTAGCACTATGCAGTTTATTCTCCAATTATTGTACTTATCAAAGAAAGCCATCTGCAGTCTTTGTTTCACTGAGTTTTGGGGAAACAGATCACATACAGGCCTCGGGGGAAGGTTGTAATTATGAAACCAAAAGGCTTTTTCACAAGGTGTGATGTGAAAGAACAGACAGTAAATCTGTCTAATTTCGTACCTTCAACCTCAGGTACCATACATCATTAATTCTCCCCCCCTTGCCGTTGAGTTTCCACTCCTCTGTTGCATTGTTGGGTTTTTTCTTCACTCATTTATACCTTCCTGTTCACATTTCTCTGCTTCTTTCCTCAGTGCTGCGGCAAAAGAACTGAGAACAGTCTGCCAAAATGTAGATGCTCATGGCTGAAAATGCTCGCTCTGTGTCCAGCAGGCCTAGCCTAAGTGTCCTTCATGTGTGTTGGCCTATGTTCTCGTGGCTGTAGGTATGTACCCATGATGCAGTGATGGGTTTCTCTCTGTTACAGTTCTCAGGCTGGTAGGTTTTGGACAGGTGTCCACTTCCTGAAGAATCTCCTGCATGGTTCTGGCACATATGTACTGCCTAATTCAGAGGGTATCCAATTCCAAGCGCGGCCTGTTGGGAGCTCTGTTGGGTTTGCGCTTGGTTGGGTCTGTGTTTGATTGGGTTTGTGCGTCAGGTTGTTAAGCTGTGGGACAGTGAGCCAGGGGAGGAGGAGCCTGGGTAAAGAGATGTTTCAGTCTTCAGGGAGACATGCCTGTCTTAGCTTGCTGAGAATTAATTTGAGAGAGCAGAGGGGGTTCAATTGAGAACTTTGACAACACCAAGAAAATGGTTATAACATAATCCAAGAAAGAAAATGGAGATAAGGGCTCTTTTATTACGATAAAAATACACCTAGACTTACCCGAAAATTTCATCTGTACAAATAAAATCATATTCCTTTGCTTACTGTTCTTATATCCAGCACCTCCAATACTTCTACTACCTCTGACTGAAAAAAAAATACATTATCTCAACACTATAAAAGCGAACAAACAAATAAACCTTATTGTATTCTTGTCTTCTAACTTTATACCACTTGTCTACTGATGCAGAGGATGGCAGTTAAGCAATGGAATTAGAGTAGCAGAGTACTCCTTATTGCAAGCAGTGTAGCTTCTTCATGGGCAGTAAGAGACAACTGATGTCTGTATCTCTTCCATGAAGGTGATGGAGGTTGGTGAGGGACAATGACTTTCCACATTCTACTTCAAACCAAGAATCATATTAGAATTGAATTTTATGAGAATCTTTCTTGAAGTCATTCTTCCTCTTGGATAGCTGTTTGCACATCTGTAACTTCTCTTGATTTTACTTCTCAAAATAAACAGCATTTTCATAGAATCATAGAATCATAGAATGGTATGAGTTGGAAGGGACCCCAAGGTTCACAGAGCTCCAACCCCCCTGCCATAGGCAGGACCACCAACCTCAGGCCTGGATCTACACAAGGTTGCCCAGGGCCCCATCCAACCTGGCCTTGAACACTTCCAGGGACGGGGCATCCACTACCTCTCTGGGCAGTCTGTTCCAGCACCTCACCACCACCATTTTCTCCTCTATAAACAGTTTGCTGCATGTCCTGGTAATATTAATTCAGGGATAGGAGCATGGACAGAAACAGAATTCAGGAACTGCATAAACAGTAGGTATATAATGCTTTGCTGTAAGTGCATTTCTGCTGTGTCCATCTCTGTAGTCTTTGTCATTAGAAAAGGAAGATTTTGTGAGAGTGTGAAACTGAACAAACGCATATTCACCAAAATATGTTGCGGTTTTTATTATTAACACACATTACAAAGTTAAACATAACAATATATATCGTGTTCTGAGTACAGGAATTACTATAGCACCAGTCTTGTGATGTAAATAATACTGAACCACTGTATTCAGTGAATTATATGTATAATTCTCTCAAAGCTATTTTTTATAGTTTTAGAATGAGTGAATAAAGAATTTAAGACATCCAATAGTTTTCAGTGAGTACAAAAAAAGATTTGGAAAACTTTTTGGGGTTTTTGTTTGTTTGCTTGTTGTTTTTTGGGGGTGGTGGGGGGAGGGGCTAGATTGAAAACTTGGTCTCCATGAAGTTAATAACCACACAAACATTTTAGAATACTTTGGTTTGGAAGAAGTGCTCCTGTGCCCAGCTGCCTATCCATCTTTTTTCATACCCATTGTCTTTGAGTCAACCACTTCTCTGTCAAATCTGTTTGAAATTTATCAACAGATCTAAAAGATACTTCACAGGGGGAAACAGTGGTTAAAAGGGACAGGCACACAAAGAGCTCACGACTCCCACACCTTCATAGAAATCTGGGGTTCCTTTCACTGGGCTGTTGCATCTTGGTTCTGTTTCTTTGAAAGGTATACAGATAGCTCTAGAGAAACAGATCCTTTGTTTATCGAGAAAGTGTGGCATCCATAGGTGAACACCAGAATTTACATGTTCTTTGTTCTTTCTTTCAGCGGCTTCAGATTCCCCTGCTGATGTTCATCCTCTGAATACTGATTTTCCCCTCAGTTTACTCAGAGTCTAATTCAAAAAGTAATGAAAACAGGAAAAATTCCCAATATCTTCTCAGGTTTTTTAGGCCCTTCCTTTACTAAACCTCTTTGAGACAAGAAATCCCTGTCACAACAGAAAAAGTTATTTATTTGTACTTTCCCTGGTTTTAGTATGTTGTATGCTTTTAGCTCCCTCATTCTACTAAAAACTATAAAAATCTTTGGAAAAAAGACTTCATTTATAAGGACGGAAAAATTACAATTTATCAATAAATGTTTGGAACAATTATTTGTATTGAAAAACAACTCATCAGCCTTTTCAGGGCAGAAATATCCTCGCACTTCTACATAGTAATTTTAGCTGTATTAATGTATTGAATTAGATCTAACAAAACCAGTAAACACACTCAGTTTGCACCACTAACAGTCTGCTGTGTACTGGAATCTTCCTTCTCTTCAATCACTTTAAAGGAGCTTGAATGGAATAAGACAAAAGCAAACCCCGGAGATCGCTGTTGTCTCAGACTGGGTACGAGTTCTTTATTAGTTACTGATCAAGTAACAAGCACCTCGGTCAAAGTTCCCTCTCTGTTGATGCCATTTATTTATTAAAGAATTAAGAGAGGTATTTGAATAATCTCAACAGGCTTTATCAGGACAGCACCAATAAACTCAGCAGTTTTTATAAGGAGAAGGCCCTAAAGAAATAAAAGTTTATGTCTAACCAAGCTCTCTTGGTCAATTTTCTCTGTAATTTAAGAACACAACAGCAAGAGATCCCAAGAGTGCAGGGTTGTGTTTTTTTTCCCCCTAGTGAAAACTCTCAAGATACAAAAACAGGTCCAGATGGGTGCTCAGGGGTACTTGGCTTGAGGAATTCTTGAAACGATTAGCCTATCTATGTCGATCTAGAAAATTCCTTAAGCAAAAGTGTTAATGTCTAGCAGCATGTCTAGAAGCTTGGCATAAAGGTTACCATGACAAAGAAAAAAAAAAAGAAAACAAAAGAAAATAAAGAAGAGAGAAATCCCCATAATATTTGTATCATTGTCTCTTGATGCCAGCAGTAGGTGTGGGGAGGCTTTGCCCACCATATTTTTCCTCTGTTTGTGCACTGCACTCGTGTTCATCTGCAGCAGTCCTTTCAGAAAGGTTCCTCACATCCATATTCATTCAGCACGGCACAGGCAGGGAGGACGGATGAATAACCCATTCGTGCCAAAGGCAAGGGGAATGGATAAATGATCCGGGAAACAATGTCCCTCCTCCCAAAGAGGAGAGGTGATGCGGCAGCACCTGTCCCTCGCAGGAACCCCAGGAGGAGGTTTTGCACCCTGAGTGTGAATGTTGTACAGATGTGATCTATCCAGAGGTGATGGGGCGAGGGGAGAACCAGCTGCTGGCAGCGGGCAGGCAGATGGGAGGGATGGAGGTTCCTAAGGTACGGGGCAAATTCACTCTGCTCAGTGCCACGCCAACTGTCACATGCTCACCACAGGCAGAGGGAGGGTTTGAGAGGAACTTTAGTATTACTGGGGTGGGGAATTTTTAGGAAGCTTATGACTTGTGTGGGGCTTTTTTTTTTTTTTTTAAATTTTGAGGCTGGCAGTACGAAGGTCCTAAAGCAAGATTTTTGACAGGTCAGACATGAATTTACTGTAACGTTACAAAATGGTAACACCCCAAGGGCATGTGTTTAAAGTAACTTAAAATTAAGTAATGGGCAGCTGTTTTTTCCTATCAAATGCCAATTTTTAAGCCTTACTCAGAACTAAATCTGGACTTTTAATTACTATTTTTAAAAACCTCTAAGCCCTAATAAGTAGATTAATACTTTTCAAAAGCCATAGCTGCTTTAGTACAAAGTATGTCTCACAATTACATTGGTTTACACACACATATAAATCCTATCGATGTTCATGTGCCATTGAATATCCCAAGATAATATTCTAGGATTAAGCTTCAGTATTAATTTGTTGTGTGTGTGTAAATCACCCCTTGATACAGCTTTAGATTTAAGAGCTCCCACTATTTAATTACACAAAAAATTACAGCGGCGTCCTGCAACTCCAAGAGAACACTGAACAGTTTTGGTTAGGAATGGGACACAACACGCAGCTCTCCATGAGCAGATCCACTGGGATCCAAGGCTGGCCATGGGAGGTAGAAAAAGAAATACAAGGCTTTGCTCCTCTGTCACTAAATACCGCCAGGGTGGTATTTCTGCAAGACATTTTACTAGGGCATCTACCAAAGAGGCCCCAGTCTCCTGATACAACGTCCCTCACCTTGTCACCCAGAAGGACATGTTTTTAGCCAGGTTTGCTGATCCAAGCCTGCCCTCATTTCCACCCCAAGCAGCCGCCTTCTTTTTTGTCACCACCAGGTAAAACTGCAGGTTTTACTGCAAATGAATTAAAGCAACATCCAAATTCACAATCCCCCCCTTAAGAGTGAAGCAAATTTTCTTTTCTCTTTTTTTTTTCTTTAAAAGAAAGTATTTTTACACAGAAATGGGATGAAAGCCTTCAGGTCTAGTTCTTTGGGGGGGGGGGGGAAGACCATGAGTAAATTACAGATCAAAGTATTTGGGGAAAATTCAAAACCATAACCTGGACTTTATCTTTGCAACTGACCTCTATTCCTTGGTTATAATCCAATGCATCTGCATCTCTGGCAGCACATAAAATAAACCTTGCTGATAATTAGGACACTTGTCTAACTGCACACCCTCACATGTCTGCAGATAAATAAAACTGAAACCACATGAATTTCCACGTGCTTTCAAAGAGATCCTCCGTGATTTACAACTTTCTTGAACATATGTAGCTGCTCCGTTTGGCCTTCCTGCAGTCAGTTGCTTGCCATTTCCCTCGCTTCTGCACCAATACACAACTTCTTCCTCTCTTTGGAAAGCGGTAGGATCCTCTTCTCCAGTTAATGTAGGTTACAGGCTCTCCCCCATTCCATTCCCAATGTCCAGGATTGACTTGGTCATTTAAGCCTGCGTGAAATCAGTAAGACCAATCAGTGATGCTTATTGTCTCTGAAGCCTGATGCCAACACAAGCATGTTGTTCCATCCCTTAGTTAGAAAAATGCATAAAATATTATGCTGAGAGAAAAAAACCCATCTGGAAGAACACAAGTAAAATACAGTTTAATATTTCATAAGGCCATCTGAATCACAATTAGTGCCATCTGAATAAGGGAAAATATACTTTTCCATATTATTGCCTATCTAGAATGTTTTCTCTCCATCTCTTGCATGTCTATCACTCCCCAGATTTCTTTTTAGATACTTAAGATGCCAAGCAGAATGTTATATTCAAGTCTGGGCAGCCTCAGATGCCTTCAGAAAATAAAATCCTGGAGATCTCTGTAGACGTTGTTTACACTGCTGAAATTAACAGTTGTAACACTAGGTTGTGTTAATTAATACAACTTAAAACACATCTTTTCACTTAGTCTCTGAGTTACTGAGACTGAGAAGCGGGTGGCGTGTTTTCAGACACGACCTGTCTTATTAGCTGCAAGAGACCAAGATCAGAAAATTTACTGACAATGGTCTTGTAATCTTACCAGAGGACTTTATTTCTCTCAGGTTAACAGAACAATGATATGATTAAAAATGAGCCCAAACTAGCTGTAGTTTTTAAAGTTGATTTAGAATACCTAGTAAATCCATCTCATAAAACTTCTAAGAGCTGAAAACTGCAGTTCACAATTGGATAAAAGAGCTTCGTCTGTAGACAGTGAGTAGTGGAGACAAGAAGGGTTAGGAGAAAGGAACGGTGCTAGGCCGTGAGCTACAGCAGTCACTCACAGAAAGGGATCAGCAGGTGCAGAGAAGGCCCATCTGAGGCTGTGTGGTGCTTACTTGCCAGCTGAGGTTAAACCACAGCGCTCATGACAGGAAAGGTATGTAATAAGGTAATAGACAACTAAATCTGAAATCACGTGATGAAACCTTATTTAGCTGAACATCTAATTGATTCACGAGATTTACCATACCAGGTGACCACTAAATTAACAGTAATGTAAATACTTATTTAAAGTAGTGCAAAAAGGTAGATTAGCAGTCAAAAGAAAGGTCAGATAGACAAAAGAGTACGAGCTCCATCAGAACTGATTTTACCAGCTAGTATTAAATGGGAAAGGTCTTAAGGTGAAACCAATCCGGCAATAGGCATGATAAACTCTTTGCTTTGATGAAAACTTATAAAATTAGTGAGGTAAATTATGGCTTTCAGTTTATGCCTTGCTCTGAAATAGTAGAAGCAGCAGAAAGTTGAGGACGATACAGGTTTGAAAAGAGGGCTGGAACTGCCGCGGCAATTTCTGCTTTCCAAGGCACATAGGAACTGCAGTCCTCGGAGGGGGGCAGCCAGTGTACTTGCCTATCCAAAACGGCTTCCTCCCGCTGAAGTCCCACAGCCACTGCATGTGTTGTTCATTAGCCACACTTGCGAGACTCCCCAGGTATCTAGGCTCGAGGAGAGAGGACAGAGTGATTAGCATTCTGCAGAGTGACAGACAGCTCCCATCAACTTATCAACAAGGGGCACTGATTCCAGTATAAAGCATATAAATAACTTTTAATGGGAAAATCACTTCTTACTGGCACAAAAGAATCATTGCACAAAGATAAAGTGTTAAGATTCTGGATCACTTGGAGAGGAATGAAAGTCCTAGGTCTGATTTTTCTAGCAGAAAAATTAAATCAGCTGGGCAACGGAAATAAATGTTTACAGGAAATGCACACCTCATTCATAGTCACAAACTGTGCTTCATGACTTTACCACAATTGTTGCTACGTTCATTTCTTTGAAATAATAATCTGTGGGCACTAAAACCCCAAGCTGCTGAAATACACAGCTTCACCCGTGTGGTAGCAGAGCAGACTGCTCCTTTTTAAAATGGTGTTCTGACAGAACTATAGCTTTGAGCACGCAGTTAAAATGCTGGCCATGTTTCGAAGAAAGAGCTACGTGGGTGTAATTTAGGGGTCTGGCTTGGAGTGGTAGCGTGGCTCTGAGCAGTAATGTTGGGTTGTCTGCAATGACTATGCATTTAATTTGTGCTGGAGAGCAGTTGTGGTATGTATTAAGCTGACGGCCTCAGCATCAAGCTAATGCATAAGCTCTGCACTGTGTTCGCACCTAAAGTATGCCAACCCCAAAGCACTCTCAAACCCTCATCAAAACATGTTTTAAGAAAGCCAAAACCTTTTCTAGCAGCAGAGTAAGTTGATGGCATTATGACGATTGTGCTAATATCATGACCGTTTCCAGGCAGTGGAGACAGAAGATCAGTATTACTCTGAGACAGGTTGGCAGCTGTCTGGTAGGGGTTGGGATTGTGCACCCCACCTGTGGAAGGAGCTCACAAAACTCCACCCAGTGAAGCTCCCAGCAGGGGCTTTGACTGCATCTCTCATCATGGTAAAGATTAATGCACAGTGTTGGTGCCTCTGTGTACCAAGGGTGACATGACGCTTCAGGACCCATCTAGCGAATCTCCAGTGAGTGGGGAACAAAGCTGTTACACCAACAAAAGCACTCTGAAAGTTCAGCATTCCATCTTCTTCCTGAGACAAAAGCTCAAGGAAAGCAGGCCCCATTAACTCGGGCTGTCCTCCCAGGGTAACTGATACAGGGGCCGGATGCCATTCCCCCTCAGAGTGACTGTGAGCCCAAACATGGGGCTAAAAGGTTTGGGCGGTGGTCTCTGTGGTATCACTACAGGCTGAGAAATAACAAAAACAGGGCATTTTGTCTGACTTCTGCCTAAGTACAAGCGAAGCCCTGGAACTTACTTTGCTTTAAGTAAGCATAACTCCTGTTGTTTCATTTGTTTTGGAAAAATGCAGACACAAAAGGGATCAGTGTGTATCAATAACTGCTGTGCCATTTGTGACCGACAGGATGGGTCTGAGCAGGACCAGTTTCAGACTTTTACTTCACTCCCCGCACCAGGGCGAGATTCAGCACTGTGAAAGGGAAGCACTCCAGGAATTATAACATTATCTAATATTTTCTCCACAGGAGTGCTTTCTGAATACAACCTGAGAAATACACGTGACTGAAGAGGGAAGAACCATTCCAACTGTTACACCTCATCAGGGGTTTCGATGTACTGTAGGGAAGTGAGAACAATCCTGAAGGCACGTACCACTTACAGCAGTATTACTAGCTGTACCCCTAGGCAGAGCGCCAGACGTGGGAAATTACAAGATAGTGTTATTTATGGAGTTATGTAAATCTACAACTCGCTAATTTAAATTACTCTAGAGAAAGGGTCATCATGCCTTATTCAAAAACAAAAACGAAACCCATAAAAACCACACACAACACTGATTTCTGTGCTAAATAAATCAATTCCAAATTCTTCCTGTGTACTTTAAATTTTTTACTATCAAGTCAAGACTGTCCGTCATCTTAGAGTGTAAAGGAAGTATTTTGGGTAGCCATTGGCCTTGAAGTAGTATATGCAAACCAGCACAAAGACTTTTGCATTAAATTGCCCAACACATTTAATAGAACTTTGTACCTTTCTGATAAATATAACTTCAGGAAAAACACACTTGACTAGCTACAAAGGCCTCAGCACCACGGGAGGACATTTAATTTGAAGTGCTGTAGTAAATCCATGTCCTGTATTGAGGGTAAGGGGGTGGGGTGGAGAAGTGGGGGGAGGGTGGGGGTGGGACTGAGCAGCTCTGCTTATCCCAGGCTTGTGTTCAATCACCTAGGGAGTAGTCCCAGTGCCTTGAAATAAGGGCCTAGTGTTGCTACAGCTCCTCGCAGTATTCAGAACATTCAGATGAGGCTGACAGACGATGCAGAGTTTACAGGAGCCCTGCACATCCAGAGTCCTGGCTGAAAGTCTCTGGGTATCCGAATCCCTATGCTGGAGTCCTGACCAGTAATACCAGTTAAACCGGTCACTTACAGAACTAGCACAGCACTAGGAGAGGAGGGCAGCCGGGTCCATCCACCAAGCCATCATGAAGGATCTAGCCTATTATTTTAGCTGTCTTCTGCCTGTGATTCCCAAGGACTGAGGCCACAGGCTGCTCGTGTACAAACACTGAACAGAACAGCCGCTGCCTCACAGAGCTGTCAGTAAAGGCTCTGGAATCTGACCATATTTGAGATCCAATTAAATGTTCAGCTTCAAGAAGATGGAGGTATAATCTGACTAACAAGGCAGAAGACGTGACAGTGGGCTCGGTCTATCCAGTGGAGAGTCCCTTCAGTGGAAGCAGTGAAACCATCTCCCATGCAAATGAGTCCTGCTGCACTGACCCTTGGGGAGGACATGTTCCTACGGGATAAACAAGAACTGTAGCACAAATCACCAAAACTGCTGCTAAATCAGGCTGCTGTGGGATCACTCAGCCGTGATATCCCCCAGATGCTTCTCTTCCTGTTGCCAGGGGCCTCTTCATGCATACAAAACAAAGCGAGAGAAATGAGCTCTTGAAGCACCTTTCTCTCCAATGTATTGGAGAAGGGTAAGAAATGGAACAACATTGTCACAGCACACAGCTGACAGGTTTTTTTCTACCCACATTATCACCGTGGCTTATAGCAACTTGCATCAGGACAAGCACATTCTTGTGTCTGTACATGGAAGCTGATTAAAAGGTTGGTATGCCACCTGCAACAAATGGGTGCAATGTATGTCAGAGCTGATGAGAAGCCCAGATAGGTTTGCATAACCCCATGCACGTATGCATAAATTATGTCTTTGCTTCCACAACAAACTGTGTTGCTTTGATGGAATGGAATCATAGAATGCCAGGTTGGAAGGGACCTTAAGGATCATCTAGTCCAGACTATCAGGGCAAAAGCATGGTCTAGACAAGATGGCCCAGCACCCTGTCCAGCCAAAGCCTGACCATGTCCAATGTTGGGGAACCCACCTACTTCCCTGGGGAGTTTATCTCAATGACTGATTGTTCTCATCATGAAAAATTTTCATCATGTGTCCAGTCAGTGTCCCCAAGAGTAACTTGGTCCCATTACCCCTCCTTCTAAAGATTGAGTCTCCATCTTCTTTGTAGCCACCCTTCAAGTACTGGCACATGGTGATAAGGTCACTGCTAAGCCATCTTTACTCAAGGCTGAGCAAACCCACTTCTCTCAGCCTTTCCTCACATGGTGGGTTTCCTTTTGATCACCTTTGTGGCCCTTCTCTGAACCATCTCCAACCCTTCCATGTCTTTTTTGTATAGCCTGGTCTCAAGTGCGTCACCTCAGGATAAGAGTGTTTTTGCTAACAAGTTAGGAGGTTGGTCAGTTGGAAACTATCACTGAAAGAACTTTAACAACGTGCTTTATTCCTGTTCTGTATAATAAAAAAGTTTATCAAGAAAATGGAAGTTTCACTCTGCTTTTGTAGTAATAAAAACTATTTTTTTTTTTTAGTGAAATCGGCTAGTTTTGTGAAGGTCAATTCTAAGCTTTTCATTTAATGTCTAATGTTGGATCTACTAAAAAAAATGCTGAGGACTGGATGCCATGCTGATTTTATTTGCCTGTTGCATGTATGAGCTATTTACATGTCAACAGAAGAAGTACTAACAACTTCAATGCCACAACTGGTGGTGGTGGTGGTGGTGATTACTGGGGTGGGGGATCTGGGCAAACGCAAAGAATAAAATCTATGTAGTCATCTTCTTGTGTGACTTCTAAGCGTGTGCCTGGGGTTGTACTTCTGTAAACCAGTTTCAGATGGAGGCCAGGAGCACTCCATTTACCAGGATAAAGCTTTCTCAGTCTGTAGTAGTCTGACATTAATTGAATAATCACTGCCCTAAAATACATTTGCTTGTGGTTTCAGTGATAGCCTGGACTTTTCGTGGAGGCGTTTAACATTGTCATTAATTTACTGTTATACAGTTTATAATCTATGTGGCACACCATGGCCTTCAGCAAAGCTACTGCCTACAAGTCATACGGGTCACCAGGAGCACACTCGTAGATTCCCAAGGGATCAAGTGAATGCTGAAGCCTTCAGAAAAAAATTAGAATATTTACAACTTGCTGCTTTGTCTGGATAAGTAACAAAATAAAAGCAAGTGATAGAAAACCATTTCAGGTGAAATTGTAAGTAAGCCGATTGACGTGTGACAGCTCACAAGAGAAGGTAATGGTTACATTTTCGTAAAGAATAACTTCCATCAACTGGAAGATATTAGAACCAAAACTTTCCTTTCCCATGTTACCAATACAAAATAATCTGGCATGGCTGAGTGGAATGAATCAAGGTTTGTTATGCATAGAATCACAGGATGTGGAAGGGACATTTGGAGGTCATCTAGTCCAACCCCCCTGCAGTAAGCAGGGACATCTTCACTAGATCAGGTTGCTCAGAGCCCATCAAGCCTGACCTTGAATGTTTCCAGGGATGTGGCCTCCACTAAGTCTCTGGGCAACCTGTGTCAATGATCTACCACCCTCATATTGAAGAACTTTTTCCTAATATCCAACCTGCTCAAGTTTAAAACCATTACCCTTTGTCCTATTGCTACACGCCCTGGTGAACAGTTCTTTCCCACTTTCTTATAGGCACCTTTCAGGTATTGAAAGGCTGCTGTAATGTTCCCCCAGAGCCTTCTCTTCTTAACCATCCCAAATCTCTCAGCTTATCTTCACAGAAGAGGTGCTCCAGCCCTCTGATCATCTTCAGGACCTTCTTCTGGATCTGCTCCAAGAGGTCCATATCCTTCTTGTGCTGAGGGCCCCAGAGTGGGATGCAATACTCCAGGTGAGGCCTCACCAGAGCAGAGTAGAGGGACAGAATCACCTCTCCCTATCTGCTAGCCACACTTCTTTTAATGCAGCCCAGGATGCAACTGGCCTTCTGAGCGACAAGTGTGTATTGTTTGCTCATGTCCAACTTTTTGTCCACCAGTACCCCCAAGTCCTTTTCTGCAGGGTTGCTCTCTATCACATCATCCCCAGACTATTTCTCTTCTCTCAAACTAACTCTCCCATTAGGAAAGCATCCTCATTGCAGATGCACAGCTTGGGGAATTCATGTTGTGAGTAAGGTCACATCACCACCTGGAACATTATGAGACCAACAATATTTCTATCCTCTACCAGGATAGAAATAGCTGGTAGATAGAAATACCTCTGAATCTCAGGGCTTGTTGTATTTTTCAGGAGTTTGTGCACACACAACCAAGGTGGAGCTTAACTGAATGAACTCATCCTTGAGAAAAGCATTCAGATCAGGGCAACAGCCATACAGAGCAAACACGTTCGCGTGGAAAGGACTCTTACTGTTCTCTGCAAGCCCGAGCAGCAGTGTTCCAGGTGACCTTGTGATTTGCTACCAGGAAGTAGCAGCTGCCCTCATGATGACTCCATCCAGAGGGGCATTTCTTTCTGCTTGCCTCCTACAATAAAAAAGGAAGAGGCAAAACAAGCTCCTGCTCATGGTGATCTAGGTCTGTGCGCTAATAGCAAGACCGGTGGTGCTGTTCATGGCCTCCCAAGAATTAAATTGAACATGAACTTCAGAATGTATCAATAAAGCTACATCATTGCTTAGAAGATGTAAAGAAATAAATGCCTGCAGAGGGGCTGTAATGAACAGCTTTAACGGTGACACGAGGTTTCAGTTCCAAAAATCCCCTTAAGAGACCACATTTGTTTGGACACCATTTTCTGTCTCCAGCAGTCTGTGTGAGGAATGCAGGGCAACAAAATCCACCATGACATCTTACATGGTGTGGGGGGTGAATGTTTACAGAATACCTAAGTGAGCATCTTTTACCAACTCCCACTCATTCTGTCACAGCCTTCATTCACTGCCTTGTGCCCGTATCCCCACCAGCACCGTGACATCCCTGCTTGTATGCATTGCCCAGGAGCACTGGAAAAGGCAACCCCAGCAATCAAGCCCTCATCACATCTCTGGGAATGTTTTTTTCTGCTGACAGCAAACCTGACTCTGGACAACACCTTTATCCCCTGTACAAGTCAGTAGTTGTCAGAGGAAGGTCCTTTGCTTGAGATTCTCACTCACTGCAGACTCTGTGCTCTGACTTAGCATACTCACAGTGATATTTTTACCTTGCTTTGGGAATTCCAGAATTTCCATACTATCCCATCACACTGAAATAACTTTTGAGTGTTTTCTTCATAATGCAAGAGCCCCTTTAATTCTGGTGTACAGGCCTTTGGAAAAGAGTAGAAGTCCTGGAAAGAGAAATTTCACTTTAACATTGGAAGGAAAGTAATTACACAAAGCAAACAGGCTACGTGAAATGGATTAAATAGGTTTTATATTAAAACTTTATGCCATGAAAACTCTTCGAGGGCCAAGCTGTTAATTTATTGTGTATTGGGTAAACCTGGCTTTGGAGTGGGAAGGGTTAGGCTGCAGATCTCAGAGGTGTTAAATCATTTTGGAAAACAGCATGACTGAAAACAGATGCCTATGAAACAAGAGGTTTCATACCTGATGTCTTGAGCTTGGTTCAGATGCTGGTTCTGCCTTATCAGCTTGTGGGGTTTCTGTCTTCCTAGAGGAGACGATGTTTATCTGTGGCTGTGCTTGGTTAATTACTGACACTTGAGCCTTCTTGTTTGCTTTAGCTGATGAAGTGTCATCCTCTACTTTGAGTGATACCATCCCATGATACTTTGTTTTACAGCACCACAAAGGAGAACAGGAGAGGGGAAAGAGAAGGTTAGCACATAGAAGGAGCTCTTACATAAAATAAAATTAATTGTAATCATTAAAAAACAAGTTGTTGCAAATCAAGGGAAAATGACACTAAAGAAAAAGAAAGATGCATAGAAAAATAAAGTATTGGTCATAACAAATTATTAAGACTGATAAAGCCTGGAAAGAACAGAATCAGAAAAATCACAGAAATGTCTGAGCAGTGATCATAATGCTCTTACTTTGAAAACCACATTGGTTCCATTTCTGAATACAGATGAAGGATGAACCTGAAAAAGGTGGGAAAGCAGAATGAGACAGGCACTTTCATGCATTATAGAAACAAAAAGACTTTATGCAAGATTTGACACAAGATCTAGGCTGCAAATCATGCAGAACATGTCTTGGTATGAATTCTTTCTCTTTCAGAATGGAAGCCGGTCACCTCTGAAATCAGCCATTGAAAGTCACACGTTACAAGTGAGTTTATGAACAGATTCCGCTAACTTTTAACAGTACAATACCAGAGTGTAACAAAACCACCTAGCTAAACCAAGATAGCTTAAGCAGGAAAATCAATGGGCAGGTTTTAAGCAACTGGTCTCTGTTTAAAATAACAGTATTTTCAGCTTTAGCTTTAAAACTTCAGGACCAGGTGCACAGCTTCTATGTGACTTCTTCCTTCTGGCTAAGCCATGATTTAGACAAGATTAGAAGCTGCGTAATTGCTGAATTTGCTCAATGCACGTTTCCTCACCCAACTCTGTTTTTCTTCCTCCTATCTTGCATACATGGAACTTCAAAATAGTATTTTTTTCCTTTTTTTTTTTCCTTGTAGTATTTTTAAATAGCACTCAGGTCTGACTCAGAACAAACTCGGGTAGTTCATGGCTATTGTATTGTCAGGTAAGAGAACTTCAAAAGTATCACAACTAAATGAAGAAATCACATCCCAGTAAATTCACATATCAGTCCATCACTGCACTACAAAAGTGCCCTACCATTCTGCCATTTCCAGTCACTCTCAGCCTGGGTCTTGACCGATTCACCACGCTGTGTTCCTGCTGTGGGTCCCCTCCATGCTCTTTCATCCCTTTGGGAGGAGGAGGTGGGATCCCTTCCAAGGGAGCATTGCCAGGCCTGGAAGCTGATGAGGAGCCCGAGGAAACTGGAAACAGCGTGCCTCTTCCCCAGAAGTCGTGCTTGCTTTGGCCAGAAGAATGGGAATAGCTGCACTGACCTGAAAGCATAAAAAATGGCAGATGGTCAGTTCTAACTGCATGAGCAGATAACTGGTCACGTTAACATGGGCAGAGAAACAGCTTGTCATTAAAAGTTGGATGGTTCTTTCCCTTGATGTGGTTGATTTGCTGCTTGTTCAGTCATCCTCGTTTGTGGGGTTTGCTGTGACTGTGACTGCAACTACTATCTGTATATAGGTATTTCTTATATAGAATGCATTCATCTATCCACAGATCACAATTTCAACCAAGCACCGGCGGAAAATACTTTTTTTCATGCATAGATTGGGGTTTAGAGTGCTGGTTTTTTGGTCATGGATAGACCAGTAGTTGTAACCAAAGCTAGTGATATTTCCATTGTGCTCAGATAATTTTCTCTTCAGAAATCCAGGACACTATTGTTCCTACAAAGCAGTTGTGTTGGTTAACTTCTGAATTACATTATGAATGTTAAAGAGAAAACAGATTTGAAATTTTGAAAGGAACTTTTGTAAAATAAAGCCTAGTTCAATGCTACCTGGGTTTTGAAAAATAAGCAGCAGAAGAAAAAGCACTCTTCAGCTTTCAGAGAACTCAGCTGTTTTGTTAGCTATTTCTATTTTTTCTACAGTTGCTTCATTTTTGGTATGATTTGAGGCACACCACATATGATTGCTGAAAGACACAATAGTAATGCAGACATAAAAGCCTAAACTGTAATGATCACTGCTGTGTGCTGTAATGTTGTGGACTGTGTTTGCTAAGCATTAGAAAATGTATTGTTAAGAGCTGGGATTAGTTGTTAAGTTTCTTTTTTGATAGGAAAAGAAATCAGAGGTGTGTAATAACTATTAAACAATAATTGGGGAGAAAATTTCTAATAGACCTAAACCCGTTTTTTCCCACTTTAATAAATGACAACTGAACTCATGTTGTTATGAAAAGTGGTTTATTTCCTTGTACCCCTCTCATTTTGTACTTGTTGCTTTCTCCATGCTGCGTTTCCTAAGAGGATGCATATGACTGTGTGAGAGAATAAAGGGTCTGCAACTGTCAAGCCTGTTTTCTCTAAAAAGAAATTAAGCATTTTGATCTGAAGGTGAGTGTTAGGAACAACTTGTGCTTGAAAATAAGTAGCTAGTGAGCCAAGATTGTCCCACCTTCTTAATGATGAAGATCAAAAGAGAATACCTCCTTTTGAGTCCAAAATTTTCACTACAGCTTTTGTCCGGGTGCCAAGAACAGCATTCACAGGGGAGTTCAGAACTACTTCAAAGACTTCATCATCTTCCTCTAATCCGTCATAGGTAATTGCTATATTCCACGTCTTGGTTGACACTCCTAACAGAAATAAACATTTTAATTACTCTTTAAGTGCTATTTCAATCAATCGGTGTGTCAAAGAAATATATTAATTAACATGTCTGCAGCTAGAATGGAGTAGCTGGTGTATGCTATTGTGCTCCTACCAACTGACTGGTCTCCCGCTGTTCTGCCAAATAACATTAAGTTTGAATTTGTTCCTGGGCAATGATGATTCAGTTCAAGTGTGCACACTGTAGATGTGCGAAATGACACATAGATTTAGGACTTTCATTGCAGCTTTCAAGAGAAAATGTGTCATACACTTTTTATCTTGAAAGCTTAACTTTAGAGATGGAACAGTTACTGAATATACCTACGAACGGATCAAAGACTAGGGCAGATTGAAGCACAGCCTTCTAGGCAGATTTTATATGTGGTTGCAAAATTTCTACTTGCTTACTTGCCTTTACTGGGTAACTTCAGGCTTGCATTATGGGAATGAGAAAGATCATTCCAAGATAAAGGACTAGGCTGGTCATTAATCAAAAGGCTACAAAAGTTGTTCAGGAAAAGTCAGAGGCAGCAGGACAGAAACAGATCTCAACATACACGTTGCTGTCAACAAAACATCTTGGGAAATGCATCACAAAGTCAGTGCCAACATCTGAAATCAATATCAAAGATTACATGTGCAATATTCTAAAAATAAACCCACAAATCTACCACATTACGACACTTCATAGCCTGTTTCCTTGCTCCTTTCCAGTATGAAGTAATTAGCTAAGAGAAGCTGTCAGTACAAGCAGACCCATAAAGTTGGATACAGTCTTCATCTGCTCCCTTCCATTGCAATGTATTGGTTGCAGTCTGATGCACCAATCTGTCCAGTCAGTTATCATAGTTGGGGTTTGTTTTTAAAACAGCCTTACTAAATAATGAGCAAACACTGCTAACTAATAAATACCTTGAATTTAGAACTGAGAAACTGATGCTTTGAATGCAGTAATTTAGAGGGCCCTTCCCTAATACTAAGTTTAAACAAAAGACTTTTGAGGAGAGACACCTGAAAAAAGTGGTTGAGGGAGCTTAGCTGGGTTAACAGAGAAGCTGGCCAAAAGAGAACAGTGTGCATCTTTCCGGCCCTCGTTCACAAATAATTTTCATGTGGCTTACCACCATATTCAGAAATACAGTAACTCCAAACTGTCCTGTGCTTGGAGAATCTGCAGGGACCAGCAGACAAAGAAAGTTCTGGTAAAGAGTCTTGCACGAAAAATCTCTCACCATTTCAGTCCAGAGGGTGGGTAAATTAGACTGTATAGTACATTAGAGGAAAGAGAGCTGAAATCCTGAGTCAGCACAGTACAAAGGACTTTTATACACTGATCTCTTGAATCATTCTTCCACCTCTTAATATAAAACTAGAAAAAAAATGTAATGCTAGATCAGGGGTCTCAGAGAGATGCTCATGTGCAGTCTCACATGTGTTCCAGAAACCCTGGAAATAAGGGCAGAATTCCACCTTTCCACCCAGTTTGGGTTTTTTTTATCTGCTTTCTACTAGGTGTCATCCCTTATCTACCTCTGAAAACTAACCAGCTCATTCTACACCTTTACATAAAATTTACCTTTCTCGAGATGGGTTGTAGTGGCAGATTTCCAAATTAATCAGATTTGTGACTCTGAATTTAAAGCTCCAAGTTTTTCTACGGGACAATCAAGCAAGGCTGGGATGTATATGAATTCACCCATGGGATGCACAGCTACATAATCTCTGTAGCATGTGATGCCTTTTTCTTTTTTTCAAAATAAAAATCCTAAAGTAAAAATCCACAGGCTTTGGCTGGAACTGACTTACTACATTCTCCGTTTTTCAAATGCAGATAAGCACTTTTACACTAATTTTTACTATCATACACATGCCATTCATTTCAGCCTTTCACACATTATGTGTTTTGTCTTCTCTGTAGTGACTTTCTGCCACTAAAATCTTATTTTAACTGATGTAAAGCAACTTTACTCCATCTAAGCCTAAGTAATAAGGATGCTAACTCACCAACAGCCCACTGCACTTCCAGAAAATGAGCTAGTGTCTTTAACTGTGATATTCAGCTCCTCTAACTACAGATACACAAATAGGTTTCACTTTCTGAAATGAGAGTTTACACTTTCAAAATCAGGGAATTAATTACAGAATTATTCAGTGTGCTGGTTCATACCTGGATCAAACTGAACAAGCTTGGAGGGTGTCACTGTAAAGTCCTTTCCCAGCATAGCAGATATTTCACTGACCTTTGGAAGAAATCAAACAGTAAATGCCATGCTGTGACCTATTTCACCCCACTGCTGCATTCTGCTCTGTGCTGGAGCTACTGTGTGCCTCTCCAGGGAGTCTCAAAGAGACACACCAATGCATGCACGTGCTTAGGCTGAAAAAAAAAAAGGTAAAGACCTAAAGAAAAAACCTTGTGGTGTGCAACTGTCGTTCTGTCCTTGTTTGCAGTTTAAACCTCATAATTGTGTGAAATCTGCTCATCCTAAAATTTTGCCTTGTCCCCTCTCAAACTGCTCTGTGACAGCATCAGACAAGACTGCTGTTCACTGTGCCTGGGGACCCACTCACACCTGATTCATGGACAGGCACATCACGGCATCCTGGATGCCATCTAGGTGATCCCACTCTGGCAGGGGGGTTGGACTAGATGATCTTTCAAGGTCCCTTCCAACGTTCTGTGATTCTGTGCTTCTGTGATTCTGGAAGACCAGCAGCAGCCTGGCCACGTTTGGCCATTTAGCTCTTTGTGAGGCTTTGGAAGAAGTGTTTGCATGCAGAGCTGTCTGTCAGCCCCAAATACTCATTGGAACAGGCATGAACCCCTGCATACACAAGTGTGGGGACACCAGCAGCTCCCTGAATTTTCACAGGAGATTGGCAGAGGACACCAGCTTCCATACTGTGTTCATGGTGCTGAAACAAATTTCACTGGTCTTTTTAGCAAAGTGACAAGCAGAGTCCAGTCACTGGAGTCTGTGAAGGGTAGGGAAGGGTGGCCCTCAGTGAATAACGAAATTCCCATTGACTTCATGGAAGAAAAACTGAACCTATGTTTCCAATTTGGTCCGTAATCTTGAGAAACTGTGAAGAAAACTTTTAGTGTTGTTCTAGCAAGGGTAGCTGGCAAAATCCTGGAATTTCCATTTTCTGAGGAAAGACAAAATTTGTGAAGGAAAGTTGCACAAAACCTGTTTTACAAAATTAAAAACTGTGGCTTCCAGTCTAATATTTTTGACACAAGACAGGTAACTGAAGGTAAGAGGGGGTTCCCTGTTTTTTTCCTGGATTGATGGCAGTGGGGGGAAAAATGGGGGATGCTGCCATGCCTGTGGAGTTGAAGCTCCCTGATTCCTGGCTGCATCCACCCTGAGCAGGGAAATGAGAAGTCCCAAGGCCCCACATCACCCAAAGCCTGGATTTTAAAGTGGTAAATCCTGGAAACCCAGCTTCGGAGCACAGTGCCAGAGGAAACTGCCTCCTGTGTCACAGAAGGTCATCAAAACTGCTATGAAATATTCCAGTTTTGGTTAACTGGCATTTCTACTTAAAACTCAGTTGTGTTGGGAATTTTTCAGCCCTCGTTACTAGCAAGGGCAACGTCCTGGTAAGTCTGGTTTGAAAGGCATGGCCTCTTCGCTGATTACCGAAATACCTTTTAAGTCTGGGGAAGGAATTGATGGGCCCCACTACTTATGATTACGTTTCCAGCTCGGAGCTTTACCTTCACAGCGATGAAGACAGACCCTGCAGAGTGCCCTGCCCTGGTGATTTTCAGAGGCACCACTCCCACGCTCTCACACACTTCGTATTCCGTCTGTTGCATTTCAATCCGCGACCACCGCAGCTCCAGCCTGTGGGAGAGGAGGGAAAACCCGTGTGAAGCAAAGCCACCTCGCCTGCCGCCACCACCCCCTGCGGCTCCCAGGTTCACAGAGGAGCTATTTCTCTCCTTGCTAACTTAGCCAATACACATACTGAGTCTTTGTTTCCAAATCAACACATTTGTGTGATTTGGCTGATGAGAAAGAGGAAGAGGTGGTTAATAAATCTTCCAGTCAAGCCCTGGTCTAGCCAAGAGCAAGCCTAAACCTTGTTTCAGAAGCAGAAGGGCCCTGCAGCATCTTTGAGAAGAGCAGAGTTTGTCCACAAGTACCGCCAAACAGGCCAAGATGAGCTGTCACTGTTTCTTACCATTTCACTTTTAGCCTGTAGTTTTATTTTACTCTCACTCCCCTGCATTTTTTCTACAACATCCTCCCTGCTTCCCACCTTCCTTCATCTATCCTCTAACCTTCCCTGGCATGTAGGGCACGCTCTTGGACTTCACCACCTCTGTGCTAGTGCCTTCCCTGCTCCCCTTACTTTAATACTCTGTATGCTCCACTCTTCCGCCATTGCAGTGGCAGAGTCCAGGCACCTCATACACTGAATTTTAGAATTTTATGGATTAAGATCAAACCTCAGAGGATCACGTGCTGCACAGGGTAGCCAATAAAGATACTGCTTTTTTAAAAGATGTGATAAAAACTAGTGAGAGCAAGAGAGGGCTGAAACAATGGGGAAAGAAGAAAAATGAGATATGCTACTTAGAAAATAACTTTAGCATTTCTAAAACAACCTTTTAGGGTTGACCAGCTCTAAAACTGGTGGAAGTTTCCTCCTGTCCTCCCATATCCTCTGATACTCATGGAGTGGGCAAGCCATTTAGAAATGGATTTGATTTCTTTTTGCTAAAGATAATGCATGTGCCAGATGTAGGCTGGCAGTGTTCAGATAAAAGCTGATTCAATTTTAATAATTTCAACACCCAAATCAAACTTGCCTTTTGAACCAGTGACCATTATGTGATAAATGGGGTTATTTTTAAAAAGAACTTTCACGAGTTTTCCTTTAAAAGCCAAATTCCCATTTGTTCTGATGTCCAGTGTGGCTAACAGATAAATTCTACTTCTCAGAAACTCCTGTTTGCCATACAGAAAGTGCTTTCTCTTTGCTGTCTTTGTAAGCTGTGTTACGCATCGCTATGTATAGAGGAGAGGCCACACTTTCCCACGAGGAGTGGCAGCATTTTAATGGTTGTTTTAATACTCGTGCACCTGCGAGCCAGCACAGAGCAGCTGGGGAAGCGCTTGGGCTGGCTGTGTTCAGATATGTTTGTGTATGGGGACATCTTTTGGCATGGTGCATAACTGCTGAAATGCTGTCTCCGTCTCTGCTCACTCCCCATCCTCTCTGTAGCGCAGCTCTCTGCTCCCCTTTCCCTTGCCAGAAATCCTCGTTTGTGAGTAGCCAGTTTATCCCAGGAAAACAGCGTTAGTTACATTCCTCAGTTCTGTTTAAATAAACTGGTTGAACATTTGGGGCTATTTTCAGAAATAAAGGGAAATGTTGGCCCTGCTGTAGGGCTATCCCCACTTTCGGCCTTTACTATTGAAGCACAGTTCACAGAATCACAGAATCACAGAATCGTAGGGGTTGGAAGGGACCTGGAGAGATCATCGAGTCCAACCCCCCTGCCAAAGCAGCTCCCTAGCTCATATTGCACAGGGAGGCATCCAGACAAGTCTTGAATATCTCCAGAGAAGGAGACTCCACCACCTCCCTGGGCAGCCTGTCCCAGGGCTCTGCCACCCTCACTGTGTAAAAGTTCCTCCGCATGTTGGTGCGGAACTTCCTGTGCTCCAGTTTACAGCCATTGCCCCTTGTCCTGTCCCCACAGACCACTGAAAAGGGGTTGGCCAATTCCCCCTGCATCAGATGATACCGCAGTCATAGAATCATAGGATCATAGAATGGTCTGGGTTGGAAGGGACCCCAAGGATCACAGAGCTGCAACCCCCCTGCCACAGGCAGGGCCACCAACCTCCAGGCCTGGATCTACACAAGGCTGCCCAGAGCCCCATCCAACCTGGCCTTGGACACCTCCAGGGACGGGGCAGCCACCACCTCTCTGGGCAGCCTGTTCCAGCACCTCATTACTCTCAGTCCCTGACTTTTGTACGTTAGGCTTATTGTATGTCACAAGGACATTTTGGTAATATGCCCAATATAAATTTTGACGGTGGGTGACAAAGGTGATGTGTGCCCTCCAGATCCCTTCAGTGCTCTATTCTGGAAGCATGGCTCTCATAGCTTTTACTGCTTGGAGGCATCCCCTTCACCATGATCTTAAGCTTGTAAAAAACAACATTGCCATTGACACGGGGCAAGAGTGACCTCCAGCTGCAGGACCACGTACATGAATCAGCAGTCCTGTTTCTCAGTACCCAGTATCTCAGATCTCCACATGCCCAACTCCCACTTAAACTCCATTATGTTTTTTCTGTGAGACCTGAAGGCCCTTGAGAGCTGTGCCCTAGTCTGACCTGGAGCTAGCCCTGTGTATTTTGCCTCCCTGAGGGGAAGAATCCTTCTCCACAATGCAACCAAAGAAATGGCAGCTTGGGCCATAGCTATCTTTGCGTCTGCACAGCTTCAGGCCCCACGTGGGTTCATTTGCCCCTGTGGGCAGCACGCACAGTGCACCACAGCACACACCACCAAGGGTCCGAGATACCTTTGGGGCACCGCAGAGTTTCCACTGGCATCTGTGACCTGAAACTCCAAGCTGTCCGAATTCACTTCCAGCGATAGATTGATGACATAAAGTATGATTTTGCTGTTTAGATCCTTTTGGCTAAACCCTTCCCTAATAAATCCACCTGGGAAAGAACAGAAACATTCAGTTGAATCAAAAGCCTGTTGAGAAGAACCACATAGCTCATATAGGCTGCTTTCAACTTTTTTTTGTGTTGAACAGCTAGAAAATTTGAACTCAGATAAACCTGATCTTATAGCTAAACAGCAATATCCCAGCTTATTATTTGCCAGTTTTTGCCTGTGTGACATGTTTATAAAGCGGCTAAGTTCAATATTAATCTTTTTTTTTCTTGACACAAGCAAAGATAGTTTCTCAATGGCAGCTATTAACAACCATCTCAACTCTTTGAGAATTCACAATGAACAGGAGATTCAGGTTTCACTGTAAAAGTTTCCTTATGACATTCAAACCTTGCCCAAAGTTTGCTAGGAAATTTAGATTTTCTCTATTGAGCAAATATTAACAGGGTAGGTTTTAGAATCTGGTCTGATACATCCCAAAACACAGAGATTATAGAAGACAGTACCTGTTGTTGCATTTTCCAGGTGGCCATAATGAGGACCTCGTAAAATCTTAAAAATTATTTTGTCATCTTCTGTATTGGGGTCAGATGCCTTCAGGGACCTGGCAGTAATATAGATCCCATAATTGCCATTCTTCAGCAGTTCAACATCAGAAAGGCAATGGAGATGTACGATTTTTGGTGCCATTTTGTCCAAATGATCCACCTAAATCAAAGTTAGACAAATGTATATTCATTTACAGCATCAGCATATTGCCTGTCCTACTTTTGCTAAAAGCACAGTCGCCTGCTCAGGGTGGCAGTAAGCACTTTGACTAGCAGTCTGCTCCCGAAATCTGGTTTCCATGCGAGGTTTCCAGGTCCCAGCTAGCCAGTCCCTTGCTGCATGTAGCAGGATACACAGTGGAGTGGAACACAAATTCTGTGTATCCCTACACTGATGTTCCACACTCCCCATTCTTCTTTTTTATGTCATTTTCTTCATAGCAAATGAAAACTCCAGCAAAGGTTTCGCAGATCTGTTTTGTGATAACAGGCATGGAAACCACAGGATTATGATAATCACAGTCATGTAACTGGCCAGTATGTCTCCTCAAATCTGTGCCACCTTTCACAACTCCTGATGAATCTTCTAACACTCCACAACTGTTGTTGCTGTTTCCATGTCCCATCTTCTGCTGAAACAGCACTCCTCAATCATCATATAACATCAGATTTTATCAGGAAAAGTTAGGAGTCTCTTTGTTAGCACCAGTGTTTTGAAACGTACAGAATTTTGACATATAGTACAACCAAGCTTGCTTTGTATAGTGAAACATGCTGGATAGATGCATAAAAGAAGTCATAGCAAAGGCACCTGAGCCTATGACACCATGTGAAGAACTTGAAAATGAGGGAAACGGGAAGTGAACAGAAAGATCCTAGTAAAGGAAGGGAAAATCAGGCCAAGCATCTTACAAGGACTCCCAGAAGGAAGACAGGCTATCCAGTTGTGGATGGGAAGTGGCTGTAGATTACTTTGACATGCATATCATTAGTCATCCTATTATTCCTCACATGAGCATCAGTGGATTGGGTAACGAAGCAGGAAAGCTGAGCAGGGGGAAGTTAATTCCTCCCCATAGCTGGGCTCAACTTTAGGACTGAGAATCCTATGTAAAATATTTTAGCAAGTATAAATATGAAAGTATATACTTGCTTATATTTATATAAGCAAGCAGTATGTCGTCTCTTAAATACAGCCTCTCTCTTTGCACTCCATAAAATTCTTTGCCTGAGTAATGCATTGTGGCGAGTAATTAATTCTCCAGGTTAATTATTCACAGAACATAGAAAGCAAACATTTTCACTGATAAACACCTCAGTTAAATCATAGACTGTGGCAAGTACCAGTTCTCCTCAAAATTACTACATTTTCCACCTTATCATGCTATATACCTCATGTAAGTAGCCTGTGTTCACACTTGCCTGAATGGTGAATGCCACTGGCTTGCTCTGCACCCTCCCATTCACGATGAATCCTTGGTTAGTTCTATCTGTTGCAACAAATGTAAATCTGTCGATCTGGGAATCCCCACCTCGGTGTTTGTATGCAACATCCCTGTTGTCCACGTCTTGCTGGGTGAAATTGTACTGCAGAAGCACAGACCCTCTATAATAGAGATGACCATACTGGGGAAGCTGAGCCAAGAGGAAAGTAAGGTTTTCTTTGGCAGTGTCTGGGTCTGAAAGCTGCAGGACATCAGGAGAAAGGAGTGCCATAGCGCCTTCGACTAATCTTAACCCCATGTTCCTAGATAGTGTGGGCAAAGCGTGGTCGACTGCATCCAAGGAGATGATGAATGTCCCATGCTTAGTCCTCAGACCGTTACTGATGATGAATCTGGCAAAGAGAGGCAAGGTAGTCTTCAGCATGTGTTCTTGATTCACCATGTACTGAAATGAAATGATAACACACACCTTTACTACAGGACTTGCCTGTGTTGATACTGCAAAAGTAGTAGAGCTGGTTTGAGCTCAAAACCAGGCTGTAAGTGGGGTGGGTGTATAACTTAAAAGCATGAAGGCAGATGGCCAGGTATATGACAAGAATTACAATGCATCTGCAGGAATCTGCATAGAGATGCCAGAGGAATGGCTTTCAGGATGTACCCATCAGTCTCAGCAGTCACAACAGAGCTAATCTAATCTTCTAGCTCAGATGCAGATGGAGCAGATCTAAAATGGTGGGCTGGATGGGGGGCTTATTGCACTCTCTGGCATATATACATGTTCATACATATCCTTAAGTATGGATTCACTTGGTTACCTGGCCATGGCAACTGAAAGTGCAAGCTTTATCTACAGCTTACAGAAAGAGGTGTATGAAGTGCATGTCCTCCCTGGAGAACATGGGGTTTTTTCTTTCCACTGTTACAAGGCTTTTGCACCCAATAGCCCCAAAACTAATAAAGCAAGCTGGGAAAAGATCCATCCTCAGATTACTTTACAGGTTTGTTTAGGCACTGAGTCTACCTGTAACCTTCTGTATATTCCGAGGTACTGATTTATGTTTTTTACAAAACTCAAGTAAGGTTTCACTGACATACTAGGATTCTGTGGAGGATATTGGGCAGCATTACACAAGTTGCTAGGGTAATTTTAAAAATACAGGTGATCATACCATGCATTTATTAATAAAGGATCAGATCTGCAAAGTTCTTTTTTCGTGCTGTGAAATTTCATTAATAGCAGCATAGTTTCTTACAGTTCTCTCTGAAGCAGCAATATTTCTTTAGGTATACTAAAGATTTTATTATAGTTTACAGTAAATTATCCTTTCCTAAACAAGAGAAAAATAAAGATGCCCAAGGCTGGAGAGAAAATCTGTTGGAAGCATATCAGCTGGGCATGAGCTTTTGCCATACAAGTGACAGTATGCTCTGCAGAAATTTATTATCAAATTTTGTTGTGGATAAAAATAAAGATAAAACTAATCTTTTACCCTTCAAAATTAATCCTAGCTTTAATTGCCAAGATTATTACTTAAGAATTTTTTTCTGAAAGCAATTGCATTATCGTGCCTGTAACAAAAACTCTTGAGGGTGTATGAAACTAAAAATTACTTTGAAAATGTCTCATAGTCCTTCGTGTCCCATCACTATGAAGTATGTGATAGTTACCTTTCTTTCCATGCATGCAAAAGAATCTTGGAGAATAAAACACCCAGATTTGTTCTGCCTGAGCCAGAACAGAACCTGGTTTGCAAAGGAATTTGCTTGTGGCAGGCTATTCGCATTCCCTGACCTTCCTCTTTCCTCCATCTTCGGATGCCCAAGGCTTTTAATACACGTACAGTTGCACTTACACACCTGATCTGCCATGGGGCAGTATCGTGGGACAGTTGTTTCAGAAAACAGGAGGGCCAGCCTTGGTGGCTGCTTTCCACCTAGCATGCTTCTACCATACATGAGTGAAAATGGGAATGATTGACATTTAGATTATCTGTGTCCTCTTGCTCTCTTGACTACAGGCCTCAAAGAAGTATTTAATTAATTACAGGGTGAGAACCTGGCCTATTGTGTTGTGCCTTGAACGTAAGTGACCTTCAGTAGGCCATGGAGTAGCTTACTGTGTCACACAGACCGTCCATCTAAAACTCCTCACTGCCTTCACCAGTGCTGGATGATTAGGGCTTGATCAGTTTGTAAGCTGGCAGTATGCCATGAAACAGATGGGAATGAGCATAGGCAGACCAGGGACTATATAGCAGTTAGAAATATGTTTACTGAGGATGGTATTCCCAGCTGGGAGCCTAGAGACATCTGTCTGCACTGACCTAATGCTATTGTGCCAATGGTAAAAGGGTTGTGCTATTAGTAAATCTAGCTGAAATCAAATACAGAACTAGAATAATGATAATAAATACTACGCTAAGGGGTGGGGGGGAGGAGAAGGCAAATTTGTTCAGTCAAGATCTTAATCATCTCTCAAAAAGTCTGGAAAATTGCAGTGGAAGTGAGTTTCCTATGGTACTTTTCATGGCTGTAAAATAATTTGGATGATGACTCAATATTTAAGTGAAAGACTTTGATAATTCTGTTTCTGAAAATGAAGATTTGTCTGGTCTTCTACAGAATACCAGACAGGAGCAAACCTCCTGGCTGTATACATCAGACTGAAATTTACAGTGCAAATATCGCACACCACTTAATTTCACAGGTGATGAAACTGACTGTGACCAAGACGTCCTTTTTTCTGCAGTTTGGGAGATTTTGGTTGTTTATTTCTGGTTTATGGCTGCTTCATCTTTTCCATAGGAACAGAGAGCAGCCAATATTCTCCTCACTCTGATGAAATTTAGGGGACAACTCTCAGGCACAGCTAGGAGGACATGTTGCATGGTTTGATTTCACCATTACCAACATTTCATGCTTTCTGCAGTTTGATGGCAACAGAGTTGGCTGTAGGACCTACCATCTGTCATGGCATTTAGAAGATAAAAATGGAATCATAAATAGTGCCAGCTCATTACAAAATCGAGCCAGCGTGTCAAAATGGAGGACATTAGCATGTTCTTTTAGTATCCTGCTGCCAGCATCTGATGTCAGGTTGCTAATCACTTGAAGTCATCTGTCCAAACAAGCACGGCCAAATCTTTCTTCCAGGCCAGCAGCACCAAACAATACAGGCAAATTTATGTCTGAAGGAAGTACTTTAGTGAAAAGTAAAAATCTGATCAGTTAATCTCACCACCACCACCAATTACCCATATAATTAATGTAACCGTTCCTTGTTTAAATAACAGTAATATTCTGCCACGATATTTATATGTCTGCACAAAACCAAATTCTTTTCCAAATGATAACATCAATTACTGTGATTAACATAGTTATTGAGTATCGTTATCTACTAAAGCATTGCAGCCCTACTTTTACAAGGCTGACTTTCCAGTCTGGTTCTTTTCCATCGGCCTAACCAAAAGACATTGGGTTTATCCACGTGCACTGTTTCCCTAGAATTGTTTGCTGTGGCTTTCATTACTGTGGTATTGAAGTCTCAACTGATGCAGGCCACTCCTGTACTTCCCAACTAGGGTTGGTATGACTGCAACCTTACTTGTCTAAACTAATTGTAGTTTGGGTCACAGAGTTTCACAATTGAGAAATATAAAGCCTGGGAATTTTTGTTCACTTTTTCTATCATGATCAGGCAAATCTCCTAACTAGAATTTCCACCACATTGAATTTAGTGGAAGGAATAGTTTAACATGTTTAAACCCAGGAAAGTCATGAAATTACTTTTGGCTTAATTCTAAGTAATGTCACCTGAACTGACCTAGTGCCACAGGAAGGTTTGTTTGATGTCTCTAAGCCCCATTTGTTTGGTTTTCCACAAAAAAAGGGTCTCAAACTGGATGACACACGTCCTTGAATCTTCGTCATGCACCATGGAAAACACCATTCAGATCATGAATCTAGTCATAAGAAAATGTAAAAAGGCATCTCTTCTGAATCACAGCTCTTAGGAGTTAAATCCTTCCTTTTTCATAGTCACAAACTATAAAACAAGCAGCTTTTATTTTTGTGGGGGAAAACTGAATTTTACATAATGTCCGTTTTCTGTCAGAAGCTATTTTCAGAAATTGCCAGTGCTAGGAAGAAGCTAACATTCTTCCTTTGGAAATATTTTTCCTTCTTTCTGAGCTTCTTTTTCTCTGAATTTGCTCCTTTACAAAACTGTTCCTACGACTTCGAGCAACAATACATCTGCTCTGTCTTTACCTGATGATAACTCATTACACCATTCCACTCTATAGCCAAGGGAGGTTCATTACAGAAGAAAATAAGGAAATGTTCACTTCAGGAGTGTACCTGGTCTAAATTGGTCGAAGGGCAAGGTTCAGAACCAGGTGAAAGTCAACATAATTATCTATACAAGTCCTGGTATCAGAATAGGTAAGTGGACTGGTTTTCAGTATATCAAGAGCTACTTCTGGATTCAAAAAGCATGTAACTAAATGAATATGATAAATAAGACTAGACTAGAAAGCAGTTATTTAATACCTGGATGGACCAGGTTTACCACACCCACCTATAGCAAGAAACCAAAGGAAAAATTCCACAAACTGTGTTCTTAGTCCTTCTCCCTGACTTAAATCTTAACAGCTATGCATGTTTAGGTGCTGCGATAATATTGAAGCTAGCATCATTGAGTGATCATGGCTCTGGCTACAGTTTCAGCATCAATTAGAAAATGCATCTGTTACCAAAGCAGTCATAACTATGTATATTATAGTAGAAATATCGTTGCTATATAAATATTGAGACTTCCCACAGAGCTTATGACTATTTTAAATAATTTTGGGGGGGTTTTCTGTTCATTTTGTGTTGTTTCTTTTTTTCAATACGCAAGAAATCCAAGCAGAAAAGTTTGGATGGTGGGTTGTTACGTCCTACCTGAATGTATCTTCAGGAACAACTGCCTTTGTGTGGTGAACATAGCAGACAATCTGTCTTGCTACATCCATTTGACTGAAGCTTGCAATGGGGATGCCAGGATAGCTGACATACTCTATCTGTCCGTACTGGGGTGGGGAGGTTATCACATAGAGAAGCTCCTCTGGCTTGTCACTACCATCCAGTGCAAGGAGGACATCAGTTGTAATGTAGCCCTGATCCCCTTTTTGCACTCTGAGAGGTTTTATGAAAACAGCAATGTCTCCTGTGGGATAGAAAAAAACAACAGTAGAGTAGTCATATTGAATTGTAAGTTGTTCTCTCATGCATTGTTTAGTCACAAGCAAACCATCACCAGTAGAAAAATCACAGAACTGTAGGATTAAAGCGAGATTCAGGCTGGAAGGGACAGGATGACTCTACTTCAACCTTCAGCTCAAAGCACTGTCAGCCATGAGATCAGCTATAACAGGTTGCTCAGGGCTTTATTCCACCAGGGCTTGAAACATGTCAAGGATGGAGACAGCACTACCTCTCTGAACACCTGTTCCAATCTTAATAGTACCAGGTTAACTTGGTCTAATTTAAATTTCTAATAGGGATGCAATAAAGGGAGAGGACTAGAGCATAAACCTGGGAGACAGAGCTGGTTTTGAAAAGCAGTTTGCCTACCTTACTACATTCTTGACAGATTTTTTTTTTGTGCTTTGATTTGCTCAGACATAGAGCTAGTTCCAGAAGGATATTTTCAGCTCTATTTTCATGGGAGTCCTGAAAGGCAAGGTACACCACCTTGCCTTAGGCAGAGCCTTTTCACATCCCAGGGCCATTTCTTCACCAGCAGGAACACTAGGGCTCTGGCCAGCAAACAGACTTTTGGGATCTACAGGGAGACTTGCCATGAGCCTATAGAGTGCTCAGGAAAGGATCAGGACATGTACTCTAATCATCTGTTTCAGAAACAGGCACTGCAAAATGTCACGTTTGGCACATCTTTACCCTTTTCCATGTCCTTGATATTTATATAGAATTCCATAGCTGGGGATCTGTTGTACCCATCCCACAGATAAAATGTGAAGCTGTCTTGTTTTTTGGACCCTATAGCTCCTGTATGGACATATCTCACAAGGTTCATATCCAGTTCTTCCTGAGTGCACTTCATTCCAGTTTGAAGAGTCATCCAGCCTTGGCCCACCTACAAAGAATAAACATCATTTACTAAGCAGATAGTGTCCCAAGCATCCTTCTCAGTTAATTGTCTTTCTTTGCAGTTATGAAGACTGTTACTGGCAGCTACTTGGCTTCCCTTTTAAGCTATAGACTCTTTCCTCATAGAATGTTTTGAAAGGCAGTAAATAGCTAGAGTTGTTCCCAAGCAGCTATAAGGCTGGAGAAGATACAGTGATCATTAATAAAACGGAGTAAATGGAGTTTAGCCACTTTTACTTCAGGAAATACATTTCTGCACAGTTCTCCATGAGACACCAACAAGATGAGTATTAAATGGTTCCAGACCCAGCTTATGTCACAAAGCTGTTCTTGGTTCTATCCGACACCACACCTAAGGGGATATCAGAAATGAAACCATGGGGAACTTCATAGAAACACAGCAATTTAGAGCCCCAGAGGTCCTCTGATGGAAAAATGTGAATTGCCCAGTAAAATATCCTGCTTTTCTGAAGATAGTATAGTACCTTACACTGGACTGATCTGTGTATTTGACATTTAGCTGGCAGTAAAAGTGTCACTAGTTTTGAAGCAAAGACTATGAAGGATGGAGAGCTCAAGTACACATCCCTTTATGTTCAAACTGTCAGACTCCAGTCAGCTGTCTCTTGCCCCATTGTGTGGGACCCCTTTAATTCACAAGTCTCATGTGATTCAAAGATTCTTGCAGAGATCCAGCATCAAAATGGAAACAGAAACTGTTTTCCCATTATATATATGCATGCAATGAAAAAGAGGCATTTTTTTCTATCTTTCTTCCTGTGCTTTATCTCTGGTCAATTGACAGTCAAGTCATCTTCTTCCCATTTCTAATCTTGTTTTCTGAGTTTCCACTTGCTATATCCTTTCCATCTCCTTTCTTTTTCTCCTTCCCCCCAAACTTTTCTTCTGACTCATGGTTTATTACATGCTCCTTCACACACATCTCCCTCCATTCTTTCTGAACCCTGAAGTAACTGAAGTAATGGCTTGTCCCTTTTTTGACCAAGGACTTGCATGCACCCACCCTCACTGCTTTGACGCTTGATTTTCCTCCTCCATGGACTGAATGTCCCAGCATCTCTCTCCATTATCACCTCAAATAATCTGCCATGCTTTTCACCCTTCCTCTCCTCCTCTTGAGGGCCTGGCCTTTGGTGCCAAAGCCTCTAAGATAACATCACCATTTGGTTCAAACACTTTCAACAATTAAACTGGCCACAGGCATCTACTTCAAAACATGACAAACATTTGGGAGAAAAGGAAGATGAACTTCATTCTACCCTACAAAGAGAGAGTTCTTTGCATGTTTTCTTTTTATTGAAGTACAAAGGCTAACCTTGAGCTGAAGCTGACCATTTTCTGGAAGTCTTTCAAATAAGTAGTAAATTCTCTCCCTGGGGGTGTCTTTATCTTCTGCTGACAGAACAGCACTAGAAATTATTCGAGTTTCACCCATGTTCACCTCTATATCATCCTTCCTGCAAAAAAAAAAAAAAAATTAGAAGTCATGTATTGATGCAATAGTAACCTTTCCAACAGATAAATTCTCTGCCAGGAATATGGATTACCCAGATGCTGACAGAAATGACAGCTGCAGAAAGAATTGAAAGGAGGGTGACTGTTTCAGTTCAAACCAGAAAAAAAGCCAAAACAGGATAGACCAGCTTCTTCTTAAAATGGTGAAAAACAACAAAGCAAATACCTACAACAACCTGGGATTTACCACATCTGTCTACTTCCCCTGGGCCCAATTCCATTTACCTTCATACAGTCTATACAAAGGGAACAATGTAAAAAAATAGACTGTATTATAAGTTGCTGCTACTATAGACCATAGCAATACTGCGCCTAATGAACTGATTGTTTGTTAGAAAAGACTGTCTTTCAAATGAATAGTCTGCCACTGCTCACCTTAATATTTAAGAGATACTACAAAGACCTAACTGGCTTCTTCTCTATGGGCCCTATTGCAGAATTTTCCTGGGTTCCTGGTTCAGAAAAGCAGGTTAAGACCACTTGTTCCTTGGCAGAAATGGCCATCACTAACCAGAAATAAGATCTGAGGCAGCTGTAGGGAAAAATATCCCACACTGTGTGAAATTCATGCAGAGTCTTGCTCCAGGATGATTCTCAGATCGTGTATCCTCTGCTTCCATTCTCAGCTAGCAACCATTCTCCAGTTTACCTCTGCACACCTTGGTTTTTCTCTTTGCTGTCAGCTGTCTTACATTTTCACAACACACAAACAGTATTATTAGACTACACAAACATTTCAAGGAGGTTGGAGAGGACTAAGCATAGTTGGTCACTCCAGGGATGGGACCTGCTCAAGCTAATCTGTTCAGGGGTAGTGGGGCAGGTTGGAAAAGGACAGAGTCCTTAGGCATATGGGCAGCTAAACTTTGGCTGGATGCAACTGAGCATGTGCAAGCAATGCTAATTCAAAGGCCAAATACAGCTAGATTTTTGCAAGAATTGCTAAAGATATGTTCTTCATGCAACAGCCCTTTCCTTTGTCAAGCTGCAAGTGCCCGCTCCAAAGCAGAGTGACAACTGAGATTTCCAAATTATTTAGAGATTTTTGAAAAAATATTTATTATTCATAGAGTGGATATTTTTTTCCTAAAGTTTCACATTTGAACTGATATGGCTACGAGGCATAGAAATTTCATGTTTGACAATTTCATGAAAAGAAAAGAAAATGGGATTGTATGACAAACTGTATCAAGTCATAGTAATGACAGACCAAGCAACCTTAATGATTTGCTCATACAAGCAATAAGCATGCTGGAACTACGCAAACAAAAGGCCAGGTGTCTGGCCCAAAGACTCCACGAGCCAGGAAAAGATGATTCAAACAAAAAAATAAGTGAAAATCAACACATTTAGCTGCACCCTGATTGCTGTCTAATCCCAAATCATATTTCTGCATAGCAGTTAGTTGGTTAAGTTCTTCTATCACCCACATGTGTCATCCTGAGAAGAGGCTTTCAAGGGGAATGTGCGAGGGCCTTACATTCCCCAAGGGCACTCCTTGCTACAGGATGCAATCCAAGAGGTGGCAGATTGAGTTTTTGGCAATCACTGTGAATAAGAGCCGCTGTTTGCCAGCCAAAAAACATCCCATCCCAGATTCTTCAGACCAGAGCTAATGGAGATAAGAGCTCAGAATTCCTGGGATGGAAAGGTGCCCCCAGATCAAAAGATGTGAAAAAGCTTACAAGTATTGTCAAATGTTCACCTGTAAAACACAGCAGTGGCATAAGGGAGCTGCTACCCTACAGCAAAGATAGAGTGACGTAAAGTGGCAGCTAAACCACTTCAATGCCAAGCAGAACATGTTTCCTTAAAGCACTACTTCTTAACTGCTGGCAGCGTACTGCATCACAGTGGAAGAATAACAGGCAAGAAGCAGTAACTTCTTATAATGAAATAGCTATTTTGCAAGTAGATCCTCACTATGTGCTACTGTTCATCACAGGAATAGCAAATGGTGAGATCTGGCATCACCAGGCAAGGCAGCAACAGTTTCTGGATCCAGATGGGCAAAGTTTGATTTCTTGCACTCCATCACTATCCTTCAGAAAGGGTGGAAAATTACATATCAAGCTTTACCATGTGAGGAACCAATAGGCAATTGTCAGTGATTATCTGTACTTTATATGAATACATAAACTATACCCTTTATTTAAACTAGAAATTAAACTTCTTGGCATAATGGAGTCTCTGATAATCTTTCAACTATAAAACTAACATTTGTTAATGCAGGAACTTCTACATGGTAAACAAAACATTCAGAATCCTCTGCAATGGGAAACATAGGTCTGATCTGAAGCTAGGCCAAATATCCTGAGGGATCAGTAATTCCCACTTTAGTGGCAGCCTGCTTAACAAGCTGTGAGTCATTTCAAAAATGTGAACTTTAGAGGTTCAGAGCTATCCCCCCAAAGCCTTCAGTTCCCCAGCTCCCCATCTGTCTGCCTGAGGCTGGAAAGCAGCCAGGAGGACAGAGGTCCTGATGGTCTGGGGCAGGTTGTCAGCTAAAAAATGGAGATCCCAGGGGACAAGATCCTTGTAAAAATGTCCAGGAGGTTCAGCTCTCTTGCAGCCAGCTGCCTATCTACAAACAGTCTCCCAGGCAATTTCTGACCACCTCTAACTCCCTTATGACTCCTAGCTTTGAACTGTAAGGGGAGTTAGCATGCACCTTTTCAGAAGCTGAATCATAGCTGAGTAGTAGAGTTTTGTACTAGAAAGGAAGAGAATAATTAAGCTGAAAGGTTTGCCCCTACGAGGCATGGGGGCATCAACTTTGCAGATTCTCCAGAGCTGCTTTCAAAGAGATGGTTTTGGGTGGTTGCCCCAGGGAAGGGAAAAGCAAAGTAACTGCAGTCAGTACCAGGGTGGTCAGTGGTCAGTGGCCAGCAGAGTTGTGCAAAGATCAAGGCTCTCTGGTATACATATTGAAGTAAGTTGTGAAACCAAAACCAAGCATGTACCCCCCACCCTTTTCTTTCTATTATTTTAATACTGAGCAACATTAAAGCACGCCCTTCTTTCAATGAAACTGTATTTCTTAAAGAGGCTGATAGAGACCCACATGGAAACATCTGTATTGACATTAGTCTGTGACTAGTTATGACATCCTCTCCCCATCAGTCACCAGTTTGCTGGTTTGGTCACTTTTGGGTCATTTTGCCTGAACTCATCCCTCTGATAGAGACAGGAACATGTGGCTTACTTGCTCAACACGGGTTTCTCATCATTAACTGGAATGACCTTTACTGAAATGGTTCTGAGGACTTTGTGTTTCCCATCTGATAGCTGGATTTTAAAGCTGTCAGTGAGGTTTTCCGAATTGTCATGCATGTACATCAGCTTCATTCCTATGCAGGGGATGGGGGCGGGGAGGGGGAGAAGAGGGAGTGTAAGAGAGAGAAATGGAAAGAACAAATAAATCCGACTTCTGCAAAATCTCTCACGTCATTTCATTCTGCTTCCATCACCTTTCTTCCATCTCCTCCTCCCATATGCTCTGGTTACAGCAAGCTTGTTTCAGCTACCAGAAGATTAGCTTGGCAAGCCACCGCTGTTCATTAATCTAACAACCTACTATTGACTCAAAATGCCAGCCTGGCCTGAGTAAGGAGCGACTTCTTGCACAAAATGGTCTTTGTTGGCCTGAAAAAGACGTATTTCCTCTCTTACTGTCCTCATTTCAATTTATTTTAACGAGGTGAGACTCTCCTGCAGCACTTTTCTGTGCCTTAAATAATCCTCAGGGAGCTTTAAATAAACCTTGTGGAGGACAGCTGACCATGGAAAATTGGAAGATCTGGGCTGGAGATGGCTTGGTTACCATTGTGAACAGGAAAAGAGAAAACTCAAGCAATTTGAACAGAGTCAAAAACAGGACTTGGGAAGGCTAATGGATCTGGGGTGAAGACATGATATTTATGAAGTTTTGTATTAGACAGACAGAAGAAAAAAATCTTTCCTCAGACTGTGAGGGCTCAACTGCAACCTGAACAGAAGGATTGAATTCACGTCCCTTCATCTACTGATAGATCACATATTCACCAAATGCTTACAGTCTGGAAGAATCCACCATATTCTTGTCAGTGTTAAATGTACTTTTTGATTACATGTACATGTGTACTTGAAAGAGCCTTGCTGCTTCGAAACAGGTAAGAGTCAGGGAATAGAATCATAGATTTGGTTCAAAAAAACCTTTAAGATCATCGAGTCCAACCATTAACTGAGCATTGCTAAGTTCCTAAGCACCACAGCTACATGTCTTTTAAATACCTCATGGGGTGGTGACTCTACCACTTCCCTGAGCAGCCTGTTCCAGTGGTTGACAACCATTTTGGTGAAGACATTTTTCCTAATATCCAATCTAAATGTCCCCTGGCACAACTTGAAGCCATTTCCTCTTGTCCTATCAGATTAACGGATCATGCTATACTATAGAGTCCCAGTTCGTACCTTTACTGTAAGGTATATGAAGACATAGGTTGTGGCTTTTTAATGTTGGAGAGAGATTTTTTTACCAATGCCTGTGCCTGTAGTGACAGGACAAGAGGCAAGGATTTTAAACTGAAAGAAGAGTGGGTTTAGATTTGAAATACAGAAAAAAAAATTTACAGAGTCAATGATGAGACACTTGTACAGGTTGCCCAGAGAAGCTGTGGATGCCCCCTCCCTTGAAGTGTTAAGGGTCTTTGAGCAAGCAGGTTAAGTGGAGGGTATTCCTGCCCATTGCAGAGGATTTAGACCTAGAGGCAGGTCCCTTCCAACCCAAACCATTCTGTGATCCCATGATTCTGTGATCATTTAGAGCAATATTTAACCTCATAATCAGTTAATGTGTTTTTAAATAGCTTTCTCTGTTCTAGGCACTGTCAAACATTTTTAAATCTGTTGATACATTACAATATTCCCCTGATTTTTTCAGGACAGGTAGCTTCCCTAGTCATATAATTGCCCTTTCTTACATGGCCTCTTGGAAACATTTTCTTGACAGTTCCTAAAACCATTAGCTTTAAACAAGTTAACCTCTGTTCCTAAACATTTTCTTGGAAATACACAGGTGGTCAGTGAGTAAATATTTACCAGGAGGGAATCATTCCTGCTGGGTGGATGAAGGGAAAGTAGTGGATGTTGTCAACCTTGACTTCAGCAAGGCTTCTGACACCATCTCTCAGTAGGCAAGCTTAGGAAATGTTGGTTGGATGAGTGGACAGTAAGACTGGCCGAGTACTGACTAAGTGGCTGAGCTCAAAGTGTTGTGATAAGCAGCACAGAGTCTAATTGGAGGCCTGTATCCAGTGGTGTGCTGTAGGGGTCAGAGCTTGGCCTGATCTTTGCAATATATTCATCATTGGCCTGGACGAGGGGACTGAGTGGACCCTCAGCAAGTTTGCTGGTGATACAAAACTGAGGAGTGGCCAACACACCTGAAGGCTGTGCTGCCATTCAGTGAGATCTGGACAGGCTGGAGAGTCGGTCAAAGGGTATGAAATCAAGAACAAGTGTAGGGTCCTACACCTAGGGAAGAACAACCCCAGGCACCCATACAGGTCCTTCTCTGCTGGGAAGCAGCGCTGTGGAGAAGGAAGGACCTGGGAAACCAGCTCTCCATGAGCCAGCAGTGTGCCCTTGAGGCCAAGAAAGCCAATGGTGTGCATTACAAAGATCATAGCCAGCAGGTCAAAGGAGGTTCTTCTCCCCCTCTACTCTTCCTTGCTGAGGCCACAACTGGAGTACTGTGTCCAGTTCTGGGCTCCCCAGTTCAAGAAAGACAGGGAACAACTGGAGAGAGTCCAGCAGAGGGTACAAGGATGATGATGGGACTGGAGAATCTGTTGTATGAAGAAAAGCTGAGAGGTGAGTCTCTTGGAAGAGTCTGGGGAAGACAGGGGACCGTACCAATGCTTCTAAATATCTAAAGGGTGGAAATCTAGTGGATGGGGATGGACTATATCCAGTGGTGTCTAGGGGCAGTGGGCACAAACTGGAACACAGGAAGTTCCATCTGAATATAAGGCAAAACTTCTTCACTGTGAGGGTGACAAAGCCCTGGGACAGGCTGCCCAGAGAAGCTGTGGAGTCTCCTTCTCCAGAGATATTCAAGACCTGCCTGGACACGATCCTGTGTGATCTGCTCTAGGTGATCCTGCTTTAGCAGGAGGGTTGGACTAGATGATCTCCAGAGGTCCTTTCCAACCCCTGCCATTCTGTGCATCTGTGATTCTTTATAAATACATGGGGATAGTTTCTCACTGCGCCACCTTGCTTCATTAAAGGAATGAAAGACTAATGTCAGAAAAATGCTGCACCTACCATTTTTCAGTTGTTCCATGGAAAATTCATGAACAAGCAACCCATGGATGTGGTGGTCATGGTTAATTAACTGTTTATAGTGTAGAATATCATTGCCATGAACTCCGTTAATAAGGAACCCGTACCAAGGCCTCTGCACAACCCCAAATACCAAATGGTCCTGAGGCACATCCAGATCAACTGCATTGATAACAGAGACATCCAGCTCTTTCATCTCACCCTCATGAACCTAAAAGGAAAGGATAAAAATGTCAATTCTTAAAGATATAAAAAGACAAGACATACAAAGACATTACAGAATTTTAGCATGGTTTCCTAAGTAGTGGGGTGGGGTTTTTTGTATATCTGTTTCCTTCACCCCTTTCCCACTAGCTTTTTGAACTAGCTGCTGATTTCAACCAGCTTAAGAGAGATAGAGTAGTAGACAGTTTCGGTGGTGAAAAAGTGAGATAAGGAGTTCATATCTGCTCCAATTCATAGAAAAGCTGTTAGGTGAGTAAACTTCATATTACTTGCTAAGGAATGCACAGATGAGAAAGCCTTTCAAAGCATAAATAAATATTAAAATGTGGACACACATAAATTTGTACACTTACACATGCACATTTTACTTTACAGTAAGATAATCTTAGACTGCCTTAGCATGGTGGTCACATTATTATTTGTATTAAAAGTAATCTCGAGATAAGGGAGAGGCTGTGACAAAAAGTTATAAAACCTCTTGGAATTTAGTTTATTTCAAGATTTGAGCCTGTTTTTTACTTAACTGCAAGTTACCAAACAGGGCTGTGGACTGCTCCAGTCCCACTGATGCTCTGCCTTACAGGTTTAGATGCGATTTAACTGGGATATTTCCTGGACTAGGCCGAAGTACACAAAGTAAGGAAAAGATACAGAGGTGAACAGGTGTCAGAATAATGTTCTTATTTATGTTAAAAATGATTTTCAGTATAAAATTACAGGCATTTTGATTGTCTTCTTACAGTAATGTTCCTTGCTATGAATTCAGGGACTTCATCATTGGTTGGGTTGATCAGCACAAAAAATGGAGTCTCTGCTGAGCAATGCAGCCCATCAGTGACATAAAGCACAAAGTGATCTGCTGTTGGCTCCATTCGCACATGTCTGGCTTGTACATAATTTATGTTCAGGGCTTTCAGGTGCTTCAGCTGAAATGAAGCTAGGGATTTTAAAGAGATAATGAGTTAGCACAATCTTTTCCTGCCTTCTAGCCTTACGTATCATCAAAATATCTGAAACTGTGTTTCTTCAAAGCACAAGTTGTATTTGATAAGTTTTCAGTCATTTCCTGGCTAAAAACATTACACTGCACATTATCACAGGACACATGCCCTTCCTCTGAAACAAAAATGCATCCTTCTGCTTCTTGTGGGACTGCACGACTTCATATTTCTCATTTCATTATGCAGAACTGAGCACAGAGACCCAAATAACAGGTAGGAAAATATCTGAGGTTGGAGTAATGACATTGATTGTTATTTGACTGACAGACTGGGAAAATGGGAACCAAAAGGCTCAGCAATTCTGAGTGTCCAGCTGGAGACACTGGTAAAAAGCTGGTGGCGCTACAGATCATGCCATAATCTGTTCTGCTGAGGATGAATCTGCCATACAGTGTTTGAAAGTAGACAAGAAAAGAGACCCAAGTCAACCACCATCTCTATCACTTTTGTAACTTTGCCTTGGAAAACTAGCACAGGCCCCAGGCTTTTCGAATTCTCAGCAACAGCACTTAATTGACAGACATCTCATTGAAGGGAAGCACCTGCGTCGTGCATGGGAGATTGAAGGGGGAGGCAGAGAGAACAGATTAATGTCTCCAGTCCCCACTTCTAATAGATTGCAGCTGGAATGCATAAAACAAGGATTGGTTTGTTTACTTCAGGTGCCAGTTCTTCACATTTCCAGATCTGCCGTCTCCCTTTGAACTCCTCCCGCACAGTCCCGCCGCTCTTCATTTGCCAGCACCTGCCTTCCTCAGGAAGCGATGTTAATGTGCGCACCTGCAGCTCCTTCACCGGAGCCACCCCACCGCCCTCCGCAAGCCCTCCGGATGTCATCTGCCTGATTACCATACCTCGTTAAGACTTACCTACACTTATACCAATGTTGCTCTTCTCAAACCCAGGAGAAGGCAGTATATTTTCAATGTAACCAAACTGGGGAGGAGAAACCAAAACAAACTCTAAGTCATCTGCAGTGGTGTCAGGGTCAGTGGCAAACAAATGGTTAGTGGTAAGGGCTGCTGAGGAGCCCTCCTCCACCACAAACCTTGCACCTGCACACAAACAATATGATAAGCATTATTGCTTATTTAGCTCATTTTACTGTTGTTTTTGTTAACAAGAATTGAAATAATAACTAAGGGGGAAAAGAAGACAAATACCAAGTTACTGATGGGGTTTTGTTTAGGTTTTTTTTTTCTCTGCTAACACCATCAACTCTACTTTTGCCATCACGTAAATAGAGAGGAAGGGGATCATGAAATTATTTTACTAGTAAGTTATTAAGTATGTTTTATGTGCTGCTCCAAATCAGTTGTTACCTCTGTTTGTTAGAGCATTAATTACATGAGAGCTGTTATGAATTGCTCATAATGAACAATTTTCCATGCATCACTGCTTAATTTTCCTGCTGGGACAATGTTTCATTTCCATAACATTACTTGGGTGAGAGCCTGCAAATTACAAAACTACTCATACACATGCTTAAAAATTCTCTGAGATACATAACATATAAGTGATGCTTACAAACAAATGACATTGAAAAAGACAAGCATACAGAAAGCATACCTTTAGCATGTATACTACAGACCTCATCCAAAGCCCAGGAAATAAATGTGATTTTCACACAATGGGCTGCAGGTGGACTAAATTTATGTTACCAACACTATTTGCATTTTAACTGAGCATTTTTTAAGAGTACTAGTGAAATTGGGGCTTTGTATCTGTTTTCATCAGCTACATACATAGCTTAGATTTGTCTTTATTCTCTAACAGTTAAATATAGGTGATGAAAGGTTCTCTCCCTTCATTTAAGGGCCAGAGTCTAAATTTCTCTTGTATACTTTACATGCAAAGGTAGACATATGTTTGTGTTTTTTGTATTGTATAAACCTGACATAGTCTGGGCAGAAGTTCAGTTCAAGGACAACATATCGCTTGCTTTTACTCAGACTTAGCTTACACATGCAGCAATGGACATGTACAGATGGAGGATCTGAGCACTCATCTCTAACTCTGTAATTTAAATCTGCCGCTGAAGAGCCACAAGAAGTTACTCATAGAGTCATGGAATCACAGAATAATTTGGGTCAGAAAACACCTCAAATATTCACAGAATCACAGAATTGTAGGGGTTGGAAGGGACCTCCAGAGATCACCTGCCAAAGCAGGTTCCTTAGGACAGATTTCACAGGCAGGTGTCCAGACAGGTCTTGAATATCTCCAGAGAAGGAATATCTCCAGGACTACACGCTGGGCAGCCTGTTCCAGTGCTCTGTCACCCTCACTGTGAAAAAGTTCTTCCACATGTTGGTGCAGAACTTACTAAACTAGTATCCTCTAGTTCCACCTTCCCTTCCGCTAGACCAGGTTGCCCAAATCCCTATCCAGCCTGGCCTTGAATACTGCCAGGGAGGGGGCAGCCACAGCTTCTCTGGGCAGCCTGTGCCAGGGCCTCACCACTCCCACAGTGAAAGTATTTTTTCCTTATATCTAAATCTGCCCTCTTTTGGTTTAAACCTGTTACCCCTTGTCCTATCACTACACTCCCTGATAAACGGTCCCAAACTTTCCTGCAGACCGCCTTTAGGTACATCCTTGCACCTGCAGCTGAATTTGGTACTAGCAAAAGAAACTATTGATGGAAATTCTGATTCAAAACTTCTGTATGCTCATCTCAGTGGACTCTTTCTTATGCTAAAAACCAAAAAAAACAGCCAATCAAACAAAACCCCTGAGTCTTTTGTCATTGTGCTAGTGTATAGCCCACATTATAATGCTATAGTGAGAGAGGAAGCTTTCACCAGTTGTAATTGATGGAGGCTGGTTGTCCACTGGAAGTACAGTAATGTTAAGGTCATATACTGGAAATGGGTCATGAAGCGGCACTGGAGGAGGAAGAGGTCTGTCATAACAGCAGTCTTTCACATCCGGGCCAGCCTCACCATCAGAGACAATGAAGGTTAATATCTCAGTGGAAGGAGTCAGGCCAATTTCCCCACCTGGAAAAAAAGTTGCAGTTCAGAATAAATGTTATACCAGGACATAATTTTGTATCCTGCAAGGACAGGCTGCAGTATTCAAAGTTAAAAGAAAAGAAAAAACAACCCAAACAAACAAACTCCAAGCAACAACAACAAATAAAACAACTGCAGAATTACAATAACTCTTAAGGGGGGCTTTTTGGTTAGGGATTTGTTTTGTTGTTTGTAATTAATTTAGCCAGCTTATTTATATTCTCGAATAAAAGGGTGTAGAAAAGTATGTAACTAAGTATTACTAATAGTTATTATTGCAATGTTAAAACATTACATTGCAACTGTAATAAAATTGCTAAGTCCTCATTATTCTGTTCTTTGCACACCAAGGCTTGTGCAAAATGTACATTGGTGCAGAAAGAGAGGGTTGGTTTTTCCTACATTCCTTCTCGAAGAATATAGGAAAAGATCTTTCATTTGTATATATACTCTATGAAAACTGGTAATATCCATGGTTTTTCTGAAAAAAGCATTTCTGCATACTAAGAAGTATGTATGCCTCTTATCCCTATAAAATGGGCCGTAACGAAGGCTGTGGTTTGTTACTGTACTGCATATTATGTCTGTATGTAATCACATTCAAAATGAGGGCTGACACAGGACTGGGAACTGCCACCCCTTGCAGGAAGCATCTGTGTCTCAGTATATTTCAGTTCTCAGCACCTCTGGCAGCCTGTATCTTGCATTGCTGCAAGATATTACTAATAAGCTGCCTGAAAATGAAAGGCAGTGGCTCCCACCCTCTCTTGCAATGGCAGCAGCACATTTCAATTTGGAATGAAAAACACAAGCACTGCACCCTTGAAGGTCATCTGCTGCCCTTCATTGCCTCTGCATAAGACTGCCATTGAAATAATATTCCTCATATCTTTAGGATGCTGAAGAAAAGTTTGTTATGGGTGGTCATAATCAAGTACTTCCTTCTCAAATACCAGCTGTTCATTTCAGACAGTGCCAAGCCTGAAAATATCACATATATTCTCCATGCTAGCACAAAATTACAGAGTAATTACACAGAAAACTAGAGCATTTGGGGAAAAAAGAAAAGAAAAGAAAAGAAAAAAGATTAAAGCCATCATCAGAGATGTAGAAAACTCCTTTAATGCTAATGAGATGCCAAATTGTAGGAAGTGGGGTTAACCAGCCCTTGATTCCTGTGAGTGATTAAAAAAGTAATTTTTATTTTAAAGATAAAACAAACAAAAATATCTTTTTATCACTGTGATTCTCTTGAAGAAAATCTGAACATCATTTATGTGGTACAGAAAGACTATAAACTGTCCAAAAGTGAATAACCATCTAGGTTGGAGAGACAAGCAAGAGCTACCTCAGGTTGTTATCAGTTTTCTTTTAAAATTTGACCTCCTCATTTACAATGCTACATCATTTTATCTAAACAGGAGTGTGGAAAAAGTAGAGGGGTTTTTAATGTCACAAAACAAATTAAAAGACTCTATTTTGTACCTAACATAATTGTAATTTTGCCAAGAAATTTTATGAGCAAAAGTGAAAGAGATCCTCCATGTTCATGATGCTTTAATGTACTTGTTCTAGTATAACTTCCTGTTCAAACAGGGAATTGGAGAATACATTGAAACATTTGGTAGCTGTGTATTAGCAGCAGCCTTCTTTTGAAGCCAGCTTACTTTCTTCCCTAATCACCACATATGTGGTTTCTCAGCAGTTACTGCTGAGCTTCTGCAAAGATGGAGATTCAGGTTAAGAGCTTCTGCCAAAAATTCTCTGACCACTTTCTAGTCTAATTCTGTCCTTAACTCACTTACTAGTGTGCTCATACGTGACTAAACCAGAGACGATATCAGCTTGGGAGAAACGATCCACAGCAATGCCAGCTTTCCTCACTACCCCGTGGTGGGGCTGGCGAGCCAGCATAAACATCAGTTTCATGTCATCACTGTCTACGTCAGTGGCATAAATGTGCTCTGAGGAGAGGACCACTTCTTCACCCTCCAGGCAGTACAGCAGAGGAACAAGGCCTGTTTGCATCACAGGTGGCTCGTCATTCACAGGCAACACCTAATAGGAAAAATTAAGGTAAGATCTTTTATTTTTCACCTCACTGGAAGCCTGTTGTTTTAATGCACTGCTTTCCAGTCCAAACCAGCATTATGGTGTTGGTGTCAGAGTGCATTGAGCTCTCACTATGAAAAAAATGAAACCAGAGGAGCTAGTCACTCTTTAAATTCAGAGACAAAAGTAAACCAAACTAGCTAATTACAGCTTGCAAAAAACCCCTCACTTCCCATATTTAAGTATGGAAAGAAGCATTACAGACAGAAGAACCCAAGCTAGAGCAAACACAAATGCCTTTCTCCTAGTACAAGCCAAATCTCTTCTCAAATTTGCCACATAAACCTGAAAGATAGGGTTGAAATGGAAACCTAACCAGTTCATGATCTTCCAGTTTTCAGGGGAATGCAAAATCTTTCAGAAGGCAAGCTTTGCACTCTTCTGCACAGAGAAATTGCTCTCAGAAATATGCAACACACTGACCTTGATCTGCAGGATGAACTCTACAAAGTGGATGCCATCTGTGGCTGCAAAAAGGACATCATCTTTGAGAGTCTCAGAACCATCATGTCGATACCTGTGGGGAAAACAAAACAAAAAAAGGTACACAGATTTCACACAGACAAATAAGCTGTGCTTTCTGGTCATGACAATGTGGATAACTTCCAGTATAAAAAGCTGATCCCTGTGCAAGGGTGTCCATGTAAGCCTGGTGATTCTGGATCACAGTCTCTTCAGAGGGCTTTTGGGATCTCCTACAAGAAGAAGACCCTCAAGATAAACCAGACATCAGCTGGGAAAACGATTTCACTAAGGCTTTATCATCTATATTCTGGCTGCTTGCGAGGTGTCTATACTAAACACATATGTTCTCACTGCAGTAAATGCTCTCTCTAACTAACAGATGGAAACAGGGTGAGGGAACTCGGATTCTGTGTGTATGTACAAAGTTGAATCTTGTTCTTTCCACAAATATAGCAGCGAAATTCTCATTCTGAATTTATCACTTCATCTGCATGGGGCATTGCTTTATAGAGAAACCTATATAGATCAGACACAGTCACTAGCTCCCACTTCCAGGCCACACAACTGCTCCATTTCCACTGTGACCATTGCAGTGCTGAGGTTCAGACAGCCATCTTGGCCTGGAGCAGCTCTGCCAGAGCCCTGCTAGCTGTAGCCTCTGCACTTCACACTGCTTCACTGCAAGGCTTTCACTCATCTCACTGGGAGACTCAGACACTGCAAGAAAAAAGGACAGACACTCTTCTTACCTGACTGCCAGGGTGTGCAGGTGCCACCAGGAAAGCCTGTCGCCTTCATTCAAGGGAATGCCATCCAGCTCTACCGCCCCATGCTGAGGCTCTCTCTGCACGAGGAGGAAGAGATGCTCCCGTTTTGTGTCCACATCAGAGATGAGAATGTGTCCCTCTGTGACAGGGCTCAGGCCACCCTCTTCCACTCTCAAATGCCTTGTAAAAACCTGCATGGAAGAGAAACAATGAATTCTTTTTCCTACTGCACCTCCAAACATCCACTGCACAGGGTAGTTTCAATTCACTCTGGCGTGAGAAGGTGCGACACTTTAGAAAACAAAGCACCTAAGGCTGTACTCTTTTCTGCTGTGCTAGGAAAACCTATGAATTTACTAACAGCAGGCCCCAATACATGCAGCCCTGTTCTGATCCCATTCACTGGGGATCCTGGCCTTCATAGGCAATAAGGAACACAAAGAGGAGGGATGTCCAGGAAGGTGGCCTTGTGCAGGCCTATTCTGCCCCATGGCACGCGTGACAAGTAATCGTGGCAGCACACAGGGCTTCCAACTTCCCCGGCCAACATCGTCAACATCATTGTCATCTTCTCTCTTTGTCGACCAGCAATAGAACCTGAGGGAACAGCATGAAGCTGCAACAGGGGAGGTTTAGGTTGGGTGTTAGGGAGAGGTTCTTTACTGAGAGGGTGGTCAGGCACTTGCACAGGCTCCCCGGGGAAGGTGTCACAGCCCCGAGCTTGGCTGAGTTCAAGAAGCATCTGGACGCTGTGCTCAGTCCCATGCTCTGACTTGGCTGGTCCTGCGTGGAGCCAGGAGTTGGACCGGATGATCCTTATGGGTCCCTTCCAACTCAGGATATTCTGTGATTCTATGATTCTCTGAATCTGATGTGCACCACACCAGGATGTGACATCAGTATTTTTGTACAGCCACTCAGACACTGAAGGTAGCCCTCAGCTTATTTAGCACAAAAAGATCACCTTGCACACTCACCAGACTTTGCCTCAGTCCCAATGCAGGCTACATGCAAGATACTGAAACCTTGATCCCATGGAAAATTTATTGTTTATTTCAGTCAGACCAGGAAATCTCTGCATTTCTGATTCTACCCAAAGCCATTTCCAGGTCCTTCACCTCTTGCCTTCACCACCACCCTACCTCTGGGGCTTGATTGTCCACAGGAAGAATTGTAATATTGAAGCAGATCCCATACAAAGTGCCACCATGCTGATTGCTGATGGAGAAAACAAATTGAACTTGCTGAGGATCAGGCCCAATGTCCTGCAGCGGCGGCATGTAGGCAACTTTCAAATAGTTCACAGCATGCTGCCAAAAAGAAGAGGGGGCATGTAAGAAGAGGTAATGCTGGTCTTCACAGTGTAGGACATCCTCATCCCCTGATTAGATGTTATCTGAACTGTCAAAATAAATTCCAGGAAATTAATTCCAGAAACATTGCACATGCTGTTTGGGTACTGGCAATACCTTGATTAAATGCATCTTTAGCTACTGATCAGGTAAGTACAGGTTGAAATACTGAAACCTGTAGCAAAAAAATACTGACATGGTGTATAAGTGATAACAGAGGCAACAGCTTTGTTGCCTTGATGAAGCCTTTTAAGAACACTGGTCCCAGGGCCTTTTCTAACTATGGTTTTAAAACAGTCAATCAAAACATAGCTTTCGATGTACCATCTCACATAGCTGGTGAATTTGCCCTTACCTGTATGAATAAGCTGCACCCTCTGCCTGCCCAGGTGAGGGCAGGCTGGTGAACAATGCTAAATCTTGCATCCACAGACCCATATTAGACATGTGGTTAAGGGTTTGTAGAATCAAAGCGCTCATTATGGTACTGCAGTGATCACCGATATGCAGACTTAACCATACAGCAGGATATAAAACAGGGGACTTCATGAATATTTGTAAGACACCTGTCAAACTACAGAAGCATGAAAACTGAACAACAAAATCCTGAAAAAGGCCTGCTCCAGCCTGTACTGCATCTGTTGGTGGAGACACTGAGAAGAAGCCACAAACTGTCAATGCCTCATTTCCTCATTTTGTGTATTTTTTCCTTCCTCTTAACATCATGCTGGAGCCAAATTCAGACTACACTATGCAATCGCAGCCTCTGCTGAGTTCAGGAGAGATGTGTTTACATACTGCAGAACTGAAGCATGATGGAAATTTATTTTAAAAGCTGGAGCTGAATTAACAAAGTTTTGAGCTTCTTAAGCAGAGCTTGTGATAGTACCACTCTTTATTTTTCACCTCTTGTTTTCCTGTCAAAAAGGAGCCACAAGCTTGTAGCTTTTTAAAAATATTTAGAACTGCTTATGATGTCAGATAACATAACAAACCTGAGTGAATGACCGCAGTGCAAGAGCAGCAGGATCCTTGACCAGCTTGGGAATGGTGTCCACCATAAACAGCTTCCCAGCATCTGAATGGCTGTACAAAAATATGTATGTCACACCCTGGTTAGCAACACCAAAGAACAGGAAAAACAACAGTGACATATTTCAGTCTTGCATTTCAGATTAACTTCCCACTCCCAGCTGCATTGAAGTAAAACCACTTTTCTTTCCTCTACCCCTGTTACTCATTTAAATGTTATCACACACTACTGATCACAAGAAATATTTTTCAGGATCATCATGAAAAATCATTGCATACCTTACAGGAAAGCTCTGGGGTTGCTACAAGTATGCCTCTGCACACCCCAGATACCATTTACACCACCTGCAATTCTAGTCCATCACATTCTTATTGTTTACATACCCACACTTATCTTTATGTAGAAAAATACATGATTTATTGGTTTTGTGTGTCTTAGAAACTCCTGAAATGAACCAGTTTCCAGCAATCCAGCTTTCCAACCACAGTAAACAACCAACTGTGGCTATTTCACTGAAGAGGGGAACAGCCCCAACCTCTTTTTCCCCCAGCTGTGTGCTGATCCTCTTTTTCTTCAGGTCAAAATTAAAAGTGTTGATCATCAGCTTAAACCCTACAATGGCTGGATTTTAAACTTTTCTGTTTAGCAGATTGTTGCCATTGCTGTCATGAGTTTACCAAATGGTGAAAGATCATCAGTGACTACACCCGTTCATCTCATAACCCTATTGCCCCCACAATCTCTTCTGCCTGCATTCTGCTCCACCAGGTTCCTGGTCCAGGACCAGGAGTCCTTCACGGTGCCATGGTGATAGTGCCTATCTTAGAAAAGGCTGTGTCACCTCATCTTCTCAGTCTGGCATAAGTCCAGATCAGCCCCACTCTATCAGTTGACAGAGGTGCTGGGAGTTCTGTTTATGGCTATGCAAGATCCTACAGGCTAGTGTAAAATAAAAGTCCAGCAAAAGGAAAGAAAAGATTTTAAGTGCTTTTCTCCTTATTTCTTTCTAAAATATATATGGGTTATGTTTGGGATTTTTTTTAATTACTGTATGTATTATTCTGCTGCTTTCAGCTCTAGCTCACCCTTATTCATCAACAGGAGAGCTGCACCCAACTATAGCCACTTGCACTTTAAACAAGCATGAAGAACCTGAGACACAAACATTCTGCTGCACTGAGGCTGCTCCTCTTACATGGGTCATTGCCCTGTCCCACCTGCAAGATTATGATAGGTCACACCTACCTGTGAGTGCAAGAGAAAAATGGGGAAGTGGTTATGGTGTATGTGAGCTCTCTGTCTTGCTCTTCCACATCTATGAAGTGGAGGTGTTTCTTAGTTAGGTGAGCAATCTCAGTCTCCTTAACAACCAGGTGACGGGTCACTCCTGGGGCTTCTCGGGGTAGCTGATCATCCACAGGGATGATGTGCATCATCATCACCTGAAATCAAGAAGACAGTAAAATCATCAGCCATTCCTCGCAGTAAGAGAGTGTCCAAGCAGCTGTTTACAAACATGCACACACAGAATTAAATGGACCCCTGAAATGTGACATACAGGATGTGGCTGTCGTGCCATATCATGAACACATGAGTAATGGAGATACACAACAGTTAAATGCAAAGCCTATGAATGGTAGCAACATCCCTTTAAATTAAAAACAAAGTTAAATTCAGTATGTTGGACTCCCGGGTGAAATAAACAGTCTCTTCCCAGTTAACTTAAGAAGGGCTATTTAGCTTTTCATACCATCTACAAATCTAATTTCTTTTTAATATTTCTTTTTACACTAGGAAAAAGTCTTTGCAATGGATTTATCTCTCTGTGACTGGGCAGAGAGAATGACCCCATGGAAAGAAAGAACAAGAACTGAAGAACATCATTGGTGGTGATAAACTTGGCGATGGCAAACAGAAAAGAGCTATACCAGTTTGATTTGAAAGTCTGTCAGAAGGTGCAAAATCATCTGACATTTAAAAAAAAACCCAAACCAAACAAACAGACTGGGATCTGCCAAAGATATTTCTGTTTCATACCTGTGGCTCTGAGAAATTGGGAGGGTCGTGGCTATCACACAGCACAAATTCGAGGGAATCTTCAAATATTTCTCCTCCCAAATGATGATAATAAATTATTCCATTAAATAGGTCCCTCTGAAGAAAACTGCTGACAGAATACCCTGTTGAATTGAAGAATATACATTCTATTGAACAGTGCATGATTTTAATAATTCACAAAAATTATCCATTACCTGTGCAAGTAACGGGTGAAGCATAACGTCCTCTTTCTCAACCTAACTTGGGCAAACCTTTTGAAATATTATCTCATTGTCTTCCACGTTCCCTGAAGGTCACCAACTTCTTTTCTATGTTGCTTAAAGGTAATTCAAATGAAGGAATCCAGAAAATGGGCCTAAAGGTCTCCCCAGAGGACAGAGGAGAACTTGCAGGAGCAGCAGCATCTGCAGTCTAGCACAGGAATTTCTGATTTCAGAAATTAATTGTAAATAGAACGAGAGGTTGCTTACTTTTTTTAGCATCGTTAGCATCACCTAATAGCTTTGAACTTGTCAGGATCCTCCCAGGTGAAATAACTCCCAACTAACCCAACTTTTCTGGAGGACGAAAGTACAGTAGGGAACTGGACTCAGAATGGAAGAAATATGGGATAAATTGTGTTCACAGGTGTAGTTATCCTGGTGCAGAGACCAACATTAATTAATGATGGGGATTTACACCATAATGAGAAGAGTCCAAATTTGCCAAGATTTGTCCTGGGTCAAAATAAGTTGTCTGTTTATAGCATTTAATTAAGTTAAAAAAGGAGGGGATGAAGAAAATCATGCTATCATGGATGTGTTACCTATCAAGTTTGGTCCTGGTTTCTTCATGATTTCTCCAGCCTGTGGGGGCTTGGTAATATTGAATAGTATGTAATCATCGCTGGAGTCCATGTCAGAGGCACGGAGCATGGAGCCCTGAATCAGGATCGTCTGTCCCTCGTAAACTTCAATTACAACATTGCTGATAAGAAATGGAGGGCTGTCATCTTTAGGGAGGATATTGATTGGAAACTTATGGCGAATACTGTGGGGGCCATCAAAAATCCTAAATACCACAAAGTCCTTAGTAGAATCACTGTCATCATGATGGTAGTGAACAACTCCAGCCTGAATGTCAGAGACTGTGAACATGAATCCTTTCCCTCCTGTCAAAACAGTGGAAGAAATCACATCAGAAACATGCAGTTCAGCCCAGAGGAGAAACCTTCCACCAATACGAATTTTATTAAGGGAGAGAGAAGGAGAATGCATTTCAAACTAGAAAAATCACACGTAATCTCACCCACTGAAAACAAGTTTGTGGGATGTGGAATAGTTAAAAAGAATGCAGAATTTGTAATTATGGCTGCAGAGACAAATCCTCCAAATGTCCATTGCACAAAATATATCTTCCAGTATCAAAGATTTTTAACTGCAACTGTTGCTACTTGAATTTTAACCTCTACTCTCTTATCAGAACATTTTACATGTATTTTAAGCATCGAAGAGAATATGCTTTAAAAATACAGCTCAGCATTTCATTGCAAGTAAGAAATAACATTTGTGAGCCTTGTTTCTCCCATGTATTGAGGTTACTCTCTAAGGCAGTTTATACCTTTGCTTCACTAGGCATGTTATGCACATGCACAAATATTCAAGTGGGTTAAGTGTTTTGAGAACTACAAGCTGGTGCTGGAAGGGATGATCTCCCCCTGGGCCTCCAAGGAAAATACCGTTTTTACATTCCATGCTGAGTAACATCAGCAGAGACACCCACCCACTCCTTTTGCTCCTTACTTGAAGGAAACAAAACGGAGCAAAATGGAGACATAATGCCAAGCCAAAACCTGGTACAGGTGACAGAAGGCAGGGAACACCACCATGCATAACTCTTTCTTTCTGGGTTTTCCTTTAGCTCTAGGACTGGCATTACCAAACCCAACAAAGGAGCATTCTTTCAAAGTTTGAACATCAGTTGGTGTGTGCTAGACAAAAAAGGCAGTTGCCAAAAATTGTGATGATGATTTCCTTTGCATGCACCCCTGCAGCCACATAAAAAAGGCATGGTTACTGGAGATGAAATATCCACCTCTGGGGGTCCCACGGGAAGCTAGGAAACCCCAGGAGGCTGCATGGAAGGTTGGGACTGCCACCATGAGATGGACCTTGGGGTCTACATGCTCCATCAGGTACAGCTGGTCTGCTGCTTTATGGCCTGCAGCCCCCACCATGGCTGGCTGCACAGCAGCCCCCCTATAGCACCATCTCTAGAGCCGAGCCTAGCTAACACTGCTGACCCTGCTGTTTCTGCCTGTAGCCTTAGAAGAGGATGATTGTGCAGACACTGAACTCCTTGGCAGTGGTTTCCTGAGGTGAAACATAATTATCAGTAGTTAGCGTTTCCATTAAATTCCTAACATCACCTTTCCCTTTCCTTTAAGCACTTGTTTTATGTCTCTGAGCTATGCATTTTACATGATTACATTTAACTATCAAAAAATCCAGTGTTGACAGTGGCAGCATCTTTCCACCCTGCCAACAGCAGAATGATTTTTCTCTAACTAATCATTTTCCCAAGGAGACCAGCACTGTGCTGACTCATGAGACTGCAAAGCAAAATTAGTAATACTGACAATGCAGAAGGCTAGTGAATTAGCAGCTTTTTGAAATAAACCTTAAAGCTGCCAGTAAATAACAACCATATCCAAATGTTGTTTGTGTTTGCCAACAAATCAAAATAGCTCATCATTCCTTAGCATCTTTGAGCAAGAAGTAGAAATGCAGTGGCTGCAGCCAGCTCAGTGAAAGCCCAGCTGATGTCCTGAGCGCCTCAGCTTTGGGACGCAAGGGTACGTTGAGAAAGTACAGGTTTAAACGATGAATTTTACAGCACTTTCGGTTAAATCTCCCTGTCTACCGCGGTTGTATCAGGGGAAGCCGGTCAGCAGAGGGAGCTGAGCTCGCTGGCAAGCCTGGCTCCCGCAGCAGCGGCCGCCTCCCTCTGCCCGGGGCAGCCGGGGCAGGGCCCGGCTGGGTGGCGGCTGCTGCCCGTCGGTGCGAGGCCGTGCCCGCTTCCCTCGGCTCCGGCTCTGGCCCTTCGCTCCAGAGGGGAAACCTGCAGAAGGGACATTCTCATGCCCCGGTTTTTCTTGCTTCCTTTGAGCGACGCAGAGCGAGAGGCATCTGTGCTGCCGTTTCTCTCGCAGCAGCATCGCAGCATGGCGTCGCCCATCCTCATTTAGCCGTGGTGAGACAGGGCAGCATCAGGCATGCTGCATGATATTGCTAGCTGCATTAGCATCAGCTTGGGCTGAATCCACCTCTGGTGAAGAAACTGAGAGCCAATTTAGTTTTCTAATGAAAGCGGTGTGTGGGCGGAATGCCAGGCTTGCAAGTAACCACCATGCATAAATACACTAATTGCAAAAGTGCCCCAGCTACACAACTGACTTTCTTTCTGAGCTCACAATTTTTTAAATTTCTCACTGTGCATCCAGGTATCTCCTTCCACACTTTCTTCCCTTGTAAATAACTCCTATGCTGGCAGCCCACAGCAGGGAATGACGTTATGACTGACTTGATCAACATCTCATTGTCTGTCACACTATGGTAGCCAGTTGTCACTGGAGATCCTGTTTCCAGGCCCTCACGTTGAAATGATTTACCTCTCACTGTGAGCCGCCCATGCTGTAAGCCATCAACTGTGACCAAGCGAACATTTTGTATGTCATCATTGTCAACAATTTGGAAGTGTTGCCATGTGATCGGTCGGGATTGCCCTTCCAGGAGGTTGAGGCCTGCAACAAGCAGAGTGCTATTTCACCAACACGTCTGCAACATTCAAGGCTGTCAGCATCTAACTTTCCTAAAAGTTTTTGCAGTCAGGAAAAAGGTCATGTTTAATTCCATGTACGTACCTACCTGTAACCAATATTTCAAAGCCAACTTAAAAGCTTGAAGGACAGGGAACTCCTTGAAAGAGTCCAGCACAGGGCCACCAAGATGATTGAGGGAGTGGAACATCTTCCGTATGCAGAGAGCCTGAGGGAGCTGGGCCTCTTTAGCTTGGAGAAGAGACTGAGGGGTGACCTCATTAATGTTTATAAATATGTAAAGGATAAGAGTCAGGAGGATGGAGCCAGGCTCTTCTCAGTGATGGCCAGTGATAGGACAAGGGGCAGTGGGTGCATGCTGGAGCACAGGAAGTTCCATGTGAATATAAGGAGGAACTTTTTCACTGTGAGGGTGACAGAGCCCTGGGACAGGCTGCCCAGAGTGGTTGTGGAGTCTCCTTCCCTGGGGACATTCAAAACCCACCTGGATATGTTCCTGTGTGATTTAGTCTAGGTGATCCTGCTCTGGCAGGAGAGTTGGACTAGACGATCTTCCTAGGTCCCTTCCAACTCCTAATGTTCTTTAATTCTTTGATGCTGTCTTTAATCTGACACACTTGCCTTAGCCAACTGTCTTTAATGATTTTTTTTCAGATAAATTATGTATTTTGGTTCGTAGTGATCTGGTAGACTAAATAGGGACATTTCTGGACATCTGCACAAACTGGAGTATTGCACTTGCAATCTCACAGTGTCTGAAACTGGGCACTCAACTTCCTTGTCAGTATGCATTTAAAAATACATATTGATCTTCATGACAGAGGACAGTATCTCTCCTTTTTACTCAGTCATTTTGGGGTGAAATGACTCTGGAAGATGAGACCTCTACTTCCCAGCTCCTTCCCCTTTCTACTGCTGTTTCTTTGGTGTTACCTTCAATCTTTGTTTCATCTTACACCTTTGCCTTTTAATGATTAAATATCAATGTAAATTTCACTCTAAATGGGAGCACCTGCCCTGTCTCCAGTGCAGGCATTAGACATCTGTATGAATTAGCCTTGACCCTGTAAGGCTTCCAGGCTTCATTCACTTCTTTCCCAGTAAGTGTGACAGAGCCCTGGGACAGGCTGCCCAGGGTGGGTGTGGAGTCTCCTTCTCTGGAGATATTCATAACCCATCTGGATGCCTACCTGTGAGATCTGTCCTAGGGAACCTGCATTGTCAGGGGGGTTGAACTCGATGAGGTCCCTTCCAACCCCTATAATTTATGATTCTGTGATTCATATGGCTGGTGGCATATCATACCCTCTTTTTTTTAGTTGTTTATTTTTGCAGGCTTCCATTTGCACACTACCAACAAGACTCAGTCTTCTCCACACACTACCCTACTGCTCACATACTTGTCTTTACTATTTACACTTCTTTAATTTTCATTCTTGAAGAAACTGCTACATATATAAATTCTTATTTTTCTGTAACTTTTTCATTTTTCATTCCAGTTAAAACTTACAATTTTTCAAGTTGTTCTAACATGTTTCCCCAAAATGGATAAAGGGGAAAATATATTTACATTCCCTCAGTTTATTGATCTTTAAACTTCAGGTGTAAATTTGAATTTTAGAGCTTTTTTGAATGTCTAATGCCAAAGCATTATAACATCTGTAGCAAAATAAACCAAGGAAAGGAGATCTCACCTGTATTCCATGAAACCCGGGGAGCATTTGTATCTGTTGTTCTGATAGAAAGATGAACAGTGATTGGTAAACTCCTTGCAAAGTAGAAGTCATGAACCTCAAACTCCACCTGTGGTAAAAACAGACAAACAATTTATTGAAATGAAAATTGAAAACCAGCTTTACCTCAAAACACATATGGCATGTTCTTACCTGAGAGATTTTAAAAGTATTCTAAAAATATGTTGACAAATAAACTCAATTTAGCTTCTAAAAAGAGCTCCTGAGGTTCTGCACTAAATTAAGAATCTGCCTTCTATGGTCTGCACAGTGAATGCTCAGAAAGTTCGTTTTCACTGTGTGGAAATTAATGGAAAAGAAGTATTTTTGTGGTTGTTTGGGGCAAGGTTAAAAAAAACCCCTAAGACTTACTAGCATTAGGTGCCAAAGTTACTGTTCCTTTCACAGAATCACAGAATCGTAGGGGTTGGAAGGGACCTTGAGAGATCATCGGGTCCAACCCCCCTGCCAAAGCAGCTCCCTAGCTCATATTGCACAGATGGGCGTCCAGATGAGTCTTGAGTATCTCCAGAGAAGGAGACTCCACCACTTCCCTGGGCAGCCTGTGCCAGGGCTCTGTCACCCTCACTGTGTAAAAGTTCTTCCGCATGTTGGTGCAGAACTTCCTGTGCTCCAGTTTACAGCCATTGCCCCTTGTCCTGTCTCCACAGACCATTGAAAAGGGGCTGGTCAATTCCCCCTGCATCCCATAATACTATCCCATAATTTCCATTATACCTTTTCCCCAGCTTACCTTGCTCTGATTTTCTCTCTTTGGGTTCATTACTTTAGTACCAACCATTTTGGTTGTGTGTGTGTGTGTGTGTGTGTTATTGCTTAACTACCTTATCAGATAGCTATTTTGTAACTATTAGCATATATATATTCCTTTAATTAATTTCTCTTCCTCCTATACCTCCTCTTTAAGACTATTGCTTTTTTCTCAGAGTGCTGGCAGACCGTTGAATTACACAAAATATCTACCAGCACAGGTTACTGAACAAATTAAGTAGCACTATACCCAAAGTAGTAGACATTCACCATTAACACTCTGTGGCAGATCTGGAGGGAGAAACATCGCTAGCAGCTAACACAGAAAAGGTAGAAGCAATGCTCTGATGGCTCCCATAAAACACAAACGCATTCCTGCAGCCTTCATCTCATAGATTAAAACCGTTTATTTACTCCCTTAGTCCAGACCCTGGAGATACCAGCCTGCTCTCATCATTTGCATCATCTTCTCTATGTTAGCAACATGTTTTTACTCCTCCCAGCAGGATCTGCTGGGACTCCCTATTTGTTATCCCTGTGCCACCACTGCCACTGTAGGTAGGGTGCAAGATCAAATGACAATCCTGACATTTAGCTGCTTTGTCTCTCATGGCTTTTGATATGTCACCTGTCCACAGGTCATAGTGATCAGCAGTCTCACATAGAGAGAAAAGCTGTGTGAAAAAGGCACCACTGATCCTTCCAAAGGCCCTTGGTTAGGTCCTATTTCCCTGTTCCCTTCATAAAATACATTACATGGTCACCTCATAATTCCTCCTCTCTGTATAGCTGTTATTTGGAGGCTGATAAGCAATGAGCATGTCATTCAGATCTTTCCATGTGAAGGAACCAACAGCTTTTGTATGGTCAGATAGATGAGTGATGAAGCCCTGCAGAGGTGGCTTGGTAATGTTGAAGACTAGCAGGGACTTTGGAGTTTCGTTGTCTTCAGCATCAATGGTTGTGGTTGTAATGTGGGTTAAAATAAATTGATCTGCTTCCAGGATGAACTTTGCAGTTGGGACAGCCTTGGGTATTTGATTGGGGATAGCACCTTTAATCTGAACAGGGATCCATGCATACTCAGTCTGAAACAGGAAAAAATGAGACAAATGAAAGAATAAAATGAAGCAAACAAACAAACAAACAAAAGTCAATTTCTGTTACCTTCACATAGCTACTTGGAGTACATGTTAAAGTAATAATTCTTTTGAAAATAAAAATTGAAACATTTTAATAAGAAAATGCCTACTGTAAATATTTAGAATTTAGGGAAAGGTCTTCCAGGTTCACTGGTCTTATTTGTGTCCTTAATTTTGGGCTAAAACAGGTTACTTAATTTGATGTGAATTAAATGAATAATGTTACCTGACAGAAACATGCAGGACCCATTAATTATTAACTGAATATGTTCACAGAGCTCTTAACTTATTAACTACTATATATGTTGAAGTCAGTGCAGTTAGTACTCTATAAAAATGGTGGAACTATGCCAGAATTAATTTTGCTTTCAGGCTAAACTACTTATGCCTGCCAGTAAACAAGCAGAGGTGTTTCTCTGTAGCCACAATGGTCTAAACATAGGAGCGTGGTGATGATTCATTTCATTTGCCCAGCTGGCAGTGTTGTTAAGAACTGAATATACTTTCAGGATCACTCTCTCTCTTCAAACTTGAAAGGAAGTGACAGAGTTTTGGTTTTTTTAACCAGGAAGACAGCCAGAGGTTGCAAGATTGTGTAGAACTCTACCTTGTGCAGAGTTTTGCTCCTGCTGTCTGTGAGATCCAACCTCACAGGAATGTAATCGGTGTCAGGTGAGGGAGGGTCAAGGTGCTGATACCGGATCCCCATCCTCAGAAATTCTTCACAGCCCATTTTTGCGTTGTGAACAGCTCCTGGTCCCAGCACACAGCTCCCGTTTCTGCACTGCTGGCCCAGGCTGTGGTCTGCAACCAACAGAAGCAATAGTGAAACAGGTACTGGAGCAGAAATCAACATGGGAATTTGTCCACACAGCTAAATTAACCCTGATTAAAGGCCAGTGTGATGATGATTAGGACTCCTTTCCTGACTTAGCTTTTCCTACAGAATTTTCTAACCTCCCTTGGTCTCTTGGGTAGATGTTGCCTCCAGCAACTCACTGTGCAGTTTCTACTGAGGCCTGGCACTCCCAAGGCGGTCACACTGGTCCACAGGCCTAGGAGCCAAAGCCAGACTCCAACAGGGGCACTTCTGACCCAGATCTGTGATCTGCATTGTGACCCACACAAACTTCATGCCCCTTTCAGTTCTCACGATAGCTCAAACTGTTCATTAAACTTCACATCACCTACTCTTACCCAGCAAGTCTGAAGCAACCCACTTCTGCAGACTTAATCTGCTGGTGTCTTTGAACCTGCTAATGCAAACAACTAAAGCATATCATACTGGGGCTGGGGAAGAAGCTCTGTGGCTGATCTCCTCGAAGCTGCTCTGAATGTGCTTCCCCAGTGATGACCTGGCCGTGAGCAGGCAGGTGGGTTTCTGAAGAGGCTATGGAGATGGTGCAATCCAGATTTATCTTCCTGTCATAGTCGAAAGTAAGGACGTTGTTGTCAATCGCCCTGGACAGACCATAGTACTCGGGGACCTCCAGGGCACGGGAGCGCATTTTGATGATGTTACAGTCTGGCTCAAGTAACTGCACGTGGAGGGTGAAGATTTCTACAAACGTTTCTGTTTCTGTAAACCTGTAGGTGATAGAAAGAAGTTAATTATGCTTCCTCCTGTCTGCTGTCACTCTGTGACTTTGGCATCAGCCTCACCTTCTACACTGAATTACTTGAACCCCTTTTTCTTGTGTGTCCTCAAATCCCAGACTGGCAGAGACCATGAGGTGCCAGACACTGCAGTCTACCTCCTCCTCCTCGTAAAAACGTTGTCTGGGCAAAGGAAGAGGTTACTGTCTGTGTATATGGAAGGGTCTGTGTCCCTGCCAGCAGGACACCACAGAACAAACCAGGCTCTGAATCTACTGTTGTCATTTTCAATAATAAAAAAATCACCTGTTTTCTGTAATGAACAAGCAATGTGCATTATTTCTTAATACTATCAAACATTACTAGAGCTTATCTGAAATGTATTTTGACAAAAGTTTCCTTAACCAGATGGTAACTTTTTGACTAAGGATGCTGCTGTTGCATCTAAGTAGTTATGAAATGCACAGAAGAACATGTTTTTACCTTGGAAACATGAAAAATGGACTGCTTGCTCTTCCTGAGGGCAGCTGTTCTCCTGGTAACAACAGAGTGTGATCTCCTCCTGCTGCTGCTTACCTGTATAGCCTAAGCATGACCGTGTCTTCATCTAAAATTGGACAGCCCTTGTGGGTATATTTGACTTCATTAGGAAGGAAGTGACAGTCAAAAACCTATGGAGAAAGAATAGGCAACACTATCAAGGACGTTAACTTCACAGCTTCTGTTGCACTTCTCTCTGACCGTCAGGAATGCATCAGGCTAGAGACATTTTTAACCTGTAGTTTACTTCTATGAACAGGTATTCACCTGTTCTGTGCTCTCCCTGTGAGAGCCAGAGCAATCACGTTAATCTGGGGCTGATGGCACTCTGCAAGGGAGCAGGCATATAAATATGACTGTTTCAGGCTGCCAAGTTCCTCCCGCAGCACAACAAATAATTTGAGTGTGTATTTCTCTACCACTGAAGCCGGTGCACTTACAGATGGAGTCGTATCCCGCAGGAGAACTGCAATGAATCTGAAAAGCCAGCAGCTCCTGCAGTATAATGTTTGATTTCTTAGCTTTTAAAGTTGCTCATGGCAATAGCTTGGTTATACAGTAAATTCTACTTTATGGTCACTACCATTGGACCACAGAAGTATGATCCTGTGAAACCTCTTTGTTGGAAATATTGGTAGCTCAGATTTGTTACATGTTTTTTGGAACACTGACTTTGTACCAGTAGCCTTTTACCAGATCAGATGTCATCTCTGTGCCACAGCAACACCCAGCCCCAGTGTCAGTGTAATCTCACAGCATAACTATCCACAGTTTAAGTACCTAAGACGGACACTTGTTTCAGGCTGATTGCTTTATTTAATGGTTTGTAGACTTGTGAAAGTAAGGCAATATAGAAAAAATTCTGACCCAAATGAGAAAAAAAAAAATTGCTTTGGAGAGTTCTGGCACAGCCACCCTTTGGAGCAGGGCTTTGGATTTTGGGGCATAGGGTTTTCACGTCCTCACATATGCCTATTGGCAAGCCTGGAAAATTACAATTCCCCTGTAGCTGTGTTTATTTATAGAGTTTTACAGCTGAAAGCTCCTAGCATTGATAAGACCGTGTCTGTTATTCTTGTGATAACAGGGAACCCCTACTCAAGTCCTACTCAAGCCCTATTCAAGCCATGCATACTCATGTATCATACCTGGAGAGAGACGGGGCATATTCCTGTCAGCAAGAAAGCAAAAGCTGATCATTACATTTCCTGAGTGTAACGCTGTGAAACTAAATGGGGCTTTGATTCAGTTTTTATGGGCAGTATTCACACATGATTAGTTCTTCCAAGGACTAAAATAAAATCTGTTCAGCATTCACTGATAGACTTGATGAGGCCATGACTAATAAGGATTGATATACATATGCATCTAACTGATGAACCACATCTTTTTTGCAGAAAGATAATTTCTTACTACCAGTCATTTCTTAAAATACACCAAAAGAGTCATGGAAATGAAATGGCTTGCCTGAATTACCTACACATCTCCCCAGCCACTTTGGAGTGTGGTGAAATGGAAGGGGGATTTTAGTGGGGTTCTGAAATGTTGACTGCAAATGCAGTGCATGAGGAAACTCTTTGGATGCTCTGACTTTCAGTGCAAGAATTAAGTAATACTTTAATTCCTAAATTAGTTTTTAATGCACAGCTAACTGAAGTGCATTACGACTACTTTGTGGATTTGCTCTAAAGGATAAAAGAACTTCTGACCTTTGTTTCTTTCTAGCCATTAAATGCAATTATAACTTGCATCTTTCTATAATGGAAAAATAATTTATCATCTGCTTTCATTATAGAAATGAAATAGATACATGATATAGATCTGGGGGCCCCAATACAAGAAAGATGTAGAACTGTTGGAGAGGGTTCAGAGGAGGGCCATGAAGATGATTAGGGCTGGAGCACCTCCCCTATGAAGAGAGGCTGAGGGAGCTGGGCTTGTTCAGTCTGGAGAAGAGAAGGCTGCGGGGGGACCTCATTGCAGCCTTCCAGTACCTGAAGGGAGCTTATAAGCAGGAGGGGATTCAACTTTTTAAAAGGATAGACAATGGCAGGACAAGGGGGAATGGATTAAAACTAAAGGAAGGAAGGTTTAGGTTAGACATTAGGGGGAAGTTTTTTACAGAAAGAGTGGTGAGGTGCTGGAACAGGCTGCCCAGAGAGGTGGTGGGTGCCCCATCCCTGGAGGTGCTCAAGGCCAGGTTGGATGGGGCCCTGGGCAATCTAGTGTAGATCCAGGCCTGGAGGTTGGTGGCCCTGCCTGTGGCAGGGGGATTGGAGCTCTGTGATCCTCGGGGTCCTTTCCAATTCTATGATTCTATGATTATGACCATCAGTGTCCACTTGCACTGAAGGTATTTTCAGATGCTTAAACAAAGTGGAAATAGTTCTATATTCATAGTGATTTTAAAATGTATCGCCTGCTTTTAATTTTCATCAAGAAGCACGTTATACAAATTGGAGGTTTTTGGTTTTGGGTTTTTTTTTATTTAAGTAATGAATTAGTTGATTAATAGATATGTATATGTGGATTTTCTACCCTTCCTATGGGGTAAAGAAATGCTGAAATAATCTGTATGGTCTTACAGAAAACTTAATTGATTTTCTATTTCTTTGTTGGGACTGCTTAGAAAGAAAAGACAAGAATGGTTTATTAAAAACAAAATTTCTCTCATATCAGGAAGATATTGACTATGTTGTGACCATTCTTTTGTGTGTCGTTTTCAAATGTCACAGAAATATGTGTTTCAGTGTTTTCAGTATTTAACAAACAATAAATATGTCTTTTCTTAATTTAGTGTCTTTTTATTTCTCACTACAAGTTAGCATAAAGGAAGGTGATTAATTATTTAGATGGTCCTAAGTGATATCGTAAAAAAAAAAAAAAGATAGCTAGGTGGTATGTAACTTTAAATAAAAAATAAAGTGTATTATATACAAAAGCCACTCGCATTACAGCTTCCAGTAGTTTAATGCTGTACACTGAAGGCAAGACTCTTCACAGTGTAGAGCCCTCAAAGTCAGTAGGGTTTTTGGTGACATGTAGGTCTGGTGTGCACCTGACAGTGAGATATTTCTCAGATGATGCATCCCTGTTCATAACAGAGGGGACTGCCTATGGCAGAGGAGATGGTTTATCATACCAAAGAATTAATTTCTTTCTTCCTAAGACATCATTAGTTCCATCTCTTAATTGATAGCAAGGGGATGGAAAATGAAGGACCTTTCCACAAAGGTCTGTTACCACTGACTGACAGTCACTTTATGTATGTATAAGGCACAATCTGCTTTGCAAAAAGAAACATCTGTTTTATGTTTCGTAATATGTTTTCCTTTCATATGAACAGGCAACTCTAATTGTCTGTAAATGTGCTGGGTAAGACAAAGGAGATCTAAATCTTTTCCTAATTACTGTCGAGCTTTGTTTTTTTCTACTTCAACTGCTTTTCAATTACAATTTATAATTAAATTGTCATACATTCCTAGAACATTACTCTCTTTAATGGCAGTAAAACTGATCAGACCAGAGACGTTTCTCTGGCTGCAGAATTTCCTGGAAGAAAGAGGATGAGTGGCACCAGGAAGGTCGGTGTCTGGCACATTTATTCAGGAATGGTCAAAGGTCAGGCAGCACTCTTCAGTGTCTGGCCCAGGGTTTTGGCATTTAAAACAGAATCCCTCAATGTACAAATGCCCTACTGTTCTTTCTCAGAAAGGAAATGTGACTTGGGATAACAAGGCTGCCTCTCTCGCTGGCAGTCTCCCTGGAGAACCCCACATGGTGGGTGTCTCTGATACTTCCACATCCCTACAGCTGCAGAGAGGAACAGAAGACACCTTTCCAAACGAGATGGCCCTCAAGTCAGGAGCTATCCAAGGGAAGTATCCTAGGCACCACCAGCAGCCACGTCCCCTCTCCAGCCTGGTGCCTCAAGGCCACCTGCTGGGCTGAGCTCACCCCTACAGATGGGATGTGTCTGCAGCCTCCAAGAGCCACGTTCAGCTGCCTGGGCTCACACTAGGGACATGAAAGGATGGGCAGTTAATGGAGGTGGGGTTGGGAGAGGGAAAAGGCAAGGACCCTAGGTATTTTGGAAAATAAGGAATAGTGAGTATGCATTTCCTGGGGTGTCTGGAAAACTGCCTCTGACCCTGTGCTTGGAGCACATTGGGTTACAAAGGACAAACTGCCTTTTTCGAAATACCTTAATCCTACTGCATGTAGATGCAGAGGCAGAAATCAAAAGCCAAATCACTCAGCCAGCCAGCTTGCCTACAGGAACAAGCCAGCCTCAAGTCTCAGCAGAGGCACTGTGCATCTCAGGGCCAGTTGCTAGAGAAGATCACATATTACCCTGCTCATCATCTCTTGTTTTCCCTGGCGTGCCTTCGCTCCTCCGAGGGCTTGTTCAGCTGAACAACTCGACAGTGGTCTGCAAAAATAACGATGACGGCCAAGCCAGAAGATTTGAAAAACCTACTGAGACTGGTGCTTCTGTATCCACCTTCACAGAATCCACCAGAAACCTCAGAGAGGATGTTTAAAGCAGTATAGATACAGTAACTTACAGAAGCATATGCCCATGATACAATTATCAAAACTCTTTTAAAGCAGACAAAATCTGTATGGTTACGGCTCATTTTAAAACCATTCATCTTCTACCACTACTGTTGCATCTTCCCATCAGTTACTTCAGCTCCTTCCTGCTACAACTCAGGTGAGGAGATTTGTGAAGCAAATCGGTGATATGTGAAATACATTTCATTATTCCTACAAGCTTGAAATTTTAACAGAAAACATTTCTTTTTTATGTATTTGCCATATGCTAGCAATTTAGCTGTTGCAGAGTAGAGCAAACAACGGTGTACACAATGTGCTTATTGTATGTGATGATTTTTTTCTTAATTGCTCCCTAAGCAGTGGCTGCGTGACTAAAATGCAAAATGCTGTAGCGGGCTATGCATTACCCAAGGGGCATTACCCTCATGGTAGAAAAACAGGCAGCTGAGAAGCAGGAGCATATCTCCTCACTGAAAGGTTTGGAATACCCGTTCTCCCCTTGTGAGAGGACATTTGGACTGCACTCCCTTCTTTGCAGTCACACTACAAAGCTCAGCTTTTGGAATTCAGGGGTGCAGTTTTCTGTCAGGTGGCTACTTTTGGCAAAAGTCTCACAACGCTGTTCAGTTTCATCCCTTTTAGTCACTACCCAAAAAATACTTTTAAAAAGTAATCAATAAAGCATCTGTTCCATGTTTCTCCCACACCTGCACCCGTGCGGACACTCAGAGCAGCACAAAGAAGCCCAAATACCTGCGGAGTGAGTGTCCCAACCCTCTGTGTTATTGGCTCATTGACCACCACTTCTATTTTGCAGGCATCCTTCTCTCTGGGGATGGAAAACTTGAGGTCATCTTCTGACAGGAAGACAGACTGTCCTTTCATCACTTTCACACCAAGGTTGACGCTAATAAAGGAGGAGCAGACAACTCTGAGTACAACAGGCAGCAGTAGGAACAAGCTTTTCTCAAAGGGCTTCATAGTCTGAGAGGGGTGCCAGCTCTTTTCCACCAGCGAAAACGTTGTTAACAAAATAGGTCTCCTCTTTCCAGCAGATTTCCACCATATAATGAAGGACCAAAACATTAGTTGCAAGTAACCATGTACCACATGTTTTCTCTTAAGATGCACCCTGTGACTGAAATTGGGATAGAAGCCTTTCAAAATGTCCTTGGGTTTTTATAGAATTCATTGGTCAAGCCTGACAAAACGATGCATGTGTTCTCAGGGTGCTTTTAAGGTTTGTTAATCCTGAAAAAAAAAAAAAGAAAAAGAAAGAAAATTGATATAAGGCATTGAGCAACTACACAGGGGGCGGGGGGACACACCCCCACAAAAGCTTTCACCATCTCTTATCATTGTGGTTCATTTCAAGCAGCAGAGTTACTTCACCTTTTGAATACTGTTAAGTTGCTCATAACATTATCCATGTACCAATGAGACTTCTCCCTCAATGGATCAACCCTCAATATGAATTCCAGGCACCTTTGATCTGTATATGCACATACAAACTCTTGCTTGTTACTGCCATTTTTACTGCTGGGCCAAGTAGTTATTAATAAAAGGGTATGAGCACCCATGTACTTTGAAAGTGCAGGAGTAGACATTAATCCAGATTCAGTATACCTTGAAGTGAGAAAAAGGGAGAGGGACCTTTTTTTTAAATCTATTTTTACTTTGTCATTGAATGTTGTGGAAGAAAATCAACCTTTAGTGTAAAACACCTTGATAGTGCTTCTCTACTCTCCCTGCTACAGTGAGTAAGCATGGCAAGCACAGCAAAGCTCACTTTTTTCTTTTCTCACACACACACACACACACACACAAGTAATCATTCCGAGGTAGATTCAGTAGAAATGAGGAACAAAAGATAATATGAAAAATAAAATTACACACATCCTCCATGCCCCCAGTTACAGCTAATCTTCATCTTTCATGTTCATAACTCATAAGAAAAGCATAGTTCTGACACTGAGCAAGCACCACTGAAATCCTTATGAGGCCCTAATCACTACAACCCTCCAAAGTAACTGAACCTAGGGCTCAAAGAATTGGCAATGGTATTGTTTTAGTTAAATTTGGAAAGATCATAAGCTACTAAGCTAGTAAAGCATGAAAATTTCTTCAGTTTATTGTAAATCTTAGTGCCTCAAACACCTATTTGCACCATCTAATTTAACCACAACACTACCACAGACAGTGAGCTTTCCCCAAAGCACGTCAGAAACCAAATCCACCTATCTCTTTATTCCCTTCATTATTGTTAACAGGTAAGTGTTCACTCTACTGTTTCCTGAACACCCGACAACTGTGCACACATACCTGACCAGTTTTACATTTAACTGAACAAGGAACACCCATTAAGAGTTTCTTCAAACTTACTCCCTAAGGTAGCACAAGGCAGATCCACTCACTTCAGCCCAGACTCAAGACTGAAGACACTGGGATTAACATATGTTTAAAGTTAGATGTATGTTGACTACATGGTGTGAGCCACAAATTTAAACTCCGGTTTTCTAGCTTTTATAACTGAAAATCTTTTGATTTTGATCTAAAATTATGCAACAACATCAGTCTGAACAAAATGTGAGAGAAAATGTGGAACTCTAGCCAGGAGAAAGGAAATGAAGTTCATGGCTGAAATGGGTTTTTTACGTGTTCCAGAAACAAATCAAAATCTCAAGTAATTTTTTAAAAAGTTCTCTTACACAGACAGCTTTTACTAAAATCCAGATTTGCAAGTGTACTTGCTAATTTTTGTTGCTTCCTAGTGGGATGGGTACGCATGGCACTTCACAGAAATGAGCACATCTGAGACAGCACTCCACTCCCTGAAATTCACAGTTTTGAAACACAGTCTGCACTCCTATAAAGGACAGCTTGGGAAGAGGGAGAGGAAAACAGATTACACGTCAGCCCCCAGGTGAGAAAGTATGTTTCGCAGCAAGCGTGCTCTTTTAACCTGTCATTTATCACGGAGCACACAGATTGCTAGCACTTATCAAATACACTCTGTGTTCCCTTCATCAGCTCTGAAGTGTGGAGAGATGTTCTGAGCAAAACCCTTTTTCTCTTGCTGTGTCTTCTTCCTGCTTCCTTAAACAAAGTGAAGATGGGGTTGAGGGAAATGAAATAACTTCCTTGGCGCATGTCTCAGGAAGATCTGCCTACCCTCTCCCCTGACTTCAGGCATGCCAGGATCCTTGGCTAGCAGGAAGTTCCTGGCACAGAGGATTTTAAATGGATTTTAAATCCTTTGACTCCAGCCCCTGATGAAGAAGCAATGCATGAGTAAGTCACAGCTAGTTTCAGAGGAAACTGGGCTTCTTGAGCCATAGAAGTGCTCAGATAAGAGGAAAATACTGAGGAATTTAAACTCTGGCTAGGACCTGGCAAAGTGCTACGAGACAGTCAATGACTCTGAAACATAGACTCAGTGATTTATAGCTCGTGACAATGCCAATAACTTCATGTTCTGTAACAACAGGCAGTGGCATTGATTTAGCATGCAAAATGGTTTTATTCACAGAGCACTGGAAGATTGGAGCCTGGACAGTTTTGACTTTCTCCACTCCCACCTGGATATCTACTACAAAACCAGGGGCAGCCTAAACAACAGATCAGAAATGGCACTGCTCAGGAAGTGAATTGCTCTCTTTGCACCTTACAGATGTGCTTACAGGAAGGGAAATCCAGCTGTCTTTCTCCAGCAGGCACTGTCAGGGTTGTTCACACAGAGATGTCTGCACCGGGGCTCTGATGAAACCCAGGTCAATCTGTGTCCTGGTACCTACCCCAGAAACACCAGCACTGAGTGCAGGTATAAACCCCAGGCACAGGTGGCTTTTCTTACTCTGGATTAGAAAGCTAAGAGCAGAAAGGCTCCAGGAGGAGCCAGGAGCACTTTTGACCAGTTTCATGGTGGGTGTGTGTGCTGTTACCTGTTACAAAATTGAACCAATGTTGTCACTGTGTATTACAGTCTTGCTTGACTGCTTTTCCTTGCAAGCACTGCTCCTGTATCATTGTACGCATTTGCTCCATATGATCCAGCACCTGGCCTCTGTCAGCTGCAGGGCTGTCTTCTTACGAGGCCAGGTGAAGATCTGAAGATCCTGAGATGTATAACCTCACTTTCTCAAGCACTTATCCAATGACAGCAAAACAAAATAACAGAAGAACCTTTCAGCACATAAGGGCAATTAAATGAGAAGCTTTTGGAGTGAAATCATTCCCCTCTCTGTGTGGAGAAGGACATAGCTTCAGTAAAGTCATGTGTGTGCTCCACACTGATCCACAGTGACTGTGCCCTGCCCTTCAGTGGCTCAGCAGCCACTGGTGATGCCGCTGCCATATTTTGTGGCGGTTTCAGACTTCCTTACAGCCTCCTTACTTCTCTGCACCTCGTATCAGAGCTGAGCCTGACTATTCCTTGGCGTGCCACCTGCTTATCCAGAATGAACTTAGGCACTATTTAATTCCAAATGCACCATGGCCTCCTGCAGGTTTTTACACAGCACAAAAACTGCTTCCAAGAGGGGTTTTCTAAAGTTTTCTCACTGGTGAGGCCGCACCTCGAGTACTGTGTCCGGTTCTGGGCTCCTCACCACAAGAAGGACATGGAGGTCCTGGAGCGAGTCCAGAGAAGGGCAACCAGGCTGGTGAAGGGGCTGGAGGGCAAATCCTATGAGGAGCCGCTGAGGGAGCTGGGGCTGTTTGGCCTGGAGAAGAGGAGGCTGAGGGGAGACCTTATCACCACCTACAACTACCTGAAGGGAGGCTGTAGTAAGATAGGTGATGGTCTCTTCAGCCAGGTGACAGGTGATAGGACAAGGGGGAATGGCATGAAGCTGTGCCAGGGCAGGTTTAGATTGGACATTAGAAAAAAGATTTTTACTGAAAGAGTTGTCAGGGCCTGGAACAGGCTGCCCAGGGAGGGGGTTGAGTCACCTTCCCGGGATGTGTTAAAAAAAAGGGTAGATGATGTACATAGAGATGTGGTTTAGTTTAGGATGAGAATGGTTGGACTTGATGATCTTCAAAGGTCTTTTCCAACCTTGTGATTCTGTGATTCTGTGAAGTTCGACACAGGATTTCAGATCCTTTCCTTTCCATTTGTGTATACTTAGAGGCTTAATGACATACCAGTGTTAATGAACAGTAAGTTAGGAGGATCAGTGTTTTTAAACTGATCTCTTCCCTCATTGACTTTCTAAGGTTTTGTCTATATGGTAAAACACCTGAACAAGCTTCAAGTACATTGTGTGCCTACAAGTTCACAGAAAGGCACCATCTTGGGCTCCAGAAGCAAAACAGTCATGTCAGTTCAAAGATATATCATGTATTAGTTGCTATCCCTCAGTGGGATGGAGCACACAATGTATGAGGTGAGTCCAAACCAGCTGGGTTTATTCAGCCTGAAGAAGAGAGGGCTTACTGCTGTTTACAGACATCTAACAGAAGAGTGCAGAGTGCCGAGAGGCGCACACTGAAGGGACAAGATGCAACCCATGAAATCTGCAACAAGGGCAATTCATATTAGATATTAGGAAAAGAAAAGCCACAGTGAGCAGGGTCAGTGGAACAGGTTTCCCACAGGGGCTGAGGACTCTCCATCCTCAGAGATATTTTAAAACCAACTAATCAGGGCCTGAGCAGCCGGATGTAACCTTGAAGCCTGCTTGCCATAAAAGCAGGCTGTGCAAACAGCAAGGAGTGGGAGCAGTTACCTGCAGAGTCTTTTACACCCTACATCATGTGATGACTCTAAGCTGAAATGACAGCTGTCTGCATCCCAGGACCAAAATTAATTACATGATCTATTTTTGAAAAACACTGCATTGTGCCCTGCAAACTGTTCAGTAATTCCCACAAGATCCAATATAAAACCATACCAGTATAAAAAATGTGGTGACAGAGATCTTATTTCCCATAATTAGAGGTAGATTGGTCAAGCTGACCCTGAGATTTGGGTATAGCTCTGGTTATTTGGAGAATGGATATTATTCTTATCCCCTAAAATCATCCTGAAGTCATGTCCAAGACATCATGCCAGGCTCAGTCAGCAAGAACTCTGAGGAGTTCCTCATCTGCTGGCAAACCCTTGTCCTGCCCTGCTGTGTAGATGAGCCCAAGGCAGAAGGCAGAGGGAGGAGAGACCTCTGAAGAGGCCATTGGTGTGACTCTCAAGAGTTAACAGAGTGTCATACCAGACTGGGGACAATTTGGGGGAGGGTTACTGAAAACTTCAGATGTGGTTTGTTGGTTTGTTAAAAATTTCCTCCAAATACCAGAACTAGTTTTCCCTCAGGGCTGGTGGTGCACATGTGTGGAATGATGCAATGGCCAGTTACACACATTAGCATTCTCACCAAAAACAACTGGCTTCCAAGACTCTCCCTAAGAGCATCCATGCTTTGATTTTCGTTGCTGTTACAGATCCTGCACTAATGAAAACATGCAAACATTAATACACTGATGGGAAGATTTCTACCACTTCTTTATCTAGAAGATTTAAAGGCATGAAGACCAGAGTCTGATTCTGAAGAGGGCTAATGCGATGTAAATAAAGACTAATCAAAGTTATTTACATAGCTTTCTACCAGTGCAAAACAATTGAAACAGCACCAGTAACTCTCAGTTGTAATACCTAAAAGCTGACTAAAAAGGCTGTAGTCACTAGTGACCTTGAGCGAAGTCTCAATGGCCTCAAAGTCTTCAGTGGGATTTGAATGAGACGTCAGGAGTTTGTCCATTTGTGACAAAATCTCCAGTTGTCTGAGTGATTTTGATGAAGAATTTCATCCAAAATTGCCCTCTTCTTTTGAAAAGTTTGTAGGGGATCATGGAGGATGGCTATTGTGGGCTGGGAGCTGAGCTGATTTGTTTTAATGAAAATCAGAAAAAGTTCACAAGAAACAGAAAGAACATAGGATTTTTACTTTAAGAGGGCAGGATTAAAGAAAACAAATAGCAGCCCTCCACAATTTCTTGGAAAGAACATGAATATTATTACAGCAATTAAAACTTAGCCCAGGGCAATGAAAGGATCCTGAGGTATTAAATTAGGGGGCTGTGACTTCAGAATGAGTAATTAGCATGTGCACCCCCCTTGGGCTGTTTGTTATTTAACATTGTTGTTCAACACACTACAAACAAGGATTATAGGTCACATAGCACATAAGTGTGCAGCAAAGGTATTTGCTGAGTTAAGGAGCGGAAGGTAATGGTCCCCTCCTTTTTTCACCTTTCTCAGTTCTGGTCTGTGAACACAAGCCCTGTGCACTTTTTAACAAATCCTGCAAGCTATTTAGCAAAGTAAGGGAACAAGAAATGTTTTATTGCCTGAATGGACCTTGGATGAAGGAGGTCAACTACTCCAGATATATCCAGGTTGTTACCATTTCTTGTTGCCCTATTTTCTTTGTTGGATTAAAGCAGAATACTATAGTGTAGGAAAAAACCCAAACCCCTCTTTTTCTTCATTCTACCCTCTTTCACATTACAGCCATTTTAACAATGATTGTCAGATCTGGACCTAATACAGTTTCAACTTACAGAGATGATTTGTGAGTTCGATGTTCATTCTCAGCGTGATACTGTTGCTGTCCTGCAGTGCATGTCGCAATATGATTCACCCAAGCTTGGGGTATTAGGTAGCAGAAACCAAGTGCAGAAGTATCCCCCTACGCTGACAGGCCAATATCAGACTGAAAGCATATTTGACAAGTAGTACAGGAGAAAATCCTGAATATAATACCATAAACACCATTACATTAAACTGTAATGCCAGCTTAATGCAAAGCTGATAAGTGAATTATTCTCTTCCATGGGCTTCCTCCCTCAGCCACTACACAACCTCCTTTTCAGTCCCAGACTGAGACTCACAAAAAGGAGCCATTGGTTGTGGTTGCCCCTTAAAGATCGTCTTGAAGATAGTCCACTGCTCCCTTTTAAGTGTTAAATAGATCTGCTTACACTGTTAATACCTCACATTTTGAGATAGAGATCGAGATCCCATTGTTAGCAGATGCCTCTTTTACTGAAGACAACTGCGAAAGCAAATAAAATAAAGTCTTGGCTCTTGTTTTAATAAAGATAAGAGTCTAACAGCTAAACCACATTTTCTGAACAGGCAAATATTTTCTTTTCAAAAGATCAATGAAAATGTCTTTGCCCTCTACTGCTTTAAGCCCAGAATTCTGTCTTCTATAGCCAAAGTTGAGAAGATAAAGTTGAAGTGATTTTTTATTTTCTCTTAGTTGCCCTTTATGTAACAAACAGTAACTGCCACCCACTGACTACCCATTCTTTACTGACATGAACACTGAATTGGAACAGACTGCTGCAGAAATCACTGTGAAAAAGAATTAAGTGTGTCTTTCTTTGACAGCTGTCAGAGGAACTCCACAGATTGTGCCATAGGTTGCTATCCTGCACCTGACCCTCATCCTTTTGAGTCTCAGTACTCAGTGATTTCCCATCTTCCCTTCAGGAGTATAAAGCTTTAGGGGATAGGTGTTTGCAGGAGAAGTCAAGCCAGCCAAAGAGAAACACAAACTGACCCTCCCTCTTTGCCATTTCTGAGACTAATTAACTTTTCAGAAGTTTTAATATTTACACTTAAAATTTTTCTTTCAGCCATTCAAATATAGCAAAATATCAGGGGTTCTGGCAGCCAAATGAAATAGGCTATTTCTCAGTGTAAATGTTAACACAAACAACTATATTTTTTAATTATCATTGTTTTGTTGTTTAATGCGATACTTGTACTCCCTTAAGAACATGACAAGTTTTAAGGAAGATATTTCACTTCTCTCCTTTCCTCCTTTTCCCATTTGAGAAGGGAGAGAGGGGTCCTGGATATAGTTAAGGAGGGGGAGGAATGTAAGCTAAGGGGAAACCAGTGAAAACAACCCAGTGAAAGGACTACATTAGCCATCCTTTTTATTTCTTGTACATACATATACACTGCAGAGAGGGAATAAGACCTACTCTTCTTAAGAGCAGTCTGTAACAATATGTGGGCAATGGAATGGCTTCCCCTTATCCACCCAGAAAATTACTGAAATATAAAAACTCAAACTACCCCAATAATGGAAACTGTGGGTGGGTGAAGGGAGCATAGTGGAGAGAGGAAATCTCCCCAGACTTCAAAAAGACATTTAATTTTAGTAAGTAACTGGTAAGGGATAGAAAAGAAACTAGTGAAACTCAGCAAGCAGCCTAGCATTGGTCAGCGTCCATCATGCTTGCGTTACCAGGACAAAATTGTCTGCACCACCTTGATCCTTAACTTTGGCGAGTGAAGACAGAAATGACAGCATTAGATTCGGTACCTAGCATGGCAACAGAAGGCTTCCAGCTCTGGACCCCATGCTCTTCCAAGCTATGGTCAGATCTCAAGCATGAGGTGCTGGCTGAGTTTGACGTATGGCAGAGCAGCTCCACCAGAGAGTGAACGCATCTCTGACCCACAAGCGTGAGAGTGTCAAAACCCATAGAAAAGGAGTGGGGAAAGCCTCCTCCACATGGAATAGCAAGGTGAGGAGACAGGGACAAGGAACCTGTGGTCAAGCTGCCCAACACAACATTGTTCAATTACACCTTGAGCTGCCAGTTCCGATACTTGTGTGGCAGTGGTGAAGTGCACTGCCACTGACATGCTGCACCGCTCCACAGTGTTACACGCCTGCTCGTGTACGGGATAACCACCCTGATCGACACGGAAGTGGAGAGCAATGAAATGGCAGCAGACTTCCACCACTGGCAGACTCCCTTTTGAAGGGGCAGCATTTATTTTTGGCGCTTCTAGAATAATATCTTTTTGCACTGCTGTTGGCTGGCTGGTTACCTCAGTGTGGGGGAGACGGAGCTTTGAGCCGATGGGCCTTCGGAGTAACGGCAAAGGTTCTGAATTTTTGATAAGGAAGACTTTGCAGACTGTTCTTCACAGAAACAAGCTCGCTGGAGATGTGCTGCATCTCACACTACTGAACAAAAGAAGACTTGTCATCTCCTTCACACGCTGCACAGTGGAATTTTTTTGAATGCTTAAATTTTAACAGCTGGTAGATGGTATGGTTTACACCTTCCCACAAACACTCTGGCTCGATTCCTCTCTTTGCACGATAGATATGTAAAACTTAGACACTTGTTTGAGCTTTTTGCCAGGCCTACTGCCACATTCTGTGAGAAAAACATGTGCCTCCAAAGATCAATTCCTTCCTGTTTATGTAGCTAAAGGAAAGATTTAGCCCAATCACAAATTTAGGTTTCCAAAGTTGTGTGAGGGGACTCCATGGGGAGTCTGCTGTTCCTTACATACACATCACATGATTTAAGTATCTTCTGTGAAATCTATGTTACTTAGATGTGATATGATTGCCTTCAAAGTATGTTTGATAAACAAGAAGTATGCAGTAAATAGTTTAGCATCCCATAAAAATTAGTCTAGATCCACTAAAAAACCCCAAACCCCTCCAAAGCCACAGTTCCATTTTTGTTAACAATTTTCATTGATAAAGGTGTATCCTTACACATTCATGATGCCTACACAGCACAGCTACAACCTGTCAGCTGCTGCAGCCACAAAATTGTTCTAGCCATTTGTCATAAAACCAAACACAATCCAGCTACAGTTTATCTTCACAGCCAGCTGTTAAGAGTACTTTAACATACTGTTGCAGGCTTCACAGCGGTAGCAACTGCAAACAGAAATAACACATTTCATTGAGGAGGGTTTAATGACTTCCCAAACCTAGACTGTTCAGGTAATTATTTTTTTTACCCAACTGCACAAAAGGCAGCTGAGTCATCCTGAGAATCTCATGATGCAAGTTGTGAAAGCATGAAGTTGTGCATGGACACCTTAACTGCAGTACCTGTAGCCCACACAGCCATTAGAATGACATAAATTAATCTGGGTCCACAACTGATTTACAAAGAATCTCAAAAAATGAGAGAAGCAAAGTTAAATTATTGATGGCAAATCCCTTTATGCTCAACAGATACAGTCAAGCAGATTGCACTTCTAATGTATCATTGTTTGACTAGCAAATGCTATTTTCACATGTGATTTCACTACACATTCTGCTGTTGCCATCTAGAATCACTGTTAGACTGATGAAGTCAGTGACTCATCTTGTAGGAAACCCCAATTGCCCAGGAATCCTTGACATGATCACAGACTGGCCAGAAGCCAAAGATTCTGGAATGTTGACAGAGGAAGAGGTAACACATGCTGAAGAGGCCACACCATAAAACAAACTACTAAAAAATGGGGAGCAGTATTCCCTCTTCACTGATGGGTCCTGTCACATTGTGGGAAAGCATCAGAGATGGAAGGCTGCTGTATTGAGTCCTACAAGAGAAGTCGCAGAAGCCGCTGAAGGAGAAGGTGGATCAAGCCAGTTTGCTGAGGAGAAGGCTATTCAGTTAGCCCTCGACATTGCTGAAAGAGGTAAGTGACTAATGCTCTACCTCTATACTGGCTCATGGATGGTGGCCAATTCCCTGTGGGGGGTGGTTGCAACAGTGGAAACAGAACAACTGGCAGCACAGAGGCAAACCTATATGGGCTGCTGACTTATGGCAAGATATTTCTGCCCATCTGGAGAAGCTTGTGGTAAAAGTATGTCCTGTAGATGTACGTAAGAGTCAGGCCATGGAGGCACATCAAAACAAACAGCAGGTGGATCAGGCTGCTGGGATTGAAGTGGCTCAGGTAGATCTAGACTGGCAACATAAGGGTGAATTATTCATAGCTCCATGGGCCCATGCCACCTCAGGTCATCACGGAAGAGATGGAATATAAAGATGGGCTCATGATCGAGGGGTGGACTTGACTATGGAGGCTATCTCACAAGTTATCCATGAATGTGAGACGTGCTGCAATTAAGCAAGCCAAATGGTGAAAGCCTCTTTGGTATGGAGGACAGTGGCTGCGCTGTAAGTATGGGGAGGCCAGGCAGATTGATTACATCACACACCCACAAACCTGCCACATCGTGCTTACAATGGTGGAAGCAACTGGAACATATCCCATGTCCCATGCCACTGCCTGGAATACAATCCTGGGCCTTGGAGAGCAACTCTTGTGGTGACACAGCACCCCAGAAAGAATTGAGTCAGGACACGGGACTCATTTCCGAAACACTGTGACACCTGGGCCAAAGAGCATGGCATTGAGTGGGTGTACCACATTCCTTATCATGCACCAGCCTCTGGGAAAATCAAATACAACAGGCTGTTAAAGATAACACTGAGAGCAATGGGTGGTGGGACCTTCAAACATTGGGATACACATTTAGCAAAGGCCACGTGGTTAGTTAACTCAGGGATCTACCAATCAAGCTGGCCCTGCCCAGTCGAAATTTCAACACACTGTGGAAGGAGATATTGTCCCAGTAGTGCATATAAAGAATATACTGAGGAAGACAGTCTGGGTTATCCCTGCTTCAGGGAAAGGCAAACCTATGTCTAGCATTGTTTTTGCTTAAGGACCTGACTGCACTTGGTGGTTAATGCAGATGAATGGGGATGTCCGATGTGCACCTCAAGGGGATCTAATTTTGGGTGAGAATAGTCAACATAATCAATAAAGTAGCAGTCGTATGATATTAATTGCTAAATAGCCCTGCTCTTGTATATTTGTCAGTGCTACAATTGTTATATGCTGTACCAAGGATATTACAGTAAGAATCACACAAATTAATGAAGGGTGAGTGCCACAATGATGGGACTAGAACTGGCTTCAGCAACCAGCGCCCACAAACTTCTCTGAAAGAAAACCCCACAGACCACAAGCATGGACCACGCCAAGTGCATCTGTTGAGAGTCCAGAAGGCAGCATGCACAATCCAACAGCATCCATCATCACTCCTGCCCTGAGAGACTGTTATGACAGGTAATGTCATTGAGGATGCACTACTTGGCCTCTATCTCCTTTACAGTGTGTGGAAATGAGCCCAACATCATGAACTAAATGAACTCCACAGACATTTTAGAGGGATGGCCCACAGGCTAAAGGAATTATATCTGCATGTGTGTACATGTATGTGTGGCTTGTGTATGTGTGTGTGAAAAAACAGACAAATGGTCGCACCTCAGGACATTGTTGGATCTGGGCATGATGTAAATGGAATAAGGGGCAGATAATGTTCTGGTTTGGGCTAGAATAGAGTTCGTTTTCTTCCTAGCAGCCGGTGGAATGGTGTTTGGGATTCAGGATGAGAGCAGTGCTGAGAACACATAGATGTTTTTAGTTGTTGACAAGTAGTCAAGGACTTTTCAGTTGTTCATATTGCCCTGCTAAGGAGAAGGTGTGGGGCACAGTTTTTGGGGATGGTCCAGCTTCAGGCATCTCTGAGCTGTACAGCTGTACAGCCTGAGTTGTGCAGTTTGGTGAGAAACTACATTGTTTATCACCACTTTTGTATATTTTTGCTATAAAAGTCCTATTTTTGTTATTTGTCTCTCTCTGCTGCCCCAGTAAACTATCCTTATCCCAACCTACAAGGTTTGCCTTTGTTTTTTTCCCCTTTTTCCCTTCCCTCCCACCCTCCCAAAGTAAGCAGCTGCATAGTGCTCAGCTCCCAGCTAGGGGCAGAAACACAACACTAGTATTATTGTAGTTTAATATTAAAATTACAGAATAAAATTAATTTAATTAATTTAAATTAAAATTAATTTCATTAATGAATAGGTATGAGGTACTGTCATTTTGAAAAACAATTAATTGTTCAGGGACTTGTTAAATCACTTGTCCTTATACTTGCCCAATTCTTCTCAGACCAGGGTTCTACGCTGGGAAAAGAATGTTCAAAATCTAAAGATGCCCAGATCCAAACCACTTCTTTCTCTACGCCAAAACGATCTGCATGCAGTCATATTGCATGCAAAATAAACCCGAGGGAAGAACCGTGAAGAAGATGCTGGCAGGACGACAGCAGCAACACCCTGAGTAAAAGAGGCGGGACAGCTTATATAGAGGTGTGTGTGCTCTTTGACTGTGAAAACAACTGGTGATTTACAGTGCAAATGCCTCCCACAGACGCTTCGGACACATGGCAACAACAGAGATGCATTTTGCCTAAGGTGATGTGCAGTCCTGAGTTAGCTGAGAGGATGAACTAGTAAAATTCTCTAACTAGCAAAAAAGTTGACTTGCAAAATCCCCTTTTAATAACTGTTCCAAGAGGCTGGATACAATTATCTAGAGGATTTGTTCAAGTGTCTGAGTGACAGCAATTAATCTCTATAAAGGTGACGGTTTAGAGTCTGGTTCTAGATATGGAAATCAGTAGGAAATCAGTAGGAAACCTAAAAGCTCTGTGTGTGTCTGTGTGTCTGTGTGTTCAGAAACACACAAACATTTACACATACGTACGAGCAATGAACATCTAATTCAGATGAATGAAGTCAGCTGAGTGAATGTATAAGAAAATGTGAATACTCTCACAGATCCCTACTGCAAAATAAAAGTCTAGATATTTAAAATATGCATTTAAAGAAACTAGTTCTCCCAGCTAAATTAAATGCAACATTTCGAAAGACTTATTACTTTGAAAGTTTTAATTATGTTTTCCAGTTAAAAGCTGGTTGCTTTTAACCAGATTTCTTTCTCCTGGTGTATCTTACTAAAAAGTCAAGTTTAAGAAAAGATCTCTTGCTTAGTGCTCCCAAGCTTCTGCAAAAGATAAAACCACAAAGTTTTATTAGAGCTGACGGAAGAAAGCCGGCATAGTTAACAAATCAGTTTTAGCTCGAGCATTAGGATAAGCCCAGCTACTTGGAATCCTTAACTTCCGAGTCAACTTCTACTAAACTACTGACAGCAACCAGTGCCTGTTTTCCTCCAGAGTTAGAACCGAGCTTTCACCTATCCGGAGAACAAAAATCACCGCCCGACCGCTTGGCTGCAACACTGGGCAGGGAAGTGCACGTTGCAAGCTGCTGAACACTGTTCCCAGCACAAACACAGCAGCCCGCGGTGCACGCAACGAGCTCGAAGCAGATACTTACAGGTAGCAGAGTGTTCTCCAGAGCCCGGACACAAGATCGTACTAGAACAGAAGGAGGAATGAATGTCACTGCCCCAGTAATCCCTGGTTTGAAAGGCTGGCAGACGAAGAAATCCAATGAGTGGGCGACAGAGAAAGACGGGGCAGGAAGGGGGAGGGAGGGGATGTGGGGGGGGGGGAGGGAGGAAAGAGGGATAGATGAAATACCAGTCTTTCTGGTCAGCTTGGCTGTAGTTTTCTCCGTACTAAAAATCCACAATAAACACTCTCTGCTTGCAAGACTGTTCCTGTCTGCAGAGTCCTGGAGTACAAACACTTTGGAGCTCCCTATGATTAGGGCATTCTGAGATGCCTTGGAGTGTTTACACTCAGCAATGCCTCTCTGGCAGCCAGCCCCAGATCTTCCCTTCCCCTTCTGCTAGTTAAGTCTGTTGGGACTGAAAACTGAGCTCCTGTTAATAAGGTTTGCTCATTTTTTTCCCCCCCATTTCTGCTAGTTTAATTCCTTCAACACACACACTCACTCTCTCTCTCTCTCATTCATGTATTAAATATTAATAGAAAAAGAGCTGGCCTAAAATTTCAGAACACTCAGTTTTCCCCCACAAGAAGGGAAAAAGAGTTTTTATTGAAATACAGGAATGATTAATTTCCTCCATAAGTGAGAAGCTTATTTCAAGGCAGCTGACAAAACTAAAATCAAGGGAATAATCAAATTAATAGCAATGCATATTGGCTACTTATAAATGTGATACCTCTTACAAGCTGAAAGGTTCAGTCGACTGCTGTTCAAAATCCTGTTGCATGTTAAAGTATTAAATATTCAAATTAAAATAAATTCATTTTACTGCTAATTGCAGTTGCAACAAAGGAAAATCCCATAGTATTCAAAAAAAAATTTTTTTTCCACTCAAAACAGTAGGAAAGTGGAAGGGTATAGGCCACATCCCATTGATTCTTTATTACCTCATAGAATTCACAGTATCCCTCCAGCCTTCTGCCATGAGATTCACATTGGATTTGCAGGTTTGACTGGCTAGTGGGAGTCCTAAGTAAAATTTGCCAGCACACAGTGGCTCATTGGTGCACCCTGAGGAGTAAACTTGGAGCACAGAAGCTGTATTGCAAAGTGACAGTATGGGAACAGACCACTCTATGGCCATCACTGCACAGGGACCAGAAGCACTTTCAAATGTCAGGGACAGACAAATTTTTTGCCCAGACACAAGGCATCATTGCAAGTGGATGAAAAGCAGTACGAGGAAGAGTCGCTGACTCTCAGGTTCCCTGTGGAAACAAGCACGACTATAAATCCATAGTGTGCTGCCTCCCCTTGCCCCTTTTCAAACAGGCACACTGTGGTTATGTGCTGGAATGGGCTGCAGAGAGAGGTGGTGGATGCCCTGTCCCTGGAGGTGTTCAAGGCCAGGTTGGATGGGGCCCTGGGCAACCTTGTCTAGTTCATGCCTGGAGGTTGGTGGCCCTGCCTGTAGCAGGGGGGTTGGAACTCTGATCCTTGGGGTCCCTTCCAACCCAGACCATTCTGTGATTCTGTGGTAAACAAAATGGTACTATAAAAATGCAAACCTGAGGTCAATAATATTAAAGAAAAGAATAAGCCAGTGTTCCTGTGGCATTACAGGAAGATGAGGAAAGGCGAGGAAAAGGCAAATGAGAAAAACAGATGACTTAAAAATTAAGTCAAAGCTACATTATATGTAATATGATAAAATTTGAGCTTATGAAAAACCATGAGGCAAAAAAATAATTTCCTTGAGGTACAATGCTAGTATCCTGGGCTTCAGACTTGTAGTGATCCTCAAAATTTATCAAGTTTCAGAAAAACTTGGAATGTGTATTTATCTCCTGTGAGTCATGTGGATGTCTGTGGGCGAGTTAGTTTGTGTGTTTGTACTGGCTGGAATGTAGCATCTAGTTCACCGTGATGGATGGCCTGTTTGTACTGGACAGTGGTCTGGCTAGGATCATCAACATAACTGTACTTACAAGCAGATTAAAAATGTGGCAATTTATTTTAAAATATAATATACCTGACCCATTAATCCGTAACATAACTGCAGAAGCTTTTTTCAAACCAGTTTGCTTACTCCAGCAATGACCCTGGCATCCCATTTCTTACCGTACTCCTTAATGGCAATTAATTTTTGAAATCTATCAAAGTCACATTCTCTAAAGGACAGGCTGAAATTACCAGAGCTTTCTGTAAGAAATGCCAGAGCCTTTTCTGCAAATACTCATTCTTTTTATTTCAACACAGAGGAAAGAGACTAGTTCAGCTTCCTGCGACTGCAACTTTAGCAAGGTATATATTCCTTCTTAACTACTAGCTAAAATCGTGCAGTCCGGGTTGTTGGTATGAAGGTAATCAGTCAACCATTTTCTGTAACCTTTCATTAGCAGGGTGTAGTCATAATCAATTCCTTTCTTTCCAGGCTTTTATTTGGAAAACAAAAGAAACTGTACCTGAGGCACAAAACAGGCAAGAACACACATAGCCCCATACCCACAAACACCCTGTAAACTCACACACACAGACACCTATCTTCTCTTTCATTTTGATTTGCATTGATAAGCAAGGGCCTAGATCACACACAATGTCTGTCATTTGCCATTCAATCAACACTCCTGTTAGGAGGATGATGTTGCTCATCCCAAACCTGAAGGCTGCACACAGAAAGATCTGCTTAACTGTGGGGGAAAAAAGATGCAATTATTTCTCAGTTATTTACTAAATGGTAGAAATTTTGTTCTGAGCACGACAATACCTGGCTGCAGCAGTCCACTCTTCAGTCTCTAATGCAGGCTGGGAAGAACAGGGTGAAAGATCAAGTTTGAAAGTATTAAATCAATCTTATTCTCCTACCCCAGCCTATATATACTCTGCTCATAAAAATTCAAGTGTGGGAAGGCCCCTGAGTGCACTAAATTAAGTTCCTCCTTGACATAAAAATGCAAGTTCAGCAATACAAGGTCAGGCAGTGAACAGGAAAATAAGGGTAGATATGTTGACAGAGAGCTGACCCTGCAGGAGGCTGCCGATCTGCCAGGCTTGCACGGAGACTCACTTCTTGGTTCCCACAATCACATTTATAAGACCATGATAATCGTGTTCGTGCCATCAAAAAACCAGCACATTTCCTGTAGAAGAAACAAGAATAATCTGGGACTACCGTATGCTTGTGGCTGGAGTCCCTGGCTGGGGTTTCTTTGCAACAAACACCATGCACCACCACCACAACTAGGAGGGTAATTCTGCTGCTCCAGTCTGTTGTCTTCATCCATGATAACCCAGAGTTTACAAGCAAGAAGTTAACGAAATTAAAAATGAAGCAGTGTGTTATTTCTTCTCTTTATCACAGAATGCCTAGGTTGGAAAGGACCTTTGAGATCATCGAGTCCAACCACACCCATCCTCTACTAAACCATATCCCTGAGCACCTCATCTACCTGTCTTTTAAACACATCCAGGGTCGGTAACTCAACCACCTCCCTGGGCAGCCTGTTCCAATGCCCAATAACCCTGTCAGTGAAGAATTTTTTCATAATGTCTAATCTGAACCTGCCCTGGCACAGCTTGAGTCCATTCCCCCTCGTCCTATTATCCATCTCTTGGGCAAAGAGACCAACACCCATCTCTCTACAACCTCCTTTCAGGTAGTTGTGGGCTGTGATAAGGTCTCCCCTCAGCCTCCTCTACTCCAGGCTGAACAACCCCAGTTCCCTCAGCCACACCGCATAAGGTTTGCTCTCCAGCCCCTTCACCAGCCTTGTTGCCCTTCTCTGGACTTGCTTCAGGACCTCAATGTCTTCCTTGTAGTGAGGGTCCCAAAACAACCCAGTACTCAAGGTGCGGCCTGTACTCACCAATGCCGAGTACAGGGGCACAATCACCTCCCTAGACCTACTGGCCACACTGTTTTTGATACAAGCCAAGATGCCATTGGCCTTCTTGGCTGCCTGAGCACACTGCTGACTCATATTCAGTCATCAGTCAACCAACACCCCCAGGTCCTTCTCTGCCTGTCAGATTTTTTAATCCAAAAGTGTTTTCTGGAGCACTACTAAGTACTACACAAGATATTCCTTTGAGTTCTCTCATAGGAGACTGAAGATTTGTTGGTTATCAAGTACAGCCAAGCTCAATTTTCATGGTACAAAGAAATTAACACAACAGAGGTCCTTGCTGCAGGGAGTACATCCACTTCTTTGACCACATCTGACACACTGAAAAAACTCATCCAAGACCAAGGCACCAGAAAAAGCTTCTTTGTGTGGTTAAATCCTCACTCACCCACAATCATCAAGTAGCAGTGATGCTACTGATTGCTCTAGTGATGCTCCAGAATGGTTGCTGGAGTAGCAAACTGAATAAAGATGCCTACATAGAGATATTACAACCTGCAGGCTCCCTGTAATGTGACCTACGTGTTCTTAGAATTTGGAACACAGTTCTGGGTGGCTTTGGTGATTTTCATGAATAACACAATGCTTTGTGGCCTGGCAGTCAGGAGATATGGATTCAAATGACACCTATCTCCTTACAAGCATAGATATGCAGCAAAGCAGCCCTTGAGATTTGGCTGTATTACACAAATCCATTCTTGTCCTCGGGAAAGAAGACAACTAGAAACACATTTTACCAGTGCTGCTGAGTTTTATGTGACATGGGTTTAATTCTCCCTGCAATCAACAATAGGAATGTCAAGTAACACTCCAAACCGCAGTGGCAAGGGTTTCGTGCTAATGAGTCTAGAATGATAAGGCACCGTTGATGTTTCACCCCTGATAAGTATCAGAAAGCATTCTTTTCAAAGGACTATTGTCATAGAAACTTGCCAGCACTTTAAAGCTCTCTCAGAGGCCTAACCTTTAGGGAAAAACTTTCAGCTCCAGTGACAAACAATTGACCTCTTAATTTATGAACCATGACATTGCTGTGTTGTAGGAAAAAAGAACCTGTGACCTAAAGGGAGTTTTAACCTGCATACACCTCCACTGAAGTAATCAAAAGGCAAGCTGTGAAGCTTCAGGGAACAAGGGACATAACCTCATACAATCCACTGACAACAGCCACTTACTGAATACAAGGAAGCCTGTATTTACCCTACTGCAAAACCTCAAACCAGCAGAAAAATTAGTTACCTACCTCAGATTGCATTTAGAGGTTTAGTTTGCATTAAGTAGGGAGAAGAATCCCTCCACAAGCACAGCCACCCTTCAACTTATTTCAAACAGGTAATGCACATGGCAGAGACAAACCAGCATATCAAAAAACTCACCAGACTGAGCATAAACATCTGAAGTTAGAAATTCCTGTTACCGGTTTCAGCTCAGATTTCCAACTTCCTGGAAAGCATTTTATATATCAGCTTTTCTATTAAAAAAAAAAATCCACTCAGCTCAGTCACATTAAATTACCTGACCCATTGATGTCCAAGTTGTTTCAAAGATATTTGAAGGCACAATTGCTTTTAAGGAGTCAAGGTGTATGCTTGTAAAACACTGAGATTTTCAACTGTAACATGTTATAGAGAATAGAGAGTAACAGTGCTATTTATTTCACATATATATCACAGGAAATGGTTTATTTGTGTTTACTAAGGTTGCTCTCTAAAATAGTGTATTCTTTTCACAAAGAAGGAAGGAGAGAAAGAGAGCCAGATTACTATTTTGGCTGTGTTACAGCAAATAAAATTAATTTTTTAAATGAAGGTGGAAATCTACATGGATCATTCTTTGGGTAATGCCAGCATTTCTACAAAATCTGACTTATACCTGCAAAGCATTCCTTTCCCAAACTGTCTATGTCTGTGCCCTTAACATTTGAGATTATTACAGTGTCGTGGTTTTGCCCCAGCCGGGGGCCGCACCCCACACAGTCGCTTGTACTTTTAAAAGGAAGGGGGAAGGAAAGTTGGGGGAGGGGGAAAAAGGGAAGGAAGAAAGGAGGGAACGAAACCACAACCTAGAAACCAGAACCACGCAGGTTGGGATAAGGATAGTTTACTAAACAATAACAGAAAGCTAGATATAACAATAACATAAGTTTAAAGCACAAAATAGATGAAACTGGTGACACACAATGCAATTTCTCACCAAACGACACAACTCAGGCCGCACAGCTTAGAACCGAACCCGACCGCCCCAGAAACTGCACGTCCTGGCGTTGTCTCCCCCTCTTCCCCCCAGTCCCCCTTTAAACTGAGCATGACGTAACTGGCATGGAATATGCTCTTTGGCCAATTCGGGTCACCTGTCCTGGCTGCGTCCCCTCCTTTCTCACTAGTAAGGTAGTATGCAGAGCTGAGAAAGGTACTTGATTGCCCGGCAACAAATCGGAGACATCAGGGTGCTATCAGCACTATTCTCATGCTAACACCCAAACATGGCATTCCACTCACTGCTAAAAAAAAAGTTTAACTCCATCATAGCTGAAACCAGGACATACAGGAAGCCTGGTAAAGCAAATAACTCATCTTGACAGTAAGTTCTGTGTGATCAAATGAGGACACATCATTTGCTTTTGTGAAGTTTCTTCTAAAATTTAATGCCGTATAACCTGGTGCAACAAAACATTTCTCCCCATTTAGTGCAGATAAGCTTATTAGGAGTTCTTTCCATATTTGTTTAAAATCACAAAACCACGGAGTACTTTGTGTTGGAAGGGACCTTCAAAGATCGTCTAGTCCAATTCAATATTCGCTGCAGTAAGGTAGGTGCTTGTCGAGTCTTAGGTCTCAGAGCTAGTCATACTAATAGTCGACTACAGGCCATGTCCCCATTTTCAAATTCTCAGCAATGCAAACTTGAAAATGTTGCTGCATCGTTCCCTTTTCTTTCTCCATGAGAAAAATGGAGCACAGGTCTATAATGCTGCCCTGCGGGCAGGAGGGCTGGGAATTGTGATCCCTCATTAGGGATTCGCATACAGTAGGGAAGAGCATGAGGAGTAAAAATCAAGTGCACACCAAATCCATAGTCACTAATTGATATAATTTTTTTTTAAAATGCTTCTTTTTTAGCAATTGTAACTCAATATATGCACTATGTGTTTGTGAAAGAAAGTTGTCTGATATTTCAACGAAAAGCAAGCAAAGCATTGCTGTCACAGATGATAAATAAAGGAAATAGCTATTAATGGAGCCTTGTGTAATGTCAAGCAATGAGTCTAATAATCCACTTCAACTTCAGATTTGGATACAGCTCCAGGGAGTGAAGTCATGTATTACAATGCAGCAAGTGTTAGCATTATAGTCTTTATTGATCTCATACAACTTTTAAAGAAATTACTCCAATGGATTATTGTCGTACATGGAGTACAGCTGTCAGGAGATAAATACACTCCCTGCTGGCTGCTTTGGAAAAACCAAAAATTGAGGAAATTTGGAAAAAATCATAGAGAACATAGGCAAAGCCCTTGACCACAAAGATGAACTACTCAAGCTTTTGCCGGCAGAAGAGGGACTAAACATGAAGTTAAGAATAACATTCTGGAAAATCGAATAAATAAAAAGCCCAACAACAAGGCAGCACAAAACCAGTTACTTTGTGTCAAGCAGATGCAAAAATCAGAATGTTGTCTGAAATGGAAGCCTGAGACAAAGCTGAGTAGTGTTTTCAGTAAAATGAGTAGGGTCATTGAAAAACCCATGCTTGATGCTATTTCTTTCTATCTTTAAATAGTTTGATTTTTTCTCAAAACTCTTTGTATCTCAGCTGGGAGACTCAGTTGTTGCAGAGGAACTGTGGGTGGGGATCTCTAAGGACATCAGCATCTTAACAGCCCCTGAAACCCTTGGCCTGGATATACCTAAAGCACATCTCCACTTCCAAGGTTTCTTCATATTGCACAGACATAAGGATCAGCATACATACTGAAAAGCATAAGAACACCTCTTCATAGCCATGACTTTCTTTTCTGAGATGTGAGAGGGACTAGGCACAGCTGGTGGCACAGCAGCAGAGCCCTCTCTCCATGCCCTACGGGCATGCCCTGCCTCACTGCAGGGGGGTGCATGACCACCAGGACTGTGGGACTGTGCAGCCATCAGAGGTGTCCTGTTCCACACTGGATCAGGACAGTAGAGGTACATAACAAGGTAATATGAAAAGAACCTCAGGCTACTGCTGTTCTCGCAGAGCAACTCTTACTGCATTAAAAGGCATGCTTGCATGTTTAAGCTACATCACCAAATTTAAATTTCAGAAATTGTACCTATGAATATTTGTACTTGTGCTTCCAGCATCCAACTAATCCAATTTTTCATCCAGGCTGCTGCCATACATTACTTCTCTAGGTTAAAAAGGTAGAGTTTGGGGTTTTATTTAATTTTCAGGTAGCATAAAAGTGAAGTGGTTGGCAGCAGCTAAGGTGGCCATCAGCATTACTAACTTTTGAGGATGGGTCAGTCTGCTCTGTCACAGAGGCATCACACATGAGGCTCAGGATGAACCCTTTTCCATCCCTTCCTGAGACAACCCGCATGTTCACAGAGGGCAAAGATAGGTCCTAAGCACCATAAAAATAACTAATTTGTCACAATTGAAGATGGGAGCTGGAGGAGCAGCACTGTGCCCATAATAGAGCAAATAATTAGATTCCAGCTTGAAAAAAACTGGCCTATTCTTTAATGGTATAGAAGAAGCACTGGAGGGAAAGGGTAAAGACCACATGTTCAAAATGTAGTCAGACACCACAGACTAAAAAAAAAACTACATGAAGGACTGCTGCATGTTGGCAACCTGCCCACTCCCTGTAACAGCTAGGATTCAAAATGCACGTTCAAAATGCCCATGCTTTCCCTCTCTTCCTTCAAAGCCTGTCATTCCCACCACACTCATGCCAGCAGAACCCCCAGAGCGCCTGGGTCCCTTCATCTGCACGGCGAATTGTTCTCACAGTTAAGCAGCTACTCAGTTCACAACAAACTGAAAGGCGTTCAGGAATATTACTTTATTGCCATTATAACAATATCAGTGCACTCTGAAAAGGTTCCTTAGTTGTTTTACTTGACATCAATCAAAGTTAACTTAATGAGGCTCTGAACATTTTTACCCAGAGCCTTTGAAAACTGAGCCTCGTGGAGGGCAGGACCTTTATTTTGGCTTACATGGATTTAGACCGCAGCTGACACAACTGGATTTTCATCTCAGTTAATGTTTCTAAGGTTTCGCTGACTTTCCTTGTTTAGCTCACACTGCCACAGACTATAAAAGATAGCAAAAAAAGGTTTTACCAGTGGTATCATAGAACTATCGAATTACAGAATGTCCTGAGTTGGAGAGGACCCGTAAAGACCATTGAGTCCCACTCCTGGCTCCACACAGGGCTTGGTCACCTATCTTACTTAGTTTTCTGCAGCATTGCGAGTTCTGCAAAGGCAGAATGCTTCTCCAAAGCATAATCAGGTAGGACTAACACATAACTGATACCACTCCTGGCCTCAACCAGTAGTTTTAGCAAACCCATACATTTTAGCACACTGAAATCATCCTATGCTTATCCTTACATGTGCTACACACAGCATCCAGACTGAAAACCAAGAATGTTTTTTTCATAGAGAATTTGCCCTCCTCTGAAGCCTGTATTTTCACTCACAGCAATGCTTTTAATAAGTGTGACAAAAAATTCTGAAATGAACGCAAACCCTGTTTGGAAGGTATGCTGAAGTCTTTTAAGCACAGGATGGTGCTTTAATCTGCTATAATCCTCTGAAAAGATTATTTTCGGAAGAATTTTTGTATTTTGGCATTCAGCCAAGGTATTATTAAGATGACAGTTTAATTAGAGAAAATTGAAGTAGCCTTCTGAGATACAGGAAGAAAAGAACCCCCAGTTATACGCACCTGGAGAGGGCTAGGGGAAATCTAGGGAAGCATGTTTTAATAAGAACTGTGCCAGATCCAGTGCATGCTCCCAATGAACAAATTTATCAACTGGGAAAATGAAGTTCAGACTTCCCCTCACTTCACATGCAGGTGATCTTTCTACTTGAGCAACAAAGCCCAGCCATGGCCCAACCAGTATCCTTTGTCATCTGGGCAGATACAGACTCAAGGATGGTAAGTAAGCTGGAAGGTGGGAGAGAATGGGCAAACTCAGAGGTTTGAAAGAAAAAGCAAAAAAAGGCAAGCTGCAGAGTGCAGAACAAGGATTACATTAGAAGAGGAGAGCCTGGAACCCCGGCACAAGGTGTGGCCTGCAGCTCCATTCCATACAGCCCAAGGCACACCTTTGTTCTGGTATTCTTACAGAATAACATGCTAGTGTTAAGCTATGATCTGCTGAGGCAAATGAAACTTTCCCAGCCTGACAGAGATATACAGGCAGATAAAATCCAGCAAGAACTTGGTAAGAAATTATGCAAGTGATGCAATTAAGTCAGGTCAGGGGAAGCAAGGAATTATTTTTTCCTCTTTTTTATTTTTAGAGTAGCTCTTAGGATGGCAGTAGATAATGCAAGGAGAAATAACTTCTGAATGCCTAAGAAAGGGTCTTGAATAAATGTTAACTTCAGTATTGTCCATGTCTAGAAAAGGAAACTTTAAAACAGACATCACAAAACACCTGGACAAGTTACAAAGGGCAGAGACTTTTGTAAAAATTTGTATGTAGTCAGATCTGTAGCTGGCAGTTTGGTTGGGTTTTGGTTGGGTTTTTTTTAATAAACCAAATTCTTCCTTCTCTTCTTCTTTCACTGCTTTTTTCAAGCCATTCTTTTCCCCCAAGTCTTTAAATGAGCAGATGTAGATCCATTTAGGTTTCTTCTCAGAGTGTAGTTTTTATGCTCAGTGTCAGTTTCTTTCTTGAGCCATTCCTGGATTTTTACTTTGTGAACTGGTTAGTTATTATCTTAGAATCATAAAATTGTTAGGGTTGGAAGTGACCTTAAAGATCATCAAGTTCCAACCCTCCTACCATGGGCAGGGACACCTCTCACTAGACCAGGTTGCCCAAAGCCCCATCCAACCTGGTCTTGAACACTGCCAGGGAGGAGGCAGCCACCACTTCCCAAGGCAGCCTGTGCCAGTGCCTCACCACCCTCATAGTGAAGAATTTCTTCCTAATATCCAATCTAAATCTACCCCCTTCCAATTTAAAACCATTGCCCCTTGTCCTATCACTACACACCCTTCTAGAAAGACCTTCCCCAGCTTTCTTGTAGGCCCCCTTCAGCTACTGGAAGGCAGCTATAAGATCTTCCCCGAGCCTTCTCCAGGCTGAACAACTCTCTCAGCCTGTCTTCACAAGAGAGGTGCTCCTAAATCTCTATTTGGCTTCCTAAATCTCTGTGCTAAAACACAGGTGCTCGTATGCCTTCTCCTTGAATTGGATCAACATTTATTGCTAGTTCTAGTTTCCTTTTAGTTTCTCTTCTTCAAAATTCCAGCTAGATAAGGAGTGAAAAGTCATTCAGCTCCCCCCCTGCACTGGCCTGAGGGCGAGCCCACTGAAGAAGAAAATAAAAAATAAAGAAAAAAGGAAACAAATAAACTTTGTTTACAACCTGTTTCAGCTGAGATTTTTTACAGAGTACCATGAATAATGATGTGACGTTTCTTTTCACTTGGAAGTTTCTCCAAACAGAATTTGAAGTTAGACAGGCAAGGTCTGAGTAAAAAAACACAAAGGAAGTATCTCAAGGACTGCAGTATGTGGTCTGGAAACAGTGCTGTTTCCAGAGAGAGCTAGGTTCTGTGGAAGCCTAGAAAATTGAAAACATATGACAAAGAAAATTTTGTCATTTTATGAACTTCCATTCCCAAAGGTCAAGGTTAGATTCAAAGAGTGAGAACACTAGATCACAGGACTTGTGCAAGCTGTGAAATTTTAAGGTCACCAGCAAACTTCATGGATTGAAAGAATCACAGAATGAATGGTTTGATTTGGAAGGATCCTTTAAGCATCATCCAGTCCAAACCCCCTGCCATGGACAGGGTCATCTTTTGTTAGATCAAGTTGGTCAAAGCCTTATCCAACCTCATTTTGGTATGGATTTCACAGGATGCTCAAGTCAGTGTTAGACTGAAATAACGAATTACTTTATTCATCCTTCCATCCATACAGTAGAGGAAGCATCTTCCCCCAGTGTCTGGGAAGGGTGATTAGAGACAGATTCAGCCTTAACAGTAGCAGTGTGTGGTGACTGGCACAACTATGAATGCAGAGGGAGCATGTACCTAAATTTACCTTGCCCATCTCAGCCCATCACAGCTTTTGCAAACAGCACTTTCCACACTAAGTTCAGAGTCAAACTCAATAATCAGGGGAAAAAAACAACCCTACCTAAGGGTCAAATCTGTTCACTTATGTGGAGGCACCTGTGTCTACAAGCCCAAAGGAAGCTTCGCCTGCAGGGTAGGGAGCAAACACTCCCGGGATGGTGCTGAACAAGTTCACCCACTGATGTGCAGCTATGTCAGCACGGAGCTTTGCCCCAGGTAGGAGCTTTGCCTACATAAAGAGGATTTGCCCTGCTTTAGGTAGAAATAATGAGCTGAAGCATTACACTGACACTCACTGAGACCTGCAGGGACATCCCTTTGTCCTCATCTCCCAGTAGCTTGAGACCACTCTTGCACAGAGATCACCGGCCCTGAAGCAGGGTAAGTAGAAGAGATGGCCTTGGTGCTCCTCATCAGCTTCAACACAAGAATGATGATAGCTACTGGGCTATATTCATGATGCAGCCAAAACAGATGAGGATTTAGAACCAAAAACCAACATAAACTAGACTTTTATTCAAAGCAGGCAGCCCTATTTTAATCCAAAAAATCCCCAGGGCTTTGATCTGAGACGTTATAAATATTTTTTAAAAAAATGTGGTATAACAAGCAAAATTATGAGCATATGCAGAGTTTTCCAGTGGTTGACTGTTGGTTCATTTCCAGGAAGATTTGGGTTTTTAGCCATCCAGCGCAAAGACAGTGCCCAAGGAGATGGGATTTCTGTAAAACTGAGCTTCTTACAGGTTTTGAGGAGGGAGAATCCTTTCCCCTGCAGACACCAGAACTGACAGCTCTCACTCCCTAACAGTTTGTCCTGTCATCACCTGTAGCAAAATCACTGAATACTTGAGAAGACTCAATAAAACCGAAGCAGACATATTCTTAAATACCCTATAATTTAAATAAATAAATGAATAAATAAATGTTTCAGTAGGTGTAGGCTGCACTTTTGTACTTGTTTGTGAAGAGCGGAAATTTCAGTGTGCATCACAGGATCACCACTATAAAATGTACCACACTTCTGTTTACTGATGTTCAAAGTTTGAACCAAGACAAGCCAAACTCCTCGCCAGTGCGATTTACTGAACGGTTCAGTCCTGCAGCCAGTAGCTTTATTAAGATCAACTAATGCAGACGACAACAAAAACCCTACTAAGAGCCTAGCAAAAAACTGTAGTTTGATCCTTTCAACTCATAGACTCTGGTCACATATGTAGTTACACAGAAGGGAATTACACAGGCAGTATCAAAGGCCTCTTACCTCTGGTGACAGGTACGATCTTGGCCCATGGTCTTCACAAGATACTGAATTTCAGTACTTTGAGGCTCTTCCATACAGCTAATTACTCTTTCATCATAATAAAAAGTAGAAATAATGGTTTCTAAAAAAGTAATTGAAGTAAGTGGATTGAAAACATACCCCAAGAGCATTTCACCCTTTTTTTCCTTTTTAAAAAAACCCTCTTGTCTATATTTCCATGCATGCAACATGAGGATATTGTGTTGAGGAGGGGAAAGATACATTCCTAAGTAAAGAGATTTCCCAATTGGAGATATTTAAATGGGAGAAGAGAATGCTCCAGGGGGACCTTATTGCAGCCTTCCAGTACCTGAGAGGTGCCTATAAGAAAGCTGGGGAAGAACTGTTCACAAGGGCAAGTAGCAGTAGGACGATGGGTAATGTTTTTAAACTAGAAAGGGGAGATTTAGGTTGGATATTAGGAAAGAGTTCTTCAATATGAGGGTGGTAGATCACTGGAACAGGTTGCCCAGAGAGGCTGTGGAGGCCCCATCCCTGGAGGTATTCATGGTGAGGCTTGATAGGGCTCTGAGTGACCTGATCTAGTGAAGATGTCCCTGCTTACTGCAGGGGGGTTGGACTAGGTGGCCTCTAAAGGTCCCTTCCAACCTTACACATTCTATTATTCTAAGTTTTCTGGAAAAGCCATCCAAAAGTTGCTCAAGCATCCTTCTATTACTACCTGTTAATACTAAATGTATCCATCAGTAGTGTACATGCCTCCAACACTGATGTCAGAAGGGAGTAGCACTGTTGGGTGCCACTATTAGAAGGCATTTTGTGCTCCATGTATTTCCTAGGAAAGCATAGATCATGGCTTACAAAGCAGGACTCAGCTCATGCAAACCAGCACTGGACAAACCAACTCTCCCCACGTGTACTGCATTGGCCCCAAGCCATGTGTCCATACAACACCACAGGGGGAGACTCTGGACTTCAAATTGGGTGCACCAACTTGGCTGCATGAGGAGCTGAAGCCTGGTGGTAAATATGAACTGGTGGAAGCTGGGTGGGACCTCAGAAAACTCAAGATTGAGGGACAGGCTGCCAGCAGGAGCACCAGCTTTAGCAGATCTGGTTCCTGTGAATGTCTGTGAACAGTATTCCTTCCTCAGGTTCAACCTGGACTGATCTGGCTACCCAGTATGAGAGGAAGCCAGTCTCATGTGAACTGACTGGTCTGACTGGGACAGAGGTGGAGAGTAAGGAGGCAGATGAAAGTTGCTGTTTCTTTTCTCTTATGGAGCCTACTCTCTTCATTTGCAGCCCTGCCATAGCACTTCTACAGAGAACGAAGGTGTCAGCTAAACTCCACCCTTCGAACGCTTAGCTCAGACAAACAAGCAAGCACATGCTGTTTTGCTTCTGGCTGAAGAAGGCAATGACTTACATATTGCTGACAGCTTGCTTACACATCTGTTCTGAAAAAAGCAATGTAAAAAGTGTGGACCATCTAGAACAAAAAATATGAACCCTGGTCAGGGGGAGAAGAGGGTTGTTAGCATGCATGAAGGAAACAGTAATAACCTGGTAATTACTGTACATTAGCAAATTTTTGGAGGGTTTCCATATTCTTAACAAAAATATGTTCTTTATACCCCTGATCTTTCTTCAATGTGTTTCCTCAGCACAGGTGAGGTCCTCCCCAAAAGAGGCATGCAGAAACAGAAAACTGCTTAGTCAAACTTTTCTATCCTTCAGGGAAGTACAGCCAATTACATTTATGTCTCATCTAAAGTTTGAGGGCAAGTTCTTAACCAGACCTTAGTGTTCAATGTGAACTAAATGTCAACTTTAGTGTTCAATAGAAACTAGAGCTGGCCAGAAAATTCCCCTCACATTCCTCACCTGCCTTTCACTTTTTTCCCAGCACTTTGTGGACTACTGACCAATAAGATACCAGAGAAAGGAAACTTTCTGAGTGAAAACGTTATTTTTTTTGTCTCTAATGCCATGCCTTTATTTCCAAAGCTGACCTGATTTACATGCAGGACAACTGAGACACCTAACAGGAATATTATAAACAGGAATGCAGGCAAGCCACAAAACCACAGAGCTCTGGTTGGCTTTGGAGTAGAAGACCACCTCCACTAAAGCCAGTGAGAGCTGTGACAATGACATGAGTATTTTTACCCTTTAGAACCAGGCTTTAACCTGTAGGATCCATAGATTTTTGCTTGATACAGAGGAGACTCATATCAAATAGATTAAAGACCCTTTAACTTAAGCACTGTTTTTTAAAATCCATGTATAAGCCAATAGCCTCAGCCAAAATACACTTTAGACTTCTATTTCCAGAGTTTTTCTTTTGAGCCGCTAAAACAGGTTGTATTAATAGCAAAAAGTTACCATGTTTCAAGCAAAAAGGAGATGGGAAAGGTCTTGCTAAAGTTAGAGTAAAAAATATTTTAAACTCAAACCGGTGTCCCCTCTCTTCTCTATTGTGTACAGCCCCTGTTCTCTCATTCCCAATCTTCGTACAAGTCATAGACATAATCCTCCGGAGTCTCATTTCTATCAGTTCTGAACCCGTCTTCTGGCAGGTGTTAGCATCTTCCTTTTTGCAGGAGTCTCATGCAGCGAATCCCTCTCAGTCCTGTCAGTGACAGACAGGCCCATGAAACTCCCATGTATATGGCAATTTGCAGTCCTGCATTTGAATGCCATCATGAGATACTCTGATTTGCAGAGGTGCTGAGCATCTGGCATCTCCAAACTACTGGCACCAGGTGTTAAGGGGTTCAGATGACAATGTCACTCCAAGAGAGGCTTGTCAAAAAGATCAGAAACAGCATTCATAGAATCACAGAGTGGTTTGGGTTGGAAGGGACCTGAGAGATCATCTTGTTCCAGCCCCCTGCCATGGCAAAGACATTTCCCACTAGACCAGGCTGTCCAAAGCCGCATCCAACCTGGGCTTGAACACTGCCAAGGAGGGGCAGCCACAGCTTCTCTGGGCAGCCTGTGCCAGTGCCTCACTGCCCTCACAGTGAAAAAGTTCTTCCTTGTAGCTAGTCTAAATCTACCCTTTTCCAGTTTATAGCCATTACCTCTCATCCTATCATTACATTCCCTCGTAAAAAAGTCTCTCCCCAGCTTTCCTGTAAGTCCATTCAGGTACTGGAAGGACACTGCTAAGTTTCTACTGGAGCCTTCTCTCGTCCAGGCTGAACAACCCCAACTGTCTCAGCCTGTCTTCAGAGAGAGGACAGGAGAGGTTCTCCAGCCCCCGATCATCTTCATGGCCCTCCTCTGGTCCTACCTGCAGGCCAAGTGTCCAGGCAGCAGTCCTGCAATGGATTAACGTTGTCTCCGCTTATCTTTGCACTCACATGGAAATAAAGTGAGCCCATTCAGAGTTTATCAGGGGACACAGGCCTCATCATTTATTGACCGTTCCCTGGAAAAATTGTTAGCAGTACTTTGTTTTGCGAGCAATGCAGAAATCCTGCCAGGGCACAAACGCTGACAAGTATACTCTTAATTGCATTAACAAATTAGGTGCAGCCGCGCAGTACTCATGTCGGATAGAAATGCTCACTGTCATTTTGCACTGTGTGCTGAGGGATGCCTCTGTGCTATGCAGCCAGGGCCCAGCAGCACAACTGCTTTCTCACCACTCTCTCCTTTTGCTAGGCTGAGCTCTGGAAGGCAAGGATGAGAACCCTGAAGGGTCACCCCTTTCTGAACACGTTTGAGGGCAGATGGTAACAATCAGCTTTTACCGGTAAGCAAACGAAGGGTGATGTTTAAATTCTTAGCTCCTCTAGATAGCATCTCACGTAAACAGAAGTAATATAAGAAATGTCTTTAAATGCATTTAAAGAGACCACCTCTATTTCAGCATTCCTTTCAGAAACTGAGACCACGACTTCTTGAATATCCACAGGGCAAGGGCCCCCGAGTTTGCATCCTGCTGGATTAACCAAACCAGTTCTTGCTCAGAGAGCTGCCAAATACTGGAGATGACAGGATGTGGAGCATGTATATCACCCTCTATAAACAAAGTAACTGCCAGAGTAACTATTCATGCTGGCTTTGCACAATACATTTTGATTCTATAATGAGAACAATCTTTCTCCACTTCCTGTAGCAGAAACATTCATAAGATTAGGAGGCCTGTGTTACCATCCATGTGATTAATTAGCATGCCATCCTCAGCCTTGGTAATGTTGAAAAGCTTATTTCTGAAAGATGGAGTGGTGGGAGGGGAAGGATAGGAACGTTCCCTAAAAAAACCCCAAAACGGCTAATAACTACAAGTGTTAACAGAGTTGCCTCCTGCTGCATCATTTACAGTTTAACAGTAAAAGAAATTAATTGTTTAGGACATTAACACTACTTATTGCAAAGAAACACATTTCTTTTGCTAATGCAGCTTCATAACACTTTGCTGGTTACACTGATGAAACATTTGCTTACTTTGGAAGAAATTTATGCTTTCTTCATAAGAAAAGTGTTTCCTATAATTTTCATCATGAACAGGGGGAGCTCAAGGGTCAGGAGTCAGCCCAGAATACTTTTTTTTTAGGAATGCCAAAGTAGAAATTTGTTAGCTTGCAGTCTTATCTTCCCTGATGCTTTTGCTCTCATCCTTCCACTCGCATTTCCTTTTAGGGAGATGTGAAAAAAAGAATAGGGTGTTAAAATTTTTAGATTTCCTTTAAAGAATTCTGTAAAGACACAAATACACAAAAGAGGACAAAACTGGGGGTGAAAGAGGCCTACTGCAGCAGAAACTCTTTTCCTCTTTGGTCAGAACATCGGGTCTCGGCTGCTAGAAATTTCTTTAAGATATATAAGAACTAGCAAAATTATTTTCTCATTAGAGTCAAGAAACCAAAAACCCAGGAGTAAAGACTTTTGGGAACTTTTCAGGGTTGTTTTGTTGGGTTTTTTTTAAGCTTTTGTCAAAAGTTTTAGATCCTGGTTTATAATAGTGGTTTGAGGAACATTTTCAAATACCCTCCTGCTAAAGAATACATGCTGACAACACTCATGTGGGCTTCCTCCTGGGCTAGGAAATCCTTCACCAAAGTAAGCACAAAGCAGAGCAACTGTTCTGATACTTCTTAGGAAAGAAAACAAGCAAGGAGTCTCTTCTTAAAAACAGAGAGGTGAGTTGAGAAGAAGCAGCATTTTAAAAGATAGGAAAGGTGAAAAATAGATTAAAAGGCTGATTGAAAATCTATTTTATGGGTTAAATTTCAGTCCACCGCAGAATAATGTTATAATGATAATGATAGTATCAATCCTTTTTTTATGCAAAACGATTAAATGTTTGCTACTCACATTTCACTGCATAAACTTTTCAATGCACGCCTGCTCACAAACACACAAAATCTCACTTGACTAGGAGACGTTTGTTTTGGATCAGGAAGAATGTAGGTTGATACAGTGACATGTTGGTAACATGGCATGATAAAATAAACAATTTTTTAGGCCTCCTTTGTGTTTCTGACCACTGGATGGATCTCTCCTCCCACAGAATAGGAGGGATGGTTCTGTTAATTCAACACAGACATCCCCTTGAAAAAAAAGCACTTGTTAATAGGATATCCAGTTTACGTTTCATGTGGGCTAATCACCCCAAACATATTCTGCATTGAAAAATATTTGATGAAGAACCTTCATGGTTTTGCCTCTTTTTTCAAAATCACTAGTAGATTCCGCCATCAACCCCCCACTCCCACCAAATCGAATGAGTCACCAGATTCAGTTCATTGTTTCTACAGGAGCCCTGGAAGTTAGAGCAAAATAAGCAGAGGAACAAACCTAAATGTCGGCAATAAAGCATACACACCTCACTTGCAGCAGTGCTATGAATGCTTGCACTTTCCTGAATCTGCTTCCTGTCACTGTAAAGTTAGACTCCTGTTGTACCAGGAGAGTCCTCACATTTTTTCAAATCACACCCAGTCGGTGTGCCAGCCATAGGCAGTTGATCCCTCTACGTTGCCCTGGTTGCAGTTCCCACCTCCGGTGAGATGCCTTCTTCAAAATTAAGCTGCAATGCAACACGTGACATGGCTCACCTTGCCTAAGATCGAACTGTGACAGGCCACATTGTCTAGCCTGAGCTGACAAAACTACTCCACGATTGGCATAGCCAGAGGCAGCTAGGTTTATGCAGACTGCACTGAAACTGCCTCTTACCACACACAGCTGGCAGAATATATGTGTGCCCCAAACCGTTCTGAAATCATGGATAACCGTGAAATATCAGGTATGTCTCTCTTAGATCACATCTTAATATACTTTAATTGTTTTAGTGAAAACTAGCACTTTTCCTTAGGGTGGCTGAACGTGCAGGTTCCCAAAGCATCCTTCTTCCCTCGTGTCATTTTCACCACGCTGCTCATTCACCACTTCCTCCAGAGGTAGGTGCAAAGGCATGTATTTGGTAACAGTGGCAAAGGAGCAGCATTAGGATCTCTGGTGTAACAGCGTACAGAGGCTTAGGAGAGTTTATAAAAAAAATTAAATTCCTGTGTTTCTTCTGACAGATGCTTAAGCCCCCAAGATAACCAGAAATACACCAAGAAAAGGCTCCATTAATAATTTCCAGCATATTGCATTTTATTAATTAAAATTTTGCCCTGGACAAGCATTTAAGTCCTAAAAAAATTCCACATTCTGTAAGGCTTAACAGTATTTATTCTGAGCTTTGTGCACAGAATAAAGCTAAAATAAGGCCCAACAGGTACTAAACTAAGCCACATTCTGTGCTCTCAGCTAGACATTAAGCAGGCAGCATTAGCTTGATCTTTAATCCTACATTAATGAAATACTGAAAGGAAAGACAAGCCAACAGTGATTAAAATAACTACAAGTAAATATTTGACAGACTTACAGGATACAATTAGGAACATATGTATGTTAGTGCAGAACACATACCTGTGTAAGCTGTTATTTATTAAAAGTAAGTCACAGGTAATGGAGAGACAAAGCTGCAACCTTAGGGTTGCCAGAAGCTGCTATTCAATAGGTATTGAATGCCAATACACCTACTATTCAATACATACAGTGTTTAGACACTCTCAGCAAGAGGATCCTTTGACTCCACCAGCCTACATGGATTATGCCCCTTCTCAAACCTCTCCTGCAGTTAAACAGGAGCATGGTATAACAGCTAGTGGGTTTTCTACTGAATCCACTGCTGCCTCACTTCTGAAACATTAGCGTTTTTAGTATGTAGACATAAGGCTTATTTTTTTCAGTCTTGAGATTTTGCTTCCATGGACATAGCAGAGGTTCCTAGCAGTGACAGGTCCAAGTCATAGAGTTTGGATCTGTGGCTGGAGAAATGCAAAGCTCCCAGAGAAATGCAAAGTTCCTGGGGTGCTCCCCTCCAGCAGTCTCTGACTTACAGGGCACACGTTCAGAAAGGCAGCAGAACTGGGAATGAATTGTCTTGCTCCTCTTTCCTTGGGAGCTTCGAACCAGTTCCAGAGGAGACAGCTGCATGGAGAAAGCCATCCACATGCAAAGATTCGCTTTTTTCCTCCATGTGTGACATTTTCAGTCCACTAAAGCTTAAAAGGGGACAAAAAGAAATGCAATAGAAGCTTCTCACTCATCACTGAGAAATGTATTAAAGACACTTTAGTATTTGTAAGATCAGAGAATTTCACTACAGAGACGTGCATTTAAGTAGTGGATATGTTCCTGCTCTGAGGAGACCACCGCTCAGGGACAAACACAAAGGCCATGCTCTGCTATCGAAAGCTGCTAAGCTACTTTGCTCAGGTGGGATCCCACTGTTTGCAGTGGGTCTCCTGTCCAAGGGGTTTATGCAGTACTGTATCTACCTTTCTCAAATTGTTAGAGAAACTTTCTGCTTGTACAGATACGCAATTTTTCTTGAAACAAAATAGTGGGGATGTTGACAGAGATTTTTAGTTGTCCAGTTCATTCTGACCTAGAACTACTTTCTTCTAAAATGGACTATCTAATACTTAAATCTGTCACTGCTAAAAAAAAAATTGACACAGGCTTCTCATTAATAATAAAAAATCCTATGCAAGCACCCTACTACCTTCTACATTTAATGATTCTGAAGGTTATTAAATAAGTCCTGTGAACCAGTGCATTTCATTCCTCTATTTCCCAAACTTCTAATAAATAAAACATTAATAACCCCAGAGCGAACCCAATCTAGAAGTAGTAAATTGTTTAAAAGGGCTATCTTTTCTTCCCCATTCAGATGAATCTGTATACATACTTGAGAGATTTCAAGCATGAACTGTGCAAGGGCATATCAGGTTCACATTGCTGCCCACAGATTGTCTGGTGCAGTGGTAAAGCAATTTGTTCTGTGTCAGTAACAGCATTCATGGCGTTGTGCTGATAAGGGGGCCTAGGATGTGATTTATTCCAAGAGCAGCTGAAGACGAAATTCCAGCTGTGTTACGTCCTCTTTGTTAAAGCAGCTGTAAGTTACAGCCAGATCCCTGCAAAAAGCAGGGAGATGCTGAAAAAGATGAAAAAGGAAAACATCTCCAGAGACACAGCACCTCACAGGCTCCAGGGCACTTGGCAGTCAGCTTGGCTTGGCTAATGGTCTTCTCTGTGACATGGAACATATGGCTTGCACATTTTAAAAAGTTCTTGAAAAAGCATGTCAGAGAAGGGAATTCTAAACCTCAGGCAGCTTCATCTGGTGAAGGGCAAAGGGAGGGAAAGGCAGTATCTTACCAGGCAAGAGCTAAAACACCACCAGAACTTCTTTCTGGATCTGGATGCTGAAACCTACAACTAATGGGGAAAAAAAAGAAAAGTTACTGCAGGGTGCCTTACACTCCCATCCATGGGGAAATTGTTCCAGACTTGCACAGTTGACAGAAAGAGTTCCCTAAACCACCACCAAAAAACCAAGCAAACAAACAACAAAAAACCCATAAAAAAAAAAAGATTTAAACCCCCCAAAACACAATAACAACAAAAACCAAACAAACAAGAAAAACCCCCACAAACCACACAACCCCAACCTATTGAACGTGGAAAAAAGGACTCCAGTGCCTACAATGGTTAACATTTTTAGAAGCACTGCACGGCCATGCTGCCTTTGGGAGCTACTAGATATTATAGAATCAAAGGATGCATTAGGTTTGAAGGGACCTTTAAAGGGTATCTAGTCCAACCCCCCTGCAGTAAGCAGGGGCACCTTTAACTACATCAGGGTGCTCAGAGCTTCATCAAGCCTGACCTTGAGTGCCTCCAGGGATGGGGCCTCCACAACCTCTCCAGGCAATACGTTCCAGTGTCTCACCACCCTCACAGAGAAGAACTTCTTCTAATCTAAACCTACCCTGCTCTAGTTTAAAACCATTTCCCCTTGACCAATAACTACATGGCCTTGTAAACAGTCCTTCCCCAGATTTCCTGTAGGTCCCTCCAGGTACTGGAAGGCCGCTATAATGTCTCCCCAGAGCCTTCTCTTCTCCAGGCTAAACAACCCCAAAGCTTGACACTTCAGTTGTCAGTTGTCTGTGTACAGCCTGCAATCAGACTCAGGTATGAACCAGTCTCCACCTCCTATCTGGTTTTAAAGAGAGAAGCAGCATAGACAATAAGGGAGTTTTAGTTCAAATGCCAGTGTCAACCCTAAGAAAACACACCACTGTGATATAACTCCATAGTCAGTGTTTAGGCATACTGACTGTTGGCCTCTTTCATGTTATTTTTGCTCAAACAGATCGACTTGAGTTTCTCAAAGCAAGATGCATTGCTAAAACACTGCGCTTGACCTGAACTCAATCAGAAATGGCTAAGGCCCTGTGCATGGAGCTCATCATTTTAACAAAACTTTAACCCAACTTAGGTAACATTTATAAAAAATTTCTAACTCGGCAGCTGAAATCTGTCAACGTTTTCAGAAAAAGAAAGCTCTTTTGAGCTTTCCCCTCAGTGAATATTTCTAACACATATGTCTGTCATATACACACATACACCTTCAAGCAAAGTTCAGTCTGATCAATAAATGGTTTACATGGTGAAATAGTGATTCACATACCAACACAGATCCTAGTAAAACCAGTTTGTTCTAGATGTGCATCTTATAATAAAGGTCAGCCCCTATCACCTTCAGAAACAGCCAGGGATCAGCAAGCAAAACTGGCAGGTGGGGGTTCACAAAAAGCCCATGTAGTTACACTGTGGAGCTTCTTGCCACAGAACAATACAGACAATAACACCTTGTGTACTTTGAAGGGAAGTCTGTGCAGGTTAATGGAGAAGAACTCTACTGAGCTATCAAGTACACAGAACACAATTCTGGCTCAGTAGGATGTGAATGGGAAAGATCAAGGGTGTGGACATCACAGAAGGCAGGAAGGGAAACAAAAAGGCTGAGATAGAATCATAGAATGGTCTGGGTTGGAAGGGACCCCAAGGATCAGAGTGTTCCAACCCCTGCAAAAGGGGGCAAGGCCACCAACCTCCAGGCCTAGATCTAGACAAGGTTGCCCAGGGCCCCATCCAACCTGGCCTTGAACACTTCCAGGGATGGGGCATCCACTATCTCTCTGGGCAGCTAGCTCCAGCACTTAACCACTCTCTCTGTAAAGAACTTCCCCCTAATAGCTAATCTAAACATTCCCTCCTTTAGTTTTAATCCATTCCCCCTTGACCTGTCATTGGCTATCCTTTTAAAAAGTTGAATCCCCTCCTGCTTATAAGCTCCCTTCAGGTACTGGAAGGCTGCAATAAGGTCCCCCCGCAGCCTTCTCTTCTCCAGACTGAACAAGCCCAGCTCCCTCAGCCTCTCTTCATAGGGCAGGTGCTCCAGGCCTCTAACCATCTTCATGGCCCACCTCTGAACCCTCTCCAACAGTTCCACATCCTTCTTGTATTGGGGGTCCCAGAACTGGCCACAATACTCCAGCTGGGGCCTCACGAGGGCAAAGTAGAGAGGGACAATCACCTCCCTGTCCCTGCTGGCCACCCCTCTTCTGATGGAGCCCAGGATACCATTGGCCTTGCAAGCTGCAAGAGCACACTGCTGGCTCATGTGAAGTTTCTCATCCACCAGAATCCCCAAGTCCTTCTCAGCAGGGCTACTCTCAAGGAGCTCTTCTCCCAGTCTGTATCTATGTCTGGGATTCCTCCAGCCCAAGTGCAAGACCTTACACTTCACAGTGTTGAACCTCATCAGGTTCACCCGGGCCCACCTTTCCAGCCTGTCAAGATCCCTCTGGATGGCTTCCTTTCCTTCTGTTGTGTCAACCACACCACTCAGCTTGGTGTCATCCGTAAACTTGCTGAGGGTGCACTCAATTCCATCATCAACGCCAGTTTCTTATCCACTGGATGGTCCACCTATCAAATCCACATCTCTCCAGTTTAGAGATAAGGATGTGATGGGGAGACTGTGTCAAAGGCCTTGCACAAGTCCAGGTAGATGACATCGGTTGCCTTCCCTTTATCTACTGATGCTGTCACTCCATCATAGAAGGTCACCAGATTGGTAAGGCACGACCTTCCCTTGGTGAAGCTGTGCTGGCTGTCCCGGATCACATGCTCTTCCCTCATGTGCTCCAACATGTCATCCAGGAGGATCTGTTCCATGATCTTCCCAGGCACAGAGGTGAGGCTCACTGGCCTGTAATTCACTGGGTCTTCCTTGCTCCCTTTCTTATAAATGGGAGTGATGTGACCTTTTTTCCAATCCCCAGGAACCTCTCCTGACAGCCACGACTTTTCAAATATGATGGAGAGCGGCTCAGCAACCACATCAGCAGCTCCTTCAGGACCCTGGGATGCATGTCATCCGGCCCCATAGACTTGTAGACATTCAGTCTCATGAGGCGGTCGTGGACTTGCTCTGCTCTTACAGTGGGGGGGAGATTTGCTCCCCCAGTTCCCACCTGGAGTTCTAAGGATGCATGGTTCTGGGATTTGAGAATTATGAGAATCCTGGCTGCCAGAGAAGACTGAGGGAAAGAACTCATTCAGTACCTCAGCCTTCTCCTCATCAGTTGCAGCCAATTCTCCTTTCTCATTTACCAAGGTGGGTACGTTCTCTTTGGCCTGTCTCTTCTGGCCAATGTACCTGTAAAATCCCTTCTTGTTTTTAACATCCCTCGCCAAGTTCAGTGTAATTATTTCCTATTTCCAACCTCTTTCTTCAGCACCCAGTTTTGGCACTGCAGGAGGCAGAGTCTGGTGTTGAGATCCCATGCAGATCCAATGTAGATCGATTATATTTTTGCAGTCTTTTAAAACATATAGGTTTAAGATGAAAATTAGAAGAAAAGGTTATTCTCCATAAAGGCATTAATAACCAGGATTTAGTTACTTTTCTTTTTTTAATTAGTGGCAACATTTACTCTACTGCAGAAAGAAAAATTTTAGCCTGTGCCTTTTCTGATTTTTTTTTTAAATTTTTATGTGGACACTTTACATCTGGAGATAGTTAAAAGAAAAAAAAATCAAAGTCACATAAATATATGATTGTCTACTTGCAGTAACTTTCCATCACAGTGCTTAGGAACCTTCTCTACTCTCTGAAATTACAAAATTAAAAAACCCCAAACAAACAAAACCCCAATGACTTAAATACATTGCAGCTGCATTACTTAAAATAGAAAATATAGCTGCTCTTGGCAGTGTTCATTTAATCATCCCCATTTCAAGTTCCTTTCTCCATTTCTTGTTAATCTGATTGCTTTCATTCTCCAGGTCTTATACACTTCCAAAAGTTAACTGTTAAAGATAACCATGAGCAAAACCAAACTGATAGACAAAAAAATGACAGCTAAGGAAGTAACTACAGAAAGTTTTGCTTTTGCATGTCTTTTATATACCCATCATGTAAACCCTCTGAGGACATGCACATCTCCAGGAGCCACAGACGTTGAATCAACACTTCTCCAAAACACAAAGGATGTAGGAAGTAAAAGAAGATTCCTGGAATATCAACCCCACCCCACTCTTGTTCTGTGTTTTGTGGACAGGTCAACACTTGGCTGTAAATAGAGCTCAGTACTAGTTAAAAGTTATATTTTTCCTAAAATACCCTTATTTTTTTTAATTAGAAATATTGTTGCCTTAAATATTTCTGAACTTATCCAGATGGGTATCACTGGCCAGGCTGTGAATAACAAGTAGTGCAGAAACATCTCCAACATTCCAATCTTGGACTTCCTCAGTGATAACCAAGAAATTACCACTGGGAATCTTATTCTCCTGAAAAAATCTGCATTAAAAATTCAGTTGTCACATTATTTTAAATTTCCAGTGCACAGTAAAAGTATCTGCCATAAGAAGGGTGCCCATTTGTGACACATACTGAAATGGATGGGTTTTGCTTGGCTTATAGATACGATGAATATTGATAGGCCCAATAATAATTTCTGCAAAAGTATCTCTGTTGGAAGGCTAAGACATGCTATACAGCATAGATTTCATCAGCTGAAGGTCAAATCCAAACAAGGTTCCAGTGCAGTTGCAGCAATTGCTAGAGGCATGCAATGAACAAAGCAAGAACTCCAACAGAGAGGGCAACAATTCCCAGCTAACACTGGAATTGGGAAAATGTGTGAGAGAATAACATCCACACGCTCTAATGAAGGAACAATACCAATGAGACCTCCTCCTCCTCCTCCACTCTGCAGGCCAAAAAATATTTTATTAGCTAAGTAGCAAGACCTCTAGACAGTGGGAACTGTGGGAATGAAAGCTGCAAGATGATGTTGCTGGTCTTCCTGGGTGACTGAGCTGTGACTGCTTAATAGAAAATGTAATTCTGACAAGAAGAACCTGGAGAATGATGGTTGAATAGGACAAATCTGGCTAAATACAGAGCTTGTGGGCTGTAAATTTTGTTCTTCCTATCAGGATCCCTGAAAGCATTAAGGTGGCGCAATAGCAGGAGGTCAGAGAACAAGAAGCTAAACCATACAAAGTCATTATTTTGCATTTTAACTGGGTGCATGTTTTTAATTGGGTGCATGTTTTTTCTTCATGGCAAATTTAGAATAAAATGTGTTGGCCAGAATCAGGAAGATGAATAATGCTGGAACATTTTATCTCACTGAGGCATGCAGGTTAAATGCTGCAGCAAAAACCTCACATATCAATTGCTAATCTGTGAAATGCAATTGTGTGGTTGCTCCTTGCAATAACTTCCCAGAACTGAAAGAGAAGCAAGGTCAATCAGATGAATACCATCATGCACCTACCCAAGTCTGGCATTTTCTCACAGATGTACGAGTCCGCCTTTCAAGTAGTGACCCCCTAATGTACTTCTTGTTATAAAGGTAACAGTGACTCTGTTCTTCAGGTTTTTCCATGAATAACTGTAAATATATATTTTAAAGAACTGCTAGTTATAAAAATAATTATTTCAAAAGGTCTAAATAATCCTAAGTGGGGACTTGAGAACCGATGGAGAGAAGTTCCACAAAGGTGAACACCAAAGTATGTGGAAAACTGAGTATTTTTGCAGAATGTGTGTTGCACAAAGTCATCCCAGAGAAATTACAGTTGTTTTTAAACAGTTCTTCCTGATGGAGAATTTACTGGCCTTCGTAGAAATAGAAGCCTATTTAGTGACATTCCTTCTAAACCTATATAAAGATTCCTCTACAGATTTTCTGCAAAGCAACTTTTTCTGGTCTTTGGAGGAGACAATTCAATAATAAAACCCTCAGGCAGCTAAAAATTTTGCTTGCCAGCCTTCCGTCTTACAAATGACTGTCCAGGTGCCTTGTGAATACTTTCATTACCTGAAAGATGCATGTTTATTAATAATGGATGAAGAACAGCCAATTGAGCCATGAATACTAACTACAAAGCACAAGAGAAATTACAACCAGACTATCAATAAGTTGCTTGCAATTGTCCTTCTGTGGTTTTAAATTCCAACAACACAGCCAGATCAGATATCCAAGTGAGAGAGGAAACAGGACCATGAAATCCCAGTGACGCCACAGCGAAGGATAGGAGGCATACTAAATTTTCGCAAGGAAAATTGTCAATGAGTTGATTGCTGCTCTGAATTTCCAGAAACTGAATAGCTACTAAATAAACTGAAGGGATTACCCATTGAAAAAGAAAAAACCCAGCAAAAGAACCAAACAGAAAACCACAATAAACCAAACAAAACATACTAGATCTTCTGAAAGACATTTAAAATAAGAATATTATTTTGACATATATTCAAACCAACAGCTCATCTGGTGAAAGGCTGTCACAGGTGAAGGCTTAGGAAAGTACCAATATCAATTCATTTTCTCAGACAGGAACACATACTACATGAAAATATTCAAGGTCTACATCACAGTCAATATTGAAGTAACAAATGGAGCCACACCAGAGCAAGTTATTGCACTGACTACTGTGCACCTCCTCCATGATGACTGTGGGCTTTGAGTCCTGTTGCTGCTGCCCCAGGTCTGTCCTTGATGCTGAGAAACACTTGATGTCACGCTATGGTTGCTGAGCATAGCACAGCAGCCAGATAAGCTCACCTGGTTTCAAATTTTACATCTGCAGTTGGGGAATTAGGCCCAAGACAAGGTGTCTGCCAATTAACAGCTATCAAGACCTTTTTCCACACAGCTTTAATTTCAGAAGTCTTGCTGGTCTTTAGGAGGCCCCTGATCACTAAGGGCTTGCCCTTTAAATTGAATTTCTCAGCTCACTGTGTGGTCTTCTGCTAGATGCTTGATGAAAAAAAAAACCAGCCAGAATTAACTATTAGGAACCATGCCTTTCTCAGAGGGTTTTGTTTTAAAAAAGCTGTGGAATATAGGGGGAAACACACAGAATACTTTGCAGCCTTTTCTGTAATATTTAGAGTGAAAAAGGCCAGATATTTTCATATTTTAAAATGAATTTGCACTTACATCACACTGAAAAAGAACAACTTGCATGCAATGGAGTAGCTTAGCTAAGGATTTTGGTAAAATATACAGGCTGGATCTCTACTTTATGGTAGGTATTCCATTCTTCTCACCACAGCTGAGAGAGATTACAGCAGTGGTTGAGCTCTGACTGAAGCTGTAAAGCTGTGGTGTTTCTTGGGCACAAATCTGAGGGGTTACAGAGCATGTAGACACTTCATTTCATGAAGAACCTAAAAACCCAAGGGTAGCTTAGCTTTGCTAAGCTGGTTATGATCAGCCTGGGCTCCTGAACTCTTTCTTTTCACTGTGACTGCCCTGTACTCTGCTGTACAGATTGCTTGTGGTGCAGGCATGACTGGAAGATAATCACATCAGACTGGCCAGTCTGCCCTAACAAGCTCACCTCATTCCTCCTTGTACCTCAGTTTCTCCACCTGTGAAATGGGAAGACTAAGCACTGCGCTGCTTTGCAATCTGGAGAAGAATGAGCAAGCTGTGAAAGCCAGGACCTTGCTATCAGCATAGCTCAGTGGTTGTCTTTGGCACTAGTTGTGTACTCTCATTCACAACTAACAGGAAAATATTTATTGAAACTAAGGGCATGGGAGAAAAGACACCAGATGACTCAGCAAGTACATTTGCTTATGTAGCTAAAGCAGTTCTTTGCCATGCTTTCAGCCTGCACATGACTAGCCAGGTGCCTTGCACATCGTTTCTGCAAGTTAGTGAGGCACAGCAACTGTTAAGGAGGTAACTTTTTAGAAAATCAGATTATATCTCATTGCACATATCCTTTCACATGGCAAGCTCCTGTCCCTATTGTCTTTCCATTTAGTCTAAAACATTTATTAGGGCAATAGAAGAGTAAAGTTAGGCTCCTCACACTCCCTTGCCTTTTGAAGAGCTGTGTTATCACACCTCAGGACACCAAAGGCAAAGCCTCCCAGCTTTTCGCACTCAGGAATGGCAGCAGAATCAGTCCTGTGAAAGAGGTCAACAAGATGTGTTTCAATATAGCAACATTTAGGTTCATTTTTGCATACCCTTGCACATTTCCTTGGAAGGTTTGGAGATGAGAAGGTGTTAGAAAGATTTCCTAGATGGGAGGGAAATATCCAGGTCTGAGAGTGGGTTGTGTACATCTAGGATAACCATACAGAAGCCCACGTGAATACCACAAGAAAATGAATCTCAGGGTTAAAAGCCCTTGAAATAGACTCACAGGCTGGGGCACCAACCGGAAAGCTGCTCCGTGCCCATGACTATCCCTGAAGTGAGGATAAAGTGAAAGGGTTTTGCAGGGCTGAGCCTTTAAACACACTCTAGGTACATTAAAGTATTTAGTCCACTTGGTTAATTCCAGTGAAAGATGGCAAGGGTTCGATGCACACAAGTACAGACCTCTTTTTTTCTGTTGCACTAGTATCAAGAATTTAAGACATATCAAAAGTCAGGAAATAAGACATGCCATAAAAATTCACATATTACAAAAATGAAAGAACATAATCTGGTTTTATAAATAAAAAGACATTAATTTCACATACATACCAAAGGAGAAGGTTTAAAGAGGAGTGTGGTAATGTTATTCAGTAGCAATGAAAAGAAAACGCCATACTCAAGGAACAAGAAGACACATTTTGAAGAGGAGTCAGAATAATCAGTACCTTGTGGGACTGAAGCCCAAGGAATTATACCAAGTTAAAATCACATTGATGAACCAAAGAATACAGCTGAAGATTTAAAAAGACCTGGAGCCAGGGAGAGTTTCTCAGACATTTCAGATAAAATGCCCCACAAAAAGGCAGCAGATAGGGGTTTGGTTGGGTTGTTTGGGTTTTTTTTTTTGTATGAGCTCTGCAAAGAGATTGATTGAAGGGGTTTTTTTCTGTTCCTGAGACTAGGATCCTCTTACAGAGCAGACATGACTTTTGTTATCAGATATTTTACAGTCCCCAAAAGCTGAAACAAAGTGGCCAGGGAGCAAGGATTAGCCAAGCAAAAACTGAAAAAGCACATAGCAATTCAGCAGTCAAGGAAGAGAAAGACAACGGGGGTTCCCAAGACATTTTTTAGCATATTTCAATTTGTTTGTTAACTAAGGAAGGCAATGATATGTTATCAACAAGTTTTTGAAATGGATAACCAAAGATTAAAGAAGGGGAGTGTTCTGTGCATCACATTGGCATTATTAAGCATGCAGACACAATTATGAGGAAAAAATGTATGGAAAAGGTACTCAGGCAAGCCTGTAGGGTCTGCACAGGATGGCACTGACAGAAAGCCAATAGCACTGATGGAGAGCCTTAAAACTGAGAGACATGGTTAAATTCACACAGTAGAAAGGAAAACTGGTGAAGACAAGAGATAAGTACAGCAGTGAGGTTAGGGTGAGTGGGGATTAGAGGGCAACATTTGCAGAAGTCAGTATAGCCAAAGACAGAGCTAGAGTAATCATGATGGTGTTGAAGGAGTCACAAATTATCTTTAAGGTCCAGCCAGTGCTCTGATATGCTGTGGAGCAAAAATGAATGCAAAGGACAAAAAAGGATGAAGACAAAAGCTGTCCCTAGTCTAGCAAGACACAAGATGGTAGATGTTACATTTCCAGGAGCAGAACTGATCTGGCAGAGCAAGTAGAGCCCATGATACACTGGCTTATTTACAGGTCTTACTTCTACTGACTGACAGGCCCGAGGCATGCTGAAGAGCACAGCACTGGGTAGGACAGAGACAGGGGCTGCTCTTCCTGCCTTTGTGCCACCAGCTCTTTTGCATAGCTACCAGCTTCAGGGGGGAGCAAGAGAGAGCTATGATTTGTACACACTAGTTCAATTTTAGTATCAGAAATAGATACCAGAAGATTAAACAGAAAAGACAATGTCTGCAAGATAGGTTGTCAAAGGGAGAGTGGAGATGGGAGAAGTGGGAAGTTTTTCTGATGTTCAACTCAACAGTTCAGAGGGGAGCTCTCAGCAAAACAGAGTGAGCCTGTGCTTTCAGCCTCACCGACTCCGAGAGTCAGAGATATGATCAGAAGGGGTAGAACACCCACTCATTGTTACTACAAGGACAGAAGATTTATGTGGAGGAAGGACTGATACAATCAAGAATAATTTAAGGAACCTGAGGAAGCATCTAAGAGCATAAACAATCTAGGTAATTTTCTACAGATTCACTTTCCAGTGCATTGAAGTGAGAAAGAAATTATTAGAGAAAAAACAGATTCATTCTGGAGGTACAACAGGGAAAAGGTGATGAGTTAAAGGGTGGGAGACCTTTTTTGGGGCATTTTCTTAGAAGGATCTTCTTAAGGAGATCATTCTTGTTACTCTATTACCATAAAGCAAAATGGAAACTGGTCCAACCTAAGAGAATTACTTCACAGCTTTAAGGGATTTTCTGCATTCTACATTGGGCAACTTTTTAAGAAGGATTGAAAAGAAGGAACCATGAAAAGAAGAAACAGGCTAGGTTTCTGCAAGAGGAATCAGTGGCTTTGAATAATGTAGTAGTTCATTCTGATTTTAGTGATGAGAGTTTAGGACAGGAGTAGATCTCTAGATGTGAGTGTTGTTCACCTAAACCAAGAAATGACCTCTTCTAGTTCATTTAAAGTATTTCACCAAGCATCATTACAGATGGATTACATTTATCCCCATGTAGAGACACACAGGAATAGAAAGATGACCACTGACTTCCTCAAGTTCAAGCAGTGCATATAGAGAGGTGAAAGAATTCTGACTCCAGTCATGTGTTTTCTAACTTCCAGATTCTTTTATATCAAGAAGTTTTAGTCCAGCCCCCAGAATCTCTGCACCTCACTGAACCTTTGCACCTGTGAAACAGCAAGGTGGGGGAAAAAAAAATCAGTAGGCAAGATCTAAGGATTGGATGGACAGGATCTGAAATTTTCAGTGCACCACTTTTCATCTCTGGGAAAGAAAGTTTTAGTAGCTCTTGCCAGAAGCTGCCTTTCATGTCAGAAATGAGATTCCATGTTCCAGCATCCTCTGCCTCACTTCCTGGGGACTTAATGAGGGAGACTAACCAGGGAAAAAGGCTCAGCTGCTCACAGCTGCTCATCTACTGATGCACCAGAACAACCAAGGGAAATAGTACAAAAATAGTCACAATGGGCTGAATCCACCCAAGGCATAATCCTGTAAGGGGACAGAGAGGATGCAATTATGAAAACAGGCCTCATAGGACTGTCTTAGTGATGGAATAAGCCAAACTGGGCTGTGTACCTTCTCATTTTAATCTTCCCTGCATTTCAGGCAAATGAGAACAAAGCTATTTTTGTGTCTTTTCACTTGTTTTCATGCAGGATCTGCTGTTCCTGCCATGCCTGCATGTACTGACTGGTGAAGCTAATGAACTAGGCATCACGAGTAGTTATCAAGAGTTGGCCTGTGTCTCACACGTGAAGTGGTAAGATTCCCTGCCTGACATTGGCATTTGAGAGTCTCCCAGAACAAAACTTTATGCAGCTTCCACTTTGCTCAGTGGTGTGAGACGTGCCTCCTCAGGGGGCACTGCAAACTCAGAGTTTGCCCACAGCCTTCAAAGGCATTCCTTGAATGCAGCTCATGGAAAATCCGTGATCCTGCACAGAAAAGCAACAAAATGTTTTGGCTTCAGCTAGGTTTCTGTCTCAGCTGTGCTGCACAGAACTGCAGGTCAGGTTTCTTTTGTCAAACAAACAAACAAAGAAAGAAATAAAAAAACCCCAAAAACCCCAAACCAACCAACCAACCAACAAAAAACCCACAACTTAGCAAGAGGGAGTTAGCAAGCTGTGTTTTCTCCCTCTTTTCTTTGTAAGACTGCAAGAGAAACCAATGCTTTGCCTTCTGTTTTCATCTTTTCACAGAATCGTAGGGGTTGGAAGGGACCTCGAGAGATCATCGGGTCCAACCCCCCTGCCAAAGCAGCTCCCTAGCACATATTGCACAGATAGGCGTCCAGACGGGTCTTGAATATCTCCAGAGAAGGAGACTCCACCACCTCCCTGGGCAGCCTGTCCCAGGGCTCTGTCACCCTCACTGTGTAAAAGTTCTTCCGCATGTTGGTGCGGAACTTCCTGTGCTCCATTTCATTCCCCTCATGCTGTACATCAGGAGGAAGGTGAGGGGATAGCTGGACTATTGGGCCATCCATTGCCCACAAAACAACATTTTTAAAAAGCCAACAAGCTTTTCCTGGCAGAAAACAAGACATGTGAAACGCACTTTCCTCAGTTAAACTGCCTTCGCTATTCTTAGCTTGACTCCATTCTTATTTTATCTAGTGCACTGGTGTTGTGACACTTTAATTGTTCCAAAGTTACAGCTGATGTTAGACCTTCACGTTGTTTGTTTTTTACTTGTCCACACTTAACGATGAGTAGTCCTGGTATGACAACTACTACTTCCCTGCGGCCAGCACTTACTCCAATTCAGAGGTCACGTCCCCTCCAGCAATGCAATCTGCAGGCCATCCTGGGGAAAGGCAATAGCTGAAAGTGGGGGCTAAAGGCCAAGGAGAGTTCACGCATGCTATCAAGAGATTTTTATCAGCTGTTGTATCCTGGGAAGATCCCAGTCAGTGGGGAATTCACATAGCCACTCCAGCAGCAAAGTAAGATCTTGCTCCAGAGGTTCTCTCAATTCACACAGATCACCACCAATCCTACCCAGAAGGAACTACAAATCCCAGGTATTTTTGGACAAGTTGAAGCCCAAGTGACTGGATAACTAAACAAACAATTAGAGAAAATGGCAATTAAAAGAAAAGTCAAAGCCTGATTTTGTACTGCATCTGCCTAAGGTCTTTTTCCTTCCACAAAGCTATGCTGATAAAACAGTGTAGCAGACAAGAGCACGAGGTGGAGCTGATAGTGAAGTGAGGGAGGAAGTGTGGCAAGTTTTACAAGCACTTTCCCTTTTTGTGCTGAAACTTGAATTTGTAAACAATTTGACTCTTCATAATTCCACTGGACAGTCGTTGCCTTTAACAGTTCTAACTCTTCCTCACTCTCCCAAGAACACAGGCCAGAAAAGGTGTTCACAGTAGGACTGCAAGTTACCAATGACAAGTCGGTGCATCGATTCAGGAAAGACACAAAGCAGAGAGTGGTTTTTGCCAGACTGGGCATTTTCTGCACACAGGCTGAGCCACAGGTGCCAAACACAACATGTCCTGTTGACCTGGTCACCTTTTCCAAAAAAAAACCCCACAGGCATGCCAAAACCCAGCAAGATCACCCAGCCTCAGCGTGGATTAGAGTATTTTCCAACTGCGTGTGACATTGCACGCTGCAGACCGTGTGGCCACAAACAGGCAGAGAACACCTCCACCGCGCCGCTACGCGCAGTTTTTGTCTTCAGCCCCCATGGAGCCCAGGTTAAGCCTTTCTGTTCTCCAACAGGGAGCCTGCCGAATATCACAGGACATCAATAAACACTCATCTGTTTCTCTCTAGCTTTCTTGCACCTAGTAAACAAGCCGGCTTGTCCAGGGCGGGCTGCAAGGGAAGGAGGCACTGACCTGTGAGGGCAGCGCAGATTGCCTCAATTTGTTCCGCCAGCAGGCAGGGCTGGGGAGGGGAAGGGACCGAGCTATTGATGTTAGCTGCAAAAGTCAAACCAAAGCCGGTGCAACAGGGGATGGGAGGCACAGCTGCATCAGCCCCTTGTGAAGTGCTGGTTGTCTTGGCCAGCAGAGCAGATCATGGTCTTTTCCTCTTTTCATTGGTACTGAATATCCCCTGTGAAAGGTCCCACGGTGGGATTCTGCACTTTCCTTATAGATTTATTCATCATGGGTTCAGATTGGCTTATTTCTAAATTTTGTTGTGTAGCTAAAATGATGCAGTGGAAAAAAAGTAATTATCTTCCTCCTGGGATGTTTTCGATACTTTGTTGCCTCTTTAGGGATATTTAAAAGCCCTTTTTTATAAGGGGCAGGCATTCATTAATCACCTGCTTCTTAAAAGCAAAGGATATGTGTACTGCTAGAGATCACAGGTGTCCAGGCTGAGTAAGTAACTGTGCAAAGATGTCCAAGCGGGACTCATACCAGTTGTTTTCCTGTTTTGGGGGAATGGAGAAGAATTCCTCCTCTCTGTGGCTAAGGCAAGAAGAAACTTCAATATTTTTAATAAAAACTGTCTCACAAGAAGATTTTTACTTTCCCTCCCTTCTCCCAGACTTTTAAGGTTTCTCAAGCAGCTCTAGTACAAGAAGAGGCAGACCTACACCCTTGGAGCCTGATACTACTCCCTTGCACAGGGAACATGGGACTCCAGCACTGGTGCAGCCTGGGTGGGTTGAGGCCTTCTGAAGCTACGCTGCTACATGGCAAGGAGCCTCGGCCCCTGCCCACTGCCCAGCAATGCACACGTGTGCGGCCTGCTGTAGGTACATGTGGTGATGGTGGCTGACCTCGGGTACCCTCTGTGCCACTGATCAGTGCAGTCCTCAGCTCAGCCTTCTCAGAGGGACCCTGGGGCCAGGCCTCAGGTTGTGCCAGCAAAGAGTGTGGAGGGTAAGAAACCATGTGCCTTTGGCTGGGCATCAATGGCCAAGTAAACACATTTCAGCTACAATGTCTGGCAAATATTTTACGTTCAGTCTCTTTCACTCTCACCATTCCATCTCTTTACACCCTATAAATCACATTCTAATTTCCCAAGACACTTACTGCTTGGCTGCCCAAGAGACACAGTACTCCTCAGCATGAGCTCCAATGGCTGTGCCTCCTTACCAGTTTCTTTCCCTGCATTCAGCTCAGCACATGCAGCTCAATCTGCTTCTGCCCTTACCTGAATTTCATCCCCAACATTTTTTTCAACAATTGATGGCTTTGATGTCCATTTTCCTCATGGCTTTAAGTGTCTGCTTCATTTTGCCTGATAACATGACTGCATTAGCCAGGTCAGAGTGGGATGGTTCCTCTTCTTTCTTCTTTCACAGCTGGATGTGGAAGGAACCCTTTCAGGGATCACCCTGAGAAGACACAGTCTCCCTTCTCTTTTGGTATCCAAGATGCTTGCAGACATGACAAGCCAAGATATGCAGGCACCAGTGCTGTTCTCCACTTTCTCTCCCCCAGCTAATGAATTATAAAGCTCGAGCCTTTTACTTTTTCTTCTATGGACAATCTGAGGCAGAACTTGAGGGCCACCATTTAAAAACTTTTCTCCATTGCTGTGCTTTGAGCCCCATTTACTGATTTGGAGAGATGCATTTTCTACCCAGTGCTGCACTGGATTGGTCTTGCTTGTTTGTCCTTACTGAAATGGTTCTGGGTGTCCCATTTTAGACCAAACAGGGCTAAGGTAAAGACACCTATGCAGGAAGGCTATGAGCTCCTACTGCTTTGATTCACTTTACTTGGTTACAAGACAGTATTCCCCCACATTGCAAACTGGGGGCACAGGTGAAAAAAATGAGGTGGTGGGTGCATGCAGAGAGCACATGGAAAAAAAGAGGAAGGCACAAAAGAGCCAGAGTATGGAGAAGAAATGTCAAACCTTGGGGGATGACAAGATTGAGAGGAACATAAGTTCAGACAGGCTCAACAGGTTACACATGGAACAGGCAGAGCAAGGCTAGAGGGATCACAGGAATGAGGAATAAGAAACAAGGTATTGTATTGTGGAAATGATTCACACCGGGTGGTTATGTGAACAGATTTACTGAGGATGCAGGTGGGAGGATGAACACTACACGGTTGGGTGGGGGGGTGTAAAGGAACGACTTGATCCAAGGGTAGGGAGAGTATTAACGGAGTGTGGTTTTCTCAGTTTGTATGAACTCTGCAGGATTGGGCCCTCCAGCTCAGAAAGCAGATGTTAGATTTTAAAACAACTCTTATTATTGTTTCAGGACTTCATGGGTGGCAGTGCAAATAAACAGAGGCACAGAATGAATGAAACAGCCTGCCCCCGGATGCACAACTTGTCATCATAACTGTTCAGAAGAGCAAATTCCAGTTCAGACAATTTTACCTTACCAGCCCAAAAGGATTCTGTCTTCTCGCCCCCTGCCCCCGCCCCCCTCCCAAAACACACTTCATTCATTCTGGCTAATGAGCAAGCAATCTTCCCTTCACAGGCCCAGAAGCATTCCCACAGAATTCTTGCTCGCTGTGGAATAGAGGGGCTTTGTTCTTTGTCTAAATGCAGTATCTAAAACTAAGCCCAACAGCTGCGACCACAGCTTCAACAGAACTGTCCTCCCAGACACTGAAGCTCTCCAGTTCCTTCCAAATCTTATATTAAAATCTCTCTGTTGCTCCTTAAGTTCTCCAGTTTTCTTCACTCTCTTCCTGCTCTGAGAAACACTACAAAGCAAGCATCTAATACAAAATAATACGCAGATTATGGGGACAATATCTTATACTGTAAATGTGGTAACAAATACATCTAGAGATTCTTCTAAGAGTCAAGCCAACCTGACTAAGCCCCTTATGCTTTAAATGCTTTTCTTAATGCCCTTGTGCATCAGACATCCATTTTGTTTCCTTCCAAATGTCTCCTGAGGCATCAGTTCCTCCGCAAAGCCCAGCGATGCTTAGTGGAAATGCCACAGGCCTATGAGTGAAAAGAAAACCTGCTGGGATCCCAGGGCAGATCCTGCTCTCTGTAGCTCTCAGCTACTTACTTGGTATCACCATTTGACATTAGGTTATACAATTGCTGAAACGTGGGGGTCATTTTATTTATATGCTGGGGGTGGGGGACCTCTTAAGTTCCTCGAAGGTCACCTTGGTCCCATGGTATGAAGATACCAAGTGCTCTCCCCACATTTAACAATGACACTAAACAAACAATAGCCTCAGAGGATATTTAATATGCAAAAAGAAATGGCAGTCCTTCTTTCTTTTTAACTAGTGATTTTTATATGGTATGAACAAACCAGGCCTGCATTTCATGGACAAAGTTGATATGAGTTGTTTCTTTTTTTAAACAGCAAAAAAGGGGCAATTTTCCCCTTGTTTACTCAACAGTTTCAAAGAGCACTACATACAGAAAGTAAACAAAATACTCCATTGCAGCAGCTATAGCCTTTTCATAGATCAGTCCAGAAAAGAAAATGATTGAATTAGGAGCAATAATGACTCCTTTTTTTTTGCAAGTGAAATAAAGCAAATATTATTTGGATGAAGTCCAAGCAAAGCTTTCCCAGCACACGCTATTTTATTTGAGGTATAAAGGCCTGCAAAAACAAAATAAAATCCATCCAGCTACAGCTTGTGAAGCTTGCCACCTACTGAGGGAAGCGCAGAACAGCAACGCCAGGGAAGCAAAAGGAGGAACAAGGAAATACGTGCTGGACCTGTTATGTCGCACAGCCATACTTGCTCTTGGAGACTTGACCATAAAGGCTTCGGGACACCTCCAGAAAGCTGGATCAATGGATCAGTCAACCAATAAATACTTCTCCTCATCCTCCTTTATACACAGAATTTAGAGCTAAGGTTTTATCTTGAAAAAATCCTAGATTTTTGTCTTACAAATCTAAAAATTACGGGAAAAAACAAAAATACTCCCAGCTTCTGCAAGGAACATATAATTTGCTAGAGAGCCAAAGTGTTGAGATGTCCTAAGTCACAAACCATTTGGTAACAAAAAGTCACAGTGTCATCATTTCTAACATTGTACTGGTAATTTTTATTTACCTCCAAGACCTGTAAGAAGTATTGTTAAGAAACAAAGAGCCTGTCTTTACAAAGGGAGGCATACAAGAAATACAACTTGTCAAAGTTTAGAAATATCTGTTACGGTTAAGAAGACTTCCTCAGTATGCCTTCTTGGTGAAACTTTTGGTATATACACAGCCCCAGAGCAAGGTGTAGAGCACTACACAGGTCATGGAGGCATCACTGAACATGAAAGGGTTGCTGTCATTTTGAATTTACATAGGTAAATTATGTATCAAATGGAAAATGTTATTAAAACCTTTAATGGAGTCACACAAAAAAAAATTAATCAGAATGTAAAAGCTTCAAAAGACTTGGAGCTTGGTGTTCCTTGGCATCTGGTCATGAGGGTATAAATAAAGCCTCATCGAAATAATACTCTCCATCTGCAGATGCGATTGCTGCCTGATACAGCAGAGAGCAGCAGCTCAACAGTGGAGCTCATCATCATCCCTTTGGAATAGGAATCACCAGCCCCGGCTGCTTCCAGGTGGGTTCTTATTGGAATCTGGAAAGCCTAAGGACCACCAGAGTTTCCAGGGTCATCTTGCACCAGAAACAATCACGCTACATCTGTAGCAGGGGAGTACCTCTGCCCTGGCACACCCCTGTCGTGACCCTGCGGCCATCTGAGGAGAGGGATGCTCAGACTTCAGAGCCATCTGTACTTCCTTCCTGCAGTAAATCTGTCTGTGTTAGTGCCTGTGCTGCAACTACAGAGCAAGCACTAATGGGGGAGAAGAAACGCTCAACAAACAGCCAGCAACTCCTAATTCTAAGGTTGATGTTCTTGTATGAAATGATGCCTACTGTTATTCTAAATAGATGTTTAAATAACATGCATATGTGTACATGTATTTGTATCTGCATTGCTGTCTATATACATACAACACAGCAGCTGATTCCATATAAACACATGCTAATATAGAGATGTAGATGAAATAAGTGTACAACAAAGATGCTGTAAAATGATCCATATTCTGATAACTGAGAAATGTCATTCAAAAACATAACCCCTAACAGAAATGGTTCTGCTATCACCCACACGGATACATACATATATGTAGATATACTGCATCATACACAGACAGAAACTAGTGCAGCCCCAGAAATACTTCTTGGCAATAAATTATTATTATTATTACTATTAATTATTATTATTGCAAGGCACTGAGGATGGCATATGCTGCTCTACCCGCATTACTACATGCACAGGGTACATGTAGCTCTGCACAAAGGCGTAACTTGCTACATGCTGAGCTGTTGGCCCCCATGGTGACAACACTTTTCAGAGCCCCCCATGCTGGCACTCACTGAGGCTGTGCAGAGCCCACAGGGCCAGCGGCAGAAGGTGCCAGCCAGCCCTGACACATGCAAGGCGAGTGAGCTCTGCTTCCTAGAGCAGCAGTGGAAAAGGGAAATCACTGCTCTTCCAGTGTAGAGGTTGAGAGAGTGACTGGCTCAGCGAGGGGCTTCCTTTGTCTGGTGGTAAACTGAAGCCTCTGCTGAGATACTCCCAGTCAATCAAATTGTAATGCTACCGCAGAGCTGCTAGTCTGACTTTACGCTATGATTCAGAGAGCAGTGGCTTCTTCTAGCAAACTTGTCCTGAGAAAATACTGTTTGCCCCTAATCTAATAGCAATGACTTTTAAAATTATTCTAGTCAATGCAAGATAATGAAATGGATTTGTACACTCTACACATCTTTGGCTTTCTTCCTGGTGGGCTAAATTAAGTTAGGGGAAAACGTTTCTAAAGTGCATTAACAAACTTCATTTACAATTGGAAGTAATTTATCTCAGAATGTCCCATAAAATCAGCTGCGTACCCATCTGGTCCTGGTGCTTTATTATCTAATATTTCTTGCAGGTCTTCTTTATTTCTTCTTTAACAGTTCTGTTAACTCTCGCAAGGTAGCAAGCACAGCAAGGCACAGGCAGTCAGGAAATGTAGCCTCCCTGGCTTCTGCTATGCCTCCCTCTATCATCACAGCACACAGATGTTTTCTCAGTAGCCCTGTTTTACACTTCTTTCTCATTCTGGGCACCTACCTGAAGCCCCATGGCAGGAAAATTCAAGGTTTTCAAAGTTTTACCACATTTGCTGTCTCCCCTGTGGGTGGAATAGGACATCAATGCGTCAGAACCCTAAGCCTAGTCCTGGCATCAGGCTTAGTATCTACACACCCACTTCAGTTCTGCTCCTGAACTGGTCCAAAATGGGGACAGACCCCAAGTGTGAACTTCAGGAGAGCCAAATAAGCAATGCACAAGACAGTCTGAGCAGTTTGGAAAACATGAATTCCCAGCTGTCTCAACCACCCACTCTGATGTAATCTCATTTACATTGTTCTTCACACCATAAATGTCCAAGGAAGTTTGTCTAGCCCCATATGGCAGCTCTGTGTTTTGGATGCACCATATACTGTGTCTATAGGGATGCAGACCTCTGTGTCATGGCATCCTCCAACGTGACATTTTGGCTGTGTCCCCTGTCATGTCCTCGTGTGTCTGCAGACAATGTGGCCAACAAGGCAAGGTTCAGCTTACAGCTGTGGAACCACAAACTAGCGACACCAGTTTTGAAAGTTGTTTTACCTTGGCAGGATTTTCATCCTGCCTTCAGCCACCAGATCTTGCTTTCTGCTTTCGAGACTGGTGTTCCCCCTGTGAATACCATTTCTCTATAACCTGCATCCATCTGCATTCAATCCTCCAACTGCTTCTCCAAAGGCCAGAACACAGTCCTCAGTAACACTGCACACATTTCTCAGCTTCTGCTAATCTTGTTAGGGCTACAGCCATTTCTTTCATACCCTGAGAAATAACTCCCATGGCATCTTGTATTCCCAGCTTCAATTAGCTCCTGTGAAGAGCAACATCTTTTTCCTCTGCAATTTCAGAGTCCTTCTTTGTTGTTTGTGTTGGCAAGGGTGAGGATTGTGCCTGGTATCCATTGCTCTCCCTGGGGAGCAGAGTCTTTTCCTTCTGGGAAGTGCCGATTGGCTCTTTTAGGTTATTTACTTGGGATAAAGACAGTAGAGGGGATTAACTTAGAGAAGGGAAAGAGAAAGAAAACGTGAGAGGTTGCGAATTCTGTGATCAGTGTTACTCCAGTGTCCCTGCCCAGGAGCTGCTGTCTGGTCACTGCAGTTCAGGGCAGTGTGATAAGCCTCCTGTTTCTGCTGTGCTTGTGCAGACCTTGCCTCTGCCTTGGTCAGGGAGACTCTCCACACCCCGGTGGTGGGAGACAAATCAATATCCCTGATTTGTCTCTGGTGACTGGTTGAAAGACAGCACAATTTCAAGGCTAAGATCAAGCCTCATTAATAACCCGATTCTTTCACTGGGAAAGTGCCACATCACCCACAAGCCCTCTCCTTAATTGTGTAACTTCCCTGCTCAGTCAGTGTACCTGTACAAATGAGGTCTGGAAACACGGATGTGGCTCGAGGCCCTATTTTGGCACTCATGGTGAGTGTGGTTATTAAATTCACATGAATGACAGTAAACACCCTGATCAGGACCCAATCCACTCACCAAGCTTGAGCAGGGAGCAATGGGAATGAACATTGTGTCCTTGCTGTTCCTGACCACATTTTGGGACTGGAACAGCCTCGGGCTCTGCTGCCGAGCTTCCTTGCCCTGGACGTGGAGGTCGGGGACTGTGATGAGGTTATTGTCACTGGTGATGACTTGCCCCACATTCTGGAACCTTCTAATGTCTTTCTAGGAGGCAGTGGGGGAAAACTTCAGATTCCTCCCAGAGGTTTGAGGGAGGGCTCCTCAAAAAAGGAATTGAGTCAGAAAGCCCAGCTGAAGTGTCTTTACACGAACGCACGCAGCATGGGTAATAAGCAGGAGGAACTGGAAACCGTGATGTCACTGGAAAATTATGATCTAGTTGCAATCACGGAAACAGGGTGGGATGATTCCCACAGCTGGAATACCCCTGTAGAAGGGTATCGCCTTTTTAGAAGGGATAGGCTAGGTAGGAAGGGTGGGAGAGTTGCCCTCTATGTTAAAAAGTGGATAGACTGTGAGGAGCTCTCTCTGAGAAGTGGTCAGGAGCAGGTTGAGAGCCTGTGGGTCACAATTAGGGATGGGGCTAATAAAGAGCAGCTGGTGATGGGGTCTACTACAGGCCACCTGATCAAAGAGAGACTACTGATGAGGCTTTTCTCCTTCAGCTGCAGGAGGCATCACAGTCACAGGCACTTATCCTGATGGGGGACTTTAACCACCCGGGCATCTGCAGGGAAAACCACACTGCGAGCTGCAAGAGGTCCAGGGGACTCCTGGAGTCTGTAGATGACAACTTTCTGGTTCAAATAGTAGATAGACCGACCAGAGGTGATGCATTGTTGGACCTGGTGCTCACCAATGTGGGGGAGATCATTAAAGGTGTTAAGGTTGGAGACAGCCTGGGCTGCAGTGACCATGCTCTAGTTGAGTTTGCGATCTCAAGGAATGTGGGCCTGGCGCAGGGTGGGATCAGGACACTGAATTTTAGGAAAGCAAACTTTAGGCTGTTTAAGGACTTGTTGGCCAAGACCTCCTGGGAGGTGGTCCTTAGAGACAGAAATGTTGAGGACAGCTGGCTACTCTTTAAGGATGCCTTTCTGAGAGCTCAAGGGCTCTCTCTCCCTCTGAATAAGAAAGTGGGCAGGAGGGGCAGGAGACCAGCATGGCTAAGCAAGGACCTGCTGGTCAAACTGAGTGAAAAGAAAGGCAAGTACAAGCTCTGGAAGCAAGGGTGTGTAGCCTGGAATGAATACAGGGATGCTGTTTGGACTTGCAGAGACGGGATCAGGAAAGCCAAGGCGTAGATGGAACTGAACTTGGAGAGGGATGTTGAAAACAACAAGAAGGGATTTTACAGGTACATTGGCCAGAAGAGACAGGCCAAAGAGAACATATCCCCTTGGTAAATGAGAAAGGAGAACTGGCTGCAACTGATGAGGAGAAGGCTGAGGTACTGAATGAGTTCTTTCCCTCAGTCTTCTCTGGCAGCCAGGATTCTCATAATTCTCAAATCCCAGAACCTTGCATCCTTAGAACTCCAGGTGGGAACTGGGGGAGCAAATCTCCCCCCCACTGTAAGAGCAGAGCAAGTCCGTGACCGCCTCATGAGACTGAATGTCTACAAGTCTATGGGGCCGGATGACATGCATCCCAGGGCCCTGAAGGAGCTGCTGATGTGGTTGCTGAGCCGCTCTCCATCATATCTGAAAAGTCGTGGCTGTAAGGAGAGGTCCCTGGGGATTGGAAAAAAGGTCACATCACTCCCATTTATAAGAAAGGGAGCAAGGAAGACCCAGGGAATTACAGGCCGGTGAGCCTCACCTCTGTGCCTGGGAAGATCATGGAACAGATCCTCCTGGATGACATGTTGGAGCACATGAGGGAAGAGCATGTGATCCGGGACAGTCAGCACAGCTTCACCAAGGGAAGGTCGTGCCTTACCAATCTGGTGACCTTCTGTGATGGAGTGACAGCATCGGTAGATAAAGGGAAGGCAACCTGGACTTGTGCAAGGCCTTTGACACAGTCCCCCATCACATCCTTATCTCTAAATTGGAAAGAGGGGGATTTGATGGGTGGACCATCCAGTGGATAAGAAACTGGTTAACAGACCATAGCCAAAGGGTGGTGGTCAATGGGTCTATGTCCAGATGGAGGCCGGTGACAAGCGGTGTCCCCCAGGGGTCTGTCTTGGGACCGGTTCTCTTTAACATCTTTATCAATGACATTGATGATGGGATTGAGTGCACCCTCAGCAAGTTTGCGGATGACACCAAGCTGAGTGGTGTGGTCGACACCGTAGAAGGAAAGGAAGCCATCCAGAGGGATCTTGACAGGCTGGAGAGATGGGCCCGGGTGAACCTAATGAGGTTCAACACTGCCAAGTGTCAGGTGTTGCACTTGGGCAGGAAGAATCCCAGACATAGATACAGACTGGGAGAAGAGCTTCTTGAGAGTAGCCCTGCTGAGAAGGACTTGGGGATTCTGGTGGATGAGAAACTTAACATGAGCCAGCAGTGTGCTCTTGCAGCTAGCAAGGCCAATGATATCCTGGGCTCCATTAGAAGAGGGGTAGCCAGCAGGGATAGGGAGGTGATTGTCCCTCTCTACTCTGCCCTTGTGAGGCCCCATCTGGAGTACTGTGTCCAGATCTGGGGCCCCCAATACAAGAAGGATGTGGAACTGTTGGAGAGGGTTCAGAGGAGGGCCACGAAGATGATTAGAGGCCTGGAGCACCTGCCCTACGAAGAGAGGCTGAGGGAGCTGGGCTTGTTCAGTCTGGAGAAGAGAAGGCTGCGGGGGGACCTCATTGTAGCCTTCCAGTACCTGAAGGGAGCTTATAAGCAGGAGGGGATTCAACTTTTTAAAAGGATAGACAACGACAGGTCAAGGGGGAATGGATTAAAACTAAAGGAAGGAAGGCTTAGATTAGGTCTTAGGGGGAAGTTTTTTACAGAAAGAGTGGTGAGGTGCTGGAACAGGCTGCCCAGAGAGGTAGTGGATGCCCCATCCCTGGAAGTGTTCAAGGCCAGGTTGGATGGGGCCCTGGGCAACCTTGTGTAGATCCAGGCCTGAGGTTGGTGGCCCTGCCTGTGGCAGGGGGGTTGGAGCTCCGTGATCCTTGGGGTCCCTTCCAACTCATACCATTCTATGATTCTATGATTCTATGATTCAACAGAGAAGATGTCTTTCTGTGCTTGCCCCATGGCTTCTTCTGGCTATCATTTATCTCCTGCTCAGTAATTGAGTGGGATCACAATGTTATTTTTGCTATCCTTGTCTCAGCTTAAATGCTCCAAGTACAAAAGAGACGGCTAATGCCATGCCTGCCAGCACAACACCTCATCTCCAGCTGGGTGCCAACTCCACAGTTCAAGCCTGCAAGCCCGGGGTGCTCTGCTTAGAGGGAAACCTCACCAGAGAAATTGCTTGGGTAGGTCCTCCACTTCTCCACTTCTCAGTGTGAGCTCCTCAGCCAGCAGATGTGATCGTGATTGCCCAGCTGCAAGAAGGGTCACTCCATACTACCTGTGTTCAACAACCCACCTGTCAGACTAAGCCTGAGGTGTGGTAAGCCTGAGGTCTCCCAGAAGCAGGTCTGTGACAGAGAACATAGGGTTCTTGGGGGTTTTTACTTTAACAGGGACATCTTGCAGTGTTTATCATCTCCTGTGTTTTCTCACCTGTCCAAGTTCATGCTCACAATGCATCCCACTGAGCAGGGCCACTTTAACACCCTGGAAGGAATAGGAGGTCACAGCAGGCAGAGCTGGGTGCCCAGGATGTGAGTTGCACACAGTAACCACGGTGCTTCTGTCTTCAATACAGAGAAATCATCTACTGCACTGCAGGCCGCTGGACTGTAGGTACCCCATCTGCTCCCTCCATTTACCTATCAGAGGAGGAGGGCTGTGCAGGAACCAGATGAGTCTTAGAGTCTTCACAGAGTCTGGAGAAGAGAGAGAAAAGATAACAGACTTGCTGAGGGTGGGAATAGGATGTGTGGTGGGGCGGGGGGACACACAGGAAATTATCTTTGAGCAAGACCATCCCTCAGCACCACCTCTCCCAGCTTCTCTCTTCCAGGTATGAGCCCTGGGATGGTCCATACCCACAGAGCACATCAGTCCAGAAAGGCACACGAAGTCTACTAGTGATGAAAGTCCTCTTGTCCACCACAAAGGCTGGACATGGTGCTTACAGAATAAGACTGAGAAAACAAAAATTCTGTTCTGTAACTATTATTTTCCTGCCAGGTACTTTCATCCCCTATGCTTTCTGCTTGGCCAAATTGCATAGTGCTCAGCCCTTACCTTCAAGCCTCAAAAGAAAATAAGTGGCATGTGTCAGGGTCAGCAGTCACCAAGGTGTCTTCCCTTTCTTACTAAATAACCAGAGAACACTCTTCCCCACTCCTAGGTGGTTTATCCTACCTTGTTGAACTAAGCCCTCACCTGAGTCTACTAGAGCCAAAGAACTGAAATGCACATATCTGAGGCTGGAATTTGGCCCTAACATAGTATCATGATTGTTAGCAAACAGCTATTCCCATATCTGCTCTTAAGAAAGTCACATGATGTAAACAGAGACATACCAGTATTAAAGAACAAAGGAGCTAGAGGGGAAAAGCAAGAAAAAGTTCCCAAAACCTTGGGATTGCGGACAGACAGGTGTCACCTTAAACACAGCAGAAATTACACACACAGGCTAACAGAGTTGGAAATCTCAGATAAACAAGCAGAAGTCAAACCTGAGGTGCTTTGTGAGGCTCATTCAGTAGAAGAATGGACCAGTGAGTCTGTTAGAAAGCAATGCTTTTCATAGCAAGGCTAGGTATCATCACAGGCCTAAAATCCTGTGAAGGGTATCTTAGGTAATTAAAGGACAAACACTTCCCTAAAAAAAGCCTATTACAGATCAAAGTTAAAAGTCCACTCAAAAATGCACTGCAATAAATTTTCTTAAATCAAAATCATATGAGAAAGGAAAGGGAATTATTTTTTCCCAAACAAAAGGACAAGAACCCCTACAAAACAAGAAATCAACACAAACCACCAACCTAGTTAAAGCTATATTTTGTGTTACTTTTAATTTTGCAGACATGCTGATATGCTGCTCATTCTCAGCCATTCATCTTACTGCTTTGAACTGCTGTGATGGGACAAAGCAGCAAGGATCCTTGCATAAGCCAAGTGCATGTCAGCTTTTGTCATGAGAACAGGGCACACAGCTTGTTCCCAGTTGTCCATCCTCCAGGTTTTGTAATTATGTTGTCCTTATCTGACACTAGCAACATTTGCAATTTGCTAAAATGTGGCTTGTGCAAGCTAATAATAGCATGCACTGAAATGAAGTAATATAGCTTAAACTGGCTGAATTTCCAGAACATCAGCAACAAGAAAATATCTGATGCTACAACAGAGCAATCCATTTTCTTTCAAACTAAATAAGGACTTCAATGCCCTTCCAACTGGCTTTCTTCAAAAGCTTATCCTTTGACAAATCAGTCACTTACTGAGTTAAGAGGTTGAACAGACCTTTCAAAAAAGCCTGCAGTATAAACAAACTTGATCTCAGATAATCAGTTTCTGTTTGTCAGCTGTGAAACCATAAAATGTTTTCCTGATTACTCTCCAACATCCAGCAACTGGTATTTTGGGGCGTCTGTGACTTGATATGTCTTTGTATTTCTTTGCTGGAATTGTCCCACAAGGCCTTCTGAACTTCTGAGAAGACAGCTTCATCCTTTGTGGCTCATATAAATATTACATGAAGTGGGGACTTTGATGAGAAAATTCTTAACACTTCTTGAGCCACCACTAGTCTTTTATGCCTTAAAAACATCAGCCTTTTCTGGATGAGACTGTCTCTGGTGTCATAGGATGCCAGCTCCCCCTGAAGCCCAGGTCTCTAGAAAGAGTTGAGAGATGTTGGGGTGGGTTTTGGTTTTGTTTTGAGAAACAATGCTCTTTGAGCTAAACTGATATAAACAAGCTTTTAATGATGGTATATTTTTCCCTAGTGCCTGAGGTACGTGGTGGTAGCCAACAGAAGGTGCCTCAAAAATTTTGTCAGCAGGGTGCTAGTGGTGAGGTGGAAGAAAAAAAACTAGGCCAAGATCCCTGCTAAATGGCACAGCAGCATGTTGTGAAACTCTGGACTTCTTCACAAGATGTCACAACATACTCCTAAAGTCTCTTCAGCCACCTAAACCACACCAGTGTTTTACTGCTCTGCGATTGTAGGTGGCCTCAAGAGTCCAATTAGTATGATCAGATAGTTAGGTCACAGCAAGCATAATGGAATCTACATGGATGCACCAGGTGGATACTGGTGGATTATTTGGCATTTGAAGTAGAAGTTACTATGTAGAGTTTTGTCAAGATGAAGCCAAGCCACTGCCCAGGCTGCTGCCGTGCAACCTGCAGCCGATATTTAGGTAAAACTGGTCAGTTTAAATATTACTTGAATGTGTTCACCCAGAAATAGCTGGGAGACAGAGCGAGAGTTACATTTACCTTAGTGACTTATTTTCTGAGAAACATTATTTTTAAAGTGCATAGGAACTTTTTTTTCCTTTCTTTTATGCATCTGTGAAAGCTCACTGAACGTCCTTCTGCACATAAACATAGAGAGATGTATTATTGGACCTGTCCCTGGCTAAAACACTATTTAGAATCTCCATTCATCCGAGATATTTATGACAACCTTAGGCCAGTATGTGGGTTGTCAAATGCAGAATGTGTGAGTGCTGGAGGAACAAAATGACAGGGTAAGACGTTGGAAACATGCTCGGTTTGTGGATAAGCACACTTCACTCCTCAGGTAGTAAATCTGGTCTTCTGCCTGCGTCTCTGCATCGCTTCTGGTTCAGCACAAGTACCGCACAGCAGACTCTGGTGGAAGGAGTATTGGACTAGAAACTAACAGTCCAACCTCACTCAGTTTTTTAATAGAAATCATCAGCTCCTTCGATGGTGTCACAGCAACACATGACAGCTAAAGCTTTGCCCTCAATCTGTTATTTCACCATTATAATTTAACCGCACACTTTGAACTGGTCAAAACAGTGTTTTTCTGTTCAAAATTAAACCAAATTTCAGACTTAAGATTTTGCTTGAAGGTGCCTCTGTTTCTCCCTGGAAATACTCATCTGTTGATGTAATGGACTTAGACCTTGTGGCTGAAATTTGGTAAGTCCGAGAGTTAAAAATTGTGCATGTAGTTCATGAAAGTCTAGTGGATTTAGTTATTGCTAAAAATTTTCACCTGTTGGCAGAGCTGTCAGATCCATGCTACAAAGAAAAAGCCTTGTAATTTAATGTTGCAGTTTTGTGTAGCTGTGCTGCTGAGATGGCTTCGGCAAGCAGCAGCTAGAGTTTCTGCAAGCCCCAGACTGTAAACATCAGCCAATTCAAGGCCAAAGCTGCTGCTGTGGACCAGGGCCGAGCCAATTGGAGATGGTCACAGCGCCTCTGGGAAGCACATATAGGAGAAAAAAACTGCAGGCAGACGCATTTTGCCACTGGAGAAGGGAGTGAGAAGATGTAACAAGCTGGGCAGACACCAAGGCCAGGCCCAAAGGAGAAGGAAGTCCTCTGGATGCCTGAAAGAGAGATTCCCCTGCAGCTCGTGATGAAGACCATGGTGGAGCGGGTGTCCCCTCTCAGCCCATGGATAATGACAGGGAGCAGAGACATCTACGGCCTGTGAAGAGATTGATCCATGCCACAGCAGGTTTGCCAGGGGACTTGTGACTTTGCGGGGAACCAGGCTGGAGGAGTCTGGGCCCGAACGTCAGTGCCCATGGAAGGGAGTCCTGCTGAGAGGCCTGTGGTGAGGGATGACTCCCCAAGAGAGAGGACTCGTGCTGCAGAAGTTCGTGGATACAACTCTCGTGTGGGTGGGACCCCACAGTGCCACAGGGAAAGTGTGTGAGTGTGGAATGTCCCCCTGCAGCTAAGACGGAAGACAATTCGGGAGGAATGGACTGAAAACCCCATTCCCCACTCCCTGCCCCTCCCTGCGCCACGATGAGGGGGATGAAGGGAGTGAATTTACAATTAAAGTCAAGTGTGCAAAGAGGTGAGTGATTTGGGGGAAGTAGAAGTGTTAAGATCTGGGGAAGGAAAGCAGCTTGTGAGGAACCGCTGGAACCTCACTTCCCCTTCCCTGCCCCTCCCCACGCCATGTTGGGGGGGAAGAAGGGAGTAAAATCATGGATGAAGTTTAAGTCTAAAGCTAAGACTTAAACTTCTTAAGCTAAGAAGGGAGGGGTGGGAGGAAGGTGCTTTAAGACCTAGCCACGCTTATCATTACCCAACTCTGGTTCACTGGGTGTGTAGTTGTAGTAGTAATAAATCACTTTTCTTTCTTTTATTCTGGGTTGAGTCTGTTTTGCCCATTGCACTAATTGGAGAGTGATCCCTCTGTCCTTATCTCAAATCCTGAGCCTCCTGATATGTATTTCTCCCCTTCTTGGCTGAAAGGGGAGTGAGCAAGTGGCTTGGTGGGCATTTAGCCTCTAGCCAGGGCCAAACCACCACATTTAAGAAGTTTCAGAGGAAAGAGCAAGACTTCTTATGAAAATACAAGCTACAATTAACACTTAAAATGGGGTGTGTATACATGTTTATACACATGTTCTTTACAAACCCCTTTAAATTCAGAAGGTAGTATGTTACCGCAACACACCCAGATTTCCTCTTGAAAGAATTAGTGGTCAATGCCATGGCTCTCTCCAGGGACAGCTCTTGAGGGGTACCTTTCTACAAATGCATTGCATTTTAAAGTACTTCTCAGAAGGGGGCAAGGATTCTGCTCCAAACAACTCAAAAAATTGCATAGGGAAAAAAAAAATTGATAAGAACATGACTTTTTGTGCTGCCTATCAAGTGGCAATTATTTTCGCTAGCATTTTTTTTACTCACTATCAGTGTTTTCTTTATGATTTGCTTGGAAAAGATCTTGCAATACAAGACTTTCACATGGTCACTGAACTATTACACCTTGTTTTTATAGTGACTGTTCTTACATTTGACACCCTCCCACATTACATCCTTGTCTCTAAATGGGAGAGACATGGATTTGGTGGATGGACCACTCAGTGAACAAGTAACTGGCTAGATCGTCATGGAACTTATGGTGCTCTGCAGGGATCAGTACTGGGACCAACACTGTTTCACATCTTTGTCAGAGACATGGGCAGCAAGATTAAGACCCTCAGCAAGTTTGCTGATAACACCAAGCTGTGTGGTGTGATTGACACGCTGCAGGGAAGGGATAACATCCAGAGGGACCTTGACAGACGGGAGAGGTGGGCCTGCTCAAGCTGCACGATGTTCAACAAGGCCAAGTGCAATGTCCTGCACATGGTTTGGTGCACTCCCAAACACAGCTACAGGCTGGGCAGAGAATGGATTGAGATCAGCCTTCAGGAGAAGGATTTGGGGGTTGCTGTTCAACAAGAAGTTCAATATGAGCTGTCAGTGTGTGGTGGGAGCTCAGAAGGCCACCAGTGTCCTCATCTGCATCAAGAACAGCACGGCCAGCAGGTCGAGGGAGGTGATTCTGCCCATCTACTCTACTCTCATGAGACCCCACCTGAGGTACTGCATCCAGTTCTGGGGTCCCCAATACAGGAAAGACATTGATCTGGTGGAGTGAATCCAGAGGAGGCCACAAAGATAAGAGAACTGGAGGACCTCTCCAGTGAAGACAGGCTGAAATAAGTTGTGCTTGCTCATACTGGAGAAGAGAAGGCACTGTGGGAGACCTTACTGAAGCCTTCCAGTACCTAAAGAGGGCCTACAGGAAAGCTGGAGAGGGACTGTTTACAAGGGTGTGTAGTGGCAGGACAGTGAGGCACTGGCACAGGTTTCCTGGAGAAGCTGTGGCTGCCCCCTCCCTGGCAGTGTCCAAGGCCAGGCTGGATGGGGCTTTGGGCAGCCTGGTCCAGTGGAGGGTGTCCCTGCCCATGTAGGAGGGTTGGAAGTAGATGATCTTTGAGCTCCTTTCCAACCCAAACCATTCTATGGTTCTATAAATTGACCCTGCCTTCCTTGAATGGAGTATATGCTTTACTATGTGGCTAATCATTTACTGGGTTGGAAAACAGATTTCAGAAGTTAAAATTCAGTTGAATTATTCCAGACCACTAACTAAAGATGTAAGATCTTTTATTAAATCAATAGCAATAAAGGGCAGTGTTTCCCCAATTATTCCTGAAATTGTGGAATAATGTGCAATGTAACCATTATGTAAACATTTGTATTTATATGATTTCATTGCAGAAATGCATATAGATGGTGTTGTGTGTTGTCACGTGTCTCTGTCCACCCCACATACACACACCCACACAGTGTTTCCCTGATGGTTTAAAATGAAAAGAAAATGGTTTGAAAGTCACCCTGGTCACAGTAAGCGTGTTAGCTTAAGTGGCTTGCACGAAGTCAGTAAAACATAAACACCTTTATAAAAGGAGTTCAACCTCTTTCTCAGTGGCTTATGGAAAGCATCCTGTTCTCCCAAACTTCTACTACCTACCCCAGTCAGGAAAAGGGATTAAAATTCTTTCTTAGCCTGTAAAATGGACAGTCATTTTGGTTGGATTGTGTCAGCAAACAACCACCCACAAAGTGTCAACCATCTCAAAATAGATAGCAGACAGTTTTGGATAGAAATCATTTATTACGTAGTGAAAAATACAACTGCTGTAGTCATAATAGCTTCTGTGTCCAAAAAACCCCACAATCCACAGGAGAACAGCTTCAAAATGAAATGTAAAGATCCACAAACATGAGAGATTTCACAGGAAATTCAACAGCAAGAGCTTATAGGACCATGGACAGAATTATTCCTAAAACTGCTGTTTGAAAATTTGGAAAAGACTATTTTATTAGCATTCTGGAAAAAGCTGTACTCTAATTTACCAGGATGATAAGCTCTATATCCTCTACTCAATTTCTTGTTGATACTAGGCATTTTTAATTACTTTTTTCTTCTCTACCCCCTCAAAGCAAGCATAGGTATTAAGTTGTGCTATACTGGTGAACAGACAGTTGCTATAAAGCTTATATAAACCCTGTTTTAAGAACACTGCTCTTGGGAAAGATGACTATTCTAGGAAAACTGCACACTGGCCCTGGCTACAGCTGGTGTCTGTAACACAACTACACTTGGCTGAGCAGCGTTTCAACTGTTAAGAAGTTAAGTAAGCTGCCAGCCACTAATTTATACTAGGAATCTTACTACAGTTAATGTCAGTGAAGCTGAAGCATCTTAAAAATGGATGGACAGGTGCCACCCCAACCTCTAATTTTACACTGAAGACAACACAAGTAACAGTTTCAGACCAACTATTTTCATAGCAGTTAATTTAAATTTAGTCTAATTTAGCCATTAAGTCTGATCAGTGCTGATCCTCATTTGAGGCACCTCCCCTGAACGTTTCTCTGTGGAGGTCCTCTGAGGAAACCTGCAATAGATGACCAAAATTCAGTATTATATGACTCCCACTTCACATCTATATGTAGGTAACTGTCTAGTTCTAACCCAGAATGAACACAATGAATTTTATGTAAAATCTTGCCAACTCAGTCAGAATTCATGAAGATAAAAGCAAACTTTCTCAATTTATTTTGAAAACAAAGAAAAAAAACCAGAGCCCCAAACAAACTCAACCCTAAAGCTATTAAATATTTAAGATCTAGCATTACAAAACTTCCATTTTTTCCCACAACATTGGGGTTTTTATCTGTCATCCTGGGAAATGGCAATTAATCAGCTCTGCAAGGTGTTCACACAGGCAGGGTATCCTGTTCAGGCTGTGCTGATGACAGAGGGAAAGCCTTCATGCAGGAACTCAAAACACCATTTCTCTGCAATTGTCAACAAGGAACTCCAAATGCATTAGCTCAGCAACCATTTAGGTTTTGGGAAGGATTTAAGGACTTGTATGTCAGTTTAGGCCAACAATTCATGCATTGCTTCTCTAATAGTGCCCCTGTAAGAGCAGAACTCACTCTCCACAGCCCCATGAGGAGCATCGCTCCTTCACCCCACTGTGGCCTGATGGGAGGTCTGTCCTCATCAGCTCTGTTCTGTATTCCCTCTGGGTCCTATCACCCCCTTTCAGCCAGCAAGCCACGTGCTGTGATTTCTCTTACTTGACATCTTTCATTTATGATCCTATTTGCTTTATCCTTTCACATTATGGTGTTTGGTCCCACACTGATGTGACACCTGGCTGTTATGGAAATTCAGTGTATCCCAACTTCTACCCCACTCTTGTCCTTCATACCCAAGTTTCTCTTGCATTTTCTCCCCTGACCCTCTTCCTAATGGCTGTAACTGCTACAGCTAGCAGAGACAAGCAGAGACAAGCAGGTTCTCTCTGTTCTGCATTACTCTAGGGAAGGACTGAGCACAGGTATTAATGACAGACAAAAGACTTTCTTTTCTTTGAAGGCTCTGCTAACAACCTCAGACAGTCGGGCAGACAGGTAAGGATAGGATTCCAATCCAGCTGTCATAGGCAAGTAATGAAAAGCTCAAGGAAGAAAGATAAAAGCCAAGCAATGGCTCTGTTTTTCCTTTCTAGCTTCAGAAATAAAACAGCTGTCGACAAGCTTCTCGCTGTTCCAACTGGGCTTCACACCACAGAAAAGCTGAGGAGATCGAGAGCTTTCAAAGTCCACCCAGACAGAACTTCCAGGTGGCCACTGAAGGGCATTCAGACTGGTAGAGCCAATCTCATTGAGGTACATGGGCAAGAATCCTCAACTAAGTTTGCTTCTATCAGAAAATAGGAGTAAAATTTCCATTTTTGTCCTGCCCATGTCAGAAAATTTTAAATTCAGTTGTGCAGGGGACACAAAGCCAGTTGGTATGTCCACCACAACATACTACTCGAGTAGCATATCAGAACAAAAAGTAACCCAACCCCACAGCAGTTTTTAATGTGAGCTACCTGAAAAAGACAATGGAACATTCTTAACATAATATCCACTAAGTGGCACTGAAGACTATCCATTGGAACTGCTTAGACAAGGAAAGATAATTTGATTTTATTTAGACTGTGTGACTCCAGAAATCCCAGAGATACCAATGCACTAATTTTTTCCACTTACAAATTATAACCAGAATGCAAAGCTAGTTTTTTTTTTTTTTTGGCTCTTCTTCATATATCCTTAAAAGGCAATGACTTGTTCAATAAGCAGAACTGCTGTTACTCAACAGCATACAGTACTGCAGCTGCAGATTCTAATTTTCAGGCAAGGTTTTATTTTTTTTCCTGCTTAAACTATTAAATTCTTAGTTTGAAGAAAACCAGCCACAGCTCATTCTGAAAGTTGTTTCATATTCAGTAGACTCTAAAACACACCCATTGTCACTGGCCTCCCAGAGCACACTGCGTTTTAAGCAGCATCCTGTTTTAACCGTTCATCTTCTACAGAAACCTTGGACTCCCCACAACGCAATCCACTTTGCCCTCTTCCTCTTCTTTCAGCTCAAAAGAACCTGATTTAAATCAGCTACCATTTTAAAAGATTCATTACAAAACAGGCACAATAATTATTGCATTATTTGTATGATTGGAATAAGTTAAATGCTTCCACAGAACATGTACATTCTAGTAAAATTCACATAAAATACAGGATGAGCACTCTCTGGGTTGAAAAGAAATGGGTCTTGAGCTTTATTTGTATTATACACAAGTGTAATCTTTTCTTTCAATTAATCTTCTGTCCAACTGCATAAAACAATGAATAATAGGTGAAAAAAATCTGAACATTTTCTCATTGTCAGAAATAATGGGAGTTTTGAATGTGATTTTAAGCAGTTAATGTGACTGTAGTTTGGAAAGAGATTTAAGGCAAGCGTCTTGTCAAAATAAAGTTTGAGTATGCACATTCTGAACCATATAAAATTTTAAACTACAGCTGGATTCCTTTGTAGAACATTATTTAAGAAGGTTCATCACTACATGCAATACAGAGCCTCTCTTAAAAGATCAATAATCTAATCAGGCTGGGTTGGGTGTTTTGGATGGAAATTTTATACCTGTACCTCCACACATTTAGACATTTTGTTGCCTGGAAATAAGCTCTATTCCCTTGATCAAAACTGTATTAAAAATTTAAACCATACCTAAATTCATACTGCCCTCTTTTCTACATCAAGTTTAATTCTGAAGATCTCCTAATGCTCTGAAACAAGTTAAGCCTAACATAAGCTATATAAGTAGCATTAACCTATTTTTACATATCCCTCTACCCTGGTTTTAGATACTGAAGTAAGAGCAGGTCGTTTAAGCACCTCAAAAAAAAAGTTATTTTAATACAGTCTTACATCCATTTTACAGCAAGAAAATTAAGCTTTGAGATCCACATTTACATGCTGAAGTATGTAAGGATATTTTAGCCTCTAAAAGGAGGGGTTTCAGGAAGATCTTAAGTTTTCCTTCACAGTGGCACGTCATCAAAACTGAGCATTCTTCACCCGATGTAGGTATTGAATCTGCCCCACTGAGCTTGGATGTTTTGACTGCAGTTTTTATGGTACAAAAGCATGGCACAGACCACAGACATCTCCTGCTGCTAATGCACCTGAGTATGTTACCTCTTTAGGCGAGTGACCAAACCTAGGGAGGCATTCCTGTGCTTCCCCACAGACCTGAACTGCACACTTACACTTCCACAAAAAGGAGAATACTCAATTTTACATTTAATAAACACTGAATTTGCTCTGCTAATGTTTTGGGGTTTTGTGTTTGTTGGTTTTTGGTTTGGTTTTTTTTCCAGAGGCTACTCTTCTACAAACAGTAAAGTTCAGATGCTTAAATCTCATTATGAAGCTGTCCTACAGATTTTATTAAACTATGAGTAAGACAGACCAGGTTTAAAACGCAAAGCAAACCCAACAACAGAAAACCCCACAACTGACCAAAGTGAGCTACAGTCCCAGCACCACCGCTGTCCTTCCCCTGGGTAGAATACGGGAAGCTCAAGCATTTTGCTGATGAGATGACTGTAGCTTAGACTTACAAATCTAAGTTCTGCCAAATGCTTTGCATGAATGCAGATGTAGTTCCTATTTCTGTGCTGCTTTTTTGCCAGTATGCCTTCTTGTCCTTCTGTTCAATGCTCTTCCTTTACTAGATAACTCTGTAAGCACTCTATCTACTAAGGGTTTATTCTTTACTATGGCATATCTACTAATTGAGAGTAAATTAGCATCTTAGAAGTATACAGGATCACCTCCAATCTTTGGCTTTTCTGCAAGCTAAGACACCCACTATCTCTGTTCTTATGATAATCATAATCACCACTCTTACCATTCAACCCACGGTAATTAAATTGACCTACTCACATCAGGAGCATTAGGTACAGAGCTACAGAAATGTTTAACCACATCAAATTAAACATAACTCTGAACATCTACTTTTCTAAATGTTACTAAAACCGGGTCCTGTACACATGTAAAAAGGTAATCTCCCTGTTTCTAGTGTTGGGGTTTTAAAATAACCCTACGAGTATAGTTCGACAGTTTGCACTGAATTTAATGATGTAACTGATAACTGAGTTAATTATTAATCACGCCTCTATTGTGTACCATTTAAAGATATAATAAAAAAGTATTATTTATTTTTCTGGTGAGAAATAAAGGCTAAAGCAGTTTATTTTATATTTGCAGTCTAAGCTTCAAAAGACCCTTCATTCTCTCCCAGACCTTGACAGCTTCATACAACCTAGGCTGAGGGGTTGTACAAGTGCTACATGCCCAAGATAAGGCGCTTTAACTTGAGATCTGTCCTTTCTTGTTGATATTATTTTGATAAATCGCAGCTGAAGGCTCTTTGTCCACAAGTAGAATACAGTGCCAAATTCAGCACTCGGTAGCACTAGCATAAAATGTGATTTATTCCTCTGCATTGAGAATCTGTTCCAATGCATCACAATGCACATTTCTACATGCTCTTGAAACCATACCACTTCATCCCTCATCCTGCATTACTCTGACCTTGGTTTTACTGCAGTACCAGACAGGAACATGTGCAAACCTAAATAGTTTAGAAGCAAATAAACAGCACCACCAGTGCAAATACAAACATTTTTGTTGAATTATGCAGCATAAGAATACAGAGAAACAAAAGGACATTACATAAAGGTTAGTAATAAAATAATTGAAAAATCTAAGTTAGACTTGCTACAAGAAACTACTTCTTTTATACATTAGTTGGCAAGGTGTTTTAGCAACATAACAGATCTGATTACTGTCCATTTTTCTGTCTCTAAGATGCTAAATACAGCTGCTACCCATGTGTATCAAACAGAAGTAAAACAATCTTTAATCAGCTTTCTCTTAACCTGCATTTTCTTTCAACTTTCATTAGGAAGTGGGGAACTAGGACTTAAAAACTGTAATACAATCTTTCACCAACACACTAAACCCTTGAATGATATGCACAAACAAGAATTTTTTTGTAATATTTTCTAAGTCGACAATTCTCAAAGAGAAACTTCATTGTGTAACCAGTCTACTTTGATATTCCTCACCTTAAAAAAGATGAATGACTTTAGAATGACTTTTCATACTAAGTTTAGACTTGTTTATTTAAAACTAATCCTTATTATCAAGAGAGGTTATAGCATGATAGGTAATTGGTCAGCTTTGCTCAAAGTTTCAGCAAATTATTCAAAATTCCCACAGGACACAAGCAAGTGAAGCAGAGATTATAAAAAGCACTAACAATTGGTGTTGTGCTTAAGGCCCTATTCAGTATACAGCAGCCTTTAAAAAAAAAAAAGCTATAGACTTTTCACCTGGACTCTTATCCACAAACCACCTAACTTAGACACATGGTACTAAACAATACTGCATCAATGAGGCAGTGTCAGGGAGACGTGTTTATTCTGCAGTGTTTGGAAGACAAAGCATCTCTACAGCTCTACTGAGACCTACACAAAGTGAAGAGTTGCAAACCTCTCTCACACATTTATATTCCCACTGTTAGTAAGTTGGGGGAAAAAAAAAAGTCCAGAATAAAGCTAAGGATCTTGATCAGTCAGGCTTTGTAATAAGTAAGTGTGGAACAGCAGCACAGAGAGAGAGATAAGCTGTTAATAGTGCTTATGCTTGGGACCTCAGGGCATCAAAACACTACAGAGGGTTTTGCAAATTTATGTTGATATGCTTGTTCTCTGCATGAGTGCAAAAGAGTGTTCCCAAAAGAGACAAACCGTAACATACACAGGGCGTTACTATTGACTTTGGAAGTCTGAACTGAAGATAAAACAGTTCTCTTAGTCCCTCTGCAGCACCAGTATCCACAAAAAGAAGTACCCTGCTACATGACACACTGTACTAAACTTCCAAAAAGTAGATTCCAAGGAAACTCACTCACTCACTGTATGCTCTTAAACATTTTTAATTCTATCCCAAGTCACCCATCAAATAGTAACTGTAAGATGCTCCTCACAAACTCAACAGGACCAAGCTCCATCATCAAGAGTTCAGACCTTCATGCTCCATCCTGAGAGTCTGCAGTCCCAGTTCTAACTCTTCAGATAGTAATTCACTCTGCAGAAACAAAGTTCTACCAGCAATGGTTTTCACCACCTTTCAGGAGAAAATGCAGTTGTCCCATTTGTTTGCTACAATCAGATTAAACCCAATTAGTCCTATACTGAACATGGAAATGCCCAAAGAGGTATTAAAAGTATTGCCTGGAAATAACATACAGAGTTTTATTTTTGCTGCCTACAGTTTATAATCAGTTATGTATAAATGGGGAAGTAATTAGAGAAGTCAGTCGGTAGCATATGCTCATGTCTGTTGACAAAGAGAGAAATCTTTTGTCCTTTAGCTACTCATTAGAATATATTTTAAAATAAGCATGCTGCATTTTATCAGGGATTCAGTGTCATGGGTACCTAAAGTCCAAATCTACATACGTGCAATTTTACACAGTTATGCATTTATATTAGGCACAGATCCAAACCAGTGAAGACAACAGACTTTGGACGATGTTTCCACTTCGAAAGACCCATTGTGTTTATTTCACTAGTATTTTTAATTTCTTAATTCATCTGTAAGTATGCCACCATATTACAGATTTGTATGCAATTAAATGACTTGGTTATTTATGAAGTCATAGAAGAAAGCTGTGTTCTCAGTCACCTTAGAAGAGTAACTACAGCATGTACATTATATTGGCTGTTTAATTAGAAACTTTTGGTTATTCATTTACCAAAGACATTTTTCACCTATTTCTTTTGTTCTTTTTTTTTTTTCATTGAATGTGACTTAAGGGAAAAAAAACCAAAAAAATCACATTACAGAACATAGTTACTATGAATTTACTGTGCAGAAGTAAATAGATTGGCATTAATAAAATACATAAATGGAGAAGTTTCTCAATAATTAGTAAAATAACAGTTCTTGGGAGTATGATTAAAAATCAAGCATATTCTTAAGAATAGACATCTAGCAGAATCTGCATATATAATGAACTGGAAAACTCAATTTGATAGTGCTGGTCACATTAATGTGAAAAGAAAAATACAGAGTATAGCAAATTTGAGACATTTTTGGTAAAAGCAGAAAGTTGCTTTTAGAATACTCACACCTTCTTAACTCCAAGTTTAAAAGTGGAATCACTTTTTGATGAGCATTTTGCAGATTTTTTTAAATGTATTTTAGTTGGAATACAAGAATAAAGAATACCAACAAGGGGGTTAGTCTCCAAAGAATGAAAGATTGCTTCAGAAAAGTTAAAGAACAATCCTTTCTCTAGATCCATGACAGGGAAGATGGGAAGTGACCAGTTTTTAGTTGTGCCAAGAATTGTTTGGGGTAGACACCAGGAAAAATTTCCCAGTCTTTTCCCACTGAGGACAACACCCTGTGCAAGTTACAAAATCTCTCTGTGCCAAGTTTTGTTAATTTCTTTTTTGTTTCAGACAGGTTAAAAAGTCTGCCAGGAACTAAGACTGCTGATTCAGCTTTACGACAGGAATACAGAATACATCTCCTCTTAATATCCCTAGTAACCCTGCTTCTTTATGACTGAAAATTATCCCCTGTAATCACTTGAATGAAACAGACTGGCAAAGACGTTACACCTGTAGCCCTGCTTAACTTTATCTGACAGTGTAAAAATATTGCACTTCAGACAGGTTCATTTTGTTCCCAAAATGAAATTAAGTCAAAGAGGATTTTTTCCCCCCCCTCTGGAACACACATTTCAGAATATGGTATGCCAAGCGTGGGTAAGGTTATATGCAGACATTGCATTTTTGTTCCAGAGGCAAGAAGGTCTCAAGCACACTGCAGAAAATCAAACCCTCAGAAAAATGCAGAAGTTATGACCAGTTCCCACTGCATAACCAGCATCTGTTTTCATATAAAAAATAAAGTGTTTGCATTGAACTTTATTGCACTATCAACTTTGTTTTTTAAATATCCCCCATTCAAGTCAAATATTAAATTATTTTTATCAAACAAAATATAAGGTCTTCTTGAAAGTATCAAGTAGATATAGTATATGCGCTATACAGAAAAAGAACAGTCTAAAGGAATGACGTACATCAAATCAGAGATGACAGAAAACAATCATGAGGTTGTTTCTTTTCCAAGATTAAAAAAAAAGATTGCAAAAAGATTGTGTAGGCTATTATATGCATGAAAAGCATCCCTCCTCATTCAAGGGGTTGAAGCAGGTGACACCTTCAAGCTGTCAAGTGCTGCATGAATTCTGAAGTGCAACCTGGACTCCATGGAGTATTCTTTGTAGTTGTTCCTGGGAAAAAAAAACACCAAAAAGCTATTTTAAGAAAAAGATTTTTTTGCCTGGATTGCTTCTGCTTCGTACATGCTCTGAAGTACCAAAGCTAACAGCCTTCATTTCTTCAGCAGAAGATGAGGTTGATACACAGATGAGTTATGAGACATTTAAAGCTGCATCCACAAACTGAGCCAAGACTTCTACTGGAACTAACGACTACATGTCCTGACAAACTGAATGGACATCTTGGCACCTCTCTCACTTACTTTGATCCTTCCAACAGCCCCCCCAATTACTGAAGTCTGCTGTGAAACGATAAACTAGAAGACTGCAGAAAAGAGAAGATGATAGCTGAAAGTCTATGTTTACCATCAAAATACAACTCAGAGCAGTAAGACACAGGGAAGCCATGTTATGTAATAAAGACAAACAAGAAAGGAGGCAAAAAAGATCTTCTACATTTCTAAAAAGGTTTTCAGAAGATTGTAAAGGTGAGTTAGAAACAACACTGTTACATGACTGGTATATTTCTCTATACAGAAAAGCAGCAAATTCTACCCCATACCATAATCTAAAGAGAAAGTCAATGTGCAACTCTATAGTAAATTCGGCACTCTGCTGCTCAAGGAAAAAGGAAGGTGGTCAGAAGCATACTACTTTGTAACCTCTGCCCACTACCACCTTTACTGCAGTGGATCAAAGACACCCAACTGCTTGCCAGGACAGAGATGGTATACAGATCCTTCCCTGGACTTTCCAGCCACATCCCATGCGTGCAGTAGAGCCTCAGCATCTCTGAAGTCTATATGAAAAGGAGACATTTTCCTTTCATACTGTGTCTTGCTTGATATGGTCTACTCCACTGTATCTGAAGGACAGAATTTCTCGAAACTGCCAGGTTCAACTATACTAAATAACTTTTCCAAGTCAAGAACACAGATTTAGAATTTTATTATTTTGCAAAGGGGCCAGCAGGAAGAAGATACACATGCTTTCATTGCTAATGTTACTCAATTGCTCTTAATCTGTAGTCTGATACAAATTAATAATAATAAAAAAATCTACTTACTTTGCAGTTTCTATGTATCTTATTGCTTTTTCTCTCTCATCCTGTTCTTTGTACAGGAGACCCAACTCATACAGGGTGAACGGCACCAAATAACTATCGTATTTGATTTGCTTCTCACTAGAGAACCAGAAAAGTACATAAGTGGTTGAATGTAACCTTTTGCTGAGGGACCAGTTAACTTTGAAATGCAATCACTGCCTATAAAAGCACATGGCTAAATAAAAGACTCTGGACCCTTTACACTGGTTAATTTTTTGCATATTACCCCTATAAAAAGCAGGCGTAACATAATGCCAATATGACCTTCTATAAGCAAACATTTCCTGCTTCCTATGTGTCTTTCAGCATATAACCCAAGCTACAATGAACATGATTCCAAGATTGGGACCCCTACCTGTGTGACTTACAGTTTAAAAAAATAAAACCCCAGTAAGATGATCTGATATAAAGACAACATTTATTACATCAGGCAGTATAATACAAACACTTCTTTCCCCACACACAGAATTGAGATCTTCTTACCCAGCCTGCCCCGAACAAGTCACCAGACAAGTAAGAAATGTCAACTTTTCTTCAGTACAAGAAATTCTCAGAATCACTGTGGCTGGCAGACACCTCTGGAGATCTATCTAGTCTGATCCCCCGCTCAAGGCAAGGTCGACAGCAGCAGCCTGTCCAGGACTATGTCCACCTATGCTTAAAAATACCTCCAACAATGCAGAGTCCACAGTATCTCTGGGCAACCTGTGCCAGTGTTTGACCAAACTGACAGTAAAATTCTCCTTAAGTTTAAAGAGTATTTCCTGTATTTCAGTTTGTGCCCATTACTTCTTATTCTGTCACTAGGTGCCATTGAGAGAGTTTGGTTTGGTTTTCAGGGGGAAAGGTTTTTTTGTTAGTTTTTGGGTTTGGTTTTTTTTGGAGGGGGTATGCGTTGGGGTTTTGTTTGTTTGAACACATCCTCTTCAGGTAACCATTTCAAGTTCTCTTTCCTCCAGGCTGAACACCCCCAGCTCTCTTGACTTCTTGTAACATGACAGATACTTCAATCATTTAATCATCTGTTTGACCCTTTGTTAGGCTTGCTCCAGTATGTCCATGTCTTCCTTGTACCACTGAGTCCAGGCCTAGACACAGTACTCCAGATGTGACCTCACCAATGCTGAGAGGGATGGAAGGTTCACCACACTTGACTTGCTGATGACACTAAAGCCATTTGAGACACTGTTTAAAAGCCTTGTTGACAAGGCACACTGCTGGCTCACAGTCAACTTGGGGTTGACCATGATTCCCAGGGCATTTTCTGACAAGCTGCTCTCCAGCCAGTCAAGCCCCTAGCCTGCACTGGTGTCTGGGCTTATTCCTGTCCAGGGGTAAGGACTGGCACTTCATTTGCTGAACTTAATGAAGATTGTGTCAGCCAATTTCTCCAACCTGTACACTGCTCAGAATGGCAGCACACCCACCCAACATATCAACCACTCCTCCCACTTCATATCATTTGGTGAGGCTCATTGTGTCCAATTATCCAGGTTCTTAAAAAGAACTATAAGAACTACTGGCCCCAATATTGAACTCTGCATTATTCTACTGGTGACCGGCCTCCAGTTGACTTCATATTGCTGATCACAGCCTTCTAATCACAGCAGCTTAGTCAGTTCTCAACCTCACTGCCCACCTACCTAGTTGGTATTTCATCAGCCTGTGTATGATGATATTGTGAGAGACAGTATCAAAATCCTTTCCTATATTCAAGAATATACATTGCTCTCCCTTCAAGTACTGAGACAACCAACTCATTGTAGAAGACTACAAGGATGGTTAAGTATGATTTTTCCCTTCCTAAATCCAAGCTGACAACTCCTCATCACCTTCATGCATTTGGAAATGGTTTCCAGAACTATTTACTCCACCATCCTAGGATCAGAAGTTCCCCAGACACTCCTTTCACAGAATCAGAGAGAATCACAAGGTTGGAAAAGACCTTTAAGATCATCGAGTCCAACCATTCGCATCCTAAACTAAACCATATCCCTAAGTACCTCATCTACCCTTTTTTTGAACACATCCAGGGAAGGTGACTCAACCCCCTCCCTGGGCAGCCTGTTCCAGGCCCTGACAACTCTTTCAGTAAAAAATTTTTTCCTAAGATCCAATCTAAACCTGCCCTGGCTCAGCTTCATGCCTTTCCCCCTTGTCCTATCACCTGTCACCTGGCTGAAGAGACCATCACCTCTCTCTCTGTAACCTCCCTTCAGGTAGTTGTAGGCGGTGATAAGGTCTCCCCTCAGCCTCCTCTTCTCCAGGCTAAACAGCCCCAGCTCCCTCAGCCGCTCCTCACAGGATTTGCCCTCCAGCCCCTTCACCAGCCTGGTTGCCCTTCTCTGGACTCGCTCCAGGACCTCCATGTCCTTCCTGTGGTGAGGAGCCCAGAACTGGACACAGTACTCAAGGTGTGGCCTCACCAATGCCGAGTACAGGGGCACAATCACCTCCCTAGACCTACTGGCCACACTGTTTTTGATACAAGCCAAGATGCCACTGGCCTTCTTGGCTGCCTGAGCACACTGCTGACTCATATTCAGTCTGCAGTCAACCAACACCCCCAGGTCCTTCTCTGCCTGACAGGTCTCCAGCCAGTCCCCCCCAAACCTGTAGCGCTGCATGGGGTTGTTATGTCCCATGTGCAGCACTCTACACTTGGCCTTGTTAAACTTCATCCCATTGGACTCAGCCCATTGGTCCAGTCTGTTCAGATCCCTCTGAAGAGCCTCCCTACCCTCAGGCAGATCAACACTTCCTCCTAGTTTAGTGTCATCTGCAAACTTAGTGAGGGAGCATTCAATCCCTTCATCGAGGTCACTGATAAAGATGTTGAACAAGACTGGACCCAGGACTGAGCCCTGGGGGACGCCACTCGTGACCGGCCTCCAGCTGGATTTTGTTCCATTCACCACCACCCTTTGGGCTTGGCCATCCAGCCAGTTTTCAACCCAGCTGAGGGTCCACCTGTCCAGGCCAGTGGCAGCCAGCTTCTCAGTCAGAATGCTGTGAGAAACGGTGTCAAAGGCTTTACCAAAGTCCAGGTAGATCACATCCACAGCCTTCCCCTCGTCCATTAAGTGGGTCACTGTGTCATAGAAGATGATCAGGTTAGTTTGACAGGATCTACCTTTTGTAAACCCATGTTGACTAGGCCTGATCCCCTGGCCATCATGCATGTGCTGCATGATAGCTCCCAAGATGACCCTCTCCATGATCTTCCCTGGGACTGAGGTCAGACTGACAGGCCTGTAGTTCCCTGGATCCTCCTTCTGACCCTTCTTGTATATGGGTGTAACATCTGCCAGCCTCCAGTCAAGTGGAACTTCCCCAGTCTGCCAGGATTGCTGATAGATGATGGAAAGGGGTTTGGCAAGCACATCTGACAGCTCCCTCAGTACCCTTGGGTGAATCCCATCTGGCCCCATTGACTTGTGGCTATCTAACTGGCCAAGTAGGTCGCTAATCATTTCCTCCTGAACCATGGGAACTTTGTTATTCTTCCCCTCCCTGTCAGCCAGTTCCTCAGGATGAGTACTCAGGGAATACCCTTAATTACTGTTAAAGACTGAGGCAAAGAAGGAATTAAGGACCTCAGCCTTGTCCTCATCCCTTGTCACTAATGTGCCATCAGCATCCAATAAGGGCTGGAGATTCTCCTTGACCCTCCTTTTACTGTTAATATACCTATAGAAGGACTTTTTATTATCTTTCACAGAACTGGCCAGCCTGAGTTCCAGATCAGCTTTAGCCCTTCTGACTTTCTCCCTACATGATCTCACTAAATTCCTATAATCATCCCAAGACATCTGCCCCTTCTTCCAAAGCTCATATTTTTCCTTCTTTTCCTGTATATCAGCCTGAATCTCTCTACTCAGCCAGGCTGGCTAAGTTGTGGCCTTCTTAAAGACAGGAGTGACATCTGCTTTCTTCCATTCCTCAGAAACTTGCCCTAATTGCCACGGCCTTTCAAAGATAATGCAGCTTTACAATGACACTGCCCAGCTCCCTCAGCATTCGTGGTTTTATGTCAGTGTCCCACGTAGTTAGATATGTTCAGCTGCCATAGACATGTGTAAGTCTAGTCTGCTCATACTTTTCCTAAACTGACCCTCCTCCATCAAGGGCAACTCTTGCATGTCCCAGACTTGCCCACAGGTTTCACTGACCTGAAAGGCGTATCTTTTCTTGGCCTTTCCTGTGCTTTTCACAGCAAATTCTTTGATTCTGATCTGGATAGAATGAAGTAGCCAATATTGCAGAATAACGGAGCTCACAACAAACACTGCAAAAGCTCTCAACATTTTAAGAGCAACACTTCTAAAGATGAACTTCATCCACCAAGACAGGCCCTGATGCACAGAAAGTGTGTCCTAAAGCAGGGAGGCTGCTTATGTCAAACAATCTTAACGTGCTGTAGCAGCCCAAGAAACGTAGAAAGTAAACCTGACCAGAATGCTGATATTGAAATTTATCAAAAAACTTTTTCCCATGGAAAACACTCTCTTCATGAAGGAGTGGTGCCTGAAAATTTTTGAGATGTCTCAGCTCTAAAAAATCTCCACTGTGTCAACTTCCTTTGGAGAAGTATTTTCATACGCAGCATTCCTTTAATTTGCAATCAAAACCCATTGCCCTGTAACTTGCAGAGTGCTTGACTAAACTCACTTGGGATCACAGAAATGGCAAGAGAAAGTGAGATGGCAAGAAAGTGATAACACACAATAAAATTATATGTAACAATTTATCCTTAAGTATTATTTTTTCTATATTATTTATTATGAAAAACTGTATGTGCAAAACTGGCTTTTTCAGCCTAATTACTCTAAAAATCCTAAGCTTACAAAAACAATCAGTACATGACACAATGTAATATTAAGTTATTACAACATATGTGGATCTGACCCCTAAAGTATCAAATAAACCCGTAATACAGGAAATACAAGTCTTCAACTGAAACACATAACTTCTCACCTAGACAGAGAAGCATTAACTACTGAAATATTAAATCCTAAAAAAACCAACAAAAAGGAAATCCAGATGAATTTACTCTTGTCCTGGTTTCAGCTATGATGGAGTTAACTTTTTTTTAGCAGTGAATGGAATGCCATGTTTGGGTGTTAGCATGAGAATAGTGCTGATGTCTCCGATTTGTTGCCGGGCAATCAAGTACCTTTCTCAGCTCTGCATACTTCCTTACTAGTGAGAAAGGAGGGGACGCAGCCAGGACAGGTGACCCGAATTGGCCAAAGAGGATATTCCATACCAGTTACGTCATGTTCGGTATAAGGGGGGACTGGGGGGAAGAGGGGGGGGGACAACGCCAGGACGTGCAGTTTCTGGGGCGGTCGGGTTGTCCGGGACGGGCTCTAAGCTGTGCGGCCTGAGTTGTGTGGTTTGGTGAGAAATTGCATTGTGTATCACCAGTTTCATCTATTTTGTACTTTAAACTTCTGTTATTGTTATATCTAGTTTTCTGTTATTGTTTAGTAAACTATCCTTATCCCAACCTGCGTGGTTCTGGTTTCTAGGTTGTGGTTTCTTTTCCTCCTTTCTTCCTTCCCTTTTTCCCCTTCCCCCAACTTTCCTTCCCCCTTCCTTTTAAAAGTACAAGCGACTGTGTGGGGTGCGGCCCCCGGCTGGGGCAAAACCACGACACTCTACTCATATTGATAGTTCTGCAAATACAAAAATATTAATTCTAAATGTATTTAGTTAATTATTTTTGATTTATTTGGTCTAAAACATCTCATTTATATAAACCTATACAAATGTTAAATTACTATAGAAAAACACTACCAAAGTTTTGTGGTTCTCCAGCTACTTTCAGGGACATTTTTAATTCCAGCTCCTTACCAGGGTGTTAAAGTTTAATTGTTCAAAATTCTAACATGATGGCTTCTAGAGAAGCATCAAAAATTTCACCCAAACTTTAAAATATAAAGGTAAAATATCTGTTTAATTTACTTTTACCTTTGAATTACTTTACTGAAACACAGCTCAGCTTGCAGGAGTCTTCCCAAGTGTTTCAGGCAGAGGCCCTTCAGTAACTGCAACAAGCACGCATCATCCATATAGTACTCATTGCGATCTAAAAGTGAGAAGACAGATACATCACTGAATTTGAAGACCTCATGAAAAGGAAAATTAGAGTTTCAGTAGGCAGTACGTATTCTGAGTCAAGAATCTTGCTTCTCAGATGTTACATCTCAGAACATAGATAACCCTCAGACACAATTTTAAATACTGTCTACTAAAGAAGACACGTGCATAACATCTGTATCTTCAAAGACCCAGACTAACAAGAAATAAAGAAAGATTGAAACATTCAGCCTTCTGTATCTGGAATTCAGTGCAATGCAGGCGCATACTGGCAGCAGTTAAAGATTTCTTTACTTGCAACATATAGAACAGGAAGCAAAGCCCACAGTGAGACCAAAACCTCCTTCACACTACATTATCTCAGTAGCTTCCCCCGTTGCAGAGCACTGGTGGACTCCCCAGCAGCAATGACACGAAACGCAAGAACACGAGGAATCTGTTCTGCACAAGTTTGAGGAAGCACTCTTTGGCAGTACAAATTCAAGAAGCCACATTTAGTAATATTCCCATCATCACTAACAATTGAGAAGCTTCACTAGCAGAATTTGGAAAATTCAATGAAGTTTTATTTTGACTAGGACCATCTAAAAGTATCAGATGAAATAGTTCTTGTGAAGCAGCTCAGAAAAATAACATTAAAAAGCACAGTCCTTTTTTGTTGCCTTGGTTTATAGCATTTGCTGGGTGCAGGGAAGGAAAAAAAAGGCAAGAAAACACATATGGATAGACAGATGGCGGCACATACATTAACAATTCAGGAAGCAAAACACCCTCCCTTTCAGATCATGTTGTTTACAACTAATCACCAGCTCTCTAAGGTCATGTTAATTTTTTCTTTCTTAATAGTCTGCCAAAAAAGTCCTACCTAAACACTTCTGAAACACACAAGACTAGAGCATCTCAGGATTCAGCAAAGAGCTCTGCCACTACGTTCAGGCTTATTTTCATCTGTGTTGAAGCCTCAAAAGTCTCGATAGATAACAACTGACAGACTGTGCTTTTAGTGACAGGTAGAAGTGCAGTGGGTTTTCTGCATTCCTTCTAGCCTGTTTTTCTAGGCTATGGTACTGGATTCATCTGACTGTCTCTTAGAAAAGCCTCATTCATTGAAATTACTGAGTGCAAGCAGTGATGTCAGTAAAAGCTTGCCAGTCTTTAACAATTTAAACTAGTACCGCCCTGGTATTTCCCATAGCAAGAATAGCTAGTATGCCAAACCACTGGCAGTAAGTGATAGCAAATACACAGGCTAATTTAATACAGACACCCTTGCAATAAATGGGGGAAAGCCATCTTCCTATGGTCTTCTATACCAGAGGAAATATGATCAGAATTTTTCTTGAAGCTACAAACTCCTTTTTTGTACCTTGAAAATGACAGGACTATGGAAGTGTAAAGTTTCCAGAAATTCAGAGGCAAAAAGAAATCCTTGTGTCATTAATCTGTTCCTTCTACCATCTCTATTTTCAGTTCTATGCCGCATTAAACCACTTTCAATCTCTGACAGATTCCTTGATGTGCCTGTTCACTTGAAGCAATGAAGTATCAACAGCTCTAAGAAGTCTCAATCCCTAAATGATCTTTGTGTATAATTAACACACTTTTTTACAGCACGTTAGCAGCCCTTTAAATCTATCTAGTACTGTCTCAAAATAATATTGTATCCCTAACACACCCTGCTAATAGCCTTAATCACTTTCTTTGGGTCTCAATTCAGCAGCACTTCTAGTAATCAGTCTTTATCTTATCTGAGTCTGTATCTTTACAAACAGATCACCATCACAGATGTACAGTCCAAGGAAAAATAATACATTAAAGTACCTTTTTTAGTTATAACAAAAAGCATAAGACCCAAATATGCTTCCACAATTACATCCTATTTCTAAAATGCATACTTCCATAAGAAAAATATTTCTGTTCCTTTTATTTTTGGTACCTGGTGCATCCCTGCTTAGGCATTTGACAGGGAATCTATTTCACTGTTAGAACAGATTAGCACTTTCAGTACCAGTCTCTGCATGATACAACACCAGATTCCCAACAGCTTCTGCAAGAACCCTCTGCTTAACTCCTGGAAACATGACTTTATTTGCAGATGTCTTGCATATTGCTACACTTTGGTTTTAATACAAGAACACAAAAAAGTAGAAACACTTGAGATTTAAGAGGCACACTACCAATTCTGCAGAAATGTAAATAGAATTTTAAAAGGGGGGGAGGGACGAGGGGGGACATCCAACTGACCCAATTCAGTCCTGGATTTCCAAGTTGCTTTTATTTAGCTGCTTATACCATCCAGATTCTCCCAGCATGGATTGCTCGTACGTCCTTCTGCAACTTCTAATCCATCACCTCAGTTGATATGCGAATCATAGTTAGAGGTAGTTTAACATCTGATAGTTATAATACTGTAGCAAAACTAACTTTGGCTACATTGTTTCTACGTGTGAATAAAATATCATTCCATTAGAATGTTATTTTTTCTTTTTAGTGAATTGCCATAAAAAAAAAAAAGTGTGTCAAATAAATAGTATTTATTCACTCTATAAGTCTACAGAAGTCTACCAAGAAGTTCACATGACAGATGAAAGCAGCCATCTGATAAAGTAAGGGCAGGTACTTCCTTCTGCAGTGAACCTGTTCTAATAACAGAACTTAAGGAGTAAGTTATGGACTCTTTTTCTAAACGTTACCCTGAACATCTGTGCTTCAAATACATCAAGATCTAAAACCATGGTTGAAATTTATTTGCAAAAAGTATGTTTTCAGAACTAGCAAATGTGTTTTATTTTGCTGGACAGCAAAAAAAAAAAAACACCAGTACTTCCTTTATACTTAAGTCATATTCTGCTCAGTATGTCACCTGTAGTAAAGTGTGTTGTGAATTGGTTTAGAAAAAGTATTTTTCAGACGTTTATGAAATTAGCAGATGACAGTCCGAGAACACTCTCAGAGACTGGAATGTCTTATTAAGACTCACTTATGTTCTGTAACTAAAACTCACATACTTGAGGTTCCTGTACTCTTCTGCAGCACCACCCAAGTTGGATAAAGAACACACTGAAGAACCACCGCTGACTTTCACGTGGCTCCAAAATTTCCATACTCTGATTTATTAGCACATTGCCCAAGTCAACACTTACCTCACAGAACATTAGTAGGCAGAAGCACAGTCAGCATTTCTTACCAGGTTATTAATTCCATTTTAAGCAATCACTTACTGGTTTCATTCTGTAGAGCTGTTTCTTCTTTTTCAATTGTTACCAGTAAGCTTTCAGTGAGGTCTGCTCTTTTGCCCACAATTGCAAAGCCATTCCAGACATACATCATTTCCTGATGATGACAACAAACACATGGACATGCGTAAATATTTAAGTACAGAGTATCCTTGGAGAGGCTGTTACAGAATATTGAGGACATAAAAACACTCTCGCCTACAAAAACTTGCTTTAAACATGACGAAAGATCTCAAAGCCAAAACACTGTTGAGAAGCCCATCAAGAAAAGCATCTGTATGATTTCTAGTAGCCACACACAATGAGTACAAGGCCTTCAGCCAGTTACATGCAAGTTTACAAAGACAACCGTGGTTGCCTTAATTATTTAAAGTTCCATAAAAGTAGCTATGCATAGGGGAGGAAAAATGTCATTGAATGTGTCTGGCAAAGTGAACCTGTTTTTCTAAGTTTTTAATGTTTTAACATTCTTTGTAATAGATCCTATCACACATTTTCATAGATTGGTAAAACCAAAATAGATTTCATCACGTGACAGTTTACCATCACCCACGTAATACATGAGCAGGACTGGGTATTTTAATTTCAACTTGGGGCTTCTCTCACATGAACTTAAGAAGCAGATTAAAGTAGTTACTTTCTATAGGAAGAGAGATAAATTTGTGTATGTATTTGCGGGTGTGTGCATGTAGGTACAGTACACATATATATATGTGTACCCAAGACCCAAAGGTGTGTGTGTGTTTAAATATAGCTGTTACCTTCCATATTGTGCAACACTGGAAGCAGATAAAACTTTCTGGATAAAAATGTCATTCCAGTGCACGCATTCAACACACCTCTAATATAATCCCTACAAAATCTTATTAACAAAAAAGAAAAAATGAAAAAAAATCAAGGCAAATCCTGGCACCAAGCTCCTCGGGTGCTTCAGGACTATAGTAAGCAATATACTTGTTTCAATCTGTTAAATAATATCACACTTTAACACACAGGATCATAAAATTGCTTTGGTTGGAAAAGACCTTTAAGATCACCAAGTCCAACCGTTAAGAGTATTTCCAAGTCCACCATAAACCATGTGCCTATGCACCACATCTACGCGTCTTTTAAATACCTCCTGGGACGGTGACTCAACCATTTCCCTGGGCAGCCTGTTCCAGTGATTGACAGCCCTTCTGGTGAAGAAATTGTTCCTAATATTTGGATTAAACCCTTCCTGCAACAACTTGAAGCTGTTTTCTTTTGTCTTATTGCTTGCTACTTGAGAGAAGAGACCAATACCTTCCTGGCTACAACCTCCTGTCAGGTATTTGGAGAGAGCGACAAGGTCTCCCCTCAAAGAGAATGAGGGAATACACGTACAGAGTTAATGCTAACCAGTATGAAACTTTGCTGAGATCTTTACTTAATCATCACAAACACGAGAGTATTATTTGCCTTACTATATTTGAATTGTTATTACACCTCTGAAATATGAAGCCTGATATCATTCTGAAGCCGAGACAATGCACAGATGAAGTATTTCCACTTACACTTGGCCTGTAACTATGTAGGTTTTCAGAGGGAGAAAAAAGGGATTCTAAGTCAGAAATAGTCTTATTGATGTTATCAACTACAGGTTGTTTTCAATTCTGCAGTCCTGTCTAATTTACTTTTACTGCAGTAACACCATACAGATGTTTATTTTTAATTAACCTATCATGGGAAAACTCTTAAATTAAACTATGTTGGATTTTACAGCAAAACCAAAGATACATACTCACATGAATAGCACTGCTATGTACATGCCTAGGACAAACCTGTTGCTGAGATCTTTACGTGTAATTGAGTATACAATGGATTTTTAAAACTGAAATATTTGTTTTCTTTCAACTCCTTTCTCTATCAATAAACCTTAATATAAGAAATTGCTTCTCAAATAGTTTTTTTCATCTGCAGTTGTTGCTAAATCATCCATGCACAAAAATTTTAACATACACATATGTAAACTATCATTGCTGGGCACACATAAACAGACTCTGTGGTACTAATGCCTTTGAAGTTAAAAGCATGGGAAATTAGAATGGCACTAGTGAAGTATCTTCAACTTCTGCCCACTTTACTCAGAGTCAATATACATATATATAAAAGAGCAATACAAAGCCTGGAGGAGAAGGACTGAAATCCTGCCAGACTAAAGAACATGAACACACATGCTAGAAACCCATGCAGGTTTCTAGCTGAAAGGTGACTTTCAGGCTCACGTGGCAACAGCAATCAGTCTGTATACTTGACATTTCATGTGAAAAACCTGGCTCTGGTTTTAGACTGCTAGCAGTCGGTAGCATGATCCAGCCCTTAGCACACTTCACAAAAAAATCCCATTGCATGAATGCAGTACTTCTTTAAAAAAATTTTTTTTAAAATGCAGACACAAACTACCTGATAACACTGGTCCTTCCCTGTGCAATGAATGGCACTTATTTTTATCCATTTCAAATAAAAAAAAAAAGTAAGAAAGCATGCATTAATACCAAGGCAGGTAATATCAGCTTCACTGGTTGAGAACTTGCATAACGTCGAGCTTTTCTTATTGCAAACTTCTCAGTTGGGATAGATTTTCCTGCGATTCTCTGCTTCAGACCATCCACTTGTCTACAAGGAGGGAAAACGGAAAACAGAAGCTGCTTTACATGCAATTTTCATTTAGGAAGATTTGCTGTTCTCTGAAGTGTAACACCTTAAACTGTTTAAGACCACTTAGTATGCAGCTGCAGTACATATTTTTGCTGATAAAAGTAGTGTTCTAAATAAAAAATAGTGTTTTGCTAAAAGCATAAAGAATAACTGAAAAATTGATGGTTCTAAGTAGAATGGAAGTCACACAAGACAAAGATATTCAAGTCAAAATCTTCTATATTGGGAAAAATGGCTGCATACCTAGTTGCTTTATAAATGTTTACCTGAATAAAGACACAATGTCCTCACCAGTCCTTTTCAAATCATCCTCTGGAAGCATACATAGAATTGCTGCCTTCTGGAATACATATATTGCCTATTTCAAAAAGGAAGCAACATATTACCACATCTAATTTGCTTTGTTCAGTCAATACACTAATGACTCAAATCTCTCAGCCCACTCACTGCAGCAGTTTCCAGCAATTCTCAGGCAGGTGGAACTACAGAAGTTTAGTGTATCCTTTGTCGCATATTTTATGCTAAAAATTTTATTTTCAACATACATATTGATTTTCTAAATGAGTTAGAATGCTAAAGGTGTCTCCTTCGAAGAACAGGACAATTTACTATGCAAGACACTGTTAAAGAAATTAGTTAAGTGACATAACTTAAAGTACATTAATGCTATTATATGATCTATTAATGTAGAGACATGCCTGAAAAAACAGAAGAAAGTATCTGAGCACTGATTCAAGGCAAGTTTGATAACTGGACTTTGCAGGGGAGAAAAAAGAAATATCCATAATTCTGTTAGAGACATTTATTTGCACTTCACATTGAATATACTGATCTCTCCTCTTTTGTCAAGAAATGATGTATCCCCTTTTACACAAAGCATTATAAAACAGTAATCTAAAAAGGAACAGGCAAAAAATGATGTATCAAAAGTTATTTGCACATTTTGCTTGGTTCATACTTTGAGGAATATTTTTGCAAAGAAAAGGCAGGTACCCCAACTTTTCTTGTGAGACCCCATCTCCAGCAGCCTTCTCATTTCACGTCACAAATAATACGCTGAGGATGCCTGCTCCCATCTGTTAATAACTAACACACACAATTTCTTCAGCCAAGTTTTATTAGTGAGTGTTAAGAACTTGAGAGGCAAGTTAAGAGTTTTCCTCTTCCTTTTCTTTCTCACCACTCTGGTAAGCACCTCATTTTTAGAGGGGCTGAAGCACTGTTAGTTTTGCCTCTGGTGCCTCAGAACACGAAATAAAAATTCCTCCTTAACCACCCAGTTAAGCCTACCAACACAGGTCATTGTGCCTTTGCTTATGGGTTTAAAAAAAAAAAAAAAGCATAATTAAATTTTTTGTGCAAACTGAAATGCAAAATTAACTGTGGAGACGCTACTGGTATATCATAACAATGTCCACCTGCCCATTTACCTTAGACCACCTGCTCTCTTTGCTGAGCAGGTCTGCATACCGATATGCCTGGAGCCAGTTCTGCTGGAAGGTGTAGCACCACATCAGTTCCCAGTAACAGAGATGATGAATCTGTTTCCACTCTTGCTGTGCTGCTATGCATTCTTGGAACCTCAACTGCGCCTACGATGTAGTTAAGTAAGAATAATGAAAATTGGCTCAATTACAGCTCCACATGAGACCCATGTCTAATTACAGAGCAAATTCTTTCCTAGCACCCAAGTGGAGACCACCTGACTAGTAAAATGAGATAAACTTCCCTTTCAGTCTCGCTTACAGAGAGAGAGCCGGAATCAATATTGACACTGAACATGAACAGGGGGAAGAACATAATTATCAGTCCAACTAAAATAAGTTCCTTAGATGAATCAGATATTTTCCCCCAAGTTGAACACTGAGCAAATAAAAATCTTATAAAGAAAAAAAAATATTTACCTTTTCAAAATTTCCTTTCAGTATGTCTATTCTGGCAGCATAAAATAGAATAATGGAACCCTGGAAAGGAGATGAGAAAAATACCAGTTACTATTTTAAGCTTAGGGAAGTACATTGCTGTTATAAAATTTATTGATAATACACACATTTGGAAATTTCTGGAGGTAGGGTTCAAGGAGACTGTCTGCTTCCTGAAAGTTGGCTTCCCCTGTACCTAGAAAACGTAACAAACCAACCTGAATGTACGTAAAAAAACCCAACAACCCAAGCCTCACAGATTAGTATTTTCATTTCCAAATCATATTATGTTTTGAGTAGATTAATGGATGACTGGTTTTAAGCAAAAGCAGAATTATTTCATCATATTGTGCTACGATAAAACTGAATTCTTGTCCTGAAAGCACTAAGTGTTTTTAAGATAGTGAATGTCTGTAAGTAGAAACACAACAGAATATAGTAATATTCTCTAAACTGTTCCATTATAGATCCTAGTTATATTTTTAAGTCCTCTTAATTGCTTTAGCAGGTCAGGAAAACAATCCTCAGCTGCCTTCCTTCCTGATTTTGAGCTCAGTAATGAAGTACAGGTGATACTGAAAGAAATGAGTTCTCCTTAATTTCCTGATGAGCCTGAGCAACAAGGACTAAAGCACTTTCAAACTGAAGAACGTGAAAATATGTCAAAGATGTATAAAGAATTAGTGGTGAAGTTTAGCTCCACATGGCAAAAGCAGTTAATTATCTACACGTTTGTACTTCCAAGTAAATTGTTCAGAAGTACAGACTACTTCCTGGATATGGTTTTCACAATATCTGACATTATTTTAAGGATAAGAACTTGTCTGAACTTAAAAGTTTCTTGTGATATTTTGCTGTTGCATGTTGAGACAACCCTGAAAATAAAACAAAATGTTGGTATAGTGATATCTACTCTGACTGTTTCTGCAGACATAGCTTTGTCAGAGATACTAGATTCAAATCATAATTAAGCATATAGCAATCTCGTTACAAAGCTAGTAGGCCACAGCCTTGAGAATTCAGTTTAAAAAAAAATAATCATAGTTATCTATAACGTGTAGCATGACTGAACAGCTACACAGTGGGTCTCACCAAGGATTAAGGAGACGTAAGTATGATAAACCAACAGGGTGAAAGTACACAGAATGGCCCTCAAACTGCTGCCAGATGCGCCTTCCCGTAGTTGACAGAGGCCCAACTCCTAAGAAACATCACAAACACATGCAGAATTAACTATCAGTATACAGAGTTACTGTTAATAGTTCCTGGCTCCCCCAAATCCAGTTTTCCTTTCAGATATGAGGACTTCATAATTCAACACCTTTTTGATCTCAAATCCAACACAACTTTCTACCAGAACAGTTCTGCCACTGCTAATAGCACTCAGCGATGAAAAGACCAAGCTAATACTGAATAAAATTACTCATGCATTTCAGTGCTCTGGTGAAATGGGGACATCACACAGACCATGCAGACACACAGGTCTACATCCCTTCCCCACTACTTTCTGGCTATGAACCCTTCAGAATAAAGTCTTCAAATCTATGTTTAGTGAGAAGCTCTCTCAGCTGTTCAAGTACTACTTATTGGCAAGAGTCTTCCTTCACAGAAACCTCTGGATATCTTCAGTTCTCTTCCATCACTGCCTGATCAAAATGTTTCTGATCAAAACACTATCTCTGATGACACACCAGCCTCTGGACACCATTTCCAGGAGCTACAATGGAATTTGTGAGCACTGAGAAAAGGGGGATTGTTGAGACAAGACAAGAGCTCCCATGCTTAAGAGCAGCAGCTCTTCAGAACCATCTCAGATTTTAACATTTTTGCCTCAAAAAAATTTAACAGGAGTTTTATTGCCTAGCAACTGGATGAGTTGTAGAATTCAAACACCATTCACAAAAACAAGTGTGATATGCCAGGATTGTTCTTATCCTTTCAGATGTTATTGCCTTTTCAGTCAGGGCAAAAATATATACTATGGAAGAGCTTCAGCATGAACCAAGTCTTTCACAGAAAGAAAAAGAATGAACAGGTCTCTACGTAAGCAGAACAATACTTGTGGACAAATTAACAGCATTAAGACCATATGGTGACTCTGTGTCATCAATAACTTGAAGTTTAGTTATGTTGGGTAGCTTTTTGTTTAATTTTTTATGAGTTTTAAAGGGCTGAGAGATACTTACAAAACAAGGCTAGGTTTAAAAAATACAAGGCTGTGATTAGAAATACTTTCCTCATCCATGAGAAAAAAAAAAGACGCACTGAGATTCCACAGTGACAGACAATATTCATAAATTCTTTCTCCCAAAGAAATGGGCTGGGGTCATGGGTAGGAAAAACGTACACTTGTGACGCTCCCCTCAGTTACTGTTACGCGGAACATTAATTTCTGATTGTACAGGATAGAGAAGAAAGCTGATATTATCCACTTACGGATCAGAAAAAGGAAAGGAAATTGCAATCTGAAATGCAATTGCATTGCAATCCCCTCTCAAGCACAATGGTAATTTCCCACAGTTGTTCAAGATCAGGATATCACTATATGTGCTTTTATGCCTCCATCATTAGCTCACACATCTTTTTACTGGCACTAAAATACTGATAAACAAGATAGATCACTATACTTTTAATGAGAAATAGATGATGTTAAATCCATCCAGCCTTAATATAAGAAAACACTAATTTGAAATACAAACAAACATCAGATCCAGTACCCTATTTCCAGAAAATCCAATAAACTCTAAAAGTCGAAGGATCCTTCCTGGTAAAAGCGACAGCATCTGAAATACATTTAAAAAAAACCCAAAAAATTTATACACATTTTTAAAAAGTGAAGCTACTATAAACCTATTATGAACCATCATAAAGCCAAAAATGCCAACTACTATGTTAAATATCATTAAACATCAGCGAAAAAGTAAAACACAGAAGAACTTGTAAACAGGCATGCATGATCAACAATATACAATCAGTCAGCAGCTTCAGAGAAACTCAGTCTTCTGATGCTCATCTAGCACAGAAACATCTAAACCAAGTCCAGCTGTGCTTCTTTCAGACACTGACAGATTTTTCTGTCCTCAGCTGAGGACAGAAAAGATTGATTGAAAATTGTGGGTCATTTGGAATGAAAGTATTATAGGTTTTAAGTACTACCAAAATAGATAATTGGCATCTTTCTTTACTCCAAATTATGAGACACAGCAGTATCACAAAAAGTTCTACTGATTCCTATTGTGTGAGCACTGAATTAGCAGACCAGCCAAGCATACCTGTTTTAGAAATACTAACTATTGCTATCATCCTTTCATCCTCTACTGCACACACTTTTTTTTCCCTTTGTAACTGCATTCCCCACACCTTATACAACAGGAAACTTACAAAGAACACAACCACCTTTCCAAGAAGCATTACAAGCAGATCTATCTGAATGTCAGTTTTTTAAAGCTCCGTTCACCCTAATGCATTCTGCCCAGCAGAGATTTTTTTTCTGTTAAACCTCCTACTGAGGAGACTTCACTAAGAACAGGAAAGGTCAGAGCACTTATGAACACACACAACTAGTAGTTACTTGGGTTTTAAGGACTGGCAGGTGCAGACAGACCTGAGGTTTTCTGACCATAATCAGAACTGGCCAGGTCTAGTCTGGAACGACACAGAAATTAACATGCCTGCAGAAATCAACTCTCACTGTTGTCAAGATATGAAAGGTCAACTGCAGTACACTGTAAAGAAAGCAGCTAGAGGATGTACCCAGTTTTCTTTCGTACACAGTAAATTACTGGTCACTGTTCTGAATTTGTAATCATTGACGCCACTCTAAAGGATGCCACTGAAGCAGAAGAACAGCATGCACAGGCATTTATAAATATGTACAGAGTGAGAGTCAGGAGGATGGAGCCAGGCTCTTCTCAGTGATGGCCAGTGACAGGACAAGGGGAAGTGGGTGCAAGCTGGAGCGTAGGAAGTTCCATATGAATATAAGGAGGAACTTTTTCACAGTGAAGGTGATGAAGCACTGGGACAGACTGCCCAGAGAGGCTGTGGAGTCTCCTCTGGAGACATTCAAACCTGCCTGCGTATGTTCCTGTGTGATTTAGTCTAGGTGATCCTGCTCTGGCAGGGGGGTTGGACTAGATAATCTTTCTAGGTCCCTTCCAACTCCTGATGTTTTATGATTCTGTGTTAGAGTAAACGCAGCCACTCCAGGTGTCTTGTAACCAATAGCATAAATGCTTTAAAAACTCCTGCCATACTCAGGTAGAAGTAGCTGCTCTTCCTCTTGAGAAATACATAAATTAGCCCAGAGAATTAAACACAATGCAGAGTAAGTTAGTAGAAAGATCCTAGAAGGCATGCATGCAAAAAGCCACTGATGTTCTATTTCATGAAACTTTGGAAGTCTGGATCTCCATTTTATGTATGTGTAATTTTTAAGACAGGATTACAGTATCTGCAAAGAGAGTCCTACAAAATTATCCCAAGGGCCTTTCTGTAGTCTGAAAGAGTCATACCAAGTTGAATGCTCCGATTCCAAGTTTTACTCCACCTTCAAACTGGTAGTAAGTTTCATTTTTGCTTTTGTTCCCCTGAGTCATCTGTAGCACCTGATGACATTCTCTTTTGATGCAGGGAAAAAAAGGAAGGAAGGGGAAACATGACTTAGAAATTATATGAATTTTTTATAGTTATGATTGCTATAAAAATAGTTATTTTTATTTTGGAGGCATTAATGCATCTGCACCTGCTTATACTACAACATTGACTCTAAATGTCTTCTAATGGCTTACTTGTATATTTGGTAACTTGTCCTAATCTTGAGGCCTCCTTTGATAAAGTTGATCATATTTTCATCCTGGAAGAAAAAAAAAAAAATGTACAAAAAAGTGCGCTCAGCTATAACATAATGCATACTTAAAAACTTGCCAGCTACATTTACATTTATCTCTAACTTAACAGTATTTGGACATGTTTTAAGTGTCTTTCAGTTACTAGACTCTTCTCTAAGCCTGAAGTTAACGCTTGCTTTAAGTTGTCAGGGAAACGTTTCCCTGGTGCACGTTACAAATTTTAGAACTTAAGAGAAGGGTGCAAGGGAGGGTCAGTTACTTCTAAGAGAATTTCCAGCGCGTGTGGATGAAGCATGGAAGCTCTCCACCAGATGGTGCTGAAGGAGCTTTATAGAAAGTTCTGAAATCCTGATTCTGACACACACGACAGCAATCCCGGGACCTGGCAGAAGAGAAACCGAAGAACCCCCTGAGCAGATGCTGAGCAGATGAAGTCCCACTGCTGACAGTAGACAGCAGGCACACGTACTACCAACACATGTGCTTATCTGCCTCTAGAAAAATAGGTCATGCCACAATGGACTAGCCATTGGACACTAATTCCTGAAAAGCAATGCGGTTAACAGTTCAATAGGACAGAAGCTTTTCTCTTAGAATTCACACAAAAGGAGACAATGTGCAGGTGTTTTAAAAATACACGTATAGATACTCAGGGACAGCATATATGATGTGGAAAATCACCATCAGAAAAAAGCCTCAGAATCATCAAGCAGAAGAAATTCTGACTTCCGTAAGAGGGTCACCATTTCAAAGGATGTCAAGTGTTCTTCTGCAAGACCCCACACCCAGACACAAGTGTTTTAGTATAAGCATTCTTGATACCTCTTTCTGAATGGTTACTTGTGATCTTAGTGCCTCAGTTCTCCCTCACAATTTATGTCTGAAGGGATTATCTAAAACACATTCATTAAACATTTGTAAAATGCTCACATATGTAAAAAGTATGGCTAGCAACTCCTGTTTTCAGCCATCAGATTTCAAATCCTATTTGAAGAAACTTTAGAATGAAGTTTATGAACCACAAGCTAAACAAGAAGCACCAGACACCATCAAACAGATCTTTCTGTGAACTGAACTGTTCAGTAGGTCAGCAACACTAAGTTAATTTTATAATCATTCATTAATATATGGTTCTTGACACCATATCAAAAGTATGTGGAAAGTGATACTGAATTGGAGACAAGTGCACATTAGTTGAAGTTTTGTTGGCTGGGAAATACCCTACCCTTTTCATGCCAAAGATAACTTGCATTTTCAAGCAAGACATTTCTTCATATTTGAACAACTTTTTAAACAAGTGCTGGACACTGTCAGATGTGATGGTAGTCACTTAAACATACCATCTGTTTAAGGCTGCAATATAGCTTAAGTTTTTTTGTTCCTGGATATCAGTAACATATTTGGTTATTCACATAACAGGATTTTGTTGAGTAGCACAGCACTTATTGTACTTTCAATACTCAAAATAACATTCATTCACTAAGAAAAGCTTTGGGTTTTAAATACCCTTATCTACTGTGGGAATCATATTTCATAAGTACTAACATCCCTCCATTAAGCTGCTACACCAAGCGAATTACCTGTACAAAGGTGAGAGCTGCCTTCTGTAGTAAGCATTCAGCATAGCAGATTTCAGCATGCATTTCCTCTATGTAAGAAAGAGGAGTTATTTACTGTCAGCAAAGTTATAATCAATATTATCTTCTTGGAGTCAATGGAACAAATAACTATTACCAAGAAAAGCAGAGGGAAAAAAAAAAATCATCAAGATTCTGCCTTTGCTGCTTTGATAACTGCTGAATAATGGCTGTAACCCACAGACGCCAACAGAATTCTTCTATTTCGCTGCTTCTCAGACAAAAACTTTGATCTTCCCAGAGCTGACTCCAGCCTAGCAAAAAAGCTACTTGTCATTCTGGTGGATGATCTCCTGTACTTTTCCATTTATCCTAATTTTAAATACCAGCCTACTGCAAGTAGGTTTTCCAACTCTTCCTTCTACCTCTCGAAAAAAACTTTCACAGATGAACAGCAACACTCACTGTGGCTCAGGCTTAGCTCCTGAGTCCAGTAAGAAGTTGTAAACAGGTTTTCACCAAGTCATGCTCAACAAAACAAAAGCCACTTTCTGTCCTCATGCAGCACTAAAGTACATTTGGCATAACACACGTGACATGAGTTCCTCTGCACCCACCCATGCTCCAAGACCAGCCACATGCACAAGGCTGCTGCATGTCCAGTGCACATGTGGTGAATTTGATGTGACCAGCAATAAAGGCGATTCTTTCGTGTCAGGTTAGGAAAAAAATGCATACTTGATTCTGCCCAAATCAGAAATAGGAGATCAGCATTTTCAGAGCCATGAACAATGTACTGATACCATTGCCCAAAATACCTTAAGGCAAAACAGACAAGCACAAGACTTGTTAATATATTCAGATTCCAATTAAACTATTAAGGACATATTCCACAGCACCATTGACTCCTAAACTTTTGGGAGCTGTCCTAAATTTACGGGAAAAAAAAAGGAGAGAGAGAGGGAGAGAAAAAAAAGAAAAGAAAAAACTTGAAAAATCTCTCAATCTCTCTTCAATCCCATAATGTGTTGTGAAAGTCATTCCTTTCCTAATTTGTGCATACTCAGAGCCAAAAAGAAAAATTAGTATGAATCCCCCATTTTGAGAAACTCTGCATTCAAATTTAAAAACAACACAACAACAACAACACCAAAAAAAAACAAACCAAAAGAGCCACATCACAATACAGGTGGTTTGTTTCTTTTTCACTTTAAGCCACTAGTCAAGTTACAGAGGTAAGCATGTTTGTACACACTTGGTACCATGGTTTTGAGCATTTAAAAGTTTATTTTAATTGTATTATAAACCACTTACCTTCACTCAACTGATCCACTGACTGTTTAGAAACTAGATTGGACAAAGATTCCACCACTGTGTTTCTTTTCCTGAATCTAAATCCATCATACAAAGAAAATAAACACACATGGAATGAGTGACATTTCAACACAAACCTGAACTTTATTATTTGTAATTCTTAACCATTTACAATCCCTAATTTATAGATTTTTTTATTTTGGTAAAGTGACAATTTGCCAACAGCTGCAATTCTTTGAGTGGCCTAATCAGCACTACTCACATTTACCTGGGCTCAGAGGACTACCTAACCTTCATTGATGTTGCAATCGTGCATTTAACCTACTTCCAGTGTACAACAGCTTCCACCCCACTTCCCACTCGCCAGCTACAGAGGTGACTCTGATGCCAGACAAGACACCTGAACTGGACTTCAAAGTTTCATTAACTTTTTTCCACTTCATAAACTTGCATTCAGAATTAGAATGAAAAATCAAAAGAAGCTGTGCTTTCAACATAAAATGAAAACATAAATACTTCAGTATTTTATGGCATTTTATGCCAAAACAGAAAGCAAAACATATTTTGCTTTCAACATCTCAACTGCCCATGTTATAAATTGCCAGTTTATTTTAATATGCCATTCAAAAGCAAATTTGTTACTATTTACAGACAACTCAGCTTTATGATGAAACTAAAGACACAAATCTACATTCAGAAAAGGAATGTATTTTATAGGCCAGGAAACCACCAATTAAAGATACTGAGCATTAGTTTATCATTTGTTTGCTGCACACTGAAAAAAATCACTGGGTCCTGACAATGAGATTATGACACTACGGGTTAAAACAATGCATACAAAAATATGATCAATCAAGACACATGTAGTTCTGGCAGTTCTTCACCCTGGAGTGTTTGATTGCCTTTACCTTGCATTTTTATGAGTTTTGTGACAGACTAGACCAGAGCGCTTATGCACAAAAGTATCTGTATCCTGCAGAGACAGAGGTCCTGATTGAAACTAAGTACAGAGGTACCAAATTTTCAGACATACTAAACAATAGCAGTTTTTAATAGGAATAACAACTCTTTAATTTTAAAGTCAAGGCAAAAACACATACATTTGTGACAAAAAGCTCTGATTTTAGATGAAACCTCTGTACAACCTTAATCCTATTAGACTTGGATCCACCTTTGAAAACAACTGTTATGAGTATTTTCATGATGAAAAGGAAAATTCAGAATATGTAGCCTTTAGATTGTTGATCCCCATGGAAAACAAAAAGTCACAGGTTCAAAACACTTGGTGGATGAAGTACTTCACAACTGTTCATTGCCTGGTCTTACCTTTGGCAAGTTTGCAAAGCTTCTTTCATTGTAGAAATTCCCATTTGTATATCCTGCTGTTCAAAGGTCATAGCAGCTTGCATAACTAAAATAGTGCTGTACCCAAGGGCATGGTACATGCTATCTTTAGACCTAGGACAAACATACAGATCTTGTGCATTTAAGCAAAACTTTAAATTACAATACAAAATTAAATGCTGAAACACTTGCATTAATTTGTGATGAGAGAGAATAAAGCAGGAAAGTAATCGACATGAGAACACAACCTAGTAAGTATCATCTTCCACTGGGTGCCATGTGTCTGCCTCCACATGATACTGTCACAGCAACTCCCTGAAAACATCCAAACTGGGTTACACAAAAATTGTCACTTAATTATTTCCCATTTATAGTCCATTGCTATATCTATTTAATTTCACTAATTAAGCTTTGACATGAATCTGCTTTTATTTAACAGAAGTACATCCTTCTAAAACTGCTACTTGATCCAAAGACACAAAAGTCTATGCCTGTGTCATAAAAGACACATGCTCAGTCTTGCATAAATGTCTACATTGAACCTGTCTGACTTTGACAACATAATTACAGAACAACTTAAAAAAGTTGTTGGAAAGTAGCCATGGGAGGTTATATACTCAAATATACCAGTTGCCAGGGCAGGATTGCCAACGTTATGTCAAGCAAACTCAGGTTTTGTCAAAGCAAGCTTCAAGATGTTCAAGAAAATGAAGACTGCATACCCCTCTGGCAGTGTACTATCGATCTGCTTTGTCCTAATACCCAGTTTGAGCATGTTAAGTCTATTTTGACAACATCAAACAAACCCAGTTCTCTCAAATCTTAATCAGTCATATGTTCTAGCCTTCTAGCCATGCTGATAGCCCTCTGTTGGATCCTCTCCCATTTCTTCCCCCTAAATCAAGAAGCCACTTGCCAAATGTACATTTGAAGACAGGAAACTCTGGCAGAATCAAGGTATGTAGACCCACAGACTCAGTGGGATTTTTACAAAAGTACATCAACACTTTCCTTAAAATTTTTATGTTCTTTAAAGACTTAAGTTTGACTTTCATTAAAAGATTATTTTTCAGTAAAACAATTGTGGTTTTTTCCTTTTTTTAAAGGCTTTTTCTTTCCTTGCCAGACTTGATCCTCCTTTGCAGATTAGTTGAATATGCTATGTAATAGTAAGTTGAAAGTCTACTAGCTGCCAGTGACTCAAGTATCAAAACCATAGAATTCATAGTTATTTTTCTTCTTCCTTGCAAACATCAACTAAAATACTTCACTGTACATAAAAACACTACTGTATGAAACAAGGGGGGGTTGCTTTACAACACTTAATTAAATATATACCTTCCACATATAACTCAATATTTTGCATTATTAGCCAAAAAAAGTTTTAGCATACATACACATGGAGGTGGGTCATCTCGAAGTACTGCTGTATTGCAAATAACACTGCATAACCCTCATGAGAAGGAGCTCGGGTGTTAAGTAGAGTTAGTTTGAAAAGATGTTGTTCCTGCCTACCTCCTTTACACGAGCTCTCCATACAACTAAAAGCAAACATTTTATAGCTGTATCATCCTCCCAAGGTTTCATTTAACTGTTCCTCCACCTGTCCATACTACCGACCTAACTTCACCAACCCATCATTCTTAATCCAGTTTTACTATTGCCAAACTGCAGAGTGAGAAGTTTACCTTAACTCTACTGTAACAAGCTACAGGTCCCTCTCACTGACACATCCCTCAACATCACATGAATCTTTGAGACAGAGAGCGGAAGAACAGGAAATGCAATTCAGGTCCCAGTCCTAAAGAACAGCCACCCAGATTGCTTCCCCACACAGCCACAGCTAAGCTACAAACCTTTTGTATTCTTTAGTTCCCTACATCTGTGCTGCTGTGCTTTTCTTCTCATTGGAGCAAAGGCAACAGTAACAAGCAGAATCAGTCAATCAAAAGGTGGGCTTTAAGGGTAAACACTACCATGGCTCAAATGTAAAATAAAAAGCAATAAAAAGAGTATTCTGGAGTTTCATTCCAGCTTTGCCATGCTGTCAAAAGCAGTTCCCATGGTACAATTTTCTTGCTCCCTCCCTTGCTTTTCCTCTGCATGAGGAAAGACAGCTTGAATGACAAACTCTAATTGTACAATTCAAGGTTTCCCTAATGCTTTTTGCAATGTTCTTAATGTGAAAAACATGTGGTGCTAAAACCCAGAGATACTGGGAAATACTTTTGGATGAAAGGGAATAAATTAAAAACACTCTTTAGAGGCCTTTAATTTTTGGCTACTAGATGACATGCTTTATGCTTTTCACTATCTGCTTGCAGTAACTTCAGCAAATAGCAGGACCTTACCACGGACGAAGTAGTTCCAGGGCTTCAGAGAACTTATTGTTTAGAAATAAGTTCAGTGCCATTGAACATTCTTCCAGAGCACACTTGAGATCCATCTTGGATGCCCTAAAAAAAAAAAAATTTCTTAGTTTAGTGAACCTGAAAATAAACAATTAAAATCCAACACACACACCCCCAACCCCAGGTCTTTTGTAGCAATTTTGTTATTCATTTTTACAAAAACAAGTCACATGCTTAACATTTCATCCATGCTACAGGGGTGTGCCCTCCTTGCTTCTTTAAGTGATGTTCATGGCTTTGCCCTCCTTTTATTAACCAGTCAATATACAACAGAGTCAATGTCACTGCTACTTACATAACACAAACACTCAAAACTTATCACTGTGTCCAAGCTCACAATTCTCCCTATCAGTATGAACACTATTTCACACTCCATATTCAGATTTCTCACGTGAAATGACAAAATAATATTTCAATCCAAGAAAGCAGTGAACAAACGCTCGCTCTGCAAACAGCTATGCCAAAACTAGTCCTGTCAGAAGCCTGCAGCTATGCCAACAGCTTTGGTTTTTCCCAGTTCACTTCAAGTAAAATCACTTGCACTTACTTAAGAGAAAGCCACCTAACAAAACTTCTACCTCCACCAGTTCTGCACGACAGACTCCGGAGCACTCAGAAATTGCTCCATGTGCAGAACTGGTGACAAACTGGACGTTCGCGGTAGTGAGGAATAGCTACAAGCTGCACAGCCGTCAGTATGCACAGCTGGATCTGGGAAAGATAATCTGTCCACAGCTTTAAAACAACAGGTTTAGGCTCTATAATGGGCTTTATCCAAGTAAGGTTAAGCAGTGGTAAGCAACAGATCATGTCAATGAGATAAAATATTTAAGTGCTGACCAGAAGAGCACCACCCTGAAGGAAGAATTTAAGAAGAGAAATGACAGAGGAGTGCAGATGCTCTAAATCTGACAGTAACACACACACAACCAACCAAAACAACCCAAACCAAACAACCAAGAAAAAGGGACCCACGAAAATATGGATATGCTTTTATCATCAAGTTCCCCTAGTCTCCTCCTCTTTCTATCACCCAAAGGCTTTAAAAACTTTGGCTCTGCTGTTTTTATTCTGCCTGGGACAGAAAACTGGGACAAGGCTAGAGTACATCCCAAAACAAACACTTTTTCAGCTTTGTTTTCTGTCATTTGTTAGTGGCAGTACTTGAAAAATTTCTGTTCTGTAGATAAATAAAATCTTTAACTCACTTGGCAACTATTTGATATTTATTACTGAACATAATGAAAGGCAAATTTCATCCTTCAAAATGAAGTAGGAAGCTACCCAACAACTGAAAGTCTGTCAGTTTTACCATTAGACTGTTACCAACAATTTTAAATGCAATTTAAATACCTTTATTTTCTTTCATACTGGGATTGAACTTTATTATTGTATACACAATTTTAAGATTTATGTCATTTCATGAAGCAAAACCCTGCAGTTCTTAAAATATGAAGCACTTACAGCTCTGCTTCAACTGCTACCTTTAGCCACTGGATATGCCTCCACATCCTTTGGCTACACACTGTAAGAAAGGTCATACTCTCAATGTAAACTACAGCCCTGGTCGCCAGCTGCCCAGCAAAAACAGCACTCCTCACACCAGCAGAGAAAGGGCATCGTGATGATCCAGTCAACCAGAACAAGCCTTACCAGCACAGCAGACACCTCGTTTCCCGTGTTCATAGGATAGGGTTCCTGCCAGCCCATCACACACCAGGGCATAGGTACAGGTCCCAAAGTCCTGATCAGCCTGTACCAATTAGGACTGTATCACAAATGGAAAGCAAGTCTACTGCGTTTGTGTCCTCTTCATTGCTGGCCTGTCACCACTAACATACTGCCCCGCTGCCATCATCAGTTTATATTCTCTCATTTAAATATTATTAAAATAGATATCTAAATTGCCCTCCAATTTCCTTGAAAGTGTTTCAGGGAAGTTACCGTGCAGCAAGTTTACTTAGCTCTTTGTGTCAATACACAAGTCCCAGTAACAAATAAAAGTCCTTCAGATTAAGAGCAGCATCTTGAGACCAAAATAAGTCAGCATTTTGCTGTTGCTTATGTCACTCTTCATATCCTAGACTGCCCTGGAAAATCCAGAACATAACGGTAGAATTTATATTTCAGGCTACATTGGTTAATCTTACTTAACCTGTTATCTACACTTTTTTTTTTAAACAAAGCAGTTCCATTAATCATAGGAATCTATTATGATCTTTTATTTTTATTCAGAAATCTTACATTGTGTATTTAAATATAACTGCAGTGGTTTTATTATAAACTTAGCTTTGAGACTACTTTAACTGAAGGGTTACAAATCAACTATAAAAAAAACTGAGTTAGTTCTTTGGTGGTTTTGTTGGGTCTTTTTTAATTTTCAAAGTCCTAAATCTTTTGGTACATAAGCCCGTGTGATTAATATTTGCAAGACAGATGGTAATTAATCTTTCTAAATGACAGAAGTATTATGTGAGTGAATCCACAGGTTTATTTTTCAAGATTCCCCCACTACAATGCAGTACACCAAAACCTTCTTAAGCACACCTCTCAATGAAAAACTGAAAGGGAGGAAGAAGAAAGAGTAGTAGCCTTATTCCAAGATGTTTACAAAATGAAACCTCATTTTCACTATGCTTTCAATAGGATCATGCACAATTTTTAGATCCCCCCTATAATATAGTTTGCTTAATCACTTTGATCCTTCACTTTCTCTTCTGTCTCTCAAACAGCCCTAATAATTATTTCCATTTAGCTCCTCCTTGATGAGGGGAAGAGGAAAGCAGTATATCAAGCAGATGAATGTTTATCAGAAAGCAGCAATATGCTGTAGGTCATGTAGGATTTAAGAACGTTTTTCTCTGTGTTTCAATGGACACAGCTTTTAATCTTCATTATGATATTCACACTGTAATTAATGGAGGACTTTACACTTCCCAGATTTAACAAACATTTGAAAAATTAGAACATCAGACATTAAATTGTAAATGCAAATCACCATGTTCATGCCTTGCATAGATTTACAGGCCAAAATGAAAACTGCCTTATAAGTCTAAGAGACACCTTCCACCATTCCCTCCTGAAATATTAACCTACCGACAAAGAAAGCGATATAGGTGGGATGCACAGAATACATTTATCTCCTCACCGTCTCAATTTTAGGAAAAAGAAACAAAGCAACCTATCAAGGCCAGCTACAAGCTCATTTGGTATTTTGCACACTTCTAAACCCAGCAAACAAAATAACCTGGCTGAGTGTTTAGTTTGGATACGTGCCAAAGCCTCAGCCCACTAACACCTTTTCATACTCCCCAAGTAAAACTCTTTCCAGAGTCTGGATCAAGAGAACAACAGACCACAGATTATGAAGCATCCCACCTATTTGGCAAAAGAATGCATTTAGCACCTCACACCTTATCTGCTCAACTTGTTAAAGGTTTCCAGTTAACAACCACCATCAGAAATAGTTATCCTACACTTCCTGCTCAGTAAGGCAGAATTGAAGTGTTTATCAAAATAAATATAAAAAAAGCAATTGTATTTTAATGCATTGAGACTTTACATATGTAAACAAGTATGTCCAAATTAAAATATTTATACAAGCAGTAGAGAAATGTACATATTTACAGGTCTTCTTCAAATGTCTTAAATAGTATGTCCTGCAAAGAATGGTGTTAATAAAGTAAATAAGACTTACTTATAACAACTGAAAGTTTTGCAAAACTCCATTTTATTAACTAATTCCATGCACACTACCTGCTAACAAATAATTTACAAAGATTTAATTTTTAACCAGAGATTTATAGGCCTTTTTCTTTTTTTTACTGGTACACAAGCAATGACCTAAGTTAGTCCCTCAATAACACGCCATCACCACCTTCTGTGCTTCTATACGGCTTTCCTTTTTTTTTTTTTTTAAACAAAATTGTGTTTCACTCAGTCCATACCTAGTTAGAATACACACTGCCCTTCCCACTACGAAAAAAGGCTAAGTGTTTTCAAATAATTTATCATGAAAGAAAGAAGGGGGGATGCTTTATTTTTTAAAATACCAAATTTGGAGTAACTGTCTAAAAAAAAAATGCCATAATCAAAATTGAGATCTGCTAGATGACAAGAATGAGTTTTTACTTTGCAATCCTTGCGCTTCACAACTATTTTGGGACTGGAAGTGAATCAGTACCCTGTTCCAGATGTTTTCCCACACAAATAGCCATGTGTGGCCCTATTAAGTGTGCATGGAGGAAATCTTCCAACACTGCAGAGGATGGATGGACCTTCTGGTCCTCCCCACTCACAGCACGTTTGCTAACTTTGAGGTGGGTTGTGATCTCTGTGAACTAATGGAACAGAAACACCCAAGAAGGGACAATGACCAGCTACTCACAGTATGGACAAACTGCAGTCAGTCACCTGAAATAAGAGAATTAAGAGAACCACAAGAGAGACGTATAATCACATAGTTCGTAAAATAATCTGAAGGAAGGGATACCATTCATAACAGCAGGTAATTTAACAACTGGTGAGTATTTTATATTCATTTAGTTGTAAAATATTTGGGTTCAGCCTAGAAAGAGTAAGAAAGTTTCCTACTACTTCATGTGAACAGTAACAGCAAATAAATAGCTTGTACCCCACTGCTGTACCATTTTTCTGAGTGCAAGGATCAAGATGCAAGGGTAATGCCCTGTTTTTACTGCTTCACTAGGCCTCTTCTGAGTGGTAAGAAACATTTTCTGTATTTTCATGCTGCAAATCTACCCTGCAATCAGCAACCGCTGGAACTTCCTTCCGGTCCTATTTTGCATGATGGCTTTTTAGTTGTTATCAGAGAGAGACATCAGCCATCAGGCTCCTGAACACCATCATAACCACCACCTCCTACATCACCAAGTACACAACAATATTTGTAAAACAATTCTACACACAAGATTCCTTGAAACAAGAGGCTTGGCACCCTGTCAAAACTACCTTTTCTTATTAAATAGGCAAGCAGCAATCTCTCCAGCATGTTGCTGATGCGTTCTTTTCCTTTCCTGTGTTAGAAACTATTTCCCGTGCCACTGCCTTTATGCATGACCAAATCCTGCAGACAGTGCAAACAGTATTCCTACACCAAGACGTTTGCTTTTCCTTACACCAAGCAAGCTTATGAAATATTCTGCCACTTTAGATACAAAACAGCGCTCTCAGACTCTTACTTCTCTTAAGTGAATCATATCCTCTACCACAGAGTCTCACTCCTGTTTAATTACTTTTCACATTTATTTTCTACTGTTTTCCTAGATCCTACAGCAGAGGAGCATAACCAGAAGGAACGACTCCAACTCAGATTCATAGCTTGATACCAGAATAGTCAGGAGCATACTGACTCAGATGCAACTTGGCAATACTTACTGGCAGACAAGGAATACTTCTATGCAGGAAAAAAAAAAAAGCTCCTCTCCTCCCTAAACATCACAAACCAATTTCTACAGCAACTTACCAGACTGATGAACAGTTCAGTAAGCCAAGCTGACTCACACTCTGACTCACGTTCTTCTTCTGACTCAGTCTTACTTTGGCAATCTCTTTTTTTTCGCCCCCTACCTCCACATACAGTTTCCTACAATTGACAAACTTCAAGCATTTTATCACCTCAGATGCGCATATGCTTTAATTTATCCTGGAACAGAATAAAGTAACACAACTTCAGTGAAATTACTATGGATTTAACACCCACTGTATACAGTTCACTTCTAAATGAAAAAAGGAAATGAAAACATACTATATTGGTTGTTACACAAAGACAACAGTGTCACATTGCAAGGAGAACAACCACCACTGTATTGCTGATTAGGTATTTTAAAGATAACTTTTTAAAATGCTGTCTCACTACTATTTAAAACTTTTTTTATTGGGGGTGGAGGGAGGGGGGGAAAGTGTTTTGAATTTCAGCAACAGCTGATGCATCTTGGGCTTGGTGCCCAGCTGCCCATGAAACTGTTCCAGTACATTGGGGATATACTGTCCAAAAGGAAGTTATTAGCAGCTTTAAGTAGTTCTTCTAATCAGCTACTTGGAGCTGCAATAGAAACAAAGATTAATAATACTGAAATGAAAAACCTGAGATGTAGTGGAATATTCACTATTAGAATGACAATCCTCAGGACGCACGCAGAGCAAGAGCATTAGTCATTTAAAAAGTCAAAACAGTTTACAGCTTATTAAGCCACTTTCCATTTTTTCCCCTAGAGATTAATTAAAAAGGAAGCATAACTGCCAGCCTAAAACAGATTAAAAAAATTTTAAAATTATTGCTCCTGTATTTAGAAGACAGTTACTAAGCATGCAATGAGTTTGGCAGTAACACCTATCTTTCCATACTAGGGCTCAGGGTAAGAGCATTCCTGAAGGGCACTCACATGGCTAATGTTAATACTTAACTTAGTACATGCTGCTGTCTTTGTATCTGCAGGAGGCTTAGTCAGCTTTCAATATAATCACTCCTGGTTCAAAGACCTACCACCTCTTCTCTTCAAAGGGGATTCAGGGATGAGAAACAGGTGAATTGAAGAAAAGATTACTTTTAGTCTAACTAGTTTCCACATTTTAAAATCAAAATTAGGACCGAGTTCCACATCATTAGCTGTACTTAAATGTGCAAGCAGTACTTCACTGGTACAGGGATTGGAGAATTTAGTATCACTAGTTTTCACTTAGTTACTACAGTTACCAAAAATATTTTATTAGTGGAAGCAAAGCAAAACTTCTTGTTTCAAGATCCACACTGAACACAAACAAAAGGAGTCTTTAAAAAGTGTGTGTGTGGTGTCTGTAGAGATGATGCTATTTTGATGATAAGGACCAAGAAAACAAAATCCATTACACCTACATCACAACGCTTTCTCAGAAAATAAATAACACTTTAGCAAACAAGAGACCCTTAACATTTATAGAAGCTTCAGAAGAAAAATCTTTGAGAGACATTTGTTTGCTTAAACTCAAATGAAAACCATTCTGGGCATCAATCACAGTATCAACAGGTAGGACAGCAAGAAACTACCATTTGTAGCACTCTTCTTGAGTAACATACATGTAAGCCTCAGCCAGAGTAGTTACTGCCAACTTAATAATGACAAAACAGCATTAAAATGTATTGTGCTCAGGGCAGTTCTTGTCCTCTGCACAAAGATCGTAAATCAAATAACCCTAGTATGTTCTCAAAATCTGATACTCACTGTTGCTATTTAGCATGCTCCTCTACTTTCTGAAGTAGATCTTTCCCTTTCTAGTAGTGGGTATGTTCAATCAGAAAACTCAACATTTATCTATTTATGTTCTACCATATCAAAGGGAGTAACTATCTTGTCATGCATCTTCAATGGCCAGGTCACAACTTCTTAACAGTAACGAGCAGCTGATCTTCACCAGAAGCTACTCCTTCAGCATAGTCCTGTAGGGGCTGGAACCCACTGTTGCCCTGGAAGATGGTCTCCCAGACAAGATCCAAAGCTGTACTTGAACTACAGAATCAGAGGTCACAGCTCACCGAGATACTATTAAACCATCACTTCATGTTCACGGCTTGCACAGCTTTACATGCCAAAACGTACCTGGTGTCCTCTTGGCTGCTCTTACTATTTGGGAAGACCCAACACATTTAAAAAACACGGTGCCACCATCACCACATCCCGAATCCCTTGTTAAAACCTTGTTACTGCTGCACAAAGACTTTCTGTCCCTGGTGTCCTTTTTGTTGTGTTTTTAATTTTGAACTACACCTCCGATTAGCAGTGTCTCACTAGAACAAGGGTGTTTCCATTCGTAATCCTGCAGTGTTCAACAATCATGCTTTAAGAATGGGAAACTAGCGGTGATCAGGTTCTTAGCTCTTGATCCCCTGACAGTCGTTTTCTATCCAAGCATAGGAAGTCCTGTAGTAGTCTACCACTACTCCTCAGTCTCAGTGAAGGGGAAGCACAGTCATTCTTTACTGTGACAGAGACGCTTTCTGCCTAGCCCTATAAAATAACAATACAAACCCCAGAGCTCTTTTTTTTTTTTTCCCAGTTATTTTCCCCTTCGTCAGTGTATGGCAATTCCCCTTGTGATTCAACATCTTGTTTCTGTATGTTGTCAGATTCTTCTGGTAAGCTTCAAGGAGAAAAAGCAAACTAGTGTCTATGTCCATGGGTAACAACTAAGAAACACCTTTACCATGCCTGTTTAAGGAAACATCATTGAATTACAGTTCTTAGTACCTATTTAGCACTCCTCCAAATAGACAATGGTCTCCTACCTCTGTGAAATACTTCCAAGATTACAAATACCCGCCAACAGTTCTATGGCATGAAGCAAAGGCTAACAAAGTAAGCGTACTGCTAAATCCTACCAAGGTATCCAGTTAGGTCTACATTTTATGCTCAGGATAGTTCAGTGAAGGGTGTCTGAAAGCTTAAATGGTCCTTGGTGGTACAATCCGCAGACTTAGATAAAATGAACATGCAGAAGTGTTCATAAAAACAGAGTAACTGCCTAGCTATGTTGGATTTTCTCACTACAAAAGACCACTAAAACTCACAAGTGTGGGTCTTCCGCTTGGTTTTCTCTTACAGTAAATATAAGCTGAGATGCACCACTTTCAGGAATAATTTCAATATCAAGTTTGATTCTAAGGAATCTTCATGAAAGCTGAGCATATATCATTCCTGGAGGACTACTGACCTGAGTAAGACACTGCACACATCCCTCATGTCCTCACTACAGTATTGCTAGCTTATGTCTTTCCACAGACATGTTCAGGACTCAGCTCTGAAAGAGCAACGACTCCATGAGGCTGGGTTTTTGTCTACCATCTATATGCATGCCATACATTCCTCCCATCTGGAGCACAGTTCAGAAAGGTGGAATCACTCCACAGAAAGGTAGAGAAACCCTTCTCACATTTAGATGTTTCTTGTGGCAAATTAAAATATGTTAAATCCTTTACATTAACGGGAGCACCCTACTTTTAAATTGCCAATCACTTCCAGTTTAGAAACAAAAAGGGCTTTTAACTCAATGTGATTGTTTAAAAAATAATCAAGGAAAGGTATAGAAACATGTGATCAGATTTTTTTATTATTATTATAAACAGAAAAGGTTTTGCCAACTGTTTTACCATTTCATCTAAAACCCAACACCCCTCAGTGATAAAACTGAAAAATTTTAACCAATAAGGATAGAAGTTTTAAAGTATTTCTGATTTACATAAATCACTTTAATCCTAGGCTATTGTCATTAATATACTAAGTCTACAAACCACAGCTATCTGATCAGTATACCAAATGCTAATTTTTACCCATACAGTAAATGTACTAGTGATAGTTTACCTCCACAGCAAATTCTGCATTCATTATGCCTACATCCCTTTTTATGAGAAGTGTGAACTTTAGATAAACAAAACTGCATTTACATATTCAATGGAAATGTTACCAACTTACAGGAAGCACTGAAAAAAAATTCTCATGCCGATGGAAGACAGACATTATTCCTTTGAAGGCACAGTGTTCTCTGTTTCAGAACTTCACCAACGCATGCTGTAGTCTGTGTGCTTAACACAGGAAAACCAACTGGCAGCAAAATTATCCAGTGCTGTGCTAGCCAAGTTTGCAAACAGCCACCCATTACTCTGAAAGCTTACTGTATTACAATCCATTCAACAACAAGCAGTTTCTTAAAAATCAATAGAAATAATAAAAAAAACCAACACCAAACCACTGGAAAACAGACAACAGACACACCCCTCCAACAACAATCATTTAGTTAATGTTAATTTACACAGCCTGGTATTTTGGCAAAATAACACACTTATTTTCCCTTTTTCCTTCCTCAGGACTTTCTTGCACTCTGTACTTAAAAATCACATTCTACTGCAGACAGTGGCAAAGAGCACTGGTCTCACCCAAGCCCTTCTGGTATACTACCTTTGACTTGAATTTTGGAGACACCTATTCACCCACAGAACTGGTAAGAGCAGAGGGTGGAAACACCACATGACGTGGAGATTCAGTTCAGCAAGGTTGCACCTTCCTCCTCAATGCTACCCAACCACAAGATAGTAGCATTTAACCAGTTATTTGTAAATCTGTACCACTTAATCCCTGGATTGTTGCAATACTAAGGGATGTGCCTATCCTATCCTTGGCATGACCAAGCAACCTTATAACTAGGGTATTTTCCTTTTAATGTAATTGGGAGGTTGGTTTGGTTGGGTTTGGGGTTTTGTTTATTGTTGGTTTTCATGGTTGGGTAGTGGGTTTTGGGGGTTTTTTTGTTAGATTTTTAAATTAAATTCTTTCTTCCCCCTTGTCTTACAGCTGTTGCAGAAACGCTGATGCAGAATGAAAAGAAGAAACGGTAGTTAGGTGGGGGTACACATTTGTACACATAATAAAGCATCAAAACCTGTATTTTTCAAAAGGAACAGCTGTAGAAAAGGAGTTGGATCGCTCAGAAAAAGATACCAGTAAAAAAGAAGAGGTAACTGAGGGAGGGGAAAAAAAGAGAAGCAGCTGCTGTCCCTGCTGCAAACCAACAGTTACTAAAATGATATGAATTAAAATTAGCTGAGAAAGGCTTCATAGTTTTCATCTCTACCTTAGCATTGTCATAAAAGTTCAAACTGACATCTTTTCATAGACTACTGGAATTTGACTTAAGAGCACAATTTGACTCATTACACCTTACCAGATCCATGCAACCTAAGGAGAAGGCAGACAGAACGCAGATAAAGCTCTGTTCCTCACAGGTCAGAAGCTGGGGTGGAAGGGGAGCTGCTGGCATTTGCCATAGGACTGTCTGCCCTCCCTTCTTTTTTTTAGAAAAACACCTTCTAATTTTAGATTTTCCCAGCATCACAGATATATGTTTAGCTGCAGGAAGCAGCTGTTTTATTTTAGGAATTAGTAATGCTCACAGCAGTAGAAATACTTCTAATGTTGTATTTCCAAATGAAATGCATTTAAAAAACCCCAAACACATCAAGAACTTTGCATACAAACAAAAATTCTTTCTTAAAGTTTCACCTGACCTTTAAAGTTTAAACATCAGACCACTCATCAGGAGACCACTAATGTTGCTTTCCTTCACGTTCTGCATGTGAGCCTTGTTTGTAATCCCTAACTTTGGGGACGTGCAAAGGACTGACTGTCCTAGTTAAGCCAGACCAGCATCTACAGTGCTGCTTCATGACAATCTGGTAATGGGATACAAGAGAACCAGCAAAAGGTTTTGCTTCCAAAAAGGCTACATTTCTAGCTACTTCTTTTGGGGTTTTTTATGCAATGAAACATGAGCTTTCACAGATGTTTTAAGTTTTGGCTGATCATTAAACTGATTCAGTGAGCCAATAATCAATTTACTGCAAGTCAAGCGTTTTTACAGCCTGAAGGGAAAAAGAAACATCAGCAGCTTTATCTGACACCAAGTTCTTTTAAATTCAACAGCAAACTGCACTGCACATGCACAGTAAGCAAAACACAGATTATTCCATCATGAAATCAGCCATATTGCGGGAGCAAGACCCATGACAACTACCTGGGTTAGCGGTTACTCACCTGAACATGCACACACAGTTGACCTGCTCTCTGCAGTGACAGGAAAATAATTCTGCTCAAGTCTATCAAGATAGCCTAGCACGAATGTGACACAGCACCGCAAAATACATGTAATCAGACCACAGGTATTTAGAAGTGACCAGTTTGACAGAGGGGAAAGAACAAAGCAGCATTAATGTCATTTTGCAGGTAGGGGAAAAATCTGCTTTACACTGCTCTGCCTTATAAGAAATGGAAATGCACAGCACTGTGGAAGGTTGTTACCAGTTTTATTAGTGGAACTTGGTGGTTCACAGCAGTATTTTTAGATGCATGTTTTCACATGAGATCTTTGCAAATAAACTGAGGAACTAACTGACTGTGTTTGAATAGCCCTTATCAGATAGTTATATCAAATAGTCCAGCTTAGGTCAATACTGGCAATACGGTGTAGAAGAATGAGTACATGAATGTGTCAGAGTAGTATTGCCAAAACTTCCACAATCTGTAGATATAGACAAACAGAAGTTCACAAAAAACCCCCAAACCAAACCTTAATCTCTGCAATGCTTCCCTGAGAAAGTAGGTCTAAACAAGACACAGTGACAAGAAAATAGGTTGAAAAAGATCCTTCTTAAAGAGCTAGCATACATAATCATGACAGCTTACTGACAGTTTTACACAAAACGAATAAAAACTCCACTTATCTTGCTATAGAAAAAACAAGAAATAAATCATGCAGCAAGTAGGACACCGGAGCAGTCCAGATGTTTATGGGACTAACACTGCGTCACACAAATACTGGCTCACATCCAAAGAGACAATTAAGACAGTGTGATCCTAGTAAGACACTCTTCCTAAACTTCAAACCAATTTACTGGAATTTATTACACAGTGAACTTGCAGTTAATGTGGGAGACCTTAGACTACTAAAATCTCCACGAGCACACTGTATTATACTTAACATTTAGTGCTCAAGAAGCACAGAACTGCATCCCATGACATAAATTATTTATATTTAAGTAAAAAAATTACATAAGCTCAAACGGTTAAATGTACCGAGTAGAAGGCACACACTATAAATGGAGGAAATAACAATAGGTCTGACACTGTCCTTAAATTACCACATTTTAAAGACTGGCATCCCAAAACACACACCTTGCGGTGTTCTACAATCTACAGCATCCGAGCTGATTAAGCACTGACATCAGCAGAGAAGCTTCTGCTCTCTAAAAGCACCATTCACCACTGCAAGATGCAGAGGAAAAACAATTATTTCATAAAAAATGATACATTCACAGAGCGTTCTCGCCTCTTCAAGGAAATCCACCTAAAAATTTCTGTAGTTCAAGCATTCAACATACCTGCCAAAGTAAATTTTCACAGATAAAACCCCATAAATCTGACTACCACATTCATGATTTCAGGGACTAGAAGGCAGAGATAGTATACTCACAGGATTAATTCAGTTAACTTCAGGTATGCAAATACAGTCCTTAGGCAGGAACAAGCGCTGCTCCTTTCACTCTGCTCTTTTCCCACTGCGCGCACACACGCAAAAAAAAAAAAAGGAGCACCACAACCCGCTGCACAAAAGAAAGGCATAAAGAGAAAACTGACCCTGCTTTATTTCTCAATATCCATGAGGTTTCATTAACGAGTTATCAAGCAAAAAGAAAGAAAGGATAAAAGTTCACAAGCCAGCAGCTGGCATCGGAGGCACTCTCCATCGCCGAATTCAAAAGCAATGTCAGTTAGAGTGGCAGCAGCTACACTCAATGCTGGAAGCTGATGCCTCTGCGGGTAGAGGATGCTGGGAGATTTTTCCCAATCTGTGCTGCAGCCTAATTCCAATCCATCACTCCTAACTGCAAGGAGAAAATGGAGACATGAGGAACACAAAGTGATTTATATTTAAAGGCAGAAAGGGAGTTACCTCAGTATTTCCTGAGTAATAATAATAAAAAGAGATGCTACAATTAAAGTCAAAGAGAAAAGGAGAAGTATAACAATGTTAACTGCAGTAAAAACAGATCAAATATGCAAGAGTTCGTAGCAAGCAGCACTGAAGAAAACTAACTAGCTCACATTTTGTTTTCACTATTTGACAGCAATCAAATTTAAAAAAAAATTTTTTTAACCCTTTCACATTTTTTTCCCCCAGAAATCCAAATTTTTACATAGAGTCCCATGACCAGAATAAATCCCTAGCACAGAGAGGCAGTTAATAAACAGTTATTTTCATTAATATCAGCAGCAATGGGAGAAAGTTCAAGTCAGAAACAATACAGCTAACAACAGACAGAGTTTCATCCCTTTGGTCTAATCTCTCCAGATGAGATACAGGAAAGCTTAGCACATGGGAGCTAAGCAGCAGAAAATTAAACTACGTCCTCTCACTATTAACTTTGAAAAGTATTCTTTAAAACTGTACCACCTGGGCTAATAGTATCTATTTGTAGCTATGTTTACTGACATAAAATGAGATTTACTCACAAAAATGCCTCAGAGTAAGCCTTCGAAGCACAAGGTAGGAAGACACAGATTTGCATTTGCTCATTTCGGAGAGGTGTTAAGTAATAAAAAGCATGAATACTTCAAACCAATCTTTTAAACAATTTACTTTTGAAAACAGAAGGAAGAGTGCAACATACTGTGGAAGAGTTGCACAGTGTTTCCTAAAATTCCTGAGGAAACAAACGGCTATCATCAGGTAAGTCCAGCTTCGCAGGCCAGAGATAAGATGAGATGGAGAGCTCTGACTCAGAGACAACAGCACCTTTAGAACCAGGATGTTTGTACGTTTCCCTTGAAATTGAGGCTGAGAGTGTTAAAGACCAAGGAGTTCAGAGATATCAAAGTTCTCCATCACATGACTTGGAAGGAGTGATTATGTGCATTGTCACTTATTATAGTAACATCATTCGGGGCAGGAAGAGTCAAAGGGCCACTATTTCTCCCATTTTGATTGCACCTGGCAGGTAAACCAGTTCTGAATCAAGGTTAAACAGTCATATAAAAAAGTTGACTCAGTTCACAGACAAAACATCCAATGTTCTGTCTTTATTTGGCGTAAGTTGCAGAGAGTCCAAACTTGAGGGCTCAGAAAGCACTTCCCAGTAAAAGCTGGGGAAAGAGTCAGGAGCACATTTCCACAAGCCTGACAAAAGCAAGCTTTCTGCCTGCAAACATCAACACATGTTCCAAAACATTTTCCTTTGACTGTCTTACACAAAAACCCACTAATGCATACTCAAGCCACCTTCCACTCAGATTGTTTCCAAAAATGCTCTGAGAGAGTTTTCAATTATGGAGGGTGGGGAGAAGCGGCAGGAACAACAAACTAACCAATCAACACACTTTATTCAAGACCAGAGAGATTTTTGTTTGTTCAATAGTTTAAAATAAAGACCATGGCAAATCTGGTTTTCAGTCGTCTTTCCCTAAAAGCAATTCTCTTCCTCCTCAGCATCTGAGCAAGGCACTACCCTCAACTTTATTTTTTTTTCAACTACAAGTTAAGTAAATGAACTCTAAAGCACTAATTTATTAAAGATTGTACCACCAATCCAAAAGATTAAGTCTGTATCCCTTTCAAAGTCTCTGAAGTGATTCACAGAAGCAATTCTTGAGTTGCATGAGCGCAAATAGCATTGTTCAGTCTTTATTAAAGCACAGGATAAACAATAATTTCCTGAAAGAAATCTGAAGAAAGAAAACACAGATGTCATCAGTAGATCAAGCATTCCAGCACAATATCAAGATTCCAACAAGATAATTAATAGACTCCAGAAGTCTCCAGGAACTCCTGCCCCAAAAATATTATGCGAGTTTACTGCCACAGTGCTAATTTATTTTTCACAGAAGAGCAAGCCACAAGCAGCGACCCAAATATTTTGCCTCAATTAAGACAGACTTCTTTTGGCAAATGCTGGATCACAGAAAAACAGGCTGTGGTATCTTTCTGCGTGCCAGCCTTTGAGCGAAGGCTTGCAGGCAAATAACGCGGTGCAGAGGAGTGCAGAGTTTCAGGCAGCTCTGTGCAGAACCTCCCGGAGATTTCTGTTTGGACCCACTGTTGTATATCCACTCCCCCCCACCCCCGCTCCCATTCTCTCCCTCCCCACCCCATTTTTCCCCCTCCTTATTTTTCTAAGAAGCTATGCCCACAGGTGGAATTGCACATTTTTAAGTCAACAGAAGATACCAGAGTAAACATTTGCACAGTGTAGCCTGAAGATTTCTACTCAAATACAAACACGCAGAGAAATCTCACACCACAGGCAAAAGGCATAGCTGCAATAAATACAGAAGAGTTAGGCGTAATTATTGCCTACTGAAACCCTTCAAATTTAAACAACTTATAAAACAGGAACTGCTGTTTGGAGTAGAGAAGGATTAGTGAGACCAGGCTGGTGCTTCACCACCGCAGTTCAAAAACTTCAGACTGACAATATAAAGTAGCTACTGTGTCATGTTTATGTAGCTGTGAAAACATTATTTACTGGATACAGAAGTCACTTTTACTGGACTTTTTCCTTGACTCTGAGGACTACACACAAGAAAATAAAGCTTTGATCACTTACATGGTCGCAGCTGTTTCTCACTGTCTTAACACAAGGTCAGAATTTGAGTTCAAGCTTTACAGAGCCAAACACTTTATTTAATAAGTGCTTGGCTCCCTGGATTCAAACGTGAATTTAGGGCCATTTCCTCAGCTGTTCAATTTCACCCACTCACAAAACACACACACATGTGCAGGTATAACTGAAATCTTAACTACACTTCTGAGATTACAAGGATAACCTGCTCTAACTTCCTTAAACACTTCTGGCCCTTAATCTATCACCCCAGTAATACCACACAGAGCTGCTTTGGTAGGATCAAGGATTAACAGTATCCAGCTTTGGGTAGGAAAAGGAAATGCGCAAGAGGAATGATAACATAGCACTGAAATGTGTCTTTTTCTGCTAAAATTGGTAAAAACATTAAACTCTGAGAATTCCTTTATTCATCAAAAATCATCTGTCTGCTTTACTACAGAATTCTAGCTTCCACCTTTCCACCATTCCATTTTTTTAAAATGTGTTTAAATGAGATCTCTCTCTTTCCACTGACGAAAAACTCAGGGCCTGTGTCAGGAATTTCTACACAAATAGTGCCAGATGCAGACTTCCTCTGCAGACGAACTGTCCACAGCAGTTTAGTAGACTACGAGGTTTCGCCCAAGACAACCACAAAGCATCTTCTATAAACGTACCCAGTCAGCTACCACATAACACTGTTACTCTTAATGTTGCTATTCATTTGCATAAGCCCCTGATAATGGGGTGATAATTGAAATAACCAACTTGCATTTACCTCAAAGAAACCTGGCAAGCCCACTGGTACCACAGAAAAGCCTAACAACTTGATGGTACCATCCCTGTCACACAAATGATAGTTTAAGGAACAGTAAGTAAAACGAGCTGGTAGGAAATCCGAATAGAATTAAAATTTCATACAGTTTCCTAACAAATTAAGAAGTTTTAAAGATAATATACATCCAAACATGAAAACAACAGCGACAAGGTCAGTACCGGCTAGGTGTAACATGGTAATGGTGCCAAGAATTCAAACCTCTTCTAATCACCTTGTAAAAACCAAAGAAGAGATAATTTACAGTATTATACTTGGGCAACAGGTAACATGGAGCTCTGTATTCCACAAAACTAATTTCTGAATAATTTGGGAAAAATTAAGGTAGCAGAAATATATACAGAAAAAAGTCACAAAGGTTCAGAAAGGTTGAAATTTAAGTTCCTGGGTTTTTTTCCCCACAGTAAGATTCAGGTATTAAGGATGCATGTTTAGCAAGAATTAAAGAACAAAATACACATGAACCTATTTCATCCATGTATGTTTTCAAACCTCTAGATGCTTAGGAGGCAACACATTGTTACCTTGTGAAACAGATTTGCCCAAAATTTAAAGGAAGCAGACACTCCAGTGGAAGCAAGGAGAATTATTTCCACCACAAAACTTGGCAGCGGCTTGAATTTCCAAAATAGGAAGAACCATTTGTCTCTGGTTACTCAGTTCCTTTTACAACAGACTATCCCAATTTGAAATCAGTTCTGAGTTAGCACAACTGTGTAATGGCAAATTTACTTTCACATATATCCCACCTATTTCCTCTTTGTAAGGTTGAGGATGCTGCACCAAAAGTTATCACCAAGCCAGTAGTTTGAAAACTCAGCAACTCTCTTGGGCAGAGAAGGTACTAGGTGAAAAGCCACTGCTTGCTCTAAGCAAAATGGTAGACTAACCTACAGGAAAGCAGTTCTTTGGCTTTAACACTAGTGAGTAAAGAACTGCATTTACAGGTGGATCTCCATTTAACAGTCCCTCCACATTTCTACAAAATACAGCTATTCTGAGCTCATTACAAAACCTGTTTTGGAGTTGCTATGTATACCTACAGTAGCCACCACGAGAAGATGATCACAAAAGAGTCTAGATAAAGTATCTAATCCATTTAGACAACCGGAGCAAAGACTGATTTCCTCCTGGACCTGTCCTCAGATATGACAGCCAGCATTAGAGATTTAGGGAAGGATTTTACCCTATTAAGATAACTCACTGCCCTTTTAACATCTAACCTGCACAGTTAAGCAATAATGTTTAGGGAATAAATTCAGTTAAAGGTAAGTTAGATTAGTAAAGCCATTTGTTAGCATTTGCTGTACCAATACATAGAACAGTGTTATTCTGTAATTCTCCACATAAAATATGTATAGAGTGGTGTACTAAATACTATGAAGATGTGGTTTCTGCACATTCTTTCCAAATTCTCTAAAGCACCAAGTTGATCTGACAGAATGTGAACCAGCTAAAATTTCTTCAACAGTCTTACAAGGTAACAACTGACTATAAATTTCTACTGCCGTATCATTAACAGGAAAAAATCCCTAACACTAATTCTAGACAGGGAAAGGTCAAGAATAACTAGTGTGGCCCTAGATTTGGGAAAGGCTTCCCCCCCTCAGGCAAACTACCAGAGTAATTTCAAAACTGCAACCAAGCAGTTTCAAGCAAGGTAAGACTGAAGAACCACAAAGTCCCAAAGCTTTTTTCAGTCCTAAGGCACCTTTACTTAGAGACCTGTACCTTCTGATTAATTTGAGACAGTCTAGTCAAGTGAAGAGTCATGCACATATACAAAAGAATACTCACATTTCTATGCAATTCCAATGACTGCACAGTAGCTAATTACCTAAATGCAGCGAGCCAGCAGCAGCAGCATTCCTACTGTTATTGCTCAAAATCCCAAACACTGAACTGCCTCTTTACCATTTTCATTTTCAAAGGAAAAACATACACAATTATGACAGCTGTCCACCCATGTGTTCCCACAATCTTCAGATTTTAACCTATTGACTAGTTTCAATCAGCCATATTTGACAGAAGAGCAGTGAACTTGGATGATTAAAATCAGGATCTAGATAGTTTTGAAATACCTAAATGGGTACCAACTGAGGGGAAGGTTACAGCATAATATTTGATTTGGGATTTTGTTGGCCTGCTGAAAAATCAGGCTACCTGTTAGCCATCAAGGAGTAAGGAGGGTGCAGGTGGGGAAAGAAGAGGTAACTAGGTCATGAGGACATGTGCAGGGAAAGCTTGACTCATCTAGTGCAAGATGTAGGTTTCTAAGACAATAATCTCCATAAAATGAAGCTCAATTAGAAGAACATGTGCCATGAGCACTGAACTAACAGCTACCGTGCACACAAGGAATCCAGTAGAGTATGGATGAATCCAGAAGAGAATATGGACAGCAATACTCAAAACTTACTGCAGCCATTAACAATCAAAATATTTAATTATAAAAAGACAGCATTGTAAGTCATTAATACTTTTGAGAATCTTGCAAAGCTTTCTAAGAAATTTCCATTTTCCTCTGCTATACAAGATGGTTACGTATTTAAAGACCCTATCAAAACCTACAACAACCTCCTTACCTGAAAAAATTTGATGAAAGCTACTCAAAGCCAGTAATAATTATATGAAAGTAACAAAGGCCTCTCCCAATATCACAAGTTTTTATAGCCCTATGATGCAGGTGCACTCCAAATCCCATCTTCCATTCATAGTCCAACAGTGGAATAAAAATTTCTAAGACGTTAAACTGAAAAAAAAAATTATTAATAGTTTGGAAGAATGGTGCTGTTCAGACTCATACTCCTAATACCTTCTATCAGATGACTACAACCATACCATTCAAATTGAACAAGATTTAGATCAAAACCACCAAAATGGAGCTTCAAGCTCTTCTTCCAAAGAGGAAGAAGGGATTACAATTAAAAAAACCCTACAGGATTTCATACTAGTGCCTTTATTCATACTCAAAATCAGTCTAAAAATACAGTACTCAAATATGTAGTCAAAACATGAAAACATTCAGTCTGATGCTGAGAAACTAACATACTTGTTCCTTCCTTTATATATCCTGTTCCATTTGACAGGCTTAATATGTTCTTCCTCTGGATCAACTAATACCAAAGTACCTTGCCTCTGCAGTGCGTACTACTATTACTTAGATGGCCAACTGTTTTGGGGCATTAGCACCAGGCACACTTGAGAAGGGCACGTGGAGACATTTGAGCCTGAACAACCAAAAAAAGCTGCATTTCAGTAGATGCAAGACCTTCCTGACAGTTGCAGCGAGGGAGAGACAGTTCTTAACTGGTTAGGTCACCTGCCACTGAAGATGACACAGTTTACTCCTGAAATTATTTCAAGGGTAAAGCTGCTGTCTGGTATTCCCATTACTCAACTAATCAAATAAGTAAGAGACAGGCTCTGTAAAGAGCATTTAGCACACATGGCACGTCTCACGACAGGTCAACGTGCTAAGCTGCTGCTAACAGGTGACAGATACTGCCTTTTCCACCTATGCAAGTTTTACTACATTTAGTGCAGCCCATTTTAACATGCACAATCAGTTTCAACCTTGCAGGGTATTTTCAGAGTCTTTTTGAAAAAGCCATTCTCAGGGATCTCACACAATGCAAGTTGGGGTTTTTTGATATAGCTGCTCCACAAACTAAAGCAGCCCTTGAGACATTAAAATGAATTTTGCATTTATTTTCTACATGAAAAATCATATTCATATTCATCATAACCACATTATATTTTATAAAAATTAGTATGAGCTCAGGCAAGGCAGTTACTCACACTGTGCTTTCTCCTAGGCTTGTGCAGGACCACCCAAACAAGAACCCTGGGTGGTCCTACAAACAAGCTGAACTAAAGACGTTGAAACCTGAACAAATGGGAAGTTAGTTTCAAAATACACATATACCAGAATCACTCAACAATGTAACAGCACAGACATCATATTTTTGGCCAGTGGATGAAGACAATAACCACTGTGACAACTGTTCAACTAGAGACATTAAGTAACAACACAATTTCTGTCCTGCTAATGTTCTCTCCATCATCCCACATTTACTCTGCTACGTAATGATTATTACAGACAGAAGCAAGGCACAATAAACCAACATCAACCTAACTTCCACATCACTATAAATTATCTCTCTATGACAGCTATGAGCACAGGAAAGGCTCCAGAACAACAAATCAAAGGTCTGCATGCCAATAATAAATACCCATGACATGATCAGATAACAATAAAAACAGTAAGACATAAAGTAATAAAGGTAACATCACAGAAGGAAAATTTTGCCTGAGGGAAGCAAGGGACAAGGAGAGAGGTTATCTGATCTTAAAACAATTGCTTGAGAGTCAAAAGGAAGAAAAAACAATTATTAATGTGAAAAGTTCTCAACACAAATATATCATATTCTTATTTCTGTCCTCCTGAGTCTCAGGAAGATCTGTGTTTCATTACTGAACTATAGTTACTTTTACACAGAGAGCAGACCGTAACATTCTAGGTAAGATAAACACAGAGGGTCTGGCAAATCTACAGATTTCCAAGGCTATGGAAGTTTTGGCAATTAAATCCAGTCCAAAGCTACTGCTCTTCGGTCTAGAAGTTTTTTAACAATCTGAGGACATGACTATAATTCCCTTCGCATGTGCTGCATGGCACAAAAATGCAATAAAATCCTACAGAAAAACTAAATCCACTTATGACCAGCATCATCTGTTTTCATCACAGCTTAATGTGAAGTGTTGCTTCAGGATGAAATTTCATGCCAGAGAAGTGACTATATCTCACTTCATTAGGGAAAAGCATCTGTGCAGCAGTACATTATGAGGTACTGCAGTTTCCTTTTGAAAATCTCACTTAGATGGTTTTCCATAATGTCTTATCCAAGGTTTTCCCACTAAGCTGAGCTTCTTCACCATGCAGAAATGTCTAGAGCTGTCAGTGTGTAAAAAAATGTTACTAAAGTTGCTGTTTTTAATTCTTTACAACTTCAACATTTGTTGACAAATACTTCATCACATATATCAACCTAATTACACCTCGATTTCCCAACTCCTGGGGACCTTAACTGTTCTGGAAAATGTGAATGTAGTCAGTGCCTAAAAAACGCTGCTTCCCTAGAATGGTGTACACACAATATTTCATTATTGTGTAAGTAGTTTTAATAAAGATATATGCATTTTAAAAAGTGTACTTACACTGGGATGTTTTCAAAGGCATCTTCAAAATTTTCCTGCAAAAGAAAAACAGTTTCAATCAAATGTGCATGTGTGTTGGAACTCTTTCTGTAACATGGCAGAAAGTTACCATAACTCTGCAACATACAGTAACAACCAGAAAACTCAGTTTATTGGCTTTTTATTGTGCTCTCAGTGCAAATCATTACCCAGATATGTTTCCTATGGGTCTACTACATCAGACAACAGTTAAATTAAACCAAAGACTTCAGATTCCTAAACTTCCACCATGTACATCACAGAAGGCAACATTGACATGCAGCACACATGATGTGTCTGGGATCCACTAGCTGACCAGTATATCAGTATATTTTAAATAAATAAATAAATGGTGATAACAGTTCGGCTCAAGGGTCATTTATTTCTGCATCCAGTTTCCACACCTGGCCCGTAGAAGTATGTAGCAGAGACAACAGAGCAAACATCTCTCCCTCCGACACCCTTCCCTCCACACTTTCCAGCCTATAGATTTTCAACAGAAGTTGTGGTCCTGCCTCCCTTTGATCCCATGTAGACTTCTTATTCATTAGGTCAGAAACTTAGTAAGAAATTTCACAAGTCTGCCAAACAAAATGTGCAAAATAATTTCTACTAGAACCTGGCACTTGCTACCTTTGTTTAGCAGTCCCAAGCTTTTGAACTGAAAGACAGTGAACAATCAATTCCCACTTGCTCTTCCCTTGACACTTATGTTTTGAAAACCTCTGTAGTTACCACCCAAATCATCTCTTTTCCAAGCCAAAGACTGCTACCTTACTCAGTCACTCCTCAAAGAGGAGCTATTACCCACTTAGAACTGTCTTTTCTGGAAGCATGATGGAACCGATTATTCCAATTTTTAACATGTCACAGGAATAAAACTGATTTGGTGTTCAAAGGAGTTAAGAGAATACAAATCTCACAGACCATTCTCAGGGTATGTAACCACCAGTGACACAAGCACTAGAGCACTTGCATCAAAACTTCCCAAAAAGTCTTCAAACCAAAACGGACACTATCCAAAAGAAACTATTTCAGTGCTTGCTAAAACACTAATTGCAGGTTACTTCAAGGCTGCCCACTCAGATTAAGACAACACACAGAGAACATTGTTAGACTCACTGGCATTGTGGTGGAGGATCAGTGTACAATCTAGTATTTACCTTAGGCATGATAACATGAGAGCCAAGCTAAGATTCAGTCATACTTCTGAAGACAGACCTAAGCTTCATTAACATTGTGTTTCTCAAACTAACCAGAAAATACAGCTGATAATGAATCATTACAATGTTTGATTATTTATGTACTGATTCTCTGCCACAGGACAAATGCAGCTATACTCTACATGACTGTGATCCACACTCCAGAAAACATTACATTACTTGCATTTTCAACTGAGAAAAAAAAAATCTGCTCAGGAGAAAAAAAAATGCTGCAAAAGGACAGGACTTTTATCATTATTCATAGAATATGTTTAAATCAATTTTGCAATTCAATGTCCATTATTGCCTGCAGCTGAAACTGCCTAGGAGTAATGGGAATGTATTTAAAGAAATTTTATTAACAGACCTCCCAAATGATCTCTTTCAAGCTAAATTTACTAGCTGACAACACAACAGCAGGCAGAACAAGACCAACTGTGAAGAATACAGTAATCAACTTAGAAGACAATAAAATGAAGCCAGATCTGAGGACAGCTGAACAGAAACATCCTGAATAGAAACCCTGTTTAACCCCCAGACACTGACAGAAGTCATCCGTCCTCTCTCTAAATAGGCTTCTCTGAAGACTGTTGGCCTCCTTAGGGCAATTCTAGAGACAAGATAAATTCAGCAAAGTTTAAAAAAAAACCAAACCCAAAACCAAAACAAAACACACAGACAGTTTTTTTGAGCACATCTTTCCTATGAGACCAAACCAGACAAGCAAAAGCCAAGGTACTTTCAACTGTCAGGTACTTAAAAAGAACAGTAGCAACCACTCCAAGATATAAAACTGTGAGGTGAATGTGTTGCCTGCTCTTTCAAACTTGAGAGCTGCAGCAATGTACATAAAGAAAGGGAGATAATTCGCGCTCCAGGCACTAAAAGAGAAGCACAGCCATTTCCTACTTCATTCAATGCCTATTACGGTGGGGGGGGGGGGGGGTGGGGGTGGTGAAGTTACATCAGCCTAAATTCTAAGAGAAGACTGCAACTGAAGTGCCCAGAACAGCTCCTCCAGGATCAAATTCTGGGCTTCATCACGCTCTTAAGATACAAAATGTTTCCAAAGTAATGAGAACTTACCCACTTTTCTCCAGTAGTCTGATAAAATTTACTTGTAATTTAAAGCCTTTCAAGGAAAAAAAGTGCACCTTGAATGCTTCAAGCTGTATATAATAAACACATGTGTACAGGCAGGTATACACAATATACATTATGTCGACTGAAAAAAAAAAATCAAGTAATGGATAAAGTTTATCCATTCCTCAGAGTACAGGAGCCTCAAAACACAGACAGATTCTTTCCCTTTTGGTTAAAGCCTATTGAAGTTCCTATCTTCAGCTGCTCATCCCAACACTGCAACTTCCAGCTGATAGAGCTGAATTGCCATAGCCAGCTTCCAGAGGTGCCTGTCCGTTTTAGTCTACAGCAAAGCAGAGTCCTTAATTCAGGCTGAATAGTTTTACTTCGCACCCATGACAGGCTGCACACAAGTTCCTTCAAGCCTAAAGTTGCATGCAGCTAGATCAGCCGTATTTGTGACCTCTACACAGCCTTAGCACAGGAATACAACTTCCTTTATTTACACGGCTGAAGAGGCCGAGGTTAGCAAAGTCCTTCCTCCATTTCCTTCACCTGACCAGGTCCATCCTGCAGCAAGTCCCAAAGGTCCTTCTCCAGCATGTCCTCATTACAACAGCCACATGCATACAGCAGAAGTCTTCAGGAAAAGCAAACACCAGTGAAATCCACATAAAGGGCAATACAGCTCTTTTTAACATTTCACTCAGAAAGAGAGATACATTAACATTTAAGTCAGTAACAGGAAAAACAGTTTTACAACCATGTCTCGGTTCATTATGCTGGCTAATGCTGCAATCCAAAGACTTTTATTGCTCCTTGTCCAGAGAACACGTTGATGCAGGAATTTAACGCACATGAATTTAAAGCAAACTGCCACTAGATGGCATGACAAAAATCGACTCAGACTTTTCCAAAAATTTGCGAAGACGACTGGTACGAGATTTGACAAAATCAAGCTGTCTCAAGATTATTTTTCTTTAATTACTTTATGTTCATTTTTTTCCTGTTTCTTATAGTACTGTTTCACATCATCTCGGCGCATCACTTTCAAGATGTGAGTAGGTCCGAAAAGAGTAAGTTTATGCAACTGAGATGCATGCTTGCAATCCAAGAAAGTTAGAGACATAAGCAGGCACAATGTATTAATGCTAAAAAAGTTACCAGAATTCCTGTACTCTTCAGCAGTAGGAGTGAAAACCACTCCTAGCAGACCACAATTCACCTATGAAGCCTAGTGAAAAACAACCTGCTTACCAGTGACTGTACTTTTGTTCTAATACACCGGTAGAAAGCAGAAACAACTGCCAGCCTTGATCCTTACAGATATCCTAGCATCAAAAGTGAACCCTCCAGAGTCATCATAAGTCATTTAAGCAACTTTTAGACTACATCCTGTGACTCTTCGTAAATTATTGACATGTTTGCTGATTGTTTTGTCAAGCTAAGTGTTTAAACCCTTGCTCTTCTCAAAGTGAAGTAGGCAAACTTGCTCAACCTAAGCTATTTTTTTAAAATCCAGATTTATGACAAGATATGATTACCAAGTAAGGTATTAACTATCTAGATTCTCTCCACTGATAGTCAAATAGTATCTAGGAACACTAGCCATGATCTGGAGTCCATACTAGACTAGACAAAGCGGGGGGGAAAACCCCCCCACCCTTATCAATATAACATGAAAAAGTCTGCACATTGAATCAACAGACAAACAAGACCAAATAAAGTGAAGTAATGCTATTTGGAATTAAATACTGTTGCTATACCACGTTCACCTGCCTAGACACAGCTTTATTTTTTAGGTACTAAATAGAGTAGAGTTTTAAGGAAATACCTGAAGAAACACCTGGATTCTACATAAAGAGGTTTCACCAAGAGGTCTAAAATTTCTGTACCAAACAGGAAGGATAACAGACCTCACACGACATTCATGTGAAAATGATCATTCTGCATATGCACTGATCTTACAGGACTTCAGGGAACTTACAGGACTTTTATGCAACTTTGTAAATATTCATTTCCAAGCAGCCTTAGCCAAGGCTACATTAAAAATTATTTTAAAAATCCTGGTGGCTACAAATTTTAAACTCCAGGCCCCCAACAACTTAAAATCCCTGGCATTTAAAACTTAATGGACAGCACTGCAATATGCAAGCTTTAAGGTAAGTCAAGGACACAAAAGGACAACATACAGTCTCTCCCCTTAGTTTAGTTGACTAAACTGAGAACTCTATTAGCAGGCTGAAAAATATCCTGAAAAAACACCATCAACAAAATTAACAAAACTCCCAGATGTGTGGCTACATGGGAGCCTGGCTGAATCCAAGTCCACTCCCAGTTTTATAGTCTAGCCTTTTGCCTTTGTGTTATAAAAATATCAAGACTTTCTTAGTCCTTCGAGGAGATTCTGAAATTTCAGCCAAAAAAAGGGAAAACAAAAATATCAAATCACTAGAATAGCTCACAGCCACCATCAGAGCAACCAATAACTGAAAGAGCTTGTTCCTGGAAACTGGCTAACCTGACACCAGGCTTGGGGGTGGTGAAGTAAAATATGTGAGGTAACTTCAGAAAAGATCCCATAAAACCAGTCCAAGAGGTAGAACACATGACAAATGGATGTTTCTATGATTTCTTATTGTAAGCATTACTTAAAAGTTAAATCTTTTTGATTCACCAAATGCACGAGAGCAGAAATACTATCTGCCTTCCTTACATAAACTCAAAGAAACCAAATCAGTACCAGGCAAAACCTCTGCGGGAGCTTCTGGTAAACACTATTTTCCATCATGCCTTTTTTCTGCTGCCTCAAGTTCACGTTTTTCAGGGAGAGCACTAACTACTGGAGTACCCCAGTGAGAATAGCTACAGACACTGTCTTCCATGCCTCCAAATTAGGAGTCTGAAAAGCCCCCAGCATTGCAGTCCAGCTAAGCACAAATGACTGCGTTTAACACCAGCCAAGTTTTGTGAAACTGATGGCTTTTGTTACACAAGGAGCAATTATCTGTAGTTCTGACATTATTCGACAGAGAATGTATTCAAATCAACACATCGGCTACGTCTTCAGCCAAAGATGCTTTTATGCTATCAAATTTACTGTTGGAATCCCATTCACAGAATCCAAACAATAATGCATGCATAGAGAAGCGTCTGAATACAGCTTAGACGGATTTGGTCTTACAGCTTTAAATAACACATTCTCTCCACACCGCCACCCTCCAAACCACTCAACTGAAGCATCAAATATTAGAAACGACTACTTAACAAAAAAGAACGATGGAGATGAACAGCACTGCAGGCTCACTGGTGTAACAAGTTTCAAAAGTTCAACTTGTAATACTGCTCAGTTAAAAATAAACACATTCAGCTAAGGAAACTGTTGAGGTTCCTTATTCACCTGCAGTAAGAGAGGTAGGGTAACACAGCTACACACATCTACAAACTTCAGATAGAACCTGCAGGAACTAAAAAAAGAAAAGCAATTCTGAGAACTTGACCTATGAAACATAATCTGTTATGGATACCTTTCCTGCACACTAACAATCGGATGACTGTGTCACATAAGGACAGAATTCAACTGTTGCTTAAATGAGCAGTGGCATGAGAAAACACCATGTAGGACTTTTTCAGATGTTAAGAAAGAAATTAATTCCCAGAATGAGTATTTTGGTGAGCCAAATAACATCCATATCATTCTCATTTAAAAAATATAAATGCTTTTACCTTCCTTATACTTACTCAGAACTGAGAGTACTATAAAGACTTCAAAAAACTTCTTAGCTACCACTTCATTAGATTTGGTGTGGCCATTTCTCAAAAAAAAAAACAGGGCCCACTTTACAAACTTGCAGAAAAGTCACCTGGGACAAACTACATCTTAATGCTTACCGTCAAAAAACACAAACACATGAGAGAAAAGGACTTTCACTGATTTTGTAGAGAAACAACTTGGGGGGTAGAGGGAGGAGACATCCCCAACCCTTATTCTCTGTCATGTACACATGCTATATTTGCCACTGCAACACCAGATCTTGGTACTAACAATTCATAGCCTAGAAACAGATGAAAAAACACTCAGTTTGAAGGGGAAGGAGACGATGCAGCTGTTACAAAAGAGGATAATGATTTCCCTTTCCCAGAGACATAAATAATCTTGGGCCAGAAAGAACTGAATTGAAATGAACAAGCTGTGTTCTCCTCTGTACAATTGTTTTACATGAAAATTAAAAAATTAAATTAATTTCTCTAAAGGAAAAAACCACACAAATTTTTGTGCTTAGGTATTATCTGAAGCTTACTGGTTTGACCTAAAAATATAACCCATTGGCTTTTTGCAAAAATGTTCTCAAGAACATCTGCATACCAGTGTTTTTCCAGAGAACTGAATGGACTGACTAGTGGCTGCTTTGCAGGACTTCTGTTTTGCTAAATGTTTTCTACTGCAGACTAAGAGCCTCAGCAGAGAGAAGCTAAACATCAAACTCAGTAGTTCAGATGTACGTATTCAACCTCATCCTTGTAGAACAGTATGCCACGGGATCTTTACCAAGGTGGGTGACTTGGTTGGGGGTCACACTTTTACTAAAAAAACCCAAACAAACCCACAAACAAAAAACCCGAGTTGGTAAAATTAAACCCCAGCTTTACTAGAGGTTAACTAAGTAGTTGCTGAATAGTTAGCAATCCAAACAAACTTCCATTCTATTTAGCTCAAAAATTAAATGTCACTACCCACAAGAACAAAGGTTTCTCCATTACAGTCTGGAAAGCAGGGGCCTTTTGATGCAGCTGGTCACCCCAAAATTACCAGAAGACATGAAAATTGAGCCTTAAACAGTCCACCCACCAATTTTTTTTACAGAAAGCAGATTTTTGCAATAAAAGCACATGCCGTAATTGAGTGCAACACGTTTTAAGAAGTATTTGACTCTTCCTTTGCCTTCAGCTGCACACAAGCCGGACAATTCTTAGACAGCATCAAGCCTCACTGCACAAACCAGGGCAGAAACGAGAATGGACATCAACTGAAGGAATTACATTCAGTGATGTCAGTCGTAGTGGGTCTGACGAGTTACACACCAGAGGGAGCAAAAAGATGAAGGCTTTTCTTAACCTACTTCTAAAAGGCAGGGCACAAGGCAGCCATGCCTTAGTTAACCGACATCCATCTCACTTGTTATAGGCACAGCCGGCGGAGCCTGTGCACTCTTAAACTACTTTTCTCCTTCATGACGGAAAAGTAGAAGCACCCGACTCAGTTACCCACTCAAAAAGTAAAGAATCAGAATACACTTCACTGTAATTGACATGCAAATAGCTGCTGTCAACAGTTACTCATGTTCAGATTCATATCCAACATTTTGCACATAAAAGCAAGAGTAGAGTTTCAGTTAAAGTTGGCTGAATACCAAGCTGGCTTCCCTTACTGTTTATACTGGCACCTTCCTGCTATCTGACCTGCATTTGTTAGTTTGACCTGCAGTTGTTTTTGTACAAAGAGCACTTACAATAAGTAAGAGAAATAGTGTAGCAGCACAGAATTTCATTGTTGCAGTAAAGCTTTTTTTCCCCTTAATTTTTAATTAGTGGTCCATCTTTCCTGTCGGTCTCATGTGCACGCCCCTGGGCACCCCCAATTCCAAAGGAGTGTCATATAGGCTTACATTTGCTTGTCAGTGGCACCAGAAAAACAAAGAACACACACAACAAAACTAAGCCACACGTGTTGGGAGTTCCCAGACTGGTACAAATGCATTCCTCGTGGAAAAATCTTCACAGAGATTGTGTGTGTCACTGTTCTTGATCAGTTTCATTGGACAAAACTGATTGCCAAGCAATTCTAAACTGAAAGGCAAATGCAAACAGATGCACCTTTCCTGGGTAAGTCTTCTTTTCAGACTAGGAAGAGTCACTCGATAAGAACGCGAAGGCAGCTAAGGGGACTGAGATGGTAGAGACAATGCACGTTCCATTCTTCTCAAGACAGATACTATGCAAGGGAAGACACTGTGCACTTGTCCACTCTGTCCTTAAGATTATTCAATCAAATTAATTCTTCTTGCAGCAGACCTGCTTCTGAGTCTTGCAAGAACTTTGTGTCAAACCCATTAAAAGTTTTAACAAAAATTTCAGTGTTGTTGGATCATTTCACAAAGTTACATAAAACCCCATTAAAATCAAAAGGAACTTCAGTATCCTATTTGTATATATAAAGTCGGTAAGATCCCTGTCACGTCTTTCTAGACCAAATTTCTTGTGGGACATAACCATAGCCAGTAAGTACTAGGTACATCTGCATTTCCCAGGACACTGGACACAGCACAGATGAGGTGGAAAGCCAAAGCTGGTAAAGACTTCCCTACTCCAAGCAATAAACATTTAGCAAACTTCTATCAACTGCCAAATAGACCATTCGCTTATTTTTTTTCATTCATTAGAAAAGGTAAAGGCCCAGTGAGATGTTTCAGGCACACAAGCAAGAGGGTATTTTCAGACACCAACTGACAGTAAGGTGTTAGGGTAGAGCATCAGAGACCAAATGTGTGTCTGCTCTCTTAACTTGATTGTATGGAAAAAAGGCATGAGCGCCTTGAAAGTCACTAGCCTCCCTGCGACTCAAATCAACAAGCTTGATCTTATCAGTACTGGTGAAGTTAGGATTTCACAGCTAGTCACATTTCACCACTTCAGTTCAGAATTGGCTATCTCATCATCAAATTTAGCTTTCCAAGAGTGGCTAACCTTCCTAAAAACTTCAGCTGAGTCCAGACAAACGAACACTGAATAGTTTGCTGCTAACAAAATGGCAAATGAACTGAGCTGCTGACCCACCTATCAACATTAGAGACAGCAAAAATAACTAGAACTAACTAGTACTCAAGAACTGGGAAGTTAACAAAAAGTATGGAGAAGGTAGTAAACACAGATCTCTGATGCTGCAACAGATTAATCATCAAGGCCATTTTAAAGGTTTTAAGCCACCCATCAAAACATGTCGTAGGAAAAAGAAGTAAAGAATACGCTACCCTTCAAGTAATGGGGAAACATACCTATTTCTTGATAGGCAAGGGTTAATCTCTTAATTAAATAGCATGGCACATCAAAAAGGATCTACAAGCTGCATAAAGAAATTAAAAATTTGGAGCAGTCAGCATGCTTTCACCAAGGGGAAATCATGTTTGACCAAGCTGATAGTGTTCTATGAAGACATAATCAGTTGGATAGATGACAGTAGTGCAGTGGATGTGGTTTATCACAATTTCAGTAAAGCATCTGACACCCACAGCATCCTTGAGGTTAAACTGAGGAATCTCAGTGTGGTCTGGGGGATCGGGTAGTGAGGTGTATTGTGAACTGGTTGAAGGAAAGTAGTAAGAGAGTTGTGGTCAATGAGACAGAGTCTAGCTGGAGGCCTGTATCTCGTGGAGTCCCTCAGGGCTCAGTACTGGAACCAGTACTATTTGATATATTCATCAGTGACCCGGATGAGGGAACAGAGTGCACTGTCAGCATGTTTGCTGATGACACAAAATTAGGATGAGTGGCTGACACATCAGAAGGCTGTGCTGCCATCCAGTGAGGTCTAGAGAGACTGGAGAGTTGGGCAGGTAGAAATTTCATTGAATAAAACAGAGACAAGTATAAAGTCTTGCATCATGGGAAGAACAATCCCAGGTACCAGTATAGGTTGGGGAACGGACCTGCTGGAGAGCAACATAGGAGAAAGGTACCTGAGGGTCCTGGTAGACAGCAGGATGACAGCAATGTGCCCTCATGGCCAAGAAGGCCAGTGGCATCCTGGGGTGTATTAGGAAGGGTATGGTTAGTAGGTCAAGAGAAGGTTCCCCTCCACCCCCCGGCCCTGTTGAGACCACATCTGGAATATTGTGTCCAGTTCAAGGAGGACAGGGAACTCCTTGAAAGAGTCCAGCACAGGGACATTAAGATGATTAAGTGAGTGGAGCATCTTTCTTATGAGGACAGGCTGAGGGACTTGGGTTTCTTTAGCCTGGAGGAGACTGAGGGGTGACCTCAATGTTTATAAATATGTAAAGGGTGAGTGTCAGGAGGACAGAGCCAGGCTCTTCTCAGTGATGTCCAATGACAGGACAAGGGGATTGCCCCTAGCCCCAACAGGTGCAACATGGAACACAGGAGGTTCCCTGTGAACATGAGGAAAAACTTTTTCACTGTGAGGGTAACAGAGCACTGGCACAGGCTGCCCAGAGAGGCTGCAGCACCTCCTTCTCTGGAGACATTCAAAACCTGCCTGGACATGTTCTTGTGTGACCCTAATATAGGTGATCTTGATCTAGCAGGAGGGTTGGACTAGATGATCCATCAAGGTCCCTTCCAACCCCTAATATTCCGTGATTCTCTGGTTTTGTAAAAGCCATGAATCACCTTGACGGTTATCCTGGACTGAAGACCATCTTTCCAAAATACCTGGCTGTCATACTGAAGAATCAGTCACTGATTACCTCCCAGTTCCAGTGCTCAAAAGAGAAACAAATACCATCACCGTCACTAGATTAAAGAGTACCCGCTATATTTCAACGGTGCAAAGACTGATGCCATGGCTCCAGGCTCTGGAGCTCTTCCAATATAGTTTTTTTCAGGACAGCTGTTGTCTTATCTACCCTGAAGAATTTCATAGCTTATATAAACAGCCTTTCTGAAGATCTCATCAAAATACAACTTTAGTTGTCATACTTCCAAGACTTTCTCATCTCATTCACAGAACAACGCATTTTATGGGTTTAAAAAAGTAAAAGAAAGAAAAAGCAACCAGAACAATGAGAACTGCTCAAGTCACACAGCTATACTGCAATATGCTGTAACAAATAATGTGTGATCAGCATAAGGGAGTGTGTTGTTGCCAGAGCATTCAGAGACAGGTTCTGTGAGTGTTGCTTGATATTTGGTCCAACTAGACCAATGTCAAGCCAACAGAATGCGAGGTCTCTGAAGTGCAGCATCGACTGAGCCTGTACCATGACGAGAAAGTCACCTATGAAAGCACAAGCAAGAGGAGCATCAGTGCTTTCCATAGAATCATCACTAGATCAAATTTTAGAAGTGTAACAGAATTACTGGTAATACGTTTCCGTCATTACAGGAGTTGGCATCCAGTTCTGCTGTCAGGGGCGTAACAGGTTTGTCATTGTTTTGTCATACTAAAAAAAATTATTTGCAGTTGAGATTTAAATGCATTTACTAAATTTTCAAGCCCTTCTCCAGCAAAGATCTCTTGTTCAGCATACAGTAGTTTCCAAGCTTTGATGAAGTCTCTAATGCACAGTCAAACTAATGTTAAGTGTGGGTAGCTTTCATCATGAAACAGCAAAACTTCAGTTTCAGTCTCCCTTGTCCTTTCCCCACAACATACCTGACCTTCTGTCATGCAGTGTACCACGAAAATCCTAAATTCACTTAATTTTATCATTTTTTAAAAAAATAAGAATCTCACAGACATCAAGATGGATCAAACAGAAAGGCACAGTGTAAGTCAAGCTGCAATTATAAATTAAGCATCAGTCTTGACTCAACATAAGAAAGAAGTAGGCAGAGCAGAGATAACTTCCCAGTAAGCATAAAATACAACTAGCTAAGAGGAAGGGCACACTGTGCTGTCCTGAACTTTACTAGGCAATTTCAAATAAAAATGCTCGATGGTCACTGCTTCCATAAATTTCTAAATCTAATGAGAAAAATGCTAGTTATGGAACAGGTTCACCAGGTACTTGCTATAGATATATCCAGGCAAAAGCATCACCTCTTACATATTAAAGTTCCCCCAGAGGGGTATTTTGACAGCATTCCAGAGTGCATACCAATTACAGTGCAATCAGCAATCCTAAATAAGTCTTATTACAGAATCACTGCCTTGGAACTGCTGATATTAATACTTCTCAGAGAAGACCCTAATCTGGGCAACAAAACATGTTTACCTTAAAGATACTGTAAAAAAAAAAATAAAAAAAAAGAGATAGGGAATATGAGCAACCTGGGTATTAACCTCCCTCAGTTAAAATATCCTCTTGACTACACAGCTGGTTACTCATTTGTACCAAATGCAACAGCAGTTGCTGCATATTTAGCACCACAAAGTTCTATTTTATAGTGAAAAGCAATTTAAGGAATTTTTCTTAAATGGTTCATTTCCTTTAAAAGGAGGTCTTGCTACAATAACAGTAATTCCAACAACCCTATTTACGATAATGTTGTTCTCATTACAGAACCTGAAAGTCTCTATGGATATGTTCTGATACACCAGCAGTGCTACCTGCAGTAACAAAAGAGCAGAGCTTTAGAAGCCAACATTATGTACAGTGAGAAGCGCCTGCAACACAGGATTAAAGCAAGGACTTCTGTCCAGAGCACAGCTTGTTCCTCCAGTACAAGACACACAGGCCACCTTCCATCCCTCCTGAAAACATTCAATTTTTTTCATTAATAGAAAAGCATCCTCTTAAGAACAGAGCATCTCCATTACTAGTACAAAAACTGACTAATAGCTCATTTATATGTGTGTTCTAGAGAGTTTGTAATCTTTCTACCAGAAAGCGAGACACACACGTAACACAGAAATATAGTGTCACATTCAGACCAAGTGTCACATTAAATTACACTAAGCAGAATCAGATCTTGACTTAACCAGGCAGTAAGCTAAAGTGTTAGTTCCTCCTAGGCTACTTACAGGCAAGCACAAACAGAATACATTCTCATCTGAAGTTATGAGGATAACCCTTACCAAAAACACCCAAACCAACCTACAGGTAACACACACCTTCAAATTTCATTAACATAAAGTACAAGTTAGCCTGTTAATAGTCCTCTTAAGTTTTATTAATGTGCTAAGTGTCTATGACTTTCCTTCTTCAGTCAAGACTCACCCTACTTTAATTCTTTATCCAGTCTTATTCCCACACGGAGAATGGTATTTCCTCAGGCACCGCAGGGCAGCTGCAGGATCCAGAGGAGAGACACCAAGAGACTATACAGGTACACTGAGCCCAGTACATGTTTCCCCACATAAGAAGTCTTGCCATTCACTTATGCACTGGAATTGTTAGGAAGTCGCTATTGTGTGTCTCCCCCACGACCCCAAATACAGTCCCTGTACAGCTTACTGATGTCATGAGGAATTTATAGCCTTTGGAAGTTCCAGCTGGAATGTAGTAACAAGGACAGAGGAAATACACAGTTGCTACCCGCTTCGTCACTTCTGGCCAAAGCCTTACTTTAGCATAAATGTAAGGTGACGGGTATGTCAATGCCTCTAGGCAACTGCTCATGCACACATACTCCCTCCTCCTCCTCACAGGAGGGCTACAGCCCTCTTAGCACAGGCAATCAGAGCATTGGTTCCTTGACACCAAGCCCACACTGCAACAAGCATAATGGTGAACTGGCCATCGTCACTCACACTGTGCAAAAGGAAATGCACGTATAACCCCACAGTCCAATTTAAAGCACTGAACACACCACTTCTTCCCATCAACAACTGGAGAGACAGACACAGAAGAGCCAAACCTGTTACATTTTCTTCTATGGTTATAAGAAGCACTCCATGCCTTCTGTATCAGTCACACAGTTATTCCAGGCTGCCAGGGAACTACCTGCATCACAACTGATCTTACCTGTTGCTGGTATCCACATCTATTTTCATTATAGCCCATGGTCATTATATACTGGAAAGGTTTAATGAATTTGTGGAAGTTGTTGCAAACTTTTTAAAAACTTTTTAATCATTTCTTCAGACCATGCAAAAAATATTTACCACAGGGTGAGATTTCAAAATAAAGAGGAGACAATTTAGGCTCATTTCTGCAACCACGACAATTTAAGTTCAGTAGTTCCCAGAAGTCACCTACGCAATTCTAAAGAGACCAAGTGCTATGGTAAGGCAAGATTTACACAGATGCAAGCCGCAAAGCTCCTAAGTAGTTTACCTTTCCAGGATAAAACTGCGTGCTCTATTGTCCCTACAGCACAGACTAAAGCTAAACCAAACACAAACAACCAAACAAACTTTTGAGTTTGACTTCAGTCAAGGACAGGAGAAACGCGCATCAGGATATCCTGGGCTGCCATCAGAAGAAGTAACCTCAATGTGCCCTTCTTGTACTATACCTGTCCTTGTAATAGCAGACTTCCACAAACACAAAACAACATACAGTGGGAAAGTTATGTGGGTTTAAAAAAACCAACACCTTCACACACACCCCCATCCCCCCCCAAAAAAACCCAAAACCAACCAACGCAACCGAAATATTAACAACACAACCTAAATATTAACAACACTGGGAAAGTCAGCTCTTTCAGAATGTCACCCGAGTCCCCTTCGCTGATGCACAAGAAGGTCAAACACTGACAGGAATTAAAGGCAACTGCAGAAATCCCATGGGGGCCAAGGGAGGCTGCTTTTTGTAGAGAAACTAGACACAATGCACCATAAACTGCATCCCACAGTTGCAACTCTTAAGCCATTCAGAGAAAGCACACAATCGTCTTCCTACTATCCAGTCTCTACTCCTTGTACCCATACTCTTCTTGACTACTCCTCACTTGTGCCAGTGCAGTTACCTTTGGTGACAGACCTGTAAACTGAGTAACTTGGTTGATTCAGCATGAAACCCCAAAGGCACACAGAGCTGTATCTCCCCAGTAAATACTTGCTTACCTTCCCTCAGGGACATAAACATCCCCCCTCTTCACTCAGGCACATCACCACTTGAAGTTGCAAGCTCACTTTTTGAGTACAACAATGTAGAAGCTCACAACAATCACTAATTCAGAAAGCAGTTTTAAGGAGTCCTTAGCGGTGGAGCTCTGAACTGCAGAAGAGCATCAATACAGAGCATGACTTCTAGGAGGGCCTTCCTACTTGGGACCTGATTTGTGACACTGGCATGACTCTAACTTCTGTTTCCAGTTCACAAAAAAGTACAAAGTTGAAGCAACTTGCATTCACTTTGCACTTCCAATCCAAACATACCACTTAACTCAAAGGGAAGATAAAAATCCTGCCATTCAAATAGGTAAAACAAACTCCCAAACAGCCCACCATAATTTTTTTTTTTTTTTTTTATTTTGAACTCAGATCTTAACACTCCTTTGACAATCGCTTACTGGAAAATACGTTCCCTCTGAAACTTAACTACACAGCTTGTGCCATCCCTTCTACTCAGCACGACTTGAATGTGCACAGCTCACATTTAGCAGAAGTCACAGTGCTTTGGCAAAGTGTCAGACTAACCACTCCATCTTCCACAAGCCACTGGCCACGAGCTACCCCATACTTTCCACTGATAGAGGGAGCTATAGCCATATATAGCTCCTTAATCCAAATTACATTAAAAGAAACAGACACTGAGCTGCTGCTGAATCTCTCTTTCCCAAGGTTTTAAAGAGACTTTGCTTTAAGCTCAGTAGAACGCAGCTTAACAGAGCCAGCTACTTCCCTGGTGTCAAGTAGCAGTACACAGGCAGATATGTTTAACTGGATTTCCCAGAGTTGCACATGTTTTTCATGCTAAGATTCTCCATCTGGACAAGGCACAGATTTAGATATTCTTTAAGTCTACATTTAAGCCACTGAATCTTACCTTAAAGTTCTTCCTCTGGTTCAAGTCAAGTTTAGTTCCTATGCTTTTCACACTTCCTTTGACAAGAATGTCAATAACGAACATAATTAACATATCATAAAGATATAACAACACAATAATGTGACAAAAATGGCTTAAATATTCCCACCCCATTCTCCCTCAATGCAGTTAACAGGATTCCTTTTCAAAATATTTTTCTTGTTGGGAACTCCCTAAAAAAGCTGCACTTCATAAAGTATTCAGTTATGTTGCAGTTTATTAACACACAAGCCAAAACACATCAGGCCTTATGACTGTTTTCTAAGTCATTACTTGTAACTGTTCTCATAAAAAATTACTGTCTTCTCAAACTAAAGAGGAAAAGTTTTGTAATGAATGTGGAATACTTCCATGTTTTGACATGTTTCTTCAGCATCTTCTAGACAAGTGAGCTACAAGAACCCTATGATCTGTGTAAGCTTGCCTCATCTAAAAAGCCTCTTTACAAAAGCCACAAATCGTAATTCTACATCTTACAGTATTTTCAGCAGCAAGCTCAGATTTTGCCGCAGGACCTTAGAGTAGACATTTAGTAGTGAATTACTATTCATTCTTTTAAAGAATGAAAAGATCAAATGAAAAAATTAAACGAAAAAATTCATTTGCTCCAGCCCCTGGAGCTTACTAAGTTTACAAACAGGAAAAAAAAAAAGAGTAAGTTTAGCTAGCTGCCCCACTGGATTAGGTATGAACCCTCCAAAGGGACAGAACCAAGATAAAACATCTTTTCCCATGTCCATAATTTCCTGATAAAAAAATAAAAGCCATTCTACCTGTGGCATTTTGTACCCCTATAATCACACTTCCTGCACGTAAAGCTAACAGGAATATTTGCTGGCCATCTATTACTAGTTACAGCCAAATATTACTACTCAACACACTAACAGCTACATTTCTTAGCACCAGTACTGCCCATCCTTGACAGACACTGAAATTCCTGCCTCCACACCTCCTTTTCAGTTTAATGATTGTCCTTGTACATCCTCCAATAAGGGGGTGTCTGGAGAGCCAGACTGCACCTGATGCTGGATTGTGGGGATAAGAAGAAATCAAAGCAGTGCTACACATCCAAACATTGGCTTGTGAGGTTTATTTACTACTCTGTTGCACAGCAAATGTGCAAGAGAAGCAGAATAAAAGCACAATACACTCACTGCATCATAACAAAGAAATATTACTGCTACTAAGGTTTGAGGTATTAAGATTACTTTCCCTTACTATGAGGTAACAGCGTTGCTTCCTTACTCCAGAATGACAGGTGAGTATTCTCTTGCTTGGTAAGAACAATCTTGCTTTTAGCACCTCATGTTTGGGCATAAGTCCACAGGTCTGTGATATTTATTTGCTATTGACTTAGCTGAAATGATTTTTGAACCTGAGATATGAAATTTTTAGAACTTTCAAATTCTTGCATTTCCAACCATCTAAACAGGCACTTGACCACCTATGGCACAAGGATCTGGGACGTGTCCAGGCTCTAAATAGGAGACATATCACCAGCAATACAGATCCACCTCCGAAAGACAATTCTCAGGTCTCCAGATGCCTGATTTTGCTCTTTTCCAAAGGAGAGCAGTGATCCACCATTTCTGCTCCCTGGAGTATAATATTGTTTGTATTATTCCAGAAGAAATGGCACGTGTGAAAATCACTGCCCACCAGATGGATGTGGTCTGTCAGGTTGTATCTTGCCAGCCTGTCACCAGCAACTATGATCTTACCTCCATCTGCTGCGCTGGTGCCACACAGAGACAGCCCTGTTACTTACTTGAAACTTTCCTTCCTATTGCAAGTCCTTCACGTTATGCAAGCTGTAAGAGATTTACTTAACCAGAAAGAAGGTAGATGATCATACTTGCTTATTACCTAGTCACACGTTGAGTCATCCTGGCACATGCTGCTATGCGACGCACAGTCTGCAATAAGCAGCAAAGTTCCTTTTCTCTTTCAACATGGAACCTCTTTGCCAAGAGAGACGCCCAGCATCAATGTTTATGCAAGCAAAGTCACTGGCCTCCAGCAGTTCCAAACAAGCCCATGATCAGCTCAAGAGGTTCTTCCAAGCACACTGGCACCAAAACATCAACAGGGGAAGATCATGTGTTTTCAGAACCAAACACATAACAAAGTTGTAACTGTCACACATTCACTAGAACTACAAGAAATCTATCTCCCTGTAAGTTTATGCATAAAAGTACAACTGTCTTCTAGTGGATGACAAGCTTTCAGCAACAATTACTAACACAGCTGTACTCATAAGGGCAGGCTGCATTATTATAAATTAGATGCCACTTTCCACAAAATAGCAGCAGTTCAATATACAAAGAAAAACCAAAACCTTAAGAAAAAAAAAAACCCCAAAAATGACCGTTCCTTTTTGTTCTACTTATTTTCTATAGAGACAGAACAAAATTACCACCTCACCCCACCCAAAACAAAAAAAAAAAAAAAAAAAAGAGAAGAAAAGAGAAGTAAAGGCAAATTAGAGAAACAAATTCACTTAATAGGCACTTCTCTCTCTCAAAAGTTTATGTCAGCTCTGCCTCCCCACGAGGCACCTGGCGATTTCCACAGTAACCCCACACTTTCCCCACATCGCCCGTCTCTTATTATCTCTCACTCTGAGGGGGAACAGTATACTGATTACCTGAAGCCAACATTAAATAAGGAAGTTTAATTGGAATGTTACATATTTCTTTTCCCTTCCAGGAAACCAATTAAAGACTTTAACCACACTTTTTTTTTCTTTATCTACCCAGCTTTCACAATGCAACCAATGGGCTCAAAATGGATGAACGAAGCAAGCTCCAGGAAGCCAAATATGAAATGGAAAAATGTGAGCAATAAAAATTAGCTCTCTTAGAACAATATAGCTAATATAAAATTGGAGCACATATGATTAACCTTGAATAGGTGGTCACAAGGAAAAACAGTACCTCTCAACAGGTACACCCGTGGGTTAAACAAAATTTTATTTGAAATAAAGAAGCCCAGAACCTTGGAAACAGAAACAGCAACCTAATTTTATTTAATAATGCAGAAATTACTAGTCACTCTTAGTTTTACTGTAGTCCTTTTGTCATCTGTGCTGCTAGGACACCTTATCTTAGAGGTAAATGTACTCTGACAGCAGGAGAGGCCAGAACAGGAAAAACTGATGAGCTACTTGCCAAAAAGCACAAAGCTCTGGAGGAAGTTAACACAAGCAGTTCAAATTCTACATTCTTCAGTTGAACAAGATCTACTTCTCAGAGAGACAGAATTATAAAAATCAGATTAGGATGTTTCATAAACAATCATCCTTCATGATAGGATGTGCCCTCACTACCCCTTCCCAACTCCAGATTCCCACAATACTCTTCACTTTTTAAGGTGAAGTGGCTTGTTTCCAGCTTCCCAAAGTCTCTGGGGGGGGAGCACAACTATTGCTGTTTCTCACCACTGGGACACTTTTTCCAGGCTGTAAATACCAAACAAAACTGGTGAAGAGTCTTCAACATAACCATGAGAGAACAGCCAGTGCTGCACAGTTCTGTAACTTACTCCACAGAACATCACTGTATTAAACTGCTGGTGTAAAGGGCACCACTAGCAAGTTCTTTCTACATGCAGCAGCTGCTGCAGTGGTGGATGAAAAGCTTGAGTACTTAGAGTACTAACCGGCACTAAAGTGCTTTTGAGCTAAAGACTTGATTTCATTTTGAAATTAGCCCTGAAGATAAACTGTTCAGGCTGATAAGGCCAGCCTATAGAGTGAGTGTCCCTGCTTGGGCAGTTCAAGAGAGTACAGGATGCATCACCAGACCTTCACCACCTAAATTTTCCTTAATAGGTTAGTTTAGAGCAAAGGCACAGATTAACTGAATTGGCCAAGCTGTCCTTAATACAAGCCTTAGAGTCAACCACAGCAAGGACACCAAATCACTTTCAGATCTGTTTATAATCTTTAGTCTGTCTGTGGACAAACGTGGCTTTTTTTTTTTTTTTTAGCATCTAGGTAATTCTTGATCATGATTCATTCTGTCTGGCCACAACCCTCACGTGCACCAAGGCTAAGGTTGGGTTTGTGGGGTTTTTTTTTTAATGGATAGGGAATCCCCAAGTAACCAATTAAGCTGGCTTTAAGACTTTGAAAAACCAGGGCAGCACAGAGTGAACTTAATGGGAAGCAGATCTGGCCCACTATTTTAAGTAATCTTTAGGCAGTGGAGTGTGTGGGGGGAGAAGGCTTAAAAGTTTTGCTTGAAGACTAGGTAGGGGCTGGGAGTGCTATTCTGTCCTTGAAGTTAAGCCTATCTGTCCTAGATTTGCAACCTGTTGCAAAAGCATACTAGTAAGAGTACTTTTCATAGGTGAATTCAGTGTCATATAGTGGCTTAAGTGTCAAGAGCGTATCCTCATTCTGATTTTACAACCAGGCACACCACAGATGGGCACTTTCACTGTGATCACACAGGATCCAGGAAACTGCTTCCCAGCAGAGGATGACCACACACTTTAACACTTGGAAAACAACACTGCACAGGAAAATTGAGTTTAGCAGCCATTTGTTGTCCCAGGTGACCATACCCGTAACATTATCTTATTAATACAGCCTCTTAGGCTTAGGTCTCCAATTCCAGTTAGTGATTTAAAAAAAAAAAAAAAAAGAGAAAGAAAAACCACAACCCCACCCAACTATCATATTTGCATTAGCTGTGGAAAAAACCAATGGCTTATTTACACTTCATACCACTTCCTGATCGTGCTCACTGGAAAGCCGCAGCTGCAGGACAATAAGGCATAAATCAGCAAAAAAAACCCCAAACCAAACATGGTACCTGGCACCTTCCCGAGCTACATGAAACATAAGCAACCTGCTACCCTAAGCCTGGACTTTAGAAGCAGGGCTCTTGCTGGTCAATGTCCTGTTAAATAGGAAGCAACTTCAAGGTTTAACTTCACATTACTACTCTGTTCCAGCAGCTTTGAAGAAGGACTTCACAAGTCCCTGCAAAGCAAAATTCTATGCTCAAAGCTATGTTCATGTAGAACGAAGCATGTAGACTGAAATCAGGAAGAAGAGCTCCCATCTGCCACATCCCATGTAAACAACACTGTTCAGACACATGCAGCTCTTAACAAATCTGACTGTCAGTTCTAAGTGTCCCCGCTTTCTTTTAAGAAGTGTTTGCAGTGGTTACCATCTTGGGAAGTTGAAGTTGGGGAACATTAGTCTCTCATGCATGAAGTGCTGAAATCATACCTAGCTTACCGGTAAAGAAGACACCATGGTGCACCTGGAAGCAAAGGCAGCCTACAGAGGTCCAGATAACTTCTGCTGCAGAAGCAGTGACTTCCCCCAAGATCAAGCCACCATGTACCCTCCTTTTCTGAGGACTCCAGAGAGTTGAGCACAAGTCTCTGCAAAGGTCTTTCAAGCTACCTGGAGAAAGTTTTGCACATTTTGCAGACTATTGCTCAAATAAAACCTCCTCTAGGTGCTTTTATGCCTACCTTTCCATTTGTTTCACTTGGCAGCTTCTTTTCTGCTAATAAAGGATTGATAACAGCAGACTTGGTGAAGAATATTCGTCCCTATTTTTCACACAAGGCAGCTGGGCTACAAGTAGGTTGCAAAATACCTATTTTAACAATGGTAAATTCTAACTACTTGCTTACTGAGAGCAGCAAGGGTTTGTTAATAACTTGTTTTCACTGGTACTACTCCTTATATCGGAAACAAAACTCAGCTCCACAGAGATCACTCTATGATTTTGCAGTGATTCACTCTGGTATACAATGAGACTTAAGTATTTCACATCCTCTTCACATTATGCCTCCACACTATAACCTTAGTAATTAGCAACTTTTATAGCATGCTCTGAAATACAGACTAGTATATATCCCCACCTTCCAACTGAGAAAAAGAACAAGTAGGTTTTTATCATCTCTTCCAAGAATGGCTTCTGCAACTGCCAAATACAAAACAGGAGGAGTCAAACAAACTACACAGTATACCATGTCCTACACGTTCACATTTGTCAGTTGCCCTGTTGTGTGAAACACTGTCTCACCTCAAAAATGGAGTGCTGGTTACAAGCCTGCTTTCAAAACTCATCCTAGCAAGGTTTAAAAAAAAAAAAACCAAAGACCCAAAACAAAACCAGAAAAAAAAACCCAAAACACCGCCCCCCCCCACACACACACCTATTACGTAATCATATGATTCACAAGTTTTCTTCAGCAAAGTTCGGCCAGAGGCATGCCTTACCAATCTTTCCGGAGGAGCTCTAGCAACGCTTGACATCGTTCATTTCATAAATCAAGTCAGCGTTCCCACACGTGCACACCAGGTCTACGATCTTGTGTGCTTAAAAATCACGCTCCGGTTACACCTGCCTCAGCTGCGCGGTGGCCTTCCCCAAAGGCAGCCCAGGAGACCCCTCACAACCACCAGCTTTCTGAGGGGTGTCACCGAGGGTTCTGCCATTGCGCTTTTCCGGACTGAGAGGACACGAGCGAAGTCTGAAAGCTCAGGTTAAGGGATCTGTGTTTGCGCTGCTGAAAGGACCTTTAACCAAAACAACAGGGCAACGACAGACGCCGGTCCGTAATAGCGTCTTACAACGACCCCAGTTCCCCCCGACTTCGCTGCCCGGCCGCAGAACCTGCCCAACCCGCCCGCGGATGACCCTACGCACACAGGGCCTACGAAGAAGGAACCGCAGGCTCCCAGACCACCCGGCCAGAAAGGGCTTTACACCGTGCCACGGGTCCCTACGAGGCAGCGAACCTCGGGGGCGCGCTGCGCTGGGCTTCCTTCCAGCCGCACAGCAGGCACCGGTGCTGCCCGTACACCTACCCTGCGCCGCCCGGGCCGGGGGGGAAGGCGAGGGGGATGCGCGGGGGTCGCGCCTCACGCCCGCGGCCGGGTGAAACGCGCCCCGGGGTCGGAGCGCAGAGAACTGGCGCGGAGCAGCGCAGCTCTGACGGGGAGCTCTCCTGCTGTTCCGTTTTGCGGGGTGGTTTGGGGTTTTTTTAAAATATATAAATCAAACGCAAGGCGGGTGGCGCGGAGTGCGGGAGGGGCTGCCCGCGGTCCCGCTGCCGGGACAACTTTCCCCAACTCGCAGCGGCTCCTCAACCCGCCGGCGGCCGCCCTGGCCCCGGGAGGAGGTGACTGCCCGGTTGGCCGCCCACCCGGCCCCAGCGGAGCGGCTGCGTGGGGCAGGTGGGAGGTCGGGATGCCGGCGGAGCCGAGCCCCCGCCCCTGCCTCCCCCCGCCGCGACGCCGTCAGGCGACAACTGACCGCCGCCCGCACGCCCCAAGCCCGCTCTGGTTACCTCTTCGCCGCCGCCGCCGCCGCTCTCCTCCGTGCCGTTTCCTACGCTCGCCATGTTCCCGCTCCACTGCCCGCCGCACCGGGATGACTGCCCCCGCGCCACGTCCCGCTCCGCTCCCGGCCGGCGGTCCCCGCCGGCGGTCCCCGCCCTCCGCACTTCCCGGCCGACCCGACCCGGCTCGGCTCGGCTCGGCCCGGCTCGGCTCGGCCCAGCCCAACTCCGCCGCCTGCCCCCGGCCTCGTCCGTGCGCGGCCGCGCTCGCCACCTCCTCCGGGCCCCGGCCGCCACACAACTCCGGTGGCCGCGCCCCCCCTCATTTGCATCGCAGGCCCCGCCCCCGCTGCTCGCGCCCGGTCGCTCGAGCGGCGATCAGGCGGCTCCTCTGCCCTAGGCGGCGGGACAGGCCCCCCTGTCCGCGCCCCGGCGCTGCCTCACGGCCGGGGCGGCGGAGGGGTGACCTGGCATCGGCCCGGCCCCCCAGGCCAGCCGCCGGGAGCCAGCTGGCCTTTGGGGCGAGCGGCTCTCTAGGAGCCGTCTCGGCCTTTGGGACGAGCGGCGCGTCGCCCGAAACTCATGACGGGGCCCCCTTTCTCCACGAAGCCGTGCGCCTTCCTGCCGCCCCGTCGCAACCAGCCCACCAGCTGAGGCGCAGGGAGGCTCCGTCCGGCCCTTCCCGCGGCGCCCCAGAACCCCTGCAGCCCTCTCCCGGTACCCGGACGGCGGTGCCCAGTACCCGCAGAAGTACCGCCGGGCCGGTGTACCTGTGCTGCGTGCCACCGCTCTCCTCGTTGGCGTGCCCCGGAGCGCGGCCGGCCACGGCAAAGGAAAGCTTGAGCTGTGCCGCTCCTGTTTGCTTTGGCGCTGGTCTGAAGGGACTTGGGCACTGGATGTGAAGCGGAACACCCGGCGAGGCCGTGGCCAGGCTGTTAACCCGAAATCCGGGAGAATCTTGGACCTGCGACCTTCGGCACCCTGTGGCCAGGGTCTGTGGAAGAGCTGCTTCACCAGCGTGCTAATGGCCACCGGAGAAGAAAGTTTGCAAAGCAGCTGCTACTCCAGGAAGGAGTGTTGGATTCCCCAATCCTGCCTTACCTTGTTGGTTAACAGTATTATAATGCTCTTTGCTAAAGATCTACCAGCTTCCACTTTTCCCTATTCTGTTGGTTGAGGTCAAGTTCTATGAAAACATAGGTAACCCATCTCCACCTCCTACAGCTCAGTTGTCTGTAACAGCCTGTTAAAAATTACATATAGTTGTGATACGCTAGCTTTGCTTATAACCAGAGACAGAGAAAGAGAACAAATCTAGTCTTAACAAAGAGGTAGATACAGTCTATGAGCTTTTTGCAAGATTTGGTATTACAGTCTGGAGATAAACAAGGTCCTTCAGTCTAAGAAGAGGCAGAAGTACAGGCTTCAAGTGTAGGCTAGCAACTTAGTGTTCCCATTAGTCTTACATAGACTGTACTGCCACTCTGCTATTTTTACCCAACCAAGCTAAGTGAAAGGGGGAGGGGAACCTAACTTGAAGATGTTCATCTGCCCTGCAAGATCACACTCTTCTCTTGTAAGGTGTCTCTCTCACACACACACACACACACAGAGTTCTCCCCTACTCCTCTTAAATATTTAAGTATGTTTCTTCACTGGGAACTTGTTGGAAGATACGCCAGTGATATGAATATACTTCTCCAGCACAGGCCTGAAGCACAGAAACATGGCAGTAGTGCAAATGCAATAGACAGGCCCATACATGCTTTGTATTTGACTCACAGCAGAGTCTTGTCTGCCCACACAGCTCCACCTGAAATTTATGTTACCATTACAACAGAATTTTACACTGTTTGCAAGAATTGTACAAGTTAGCATCCTCTGTTGAAGGCATGACTCCCTTTCTATTTCTTAGCTCCAGAGACAATCCCTTTAAGATCTCATTTTGCTTAGAGCAGCAGACTACCTCTGTTTCAAAACCAGATTTTAACCAGTACTGTTCTATAACAGAATATTACAGGGTGCAGAATATATGAGTGGGATAGCTAACACAGGACATCTCCTTAAAAGTGGGAATCAGCGGAGTGGAATGCTTTGGCATTCTTTAGGAGCCACACACCTAGGCAGTTATGCACTGCCAGTTCTTGCTAGAGAGAACAAAACCTTAGGTTGATCCCTTACAGTCTTGTGGAAGCTGTTAATGAACTATAGCATGAGTCCTTTTAGTTAGGTTGGGGAAATCACACCGATGTTACTCTATGCATAGGAGACATAAGTGCCTGAATCAAAGGTTCAGCAAGTCCAAACCTAGTTCAACACCACTTTGCCATGATTAGCTCTTGATAGGTTTTATTTATATTGTATTTTTTCCTCCCCACAAGTCCTTTAGCTCATTTATATTCTGTTGGGCAGATTTAAGGCTACATCAGTAACTTCTCTGGACAGAAAAAAAGACGTGTGTTGAAATATTTGTAGTAGAGATGACTATGTCATGTAATTCCCAACCCAGGTAAAAAAGGCACGAAAATTGATACTGAAGCTGGAGTACAAGCCCTGTGAATAGCAGAGCAACTACTGAGTTCTCCTTGGTCTCTGACTGGCTGCCACAGTGCATGCTCCCATTTAAGTCACTGTGGTAATAGTCAAAAGGGCATATCAAAGCCTCTCCCCCAACTGACTTTAATGTTTAATCGTTCTTCACCTTCTCCCTTGAAATTTAAGCAATAAAGAAAAGCCTTGCAATATTCCTCCTCCTCTTACAGCTTTTCCTTTGTAAAGAACTAAACAGAACAAAACCCACAACTTCTGAAGTAGTATGGACAAGAATTAATTGGTCTTAATCCCCTGAGAAGAGAAGGCTGCTTCAATTCCCAGCCAGCTCTAGTTTCTACCCATTTGAGTGCTGCAGGTACCTTTGCAGCAAGAATTGGGAAGATTATGAACTGATAACTGATCTTTTAGAGAACATTCAGAGAGCATTCCAGTGGGCTGTTTTGAAAGGATTTTGCTGAGATCTGACAAGAGGAGGCAAGACCTTGAGAGACCATTCCCCTTTGCCATCCTATCTAGAATTCCCACCGGGTACACGCTCACCTACATTTCTCCCCATCTTCAGAGTCATCACTTGCATGCTGCTGTGTTAACACTGCCTGGACATTTGATAGCTCTGCTACTGTTTCCTTCTGTGTTACAGCTGTTCACTGGGAATCTGCCTGATCCTAAGAATTCATGTCACAATGAGGAAAAAAATAATTTTTTTTTTTCAGCTTTTGTAATCAAATACAGATCTGACAAGGATGAAAAGTCCTATTCTGCCCATCATGATCAGAAAATAGAGAATAAAATCAACGTCCACATGAACATGTCGTACTGATCCAGTTTTCTCAAGGGCTAGCAAAATTCTTTGAGAATAGGCCTGCTACAAAAGAAGCCTGTGAAGTTGCCTTGGCCCTCCTTCAGCTGCTTTTCCAGTAGGGTTAGATGTCTCAGACTCACACAAACAGAAGAACCATAGATAAAAATCACTAAACAATTAGCAGATTCCCTGATTGAAGTAGGCCAAGTGAGCAAGACAGAAACCAAGTCCCACCTAGCTCCAGAAGTCCTGTTTCATAAACTGCCTATTAGAACAATGAGTACCCTCAGCAGTACAAGCTGCACGTGAATCTACCCACGCAAATACGCTGTGGAAGATTTGCAGAGAGTAGGAATCACCACATTTGAGGAAGACTGGGAGAGACCAACTTTTCTTGCTGCTGCACTGAGAAGCCAGCTAAGCAGAAAAAAACCTCAAAAAACCATACGTGTTTGAAGTAACTTAGCAGAGATACTAATTCACAAAAAAACCTATACCAAAAGCAGAGACGTAAAAGCCAAGAGAGAAAAAATGATGAGGGCGTGTTTCCTTATGAATTATAACAGCCATGCTGTCACCTCTAGGCAATTAGATTTTTTCTAGCCAGCACTAATTTAGCCAATTAATATGAAGTAACGCCTCTTCCTGACAAGGACCAGTGTCAAAATATTGTTTCTTCCCACAAGCTGAGCTAGTCTGGGGCTCACAAACAGACTTTCAGAGATTACTATAGCAACAGCACTAACCCCTTTAGAGTTAAAACACATGAGAGTGCCTTGATGCATACATGTAATCATATGAGAAGGCTAAGACTGACTGTAAAATTCTTTTCCTGTCAACTGCCCCCTTCCTGCACACACACATACACACCATTCTTTGCCATCCGCTATCTCTGCAGCAAGTCTCAGGTTTTATCTTACTCACTAGAAGGAACATGAGCTCTTGGTCCCAGCACCTGATCTCCCACAGTAAGGGGAGCTGAGCAAGCCACAGAGCATCCCACCCAGTCAAGTAAACGCAGCAGTTGAAGTAACTTTTAAAAAAAATAAAAGTAAATGGATTGGTGTCCTGAAAATACATTCTCAGCCTCAGCAAAAGTTCAGAAGGAACTGAACCGAGCACAGCAACATTAACTTTTTTTCTGAAAGACATAAAATAAAGCAATCTCTCCAAGACACCTCTTGGCATGCATGGAGGCACTACTATGGCACAGAGTATTCATGTACTCCAGAAACTACAGACACAGACATCAAATAATGCTGAAAATACTGGGCTGCTACAGTCAGGAGCAGATGATTTCTACCTCAATAAGCTGTTTCATCTAAATCTTGTTTGTTAGACCTCTCAAGAACTTTATTTGGAAATGAAGAACCCAGGTGTTATTTCTCTGACAAGTACATCAATGCAGTATTTTTATTTAAATATGTAGACTTTCACCTTCTGTTATGCACTTTAGAGAACCACAGTGGTTTCAAACTCCCTGATCATGTGTCCATACTTAGAAGTGGTACCCATACTGAAGCAGAGCCACCATTTCTTTGTGTTGGACTGTCATATTTCCCTTCACTCACCATAACAGCACACAGCAAATATTGTAGCAGTGAAAAGACTTTCTGCTGACTTCTGTGAACTTCTGGTTCCCCTGCCCAGGTCTAGAAGTGGCAGTTTCCAGACATTTCAGTGTAAACCAGATCTTAAACAATATCCATCAGGAAGCTTATTCAGCTTAGGGGAGCACTGCCTCTTTCCCAAAGCCAGGGAAAGACAACAATGAACTTTGGACAAGGTCTCTTCCAGCCCCTGTCATTCTGTGACACTTAGGTGGTTTACCTCAGTTGCCACGTGACTTGTTTCTCTGTACCTCAGACAGGTTGCATAAGTGATCCTTGGTGGAAGCATAACACAATTAATGCACCTGGCTCTCCGTCAGCCCCATGTGTTTTTAACAATGCATCTGCACAGACACTATTTGCAAACTAGCAACCTTTTTACAGATGTCACCTCTAATTTATGGGCTATATTTTAATTACTTTGTGTATCAGCTTATCACCTTCTTAAGGGAGAACCCTAAAATATGTCACTAGTTAAATTTTTTTAACCCTAGAAACAGGCATACAACAACACATAAACACATACCACATCTTGCCAGCTCCAGGTGGAGTCAAGCTGTTATTAGGCTGACAATTTAAATTGCATGTATCCACAGCCAGAGCACAACTTTGCACAACAGTGCAGTAAAGTAAGTCACAATACTTCAGGTTTGAAGTAACCTCAGGAGCTCAGCTGATCTGCCCACTGCCAAAAGTACAAGGGTCAAGGTTACAGCAGGTTGCTTGTACAGCACTATACACGTGCCTCAACAGAGAGCACCCGATGCACCACATCAATACAGACCTCCAAGCGAAACATCAAAGTATTGAGTCAGACTCAGTAGGATGATACATCAGGAAAGCCATCCACAGGAGAGAACAGCAATAAACCAGACAAGCTAGTAATAAGAAAAACACCACCACAACAAAATATTTATCCTCTTTTAGGAGGTTTAAAAGTCATCCCATTTTCTGTGTTTCTAGACAACAAAGCCAAAAAGCTACCTGATACTTCACTACACTTGGAAGCCCAAGTAGGTATCCTATCTCCTAAACTCCTTCTCCTCGTGCTCTTTACTGATCAACATTCTTTCTTCTCACATCCCACTCTCTGACATTCCCTTCCCTTTTACCCCTAACAAAAAAATCTACATACCACACCTTCTCCCCTCAAAATTTCTCCCCTTTTCTTTCTCTATTTGTCTTCTCTGAGCATTCATCTAACCAGGAGCATTTTCTAGCAGATGCTTAAAGATCCTCATCTATAACTCCTTCCATCAGGCCAGATAATTGACCCTTTCAGTCCTATGGCAGGTGATGCATTTATTTATCTTGATCAGCTGTGTAACTTCTTTGCAGTTTTCTTCCCTTCTCTCCTCTCCAGCTAAGCAGATCCTACTATTTTAGTAAGATTTTTTCTATTCTTCTCCAAGTTGTATCTCTAAGTTTCTTCCTGTTTATCATTACATCTTATTTATGCTCACTGGAAGTATTTTGGTGTTCCTTCTGCTGGCCTCTTGTCAAAGTGCATGTTTCAGGGAATTACACAGTAATAAAGGCCAGAAATGACCTCTGCAACTGCTCTTAAACAAGCCTCCATTTTTTTTAAGACCTAAAAGCCATAGTAAGTTATGGTATTTGTTAGGAAATGAAACGTGTTATCACTTCCCTTGATACTACCGTGATGCTTGATGTTTGCATGGTATATTGTGAATGACTGATTACCTCTTCTTGCAGAATGTCTTCTTAAATAAAGCCTTACGGATATTGGTATGTTGCTGTCATTTAATAGGGTTAATTTTTAATTGGCTCTTTTTTCCTTTGAAACCTTTGTTCCCATTAACAGTGTAAACTGTGCTTTGTCATGTGGTACTTTTATGAGCTTCAAGAAATAGAATGGTTCACCTGTAAATCCTCTAGTAACTAGAGCTAATGGCTCTTTGAAATTATATTTATGTATCTGAATCCACATGCTTTTTCCTCACATACTGTACTATTTGTAGTGGAAAAAGCAAAGGAGAAATGTTCTTTGCCTTACTCACAAAAGTTTTCAAAGTTATCTTTGCCAGAAAATATGTTACAACTTTTGTCTATTCATTTTGTTATTCTTTCATTGCTCTGAAAACAACATGTTCTGGATTGAACCATTTGAACAGATGGTTGTTATGTGTCCAAGTCATAAGGGAATGAAAATGCCTGAATGCAACCCCTTCCTCCCCTCCACCCCCTGGAAAAAATCCCCCAAACCAAACCCAAAATGCCACGTATCTATCATAATGTTCTTGTACCCGCAAGGGAACAGGAATTTTATCTCTGAGTGAGGATCCTGTGACTCAGTGATAGGACTTCAATTCATAATTGCTGAATTGTACACAAAGACCTTCCCTTCGCACTGTAGGAAAATACTGGATGGTTTTAAATTTGTTTATTTACTTGTATTTTAAGCCTTCTTATTTGATGTCATATCCACATCAGACAGATGTGTAAAACAGATGTGTGTGAGCATCTTTCCTCATGTCATGTAGGCTGCCATGTTCAGAAGCTGCTGCTGTAACTGCAGGGGTGAGTCCCTCTGTTCAGTGGAGACGTCTCGCTGCAGACTTGGTAGGGACTGTCCCTGTGCTTCGCAGCTAAATGCATATATTTAGCTGAGAAAAGGCTATGATGTCTCATCTGGGGACATAAACCTCATAGCATTGGACCGGTGTATTACTGAGAGCTCTTGAAGCTTGAATATAGCTCCTCTGGCTTCAAAATTCCACATTAGCCAGTGGAGTGAATGACATGTGTTAAGAGTAATGTGTGATGTTGTACTGTCCTGCTAACATTTATTGGAGTGAATAGTATTCATTAATAATTTAAGTGCAAGTACTGTAGGTTTCAAATACGCTGTTTCTAGAGTTTACTTTGAATTGTATTTAATAAATTCATTCAATCCATCTGTTATTTAAGATTAGTCCTAAAAATGCAAGACAGATAATCAATTTTATTTATATGTTTTTATTTGCTGTATCAGTTAAAATTTAGTAAACAGATTGAGAGCATGGAGTTATAGACAAACCCAAGCTTCCCTTATCCACACTTTATCCCAGTTGTATCTGACCTAGCTCTTAATCAAAAGCCTAGTGGATATGTTAGCATGACGCTGTGCCCAAACTAATATGCTTCCATGCCAGATTGGTCTGCAGCAGTTTTCACATGTTTCTCCATTAAAAAATCTTCATATAGTACTTTGTGGCAGCCCACTCGGTCAATGATTTGGCAGATCATCTGAAAGAACTGAAAAACAAAGATAGTACTTCAAAAAGGGATCTGAGGATATGTGGATTTGTGGAGGACAATGAAGGAAAGGCATGTGGTGGATTTACAGTCTTTTTGTAGCTAATTTTGGGCTCCCTAATGTAATGAGCTAACACATCCTGTAGAAAGATCTCCTGCAGCTATGCTCTTTGTGAAAATACTTGTTTTAGCCTTATGCCAACTGTAGGTCACAGGCAGATCGTGGTGGAAAAATCTGTGTATTAGGGGTGTGCATTTGCTTTCATTTGATCCAGTCATAAAAATAGTAAGCATTCTACTGGATGGACAGGATTCAGGTGGATTCCTCTGTTTACAATGAAGATAAAATTCTCTAAAATAATTCTGGCTTGATTAATACTGTAAGTCCAGGACATGTCAAAACTTCAAATAAAGGGATATTTTCTGAGTAATCATTTCCTTTACTGGGCACACACAGCCACAAGAAAATCTGTGTTCATAAACAAGCAAAATACCAAACATGTCGAAGAGCATGTAGTCATGGATTGCTAGACAGTATACAGCTATGAAGAAAATGTTTTCTGAATGCTCCGAGTTTGATTTACAGCAAGATACAAGGAGAGGCTTTCATCTGAGAAATAGATGGGCTAGGGCACACAGGTATTCTGACCAAAAAAAACCCCAACCTGATGGCTATGCCCTTGCCTAAGTCAAACCAGGATATGAGATCCTTTGGGGAGCAAGGTGATTTGGTATTCTGATCAGTTATGTCGGAAACTGGTGCTTTGTAAGAAAATTAAGGCTCATATTGTTCAGAGGCAGCTCAGGATTTTCGTAGTATTTACAGTTTCCATACAAACACACAAAACCATCTTAAATGAACAAGGAAATTTTCTGAAAAGACAGGTCACATTTGTTTTTCTCTGATGCGGCAAAATACAATTAGCAAAGAGATAAAATAGTATGTTGCCTGTTTCTAGCTTCTATATGGATTAGCTAAAAAAGCTTTAAAAGTTTGTTTGCTTGTTTTTACTGAGGGAACATAATAATAATTAATAAGAAGAAACAACTTCATTTTTTATTTCACTTCCTGCTCCAAAAAGTTTTAAGGAGGTTGAGTTTTGAATGTTTACTAATTTTGTATAAGCTATTCCAGTCTCATTTCCCGCTTTTAAAAGTCCTGATTTTAATTTTGAATTTTAAAAAAACAGCATCTCCTCAGAGTCCTCACTCAGAGGGACACTTCAGCATCATTCAGCTGAACCAGGTGGGACATTTCGAGCTCCAGAACGTGAAGCCCTGTCTGCATTCTCAGAATGTGGGTGCGTGAACAAGACAGTATGAGGTGTGACCATACAAGGCTGCCCAGCCAGATACTCTCACTTGAGAAAACCCTAAGGCAGTTTTCCTGTGCAGGCCAGTAGTATAGGCCACTTGCCATTCCCCATTGCACAGATTACTGTTACCTAAAATGTTGTATATCATCACAGATTTGCTCACATTTGCGTGCCTGACACGTCCTTCTATTCTGTCTGCCTGTCCTGTATTGCATCTGCCCCAAATTTATGGCATATTTTCTTTATTTAGCAATAAATAAAGCATTCTGGGTAATTTTTAAGCAATTCTTATATTTCCTGCGTTTTGTAAAGCTTTATTCTCAATACACTTAGGGGACAAGAAACAGTTAAGGCTTTAGCAGAGCAGTTGGAGTGCATCAGTTAAGGAAGTCACAGAGGAAGCCTGCGGCAAAGCAGGCAACAGACCCCACATGCTGTCTGCATCTTTGATCCTTTCAGTCAGATCAGTCAGTGCCTGGAGATCATGAAAGACATCATCAAAAGAAGGAAAGGGAGAGGGGCTGACAGCAGTCAGCGCCGGGCTCCCCATGCTAGCATGCATTGCAGGCGTTTCCAAAGGCTTGTCACAGAGCTGTGCTTCCTTTGGGCTGGGGGGCACCAAACCGTGGCCTCTTCCACGGAAGCAGCAATTCGCATTCTGGGCTCTCTGGCAGTGGGAGGGGTTGTGCGGTGACTGGGAGTGCAGGACAATCTCAAGACCACTTCAGAAGCTGCAGGCAGCCTTCAGCTCTATGATGCAAGGTTGCAATGGGATTTCTTCATCTTTGTAACAACCGTGGGACTCGCTGCCATGCTGCGACAGTTCACCTTTGTTAGATGTGGGCACCCTGTATTTTGTGAACAGAGATATTATGCACATGAGGATTTTGCTGCCCTGGAGATCATGAAGTGGTAAGAACAGCTGTGCTTTTACGTGTTCCACAAATGCCTTCCTGTTTGTTACCGGAAACGTGAGCTCGCCCTTTAATAATATCTTGTAAAAAACATCAAGCCCTAATTGGGCCTCAGTGACATTTATGGGAAACCTTGGGGTTTAAGTCTTTTTCAATAATCGCATTCACAAACACATATCTAATCTAGGAGAAGCATAATTGGGCTGTAAAATAACTTTTATGTCTATTCCTGGCTCCAGCCCTGTCAGAGGGTTTGCTGACAGTCTGAAGTCCGCTAACACAGAAATGGAGAGTTCCCAAATGCCAAATGGAGGTGTCGCCCAGGCCCCCACACATTGGCTTTTTCTCATTTACTTTTTGACTGGTTATTGAATATACACCAGTTATCTGAATATGCAGCCACTGCTACAGGACCAGGAAGGGTTTGAGGCAGCTAATAAATGCTCCCTTATGACTGACAACAAAAATCTAATAATCTTTTCAACTACCAATAATGCAAAGGCATCTTTGAAGCACTAGCTCAGAAAACTGCCAGATTGCTTAGACCTCAAGGGAAAAAAAAATTAAATTAAAAAAAAAAATCTGTGCAGACACTTACATCTAGATGGAAACACCCCGAGACTGCAAAGATGCAGAGTGAAAGAGGAAAAAGATTAAAGCTTTGGTTTTTGATACTGTTTACAGACTAATGCATGTGGGCGATCTCCTACTGTAAACACAGATGGCTGTGAGCCACAATAGGTCAAGCAGAGAAGCCAAGCATATATTTGCAGGCTTCCTATTTCTCACTGAAGCAACAATTACTCAGCAGAAAGATGTATAGTTGTAGTCCTTAAAATAAAATCTTTTTCATCAAACAGTTTTGAATTAAAATACATTGTAGATGCAGCAAGTTGATGATCATGTTTTCTTTACTGAGTGCAAATAAGGGCTGGAGATCTAGGTTTCAAAATTCTCTCTTAAGGGTGGAATAGGAAAGTCAGTGTCATGGCACATGTGATCACAAGATTTTATGCCTGCTGGAGCCAGTGTGCAAGGTGCCCAATCACAGAAAATAACATAGAGATGCCGCCACATGCAAAGACTCAGAGAGATAGGAAGGAGAAGACAGACATGAGAAAGCTAGTCTGGAGCTTGAGTAACTAGTTCCTCTGCTTGCCCTGGTACATCCTGACTGGATGAGCCTGTGCTGGCTACCTCATCTTTCCATGTCACAGTCCTGTAATATGGAATAACAAGACTGGCTTGCATCAGCAATGTGTCATTCAGATTGGTACTCTTATAGGTGTTTGCATAACCCTGTGAGACTTTGTAATTACAGAGAACATATATACTACTTGCCTATAATAGGCCTGTGTACAGATAGCCCAAACGACAAAGGTCAGTAGGCTTATCTCCAGATTAGTCTTGGTTTATAACTGCATATTCCTCTCACTGGGAGCTACAGGGTGAGAGGTGAGGAGAACCCCAGGGCCAGTCTTCCATCCCCAGTCTCCCTTGGGTCAGTCAAACCAGAGCAGTAGTGTTAGTAGCGAATAGTAACCAGAAGGAGTCTTGTCTCCTAGGGAGCAGCAGTACTTAAGCCTGTGTCCCCCATACCATAAACCCCTGGGACAACTGAGGTGGCACCAATTAATTTACTTTTCAGGAGTCACCCTATGCACTAGCAACACAGAATAGGGAGCCATTGCCCGAGGCTCCTGCAGCACGTTGTTCTCTTCCATAATAGGAAACAAAGGAGAGCACAGGGAAACAGTCAGACGGTGGTAGTTCAGTTGTTCTCTCCTCCTGTATTGCTGGATCGGCCCATGGTTCGGAGGAGGATGTGGAGAGCATCATCAGTTAAGAAGCCCCATGTGACACAGAGCCAGGCTCAGCCAGCTGCTGTACAGAGGGCACACTGCCACTGGGAACGAGGACAGAGGCAGAAGAGACAACAGAAATGCAGCCAGGGAGAACAGTAATTTGAGAACCAAATCAGAATCATTCTCTGGGGGCACAAGCCATCTGCAACCATGCTCCTCTATACTGTTTTGCTTAATCAGTGTCCAGTTATACAGAGTTATTCTCAATGAATTCAGACCAACTGAAATCAGCTGTTTAACACAATGCAGATATATTAGCACAACATTTATAGACATTAGTGTAATTGTATTAGTTGTAGAAAGTCTCGTTATTTTAAGCATCATGTAAGTTTGGAAAATGCCATTTGTAAGGAACTGAAACATCTTTTCAACCCAGCATTTAACCATTCCAAATTTTTCCTCACATATTCAACACTTACCAGCACAGTCAGTGAAAATGGGCACAGAGGATGCTCTCCTTGAATTTTTTGCTATCCTCTTGAAGCTTAATAGTGATCTAAAACTACCATGCCTATCCTGGTGTGTTCCTCCTCTTCCCGGTTCATTGACAGTAAGACTAATCAGCCCAACATAGATAAGATCACACCTTTGTCCCAGATAAAAAGAATGCAACAACAACAAAAAACCCCACAAGAAAATCAATAATCATTTTTCAAGTGTTTCATGTGAATACTTATTCACATAGTTCCCAGTAAATACTTTTCTTTCAGTACTAAAAACTCAATTTCTAAGACATAGATGAGTGCCTGAACCTCCTAAAAAGAGAACTACAGAGGTGAGGATTAAGCAGTGTTTTTCAAAAAAGGTTTGAGAGTTCTGTTTACTCACACACGTGGCATTGTTCTGTAGTTAGCTGTGAATTCGCTACATCTGTGTAATCAGTTAATGAATGCTCTGTGTGCTTGAAAGCTTGTCATCTTTTTCCAGCTGTACCATCTGGTCTCACAAAAGATCTGATTTCTTCCAACAAATCTCATGCAGCATAGCTTCCAGGGTGCAAATGAATTATAACAACTTCCCTTTTTTCCTTTGACCTAGACTAAATCTCTTCTACCAGAAAGATGATTTCATCTTTCATCTGACATCCTTTATTTTAATAGGCTTTAGGCAACACTTCCTCCTTACTTTCAAGATGAAATACTATATGCTGGTAAAGAAAGTCTAAAACTGTATGAAGCTACTGAATATTAGCTTTTTCCTTACAGAGAGTTATTGTTAGAAATTAAAAAATAAAAATTTAGCCTGAACACTCACCCATGTGAAAAACTGCCAAGCTGTCCCTGTTTTGGAATGTCTAAATCTAGACCACATTAGCAACCGGTGAATAATCACTAGTAATTATCATTGCTGGCATTCGACAGATTTGTTTAGAGGAATAGCTTCCAGTTTCTGATGGTAGCATACCTCTCTGAATTATCCCTACAAAATAAGAAATGTGTGTGATTAATGTCAGTCTTGTCACAGACAGCTGGGCTTTATTTAGTAGATGGGAGATCGTTCTGTTGGTGATGGAGCAGGAAACCTATCTTGAAGGAAGTTACCATATATTCTGTTCTGAAGACATCATGGTTTGCTTTTATTCTGCTCTGGAGAGGCAAGTTGCAAATTAATTTGCTTGGCAGCATGAAAAGTCTATCTGTCTTACACAGTTGATATTTTTACTAATGAAGTGGTAAGTAGTTTTCATGCCATAAGGAGATGAAGTGAGATAATCTCTCTAGTAATTTGGACCACAGTGAGATACGAAGATGATGGCTGAAATGATGAATTTAACCTATTATTCAGGAGAAAGCCATAGACGAGGCTATTCACATTGGCAGCTGAACAAAACTGCAGTGTTTTTCAAGACTTGTTTTTATACTTGTGATTTTTCAACCGCAAAGTGTAAAAAACTACTCAGTGAATTTTTATAACCAATTAGTGTTAAAAAAAAAGAGTAATCAGCGTGTAAAACCCAAACCCTCGGTTCTGTGCAATGACACTAGAACTTACAGGAAGCTATGTAGACCCATTAGAAATCATCACTCAGGGCTGAGAGTTTTTCTGTCTGAAAATGTAGGCGATTTCTGAATACTACAAAATACTGAAAAGGCTCACTGAGCAGTCTGGCTGTCTATAGTCAGGATCAGAGGTCAAATGCTCTCAGGCAAACATGATATAATAGAGATTGGTGTGCTCCCTGCCCCATCAACATGATTTCACTCTTTGCAGCACTCACCTTTAACCTAAAGGGCTTTGCAAAACCTTCAAAAGATTAGAGTTACTCTTTGTGCCAGAGGAAAAGGCAGCATACAGTGGAGTGTTATCTGCCTGTTACCCGCATTGCAATCTGTGTGATCCCTACCTTTTCAGAAGATGATTTGGAGAAAAAAAAAATACATATTTCCAAGCCCTCTGAGTTTATGGACCGTTTACTAGTGAGAGAGAAAACAGTTGATTTGTGGACAGCACTGCTCTACGGTAACTTGTCTCTGTGTTACAATTTTGGATGGAAGACTCCATTATGCCTATTATGGCATAAATTCTATCAGCAGAACAAACTAAAAAAAAAAAGATTTGCCCAACAGACAGATTAGCCAAGGTCAAAAAACCCTTCCAAAAATTTAGACAAAATATCCTGCTATTATCTCCATCCTTTAGATGCTCCAGGAAGTGTATCTTGAAAGGATTTATCGGCCAAATAATGCCTGCGCTCTGACGTGAGGAATAATAATGATGATGGAAATGTGTTTGGCAGGGGTGGGATTTTTAGGCACGTTTTTCTCTTAACAAAGGAACCGCAGTGCAGTGAGTGAAAAGAAGACTGAGAGGGGATCTTACTAATGTTTATAAATATCTTAAGCCTCTTTTCTATGGTCTGTGGAGATAGGACAAGGGGCAATGGCTCCAAGTTGGAGCACAGGAAGTTCCGCACCAACATGCGGAAGAACTTTTACACAGTGAGGGTGACAGAGCCCTGGGACAGGCTGCCCAGGGAGGTGTGGAGTCTCCATCTCTGGAAATACTCAAGACTCATCTGGATGCCTCCCTGTGCAATATGAGCTAGGGAGCTGCTTTGGCAGGGGGGTTGGACCCGATGATCTCCCAAGGTCCCTTCCAACCGCTACGATTCTGTGTGATTCTGTGAGTGCAGTAAGATCACAGGAATGGCTGCAGTATCCATCTAGCTTTGTATCCTGGCTATGCTGCTGTCGGAAAACACAGGCTTGCAAAGAAAGCAAGAATGTGGCAAGTATATATAATGCTTTCCCCAGTTCCATTATTTTGCAACTCAAGAATTTCTTGAGCTTGTGTCTAAGAATACTCACCAGATTATTCTCTGACGTCTGGACTTCTTTTTAATCAGTATAAACCTTCAGCATCCCCAACATTTTGTGCAACGCATTCCACAGCTTAGCTGACGAAGGAGATTCTTACAAAGCAGAACATGAGCTTTAGCCCTTCAGATTCGACTCTCACAAACTCCTTGTTGAAGTACTCAGGACAAATCAGACTTGCTGGTCCCGATACCAGGGACAGTTTTCTGGCCCAGATATAGGGGACAAAGACTGTGCGTAGTGCAGCACTGAAAACAGTCTAACAGGCCCAAAACACCTTTCCCTTAATGGCCCTTTAGGACCCAAGTTGATAAATGTATGTACAGACAACCTGGTTTGCCCTCAGATTGATAGCTGGGAACCCTGTCACTGACATAACTGGAGAGAATCACAGCCTCAGTGGAGTTTACTAAGTGAGAGTCTAACTGTACACGAAAATGTGCTTACCTGAACCTGCCTGGAGCACAATTCTTCCAGTCAGCTTCATTATCTAAACAATGCTGTTACTTCATAGTCTCCTCACTCATGGTGCCTCAGTGAACAACACTCATGGAAAGAAAACACAGTGTTTATGCACTTTAGGAACAGTTCTGCTGTAAGAGACCACCAGGCACGTAACAGGAATCAAAAGTGCTCCTCTGCACAGCAAACCCAAAATTCTTAATACTCTGCTTTTTTGCCCTATGTAGGCACTTGTGACCAGAAGACTGTCCAGTAAGTACTCTGTTCACTGACGGTGGGAGGAAAGTGAATATAGATGGACTGTCTCTGGCACTCAGCTAAGGCATTCAAGCTCACGGAAGTGAACATGTTTTCTCAAGATATGCCAACAGCCAGCTTTCAACAAAGAGGATGTATCATCACTTGGTATAACAGAAAGCCCTTAAAGTAGCACAAAAATTGTTGCCAGGGGTAATATATAGAGATGATACAAAAGGTAAGATGGGAACAAGACCCTCAAGTGCTGTCAAGAACAATCATTGTCAGGCTGGAATCGGGCTGGAATTAGGAGGGACTCCTCAGAAGGACATCACTACTGTTACCCTGGGAGGAACACTGTGTCACAGCTGTCTACTCAACCAAACAACTGCAGCCACCTTAATCCTGTCCTCTTTCCTATTTGTCTGTGTACATGGCCCAACGGGGTCCTTGGTGATGGCTAAGGCCCTTGGGGGGGAAAAACATAAACAAAGAAAGAAGTAATAGTTGGTTATCCATCAGATGAAGAACATACCCTAAAATGCCAACAAAGACTTCTACATGTGGATTTGATAGTCAGAAAAACAATAACCACAATATAATTTATAGACTATATCCATCTCTTTGAGTCGACACCTTGACCATAAAAGAATAACAAATTTATATTTTTACAACCCTTCTGGACTGGTGAGCATATGTCCTTCAGTTCATCCTCTTCTCACTCAAAAAGGCAGCTGATAAACACCTATGCTTGTTTTTAAGTAAGCCTCTGCTTGTGACTTCTTTCCCTTTCTTCCATTCTTTTTTTTTCCTTCTTTTTCTTCTTTTATCTTGCCCCTTCCCCTTTTTTTTTAAATGATGCTAAAGTGTACAGATTAAGAGCTGATGATTATAGCATAAAATGACTGTTTATAGCAACTACCTAACTGGCACAGTGAAATACCTTTCTGAAGTAAAAATGTTTCCTAGATATAAGGGCTTTACTAATTCAAATTTCAAGGAAAGTTAGTTGAAATCTGGATCCTTTGTTTAGGCTTCACGACTAAGCTACTATTCAAAATGGCTTTTAGATCACAGAATCACAGAATTGTAGGGGTTGGAAGGGACCTCGAGAGATCATCGGGTCCAACCCCCCTGCCAAAGCAGCTCCCTAGCTCCTATTGCACAGATAGGCGTCCAGATGAGTCTTGAATATCTCCAGAGAAGGAGACTCCACCACCTCCCTGGGCAGCCTGTGCCAGGGCTCTGTCACCCTCACTGTGTAAAAGTTCTTCCGCATGTTGGTGCGGAACTTCCTGTGCTCCAGTTTACAGCCATTGCCCCTTGTCCTGTCTCCACAGACCACTGAAAAGGGGCTGGGATGATACAGTCTTGAGTATTTCCAAGTCAGTGAAATTTACACTGACATCAAATGCATCTGACTTTTCTTGGAAAGATATTCAAGATAATTATAAAGAAATTCAGTCAAGATAATCAAGATAAACATAAATCAATCAAGATAACAATGCAAGATAAACAAGAGTTCTTTTTCCCAGAGTACTCCTGTGGTCAGCTTTCCAAGCCAGAAAATTTGAGCAATGAATTGTAGTATTGCCTGTCAAGGTCTCCTTCATAGTCTGTAAAGAAAAAATCTGAAATGGTGGGGACAGTTACACATTGTGCAAATGAGAGGTTGCTTACTAAGTCTTCAGACAAAGGGAGCGGATGGATCAGATGAAACACCTTGCAGAAGCTCAGCTATACTCCTTCTGGGTGTCTCATAAAATCTTTGCATGCTCTAGCTAGAAAGTATTTCTACTAGAAAGAGAAAAGTGCCTGGAAGGAGTTTATAGTTTCTAAGGTCTTGGTACATTCACACATTACATTGGAAAAGCACTAATTCTGTTGGAGCACTACCTGCCCCTGCAACTCTGAGCCTTTGCTATACTATTTCAGCTCCTCATGTAGACAGGTATGTAAAAACGTACCAGCAAACATTTTCTTAGTCTTTTGTTAGATACATGACATAGCTAGCCTGGCAAAAGGTTCTGTCTAGGGAAACCTGTAGCTTGACCTCAGAAAGCACAGATTGTTGACTGTCGTTGAGACTCAGACCTAATTTTCTGGAAAGAAGACCAAAACTCCTACATTTCTTTTGTATTTTTAAAATTATTTTAAAGGTTCTACCTAAGAAAAAGATTTCAGGTGCTCTAGAAGATAGCTATATAGTTAAGATATATATTGTTAAGATCCAAACTTCCTGCTGATGTTGAAATATAACACATTTTCATTACTTAAGTTCACAGAATCATTGCTCACATGACTCTACAAAGCATTTTGCAACAGCCCCAGTCCACAGCTCTCTCCGGGATAAACAGCTTTTGGGTCTCAGTGAAGGAAAAACCTTGGCAAAAATTCCCTGGAAGAATGTATATGATCAAAGACTAGTGTGAACCTCAAAAAGAGATCACATCAAGGTGGATCAAGGACTTAATATATCCTATATCTTTATGTTACAGTCCTTAAACTGCAATTGTCCCCGTAGGCTGTACTACTTCCCTGATGCAAGAAGCAATTTATGCAACATCCTCTTCTGCTGCCTAAAATGCTTTTCATCCATTGCCTGTGATAACATTCCTTCACAACTAAATCTGAAAACTATTAGTTTCACAAAACCTCAACTTTTACAAAAAATAAAATGAATACTGTATCTAAAGAGGGCTTGGCTCTTAAATACTAGTGAATAAAACCAGAAGATTTTCTGGTGTGTAGATAATACACAAAAGCTTTTTCAATTAATATCACAGATATGTCATGTTTTATTGCTGGGAATTTCACCAGTGGAGTTTCAGGGCCAAATGTGATTTCCTGAAGCATTCCTTTCTAACTCATAATGAAAAGCAAAAATGATCTAGTGCACGCCTAAATCCAAGAATGGTATTTATGATGAATCTCCAAAGAAGCTGTAAGTGAAAACAGCTTCCATGGTTTGTATTTTTGTATTGTTGAAGTCTCACTGTACAAACCAGCTTGGAAACGAGAATGCTGGGAAATTACCACTGAGTGACATTTTGGTACAACTGCGGCAGCACTTCCCGACCAAAACTTTATTTATGGCTGTGCTTGCTCATGACTGAAAGTAACATGTAACATACTCTGCAACTGTAGATGGTGTCTGCTCTGTGGTATTACTGCTGCTTTGTGTCTTTGTTCCTTGTTCTGATAATATATCGAAATTCAGCTGTAAACTTCAGCATGACTTGTGTCAGCAACATTTAAGGCCTAAAGAGTAGTTTCTGTTTGGTCTGGTTTGGATTGTATGCAAGCCTGTCATCATCATCTTTCTCTTAAACTTGCCTTCCCCTTCCAGTATCAAATGTTTTAATGTCAAACAAGAACAAGCTTTAGAGATAGATGGAAACCTTTCAGGAAATTGCAGGGTGTTTCTTCCCTTTTTTTTCCCTTTTTTTGTATAAAATTTGTTTCTTTGTACCTTGAGTGATAGAAAAACAACATGTTGTACCTTGGCAAAACAACATGTTATCCTTGGGAAGTCCTCTCACTTTTTGGGAGACATGTAAAAATCAGTTTATCTTCTGTCTTTGGACAGAATTGTATTTTAGTTACACAGCTTTCAAATGGTCTGCAGAGTTTTTTATATCATCTATTGTGGGTTTGGGTGGCAAGGTTTGGGTGGAGGGGGGAGCAGCGCAGCAGGGGTGGCTTATGCCAGAAGCAGCTAGAAGCTTTCCCCAGGCCCGAAAGAGTAACCACCAGTGGGGCTCAAGGCCAGGGTTGTTACTGACCAAGGCAGAGCCCATCAGTGATGGTCACAGCACCTCTGGGAATCATATTTAGGAGAAAAAAAACCCACAAGCAGCTGCTTTTTGCTACCAAAGAAGGGAGTGAGAAGATGTGAGAAACTGTGCAGACACCAAGGTCAGTGAAGAAGAAGGGAAGGAGGCACTCCAGGTGCTGGAGGAGAGATTCCCCTGCAGCCTGTGGAGAAGACCATGGTGGAGCAGGTGTCCCCCGCAGCCCATGGAAGATGACAGGGAGCAGAGACCCCATCTGCAGCCTGTGGAGAGACCCCACGCTAGAGCGGGTGGAGACATATGGAAGATGCTGTGACCTGCATTGAAGCAAGCTCCTGGCAGGACCTGCAGCCCATGGAGAGAGTGGCTAACACCACAGCAGGTTTGCTGGGGCGACTTGACCCCATGGGGGACTGTGCTGGAACATCTGGTCCTGAAGGTCTGTACCCCGTGGAAGCCATGCTGGGGCAGTTCATAAAGAATTGAAGCCCTGTGGGACTTCGGTGGGCATCTGGCTTCCAGCCAGGGTAAAAATACCACATCTGTTTAACGATCTGTGCAGAGGCTTTAGGCATGCATTAATGTGTATTATTTAGTATTTTACATTGTTGTAAAAAGTAATATAAGCTACTTCCAGTTCTACCTATAAGGAACAGATCATTCCTATTCAGATGTAACAGCGAAAGATGCTACTGACTGCCTTGGAGAATCTTTGATGCAAAGATTGTCACACCCCCAGTCCACTGTTCATTGGCATGGGAACCTTGGAAGCAGTGACAGGCAAGATGTTGCTAAGCATTCCCACTCATTTCCACTCTTGGGGAACACCAGGCTGGTTGTACTAATGCAGCCCAGTGTGAGATCATAGCATAAACACTATGGCTGAGTTTAGGCCAAGTTAAAAAAATGCTCCCCTAGAGGGACTGGGAGAGTACTTGCAACTGGTCCTGCCATCAGTACTTGTAAATCAGTGCTTTGAGTGCTGCCATCCAAAAGACAGCTGCATGCTCCAAACAAAGGCATGCAGTACAGGGCATGGCCAAGAAACACTGACAGCTGTTGATGCCCAGTCTCCTAAAATTACAGCCCTGGAACGTTTCTGTATCTCTAATTGCTGTTGCCAAGACAGTCAGTGCTTAAAAAACAATGATAATGTTCCTTGTCTGACAAGGTACAAAGGTACCACGGAGCTCAAGACAGAGGCAATGAAAAGGGATGGAGGTGGTTCTAAAATATCGAATAAAAACAACGCTCAACACCAATTCTTCAACCTACAAACATCCATTTTGTTAGTGTGAGGACACTCCTGTAGGAGCATAAGCAACGATCATGGGTTTTCTTCTGGGCTGAAGAGGAAATCCAGGGTCCTTTAAATTACTTTTCTAATTTTAACAGTGTGAGCCAGTGCTGAGAATAGCATAAAATCTGATTTATGATTAAGCCACAGAACTACTCTATCATAAGCATTACCGTGTCATTATATTAAGACTGTCTGTTAGAGCAAGTACTGTTCAATGCAGACGTGGAATGTGACTAGCTTGACAAATATTTGTGTATTTCTGAAGCTGTGTGAATCAAGGAAGGACGGAAGGATGTTTCTTCTGGTGAAAGACTAGCCTGGAACTAAGGGGTTTAATTAATGTGTGTCGTAGACTTCCTGGACCATTTAGGACCAGCTTTTCAAAATGGTTGTGTATTCAGTGTTTACTGATGGTAGCCTGAGCTGTGCACAAGTGACCTCTGAAGATCAGTCTCTTAAGCTCACAGGATACCATGGCACTACAAAATACAGGCTACCTGACTACTTCAGTAGCAGCTTAGTTCCAATTTCTCTTTATTCTTCTTGCATGTAGAGTGCTTTTGTTAGCTGGTATCCCAGTTCTCTTTTGCAATCCACTTCTCTTCTAACTCTGATGCAATGCCCTTTGGATTTTAATACTTCTTGTCTTAAAAGAATTCAGCTTCGTGCCTGCCTGGTTTACGCTGCTTGAGTCCTTCATATATCCTTCATTGCTTTAAAGTTGAATTACTAAAATCTCTCCAGCAGAGAAAAGTAAGTACCTCTTGAAACCTTTAAATGCCCACGTGCCTTGTGCCTAGTATATAAAGGGCAGATTAATTCCAAGCTATAAAAATAAATAGCTGTCTTTGTTCTTAAGAGGATTTGGATTGAGCCAAGTCACTTTATAAATATGTGACTTCTTAGTATTGAAGTTTGGAAAAGAAACAGAAAACATATTATCCACTCACAGTTAAAATTATCAACTTAGCTACGCCTTGAGCTTCTACTTATCCAGTCTTCCTGACTGAGGTTTATGTACTTTACATTGGGTTTTTTAACTAATACATAACTCCAAAATCAAACCTCTCACAGGGAGAAGGAAGAGAAGGAGGGGAATCCATATATCTAACTGAACAGGCCAAGGGGATTACTCCAAGAAGCATGCATAATTAGAGCATTGTAGTCTCTAGCACCTTCCAAACCACCCTTCCCTCTGTGATGGTGCTGCGGTTGGCAGTGATCGCCCTTGTGCTGGTGAATTCTGTGGTGCCATGTTCTTACAAAAAAATCCATCCCACGGCTTGTTGTCTGTTGTTCTCCAAAGGAGGTTTTTGAAACCAAAATCTTATTTCCTTTCTATAAGCCCTAAAAAAAAGAAATCTGTGATACATTTGCTCCCACATGTTTTTGTCAACACAGCACTTGGATCAAGACAGTCCAGTCACTTCCACCCTAGATGTGGCTACACCAGGTAAGTGTTGAGGTGTTTTCAAATTTCAGGTAATTTTGCAAATACACAAAGGTGAAAGGTATGCTCATAACATAAAGAGAGCATAGGAAATAATAACAAACACATAAAAAGGTTCTGGAAATCGGAATGAGATTCCTTCATGGAACAACTATTAAGTTTCAGGGAGGATACAACAGGAAGTGAGGACAACAGCACTTAATCAAGAGCTTCTTCCAGAGCTGAGGAGTGTCATGATGCACAGATGACAGATGAAGAAAGCAGAGGGTGTAGCTGAAGAAGGAAACAACAGGCTGTCAATAACTACAGGAAAAATGGGCTGAAGCTTCGCAAAGCTTCCATAATGAGGAATGATAACTGCAATTAAGAGGTAGAGGTGAGAGCTAATTAAAAAAAAAGTTCAGCATTGAAATGCAAGTGTACATAGAACTGGGGGAGGTATAAGGACTTTAGACCAGGCTGTTATTGGTAAACTAAGTAAAATATGCTTTTATATCATAGCGCTGTGCTATTGTAATCTTATTCCCCCCGAGTATTTTCTTTATGAAAACAGTAGGCAAATGTTGTGACCTGCAAAGCCCCAGTCTCCTTCCATGAACTTTTCCTGGGCTTATTTTCACACTCTGCTCTGACAAACCACCTGCTAACATAGCTTCAAGTACTACCTTCATATCTAAAGAACAGGAAGCTTTGGCTTGAAGCACGTTGAGAAGGCTTTGGTTCCAGGGCTACACACAAGAGGTGTATCATGTTAGCTCGATCCAGAACTACTTCTGCCCCTTTTTTTTTCCACTGGTTGTGCTCATGGCAGCTTTGTCACACCGTTCCAGCGGGGCATTCCCAGGTGATCTAACGCAGGACTGTTCTGCAGCTGTCCACTCTGGCATCCTTTTGTGTATTCTCTAAAAAAAACAGCAATTCCTGCAGAAATCGTTAATCCCACGCGGCTAGGAAGAAAGGTGGAGGCCAACAGATTATTTTTTAAATGTTTTTTTTAAAGTAATGGCACGAGTGGTGCTAATGAAGTGCCATCCATCGCAGGAATACTGTTCCTTGTGTTATTAAACACCCCAATGCTATAAAAGAAAGGACTGACGATTGGCAAGCATTACGGTTTTGCTCAGAGGAGAAGAAGCAGTTTTTCAGTAAAGCACGGTGAAAGATTTCGTCCTGGCGTAAAAACACGGACACGGTGCACTTCTAACGGCCTTTTGGGTGCGTAGGGGCTGCGGGGGTTGGAGAGATTTGTTAACGAACGGTGGGTGCCCGGCACTTTCTAGCCTAGAGGGAGGAGTTCCGCGGCCGCTCTCCCCGCCGGTAACCGCCCTTCTGCCCGGCAAGGCGCCCGGCGGGCTCGGCACCTGCACGCAGCGTCCCTCCCGGCGCTCAGGCCGTACCGCCTGCCGCGGCGGCACCCTCTCGGCCGCTCTGCCCCATCAGATGACCCAGCAGGCACCGACAGCGCTCCGACCAGCGACGCGCTGCTGACAACGACGCCGGCCAGCGCGGACAGACCCACCCTCCGCACGTCGCGCAACCCCCGCCGCCGCCACTCCTTGGGCCCGCCCACAGGGCTGCGCAGGCCTAGGCGACCGTGACGCGCGCTGGCGGCGGCCGTTCGCTCTTGTGGCGGTAGGCTATAGGCCCCAGCGGACCGCTCGCGGGCCCGGCGGCCATGGCGGCAGTGGAGGCGGCGGGGCCTGCGCCCGACTACGAGGTGGCGGAGCTGTACACCCGCGTCTTCCCGGTGGGCGCCATTGGCCGCCACTGGCGGCAGCAGTTGGGGCCGCCCGACCTCTCTTTGGCGGTGGAGGAGGAGGACGAGGGGGACGCGGCCGTAGCGGCGGATTTGGGCTGCGCGGCGGAGACGGCGGCCGAGCTGCGGGCCGTGTGCAGGTGGCCGCGGGGCCGGCGGCGGGCGGGTGGGGAGTCCCGCTGAGAGCCGGGGCTGCACGACGGTGTGCGGGCCGGCGCCCGCTCGACGCTGCTCTGCTCAGGGAAGGGCTGAAACCACCGGCTTTCCCCCGAGCCCTAGCGGGAAGCTTTCGGCCTCGGGCGGTGCTGGTGCAGGGGAGGACGCCCCGGGCCGGGGACAACGGGTGCTTTCGCTCAGTCGCAGTGGTTCCTCAAGACAGGCAGGAGGCACCCGGGCAAAATCACTCGCTGAAGAGCCTGTGCTATATGGGGGGTTTAACCTCCCGGGTAGGTGCACGGTGCAGATGGAAAATGTCGGCTTTCTAGAGGAAACCTGTCTTGAATTCATGAACAAACTTAACAAGTCACTCCAGTAAATACTTAGCCACATGCTACTCCTTAGCTAAAACTTAAGGTACCCGGACGTGTGTATGGTTTTAGGAGGCCCAGTTGCAAAACGAAAGCCCTGCCTTACCCCAAGGAAAAGAGGCAGGTATCTGTGCTAACGTCATTTAGGTAAGTTCTGGTTACTGGCAGTATACATTAGCTGTTGAGCTTCTCTGGGATCATAGGTGCTCCTACCTATTTTTGAAATCACAGCTAGGCCAGTACGTCTTTGTGCAGGGGACGATGTTCTCTGCCCAAGCAGCCTAGGGTGGCACAAGAGCTGGGAAAGAAGAAGATGTTCACTTGTTTTGCACTCATGATTTCACTTTTATTTATGGACCTGTGAATTTTAAACTAGTGCTGAAAGGAGAAAGAGAACCATCTAGATGTTGAAGCAGCAGGATCTAATGTGTGAAAGCTAGAAAGCTTTCAGGTCACAAGAATAGTCAGAATTGTCTCTCACTTGCAGAAAAGGTCTGATTTCAAGCAGTAATTCCTGCAGGAAGCATCATTGTTGATGATTAGTCTGTCACCAGTAAGGAAGACATGCCAGAATTCTGTTGCTATCTGTATAGCTTTTTGCAAGTTCTGTCCATAAGTTACTGTTTCATCAGAAGCCCACCAGTATTTACAAGCTATTTCAAATGCATGATGGAGGCTGTTCACTTTCAGGGCACAGAATAGAACGAACATAGTCTCAGAAGTGATGCAGATGCCAAAAGGTGGTAAATATACCTAGGATGGCACTGTGTATTGAACTGCTCTTGATGGCTTTTCCCCAGTGCCCTCCCTGCATGCAAGATGCCTCTTAAAAATGCAGATGTTGACATGGACGTGTCCTTTTAATATTTTCACAGTTAGACCGCAAACTATAGGGAAAACATGACAGCAAAAACATCACTAGCAACATTATTTGAGATAAAATCAGTAACTGGACAAATGCATACAAGAATTACTGTTTGTTTAAATTATGATGGTACCTCAGAGGAAGGAGGAGGAGGAAGGTAGGAACATTTGTTGCTTTAGTAGAAGGCGAGGAACAGAGAATGAAGAATGGGAGCTTAGGAGCATAGGATTCAAGGAGGGAATTATTCTGCAAGCTTTCCCAAGGCACATGTAGTCTCTGATTGCTCCTGTGCCATGTCATTCTCAGCAGTGACCCTGTAGGCTGAGCATGTTTATTGCTATCTTCACTTGAATTTCAAGCAGATTTTCTATGCTTTGTTTTTCCCCTTCATTCATTCTTCTGTATTGCGTTCTTCAATCTGTGATTGCTACATTTCATCTGCTCTCTGCCTTTGTGGGTGTTACTGAGCGGTGTTGTCTGTTTGCTGCAGAGTGTGCTGTGCAAAGTGGTGCCATGTAGTGGAAAGGTTTGGGAGAGAAAAAGGCAGACAGCCTGTTGCAGGGGGAAGATGTCATCTGGCATCTGCTTGTTGGCTTTGCAGGAGAATGAAGATAAACCTGCACATCCTGGTGTGACCTTTCTCCTGTGCAGGCTAGAAATCCCAAACCCTAACCTCCCTGTGCTTTTGCTTTTAAATTAAATAGTCCCAGCCTCTTGAGTCTCTCCTTAACATTGGCCAACCTCAAATCTCTACCTCTGATCACTTTCACTTGCCTGCTCTGAGCTGTTTGTATTCCTTCCCCCAGAAGAGATGAAAATACCTGACTACACCAAGATCCATTCCATGTACAGATCTAGGGTGTACTGGGTCACA